>CM059803.1:35833900-36433900 GCA_030435695.1 Brachymystax lenok tsinlingensis
CAGGGTGGTATGCTGCTGGCAACGGGTTGATTTACTTCATTTACAATGCAGATGAGTCTGAGGACAGGGTGAGCACGCCTGACAACTAGATGTGATGCTCAACTGCTTTTTAAAACTACCAGGGGAGGCTGGTGGGAGGAGCTACAGTGCCTTGCAAAAGTACTCATCCCCCTTGGTGTTTTTCCTATTTTGTTGCATTACAACCTGTAATTTAAATGGATTTTTATTTGGATTTCATGTAATGGACATACACAAAATAGTCTTGTTAACTTGTGCTTTGTTTAAAAAATAATAATAATGTAAAAAGGGAAAAGTGGTGCGTGCATATGTATTCACCCCCTTTTCTATGAAGTCCCTAAATAAGATCTGGTGCAACCAATTACCTTCAGAAGTCACATAATTAGTTAAATAAAGTCCACCTGTGTGCAATCTAAGTGTCACATGATCTGTCACATGATCTTAGTATATATACACACCTGTTCTGAAAGGCCCCAGAGTCTGCAACACTACAAAGCATGGGGCACCACCAAGCAAGCGACACCATGAAGACCAAGGTCAGGGATAAAGTCTCCAAACAGGTCAGGGATAAAGTTGTGGAGAGATTGGGTCATAAAAAAATATCAGAAACTTTGAACATCCCACGGAGCACCATTAAATCCATTATTAAAAAATTGAAAGAATATGGCACCACAAGATCCCTGAAGGAGCTGCAAAGCTCCACAGTGGAGATTGGAGTATCTGTCCATATGACCACTTTAAGCTGTACACTCCACAGAGCAGGGCTTTACAGAAGAGTGGCCAGAAAAAAGCCATTGCCTAAATAAAAAAATAAGTAAACACGTTTGGTGTTCGCCGAAAGGCATGTGGGAGACTCATCAAACATATGGAAGTAGCTATTCTGGTCAGATGAGACTAAAATTTTGCTTTTTGGCCATCAAGGAAAATGCTATGTCTGGCGCAAACCCAACACCTCTCCTCACCCCGAGAACACCATCCCCACATTGAAGTATGGTGGTGGCAGCATCATGTTGTGGGGATGTTTTTCATCGGCAGGGACTGGGAAACTGGTCAGAATTGAAGGAATGGTGGATGGCGCTAAATACAGGAAAATTCTTGAGGGAAACCTGTTCCAGTCTTCCAGAGGTTTGAGACTGGGACAGAGGTTCACCTTCCAGCAGGACAATGACCCTAAGTATACTGCTAAAGCAACACTCAAGTGGTTTAAGGGGAAACATTTAAATGTCTTGGAATGGCCTAGTCAAAGACCAGACCTCAATCCAATTGAGAATCTGTGGTACGATTTAAAGATTGCTGTACACCAGCGGAACCCATCCAACTTGAAGGAGCTGGAGCAGTTTTGCCTTGAAGAATTGGCAGAAATCCCAATGACTAGATGTGCCAAGCTTATAGAGACATACCCCAAGAGATTTGCAGCTGTAATTGTTCCAAAGGTGGCTCTACAAAGTATTGACTTTGGGGAGGGTGAATAGTTATGCATGCAAGTTTTCTGTTTTTTTTGTCTTATTTCTTGTTTGTTTCACAATAAAAAATATTTTGCATCTTCAAAGTGGTATGCATGTTGTGTATCTAAAATGATACAAACCCCCCAAAAATCTAATTTAATTCCAGGTTGTAATGTTTGATAGCATTCCATTAAATTCCATTCCAGCCAATTCCATGAGCCCATCCTTCTATACCGCCTCCCACCAGTCTCCACTGAACATTTTATCCAACAGATGTTTAGCAAGAGTTGAGACTTTTACTTGAGATATGATATGAGCAAGTACCCCAGACTCACGATGATAGAGTTGACAGGCCAGTCTTCAGTCTTGTGCTGCCTCTAAGACTTGGTCCTTGATTAAAGCATGTGTGCAGTTTATCAAACAGCCTGGATCAGAGCAGAGGAAGTCTACCGCGGCTCATCACTCATGATCAAAAGGGAGCACGGAGTTGAAGGCCTGGGCTGTGTCTGGATGACTGCCATTGATCTGGGCCCGGTTCTCCAATAGCGGTCGCTAAGTGCGTCGTAGGTGCATGGGTTGATACTGATAGGATGGAATGAAAGGGAGCGCTGCTCTCGGATCAGCTTTCTCCATTAAAATATGTTCTTAACATTAGAATTATTCCACAATACTGACGACGGATCAGCTCCTAGAGAGATATTACTACATACTGTATGGCTGCAAATATTGAGCCCAGTTATTATAATGCTTACCCAATAATGCTTACCCAATATTGCCCATTGCGCACGTGTCAGACTACACGTCATGAAATATATTGAGACAGATTACAGACAGTAGCCTACAAGTAGAAAATAGCAGTGGTGGAAAAAGAACCCAATTGTCATACTTGAGTAAAAGTAAAGGTACACTACATGACCAAAAGTATGTGGACACCTGCTCATCTTACATCTTATTCACAAATCATGGGAATTAATATGGAGTTGGTCCCCCCCCTTTGCTGCTATAACAGCCTCCATTCTTCTGGGAAGGCTTTCACCTAGATCAGGCCTGGGCAATGGCCGGCCCAGGGGCCGTATGAAGCCCACGACCAGATTCAATACGGCCTGCGGAATCATGCTCAGATCGCAAAGAATTTGCGATAGTAAAGTTTTGAAAAACGTATTTGTTATTCAAATTAAAAGCCCAATGAATACTTGCCTTTGTGTAATGATTTAACTCCCACCGCTTGTGGGACATTTATTTTGAAGGCACGTATAAATAACAACTGCACGATGGACAGACAGTGACTGACAGGCTGACACACATGTCACAGTTACTAATAGTAGCTAGCTAGAAATTGCGCAAAAAAATTGTTTTTCAAAGATTTCAAAGAAAAGGAAAGTAGACAAAGAATGTAGGGTGTTCCAGCAAGACTGGACATCGAAATATCTATTTATTGAGGTATCGGGGAAAGCTGTGTGCTTAGTGTGCAAAGAGAGCATCGCTGTCTTAAAAGCCTACAACTTGTCCTGACGCTTTCAGACAAAGCATGCAAAGAAATATAGGAATATGTCTTCTGAGCAGAGGACAAGTGCATCGAATGAGTTACTTTCTCAGGTGCAAAACCAGCAAGGACTTTTCACAAAACTGCATTCAGCAAACAACGGAAAATATTTATTGGAGGAGGTTAATAAGTGTGTGGCAAAGCTGGGACTGAGTTTTAAAAGTTATCCAGTGTGACCACTGATGGGTGCCCAAACTTGACAGGAAAAAATGTTGGCCTTTTGAAAAGGATACAAGTAGCTGAGCTGAACCCAGATCAGACAAGTATTTTCCTGCACTGCATTATTCATCAGGAGGTGCTCTGTAAATGTGTTCTGAAAATGAGCCATGTTGTGGATATAGTCACTAAAGTGGTAAACTTCATAAGAGCAAAATCTTTAAACCACAGGCAGTTTGTCTCACTGTTGGAAGAGACAGAGTCGGGTCATGCAGACCTCCCCTACCACACAAATGTGAGATGGCTGAGTTTGGGGAAGGTGCTTAAAAGGGTGTGGGACCTGAAGTCGGAGATTGCTGAGTTTTTGCAAATGAAAGGAAAATATGTGGATTTCCCTCAACTGCAAGATAAAGAATGGTTGGTTGATTTTGCCTTCACCGTGGACATCATGGCCCTCATGAATTAACTGCATTCCAAACTACAATAGAAGGGCCTTTTTGCACATCAGATGTAAAGCCTTGTCATAGCCTTCAAGGGAAAATTACTCCTCCTGACCTGCCAAGTAAAAACCAACAATCTCACTGTCACGACTTCCACCGACGGTGGCTCCTCTGCCTGTTCGGGCGGCGTTCAGCGGTCGTCGTCACCGGCCTATTAGCTGCCACCGATCCTCCTTTCCTTTCTGTTGATTGTTCTATTGTTTGCACCTGTTTTGTGTTTGTAATTCTAGGGCTATTTAAGCCGGTCAAGCCCGCCTCCTTTTGTGCGGGCTTGTTTCTCTGTTTATTTGGTGGACGTTCGTGCATATCATCATTTGTGCCCTTGTCCTGTTCTGAGCGCCTTGTTTATTTGTGCGCCTGCTGTGTGTTGGGCGTTTTATTCACACGCTGCATTAAAGAGGAACATGTTTCCCTACACCGTGCTCTCTGCGTCTGACTCCACACCCACCACTTCTAGCTGCTCGTGACAGAAGCCCGCACCTTTCATCATGGAGTCAGCAGGAGCAGCGACTCCCCCTCTCCCATCTATGGAGGAGCGTGTCCTCCACCACACCACCGCCCTCCACCGGATCGGGTCGGCAATGGACCAGATGATGGAGAGAATGGACCGATGGGAGAGGAGTGGTCTCCTTCCCTCGCCCACCGAACCTTCCCCGCCTCAACAGACTCCTTTGGCGGCGTCCGGATCCAGCATGCTCCGTCTCGCCCCCCCTAGGGAGTACGATGGGACGGCGGCTGGATGTAAGGGGTTCCTGCTCCAGTTGGAGTTGTACCTGGCCACCGTCCGCCCGACTCCCTCTGGGGAGGAGAGCGTGAGCACCCTCGTCTCCTGTCTGACGGGTAGAGCCCTGGAATGGGCCAACGCAGTATGGGATAGCCCAGACTCCTCCAGGGACAACTACCCGGAGTTTGCCCGCCGTTTCCGGGCCGTGTCCGACCACCCACCAGAGGGCCGAGCGGCGGGTGAATGGCTGTTTCACCTTAGACAGGAGACGAGGAGTGCGCAGGACTTTGCTCTAGAGTTTTGGACCCTGGCTGCTGGAGCGGGGTGGAACGACCGGCCCCTGATCGACCACTACCGTTGTAGTCTCCGGGAGGATGTCCACAGGGAGTTGGCGTGTCGAGACGCTACCCACTCCCTCGATGAGCTGATCGACATGTCCATATGTCCGACTGGACAACCTGCTGGCGGCTCGCGGACAGTCGGGAAGGGCCCTGTTTGTTCCACCTTCCGAACCTTCCGCTCCTATCCCTATGGAGTTAGGGGGGGCAGCATCGAGGGGAACCCGGAGGAGGAGGCTCCTCCTGCACCAGTTGTGGTCGGAGAGGACACACTGCCGATCGGTGCTGGGGGAATCGAGAGGGCAGGCGGAGCACTGCTCGGTCACCCCAGGTGAGTCGGCACCAGACTCACTCAGAGCTCCCTGTTGGTCACATGTTTGTATTAATCTCTTTCCCTGAGTTTTTCCCTCTCTCCAGCATAAGGCGCTAGTCGATTCAGGCGCAGCTGGGAACTTTATTGATCGCGACTCGCCTCGAGACTAGGTATTCCGCTAGTATCGATAGATCAACCCATCCCCGTTCACTCCCTAGATAGCAGACCGTTAGGGTCAGGGCTGGTCAGGGAGGCCACGGTTCCGCTGGACATGGTAACGCAGGGGTCATGGGGAGCGGATTAGTCTATACCTCATTGATGCGCCTGCGTTTCCAGTGGTGCTGGGGATTCCCTGGCTGGCTAAGCACAACCCTATGATTTCGTGGAAACAGGGGCTCTCCAGGGGTGGTCAGAGGAGTGTTCAGGTAGGTGTGACGGAGTTTCCATCGGTGCCACAACGGTGGAGAGTCCAGACCAGGTTTCCACTGTGCGCATTCCCTCTGAATATGCCGATTTGGCTATCGCCTTCTGTAAAGAGGGCGACCTTATTACCACCTCATCGGCGAGGGGATTGCGCAATAAACCTCCAGGTAAACGCAACACTTCCCAGGAGTCACGTGTACCCGTTGTCACAGGAGGAGACAGTGGCTATGGAGACCTATATCACTGAATCTCTGCGACAGGGGTACATTCGGCCCTCCGTATCACCCGTCTCCTCGAGTTTCTTTTTTGTGAAGAAAAAGGAGGGAGGTCTGCGGGCCGTGCATTGATTAAAGAGGTCTAAATGCCATCACAGTGGGATTTAGTTACCCGCTACCTCTCATTGCTACGGCGGTTGAATCATTTCACGGGGCGCGTTTTTTCACAAAACTGGACCTCAGGAGCGCTTATAATCTGGTGCGTATCCGGGAGGGAGATGAGTGGATGACAGCGTTTAGTACTACATCGGGTCATTATGAGTACCTCGTCATGCCGTAGAATGCTCCAGCCGTCTTTCAATCTTTCGTGGACGAGATTCTCAAGGACCTGCACGGGCAGGGTGTGGTGGTGTATATAGATGATATATTGGTCTATTCGCCACACGCCGCCGCAAGGCATGTGTCTCTGGTGCGCAAAGTACTTGGGCGACTGCTGGAGCATGACCTGTACGTCAAAGCGGAGAAATGTGTGTTTTCCAAACAAGCCGTTTCCTTCCTGGGATATCGCATTTCCACTTCTGGGGTGGTGATGGAGTGTGACCATATTACAGCCGTGCGTAATTGGCCGACTCCGACCACAGTAAAGGAGGTGCAGCGGTTTTTAGGGTTTGCCAATTACTACCGGAGGTTTATCCGGGGTTTTGGTCAGGTGGCTGCTCCCATTACCTCACTGCTGAAGGGGGGGCCGGCTCGGTTGTGGTGGTCGGCGGAGGCGGACAGAGTTTTCAGTAGGTTGAAGGAGCTGTTTACTAACGCGCCCTTGCTGGCTCATCCGGACCCCTCTTTGGCGTTCATAGTGGAGGTGGACGCGTCTGAGGCTGGTGTTGGAGACGTGCTATCACAGCGCTCGGGCACGCCACGAAACTCCGTCCTGCGCTTTCTTTTCAAGGAAGCTCGGCCCGGCGGAGCGTAACTATGACGTGGGGACCGGAGTTGTTAGCTGTGGTCAGAGCCCTGAAGGTGTGGAGACATTGGCTTGAGGGGGCTAAGCACCCTTTTCTCATCTGGACTGACCACCGTAATCTGGAGTATATCCGGGCAGCGAGGAGACTGAATCCACGGCAGGCTAGGTGGGCCATGTTTTTTACCCGCTTTCAGTTCAAGATCTCCTATAGGCCAGGTTCCCAGAATACTAAGGCCGACGCGCTGTCCCGTCTCTATGACACCGAGGAGCGGTCCATCGAGCCTACTCCCATCCTTCCTGCTTCATGTCTGGTAGCACCGTGGTATGGGAGGTGGACGCGACATCGAGCGGCACGGCGGTTGGAACCTGCGCCTCTTCAGTGTCCTACAGGTCGCCAGTGCGTGCCGCTCGGTGTTCGTGACAAATTGATTCGATGGGCTCATACGCTACCCTCTTCGGTCATCCTGGTATTGAGAGGACAGTGCGGGTCTTAGGGGGAAATACTGGTGGCCCATGTTGGCTAAGGACGTGAGGTTTTATGTCTCCTCCTGTTCGTGTGCGCTCAGAGTAAGGCTCCTAGACACCTGCCTAGAGGGAAGTTACAGCCCCTCCCCGTTCCACAACGGCCGTGGTCTCACCTGTCGGTGGATTTCCTCACGGATCTTCCTCCGTCCCAGGGGAACACCACGATCCTGGTCGTTGTGGATCGGTTCTCTAAGTCCTGTCGTCTCATCCCGTTGTCTCCCTACGGCCCTACAGACTGCGGAGGCCCTGTTTACCCACGTCTTCCGGCACTACGGGGTGCCTGAGGACATCGTTTCTGATCGGGGCCCCCAGTTCATGTCCCGAGTGTGGAGGGCGTTTATGGAGCGTCTGGGGGTCTCGATCAGCCTGACCTCAGGTTTCCACCCTGAGAGTAATGGGCAGGTGGAGAGAGTGAACCAGGAGGTGGGTAGGTTTCTGCGGTCGTATTGCCAGGACCGGCCCGGGGAGTGGGCGAGGTACGTCCTATGGGCGGATGTGGCGCAGAACTCACTCCGTCACTCCTCTACCAACATGTCACCATTCCAGTGTGTGTTAGGCTACCAGCCGGTCCTGGCACCATTCCATCAGAGCCAGACTGAAGCTCCTGCGGTGGAGGAGTGGGTGCAGCGCTCAAAGGAGACCTGGAGAGCCGTCCAGGAATCATTAAAACAGGCTGGTGGGCTACAGAAGAGGAGCGCTGACCGTCACCGCAGTGAGGCCCCCGTGTTCAAGACCGGGGACCGGGTCTGGCTCTCGACCGGAACCTGCCCCTCCGCTTGCCCTGCCGGAAGCTGGGGCCGCAGTATGTGGGGCCATTTAAAGTCCTGAGGAGGATAAACGAGGTGTGTTATAGGCTACAGCTTCCATCTTACTACCTCATTAACCCCTCGTTTCATGTGTCTCTCCTCAGGCCGGTGGTAGCTGGTCCCCTGCAGGAAGGTGAGGTGCCGAGGCCCCCTCTTTGGACATCGAGGGTCCCCGGCGTACACAGTCCGCTCCATTCTGGACTCTAGGCGCCGGGTGAGGGGCCTGCAGTACCTCGTGGACTGGGAGGGGTACGGTCCGGAGGAGAGGTGCTGGGTACCGGTGACGGATATCTTGGATCCGTCACTACTGGCGGAGTTTCACCACCTTCACCCGGATCGCCCTGCGCCTCGCCCTCCGGGTCGTCCTTGAGGCCGCTGTCGGCGCGCTGTGGGAGCAGCGTCAGGAGGGTACTGTCACGACTTCCACCTACAGTGGCTCCTCTGCCTGTTCGGCGGGCGTTCGCGGTCGTCGCCACCGCCTATTAGCTGCCACCGATCCTCCTTTCCTTTCTGTTGATTGTTCTATTGTTTGCACCTGTTTTGTGTTTGTAATTCTAGGGCTATTTAAGCCGGTCAAGCCCGCCTCCTTTTGTGCGGGCTTGTTTCTCTGTTCATTTGGTGGACGTTCGTGCATGTCGTCATTTGTGCCCTTGTCCTGTTTTGAGTGCCTTGTTTATATTGTGCGCCTGCTGTGTGTTGGGTGTTTTATTCACACGCTGCATTAAAGAGGAACATTTTTCCCTACACTGTGCTCTCTGCGTCTGACTCCACACCCACCACTTCTAGCTGCTCGTGACACTCACCCACCTTTCGACACTACTAGTCTGTTCCCTATCAGACGACCAGCGGGAGAAGTATACATCGCTGCTGCGTGCTTTGAGCGGTGAGTTTTCTCGTCGTTTTGAGGATTTCAAAGTGTTGGAAAATGACATGCTGTTGGTTTCGTCTCCTTTCACCTTCAATGTGGATAACGCTCCCACTGACCTGCAACTTTAGCTTATCCATCTTCAGTCTGATGCAGTGATTGGAGAACTATTCAAAACAATGTCACTAACGAGGTTCTATGCATCTCTCGATGAACAAAACTTTCCAAAGACTAGGAGTCATGCTCAGAAGATGTTTGCACTGTTTGGGTCAACCCATGCATGTGAACAGATATTTTCAGTGATGAAATATACCAAGTCAAGGCACACACTGATTGAGTAGTTTAAATGTAATATTGAGCTCTCTTTCTTGTGTTTCGTGCATACCCGTTAACAAGAGTTCGGTCCGTGGTGCTGAATGCACAGTGTACTTTTCCCTCCGTGGAGTTCATGTTTAATAATGAAAATACCTACCAAAAGGGGGACATGGATGTGGTTTATTTCTGTGCAAGTTAAAAAAGTAGCATATCTGGACCTAATTTACAGTAGATATATCTGTCAACACAGTCATACAGATGATGTATAATCCTGATTCTGGCCTGCGATGGAAAAATATATTTTAATGTGTCCCTCCATTGAAAATAATTGCCCAGGCCTGCACTAGATGTTGGAACATTGCTGCGGGGACATCCTACCATTCAGCCACAAGAGCATTAGTGAGGTCGGGCACTAATTAGGCCTGGCTTGCAGTCGGCGTTCCAATTCATCCCAAAGGTGTTCGATGGGGTTGAAGTCAGGGCTCTGTGCAAGCCAATCAAGTTCTTCCACATTGATCTCAACAAATCATCTCTGCATGGACAGCGCTTCGTGCATGGGGGCATTGTCATGCTGAAACAGGAAAGCTCCCGAAGAATAGTTATTGTGCATACGTTACTTCCAGAGGCAGTTTGGAACTCGGTAGTAAGTGTGGCAACTGAGGACAGACGATTGTTATGTGCATTCGCGCTTCAGCACCAGCCGGTCCCGTTCTGTGAGCTTGTGTGGTCTACCACTTCACGGCTGAGCCATTGTTGCTCTTAGACGTTTCCACTTCACAATAACAGCACATACAGTTGACTGGTGCAGCTCTAGGAGGACAGAAATTTGACGAACTGAAAGGTGGTATCCTATGACGGTGCCACATTGAAAGCCACTAAGCTCTTCAGTAAGGCCATTCTACTGTTTGTCTATGGAGATTGCATGGGATGTGTGCTCAATTTTATACACCTGTCAGGAAGGGGTGTGGTTGAAATAGCCGAATCCACTAATTTGAAGGGGTGTCCACATACTTTTATATATACAGTGTACCTTAATAGAAAATGACTCAGTCAAGGTGCAAGTCACACAGTAAAATACTACTTGAGTAAAAGTCGAATAGTATTTGTTTTTAAATATACTTAAGTGTCAAAATCGAATGTAATTGCTCAAATATACTTAAGTATCAAAAGTAAAAGAATACATTATTTAAAATTACTTATATTAAGCAAACCTAGGCGGCAACATTTTCTTTTTTTTTCTTTTTATATACAGATAGCCAGGGGAACACTCCAACACTCCTGTTAAGTAATATTTTCCTTTGAAATTTAGTGAAGTAAAAGTAAAAGTTGTCAAAAATATAAATAGTAAAGTACAGATACCCCCTAAAAACTACTTAAGCATTTTTACTTAAGTACTTTGCATCACAGCAAAAAATAACTCTTGATTGAACATGAAATGTATTTCAATATGATTGAAATAGACCTAGAGCCTACTGTTTATATTTTAATGCTGTCATCTTGGTTTACATTTGAAGCATATTTTTATACGTTGCTTGTTTGTATCATTTGCAAACACATTGTATTTGTAGTCAACTTTGTTCTGTAGTTATCGGTGGTCACGTTGAATCACATGATTTGTCTCTATGTTTAGCTGAATTCTTCTGTGTATATAGTGACGCGGGAGGGCTGTTCTACAAGAGGTCTGAGGCAGGCTTTAGATTCTGAGCCTTTTCAAGTGCAACGTTAATAATGATGGTTTTGGGAAACAGATCAGAGATTTAACGAAGCTGTTACGAAGGTTCTAACAATTAATTTAGCCTTAAAATGCATTTGGGAAACCAGGCCCTGCTCATATCCACCAAGGCTTCTGCGGTGCTGGTCAGTAATGAGTAAAGTCTAGATTGGAGTGGTTGGTCAATACTGACTAGTCACTGGAGCACTAATCTACAGAACTCAGAGGTACTAGATTATATTAAATTATTGGTCTGGCAGGGAAATTAAAAAGTGCTGATTTTCTGTTCTACCTGGTAATTAATTGCACCCACCTGGTATCTCAGGTCTAAATCAGTCCTTGATTAGATGGGAAGAATGGGGAAAATAATCAGTGGATCTGATTTTGAGGTCCAGATTTTAATTAAGGGGTCATTACTACCATCCTTTCTAGCCTGGCCCGAAAGTGTTGACTGGCGGGAGTGCAAGATTAATTTAATTATAAACATTTCAATTATAGTTTTAATTGTTAGGAAGAGGCTATTAACATGGTAGTAAACCAGCACTGCAGCTCAGGGCTTAGTGCTCTCCGAGCTGATTGAACTGGCAGCAACACAAGGAACTTCAGCCATGTCGTTCCGGACTCTAGCTACTGCATCTCAGAGGTGGTCCAAACAAATAGAATCAATGAGGACAAAGACAAAGCTTCTCTCTGTCTGGAGAGAATAGCTGCTTGGCATTACTTCTCACAGAGATGAAGATAGATGGTTGAACATACACCTGTATATCCATGAGGGATTATAGTGTATTGCTGTGGGTTTATCTTTCACCATAGAGAACCATTACATTATTCATTTGATGAGCTTCTCGTGGGCGAAACCTCTTTTATACTAGTCTTGTATTCTTCTCAGTGGACCATGTGAGGCAATCTCACACTGATGGCTGTAAATTACCATATGTGCTTTACAGTAATATATAGCTCTGCAGTAAACACTCCATCTTGCCGCCAGATCCAAATATACATTCTCTGGATTATTTAGTTGTGTATATATTTTCTTGCACTGCCAGTAAATGTCTATGTTACACATCTACAGTAAGGGAAGAAAGTATTTGATCCCCTGCTGATTTTGTACGTTTGCCCACTGACAAAAGAAATGATCAGTCTATAACTTTAATGGTAGGTTTATTTGAACAGTGAGAGACAGAATAACAACAAAAAAATCCAGAAAAACGCATGTGAAAAATGTTATAAAATGATTTGTATTTTAATGAGGGAAATAAGCATTTGACCCCACTGCAAAACATGAATTAGTACTTGGTGGCAAAACCCTTGTTGGCAATCACAGAGGTCAGACGTTTCTTGTAGTTGGCCACCAGGTTTGCACACATCTCAGGAGGGATTTTGTCCCACTCCTCTTTGCAGATCTTCTCCAAGTCATTAAGGTTTCGAGGCTGACGTTTGGCAACTCCCTCCACAGATATTCTATGGGATTAAGGTCTGGAGACTGGATAGGCCACTCCAGGACCTTAATGTGCTTCTTCTTGAGCCACTCCTTTGTTGCCTTGGCCGTGTGTTTTGGGTCATTATCATGCTGGAATACCCATCCACAACCTCTTTTCAATGCCCTGGCTGAGGGAAGGAGGTTCTCACCCAAGATTTGACGGTACATGGCCCCATCCATCGCCCCTTTGATGCGATGAAGTTGTCCTGTCCTCTTAGCAGAAAAACACCCCCAAAGCATAATGTTTCCACCTCAATGTTTAACAGTGGGGATGGTGTTCTTGAGGTCATTCCTCCTCTTCCAAACACGGCGAGTTGAGTTGATGCCAAAGAGCTCCATTTTGGTCTCATCTGACCACAACACTTTCACCCAGTTGTCCTCTGAATCATTCAGATGTTCATTGGAAAACTTCAGACGGGCATGTATATGTGCTTTCTTGAGCAGGGGGACCTTGCGGGCGCTGCAGGATTTCAGTCCTTCACGGCGTAGTGTGTTACCAATTGTTTTCTTGGTGACTATGGTCCCAGCTGTCTTGAGATCATTGACAAGATCCTCCCGTGTAGTTCTGGGCTGATTCCTCACCGTTCTCATGATCATTGCAACTCCACGAGGTGAGATCTTGCATGGAGCCCCAGGCCGAGGGAGATTGACAGTTCTTTGTGTTTCTTCCATTTGCGAATAATCGCACCAACTGTTGTCAGCTTCTCACCAAGCTGCTTGGCGATGGTCTTGTAGCCCATTCCAGCCTTGTGTAGGTCTACAATCTTGTCCCTGACATCCTTGGAGAGCTCTTTGGCCTTGGCCATGGTGGAGAGTTTGGAATCTGATTGATTGATTGCTTCTGTGGACAGGTGTCTTTTATACAGGTAACAAACTGAGATTAGGAGCACTCCCTTTAAGAGTGTGCTCCTAATCTCAGCTCGTTACCTGTATTAAAGAAACCTGGGAGCCAGAAATCTTTCGGATTGAGAAGGGGTCAAATACTTATTTCCCTCATTCAAATGCAAATCATTTTATAACATTTTTCACACGCGTTTTTCTGGATTTTTTTGTTGTTATTCTGTTCAAATAAACATACCATTAAAATTATAGACTGATCATTTCTTTGTCAGTGGGCAAATGTACAAAATCAGCAGGGGATCAAATACTTTTTTCCCTCACTGTACATTTACCTATGATATAAAAATATCCTATGCATACTAACACATAACATAATACTCCTCATCTCAGATATCCCAGACCTACCCTGCCAACCCCTCATCTCGGATATACCAGACCTACCCTGCCAACCCCTCATCTCAGATATACCAGACCTGCCCTGCTAACCCCTCATCTCGGATATACCAGACCTACCCTGCTAACCCCTCATCTCAGATATACTAGACCTACCCTGCCAACCCCTCATCTCGGATATACCAGACCTGCCCTGCTAACCCCTCATCTCGGATATACCAGACCTACCCTGCTAACCCCTCATCTCAGATATACCAGACCTACCCTGCCAACCCCTCATCTCGGATATACCAGACCTACCCTGCCAACCCCTCATCTCGGATATACCAGACCTGCCCTGCTAACCCCTCATCTCAGATATACCAGACCTACCCTGCTAACCCCTCATCTCAGATATACCAGACCTACCCTGCCAACCCCTCATCTCGGATATACCAGACCTACCCTGCCAACCCCTCATCTCGGATATACCACACCTGCCCTGCTAACCCCTCATCTCGGATATACCAGACCTACCCTGCCAACCCCTCATCTCGGATATCCCAGAACTACCCTACCAACCCCTCACCCCGGATATTCAAATCAAATCAAATTGTATTTGTCACATACACATGGTTAGCAGATGTTAATGCTTGTGCTTCTAGTTCCGACCATGCAGTAGTATCTAACAAGTAATCTAACAACTTCACAACTACCACCTTATACACAGTTTCCACGTCATCTCCTGACATCCTCAGACATGGATGGACATTGAATACTGACTTGTATCACTGGTGACCTGACCGGTCCTGTCTGACGTCACAGACTGTATAGATGTCTGTTTCCATGCTTAGCCGTTACTAATGCCAGGTCTTTAGTCCTGTGGGTATATCTCCCTGGTTTGCAGATGAATACGAATAAGCTGGGGTCATTTTGGGGGGTGATGTAGTCTCTTTAGACAGACGGGTTGCTTCCGGCAATGTACCATTGATCAAGCTTAACACCTCTGTAGAAGGCCCAGCATCAGTTGGAACAGAGAGGATGAGTCGGAAATGGGATCCGTGTCACCGGTAATGTCACTATCGTATCTGCTTTGTACGCTAGCTAAACATGAGCATAATTCCAGCCCACATTTTAAGCCCCACCTATCCAAACTCATAATTTATTGGGACTGTTGTCCTCAGAACACATTTTTTCCCCCTTTGGAAATGTCTGGAATATTATACACTTGTGTCCATTAGGGGCAAGAGTGAGTGCTGTTCCCTTCAAGTGATTTTTGCTTTTGCTAATGCGTTGTGGATGGGACTGTTGGATGGGCGTAAACATCTGCCTTTGGTTCCAAAGGTTGCATGTTTGAATACAGCAACAGGAAGTTATTTTTGTTTTAAGCCTATCCCAAACCTTAACCCTTACCTTACCTGGCTAAATAAAGGTCAAATAAATCAACCTTAACCATTCTGAGTTAATGCCTAATCTTAAGATGTCTGAGCTAATGCACAAACTAAAACTTAAAAACAATTTGAAATTTGACGTTTGGAACAACTTCGAAATTTGAAGTTTGAGAAACATGGATGAACATCTAATTCTGAGGTGAGACTGTGAAAGCTTGTTGGAGAGGACAAAGATTAGTTGGTATATACAGTCTGTGAAGTCAGAGAGGACAAAGATTAGTTGGTATATACAGTCTGTGACGTCAGAGAGGACAAAGGAATTAGTTGGTAAAGGAGATAGATAGATAGATTTGGGCGGCAGGTAGCCTAGTGGTTAAAGCGTTGGGCCAGTAACCGAAAGGTTTCTAAATCGAATCCCCGAGCTGACAAGGTAAGAATCTGCCATTCTGCCCCTGAACAAGGCAGTTAACCCACTGTACCTAGGCCGTCATTGTAAATAAGAATTTGTTCATAACTGACTTGCCTAGTTAAATAAAGGTTAAATAAAAAATAAATACGTATGTAGATAGATAGAATGTGATTCATCTTCATTTCTACTTCAGCCACTCATTAATTCATGGCTGATTTCAGACAGAGTAGTGTGTCAGTGAATTACTAATGACACTTCCTCATATAGGACCCGGAGCAACCCTCCCTCCGCTTACTAATATCCTTCAACCCTCCCTCCGCTTACTAATATGCTTCAACCCTCCCTCCGCTTACTAATATGCTTCAACCCTCCCTCTGCTTACTAATATGCTTCAACACTCCCTCTGCTTACTAATACGCTTCAACCCTCCCTCTGCTTACTAATACGCTTCAACCCTCCCTCTGCTTACTAATACGCTTCAACCCTCCCTCCGCTTACTAATATGCTTCAACCCTCCCTCCGCTTACTAATATCCTTCAACCCTCCCTCCGCTTACTAATATGCTTCAACCCTCCCTCTGCTTACTAATATGCTTCAACACTCCCTCTGCTTACTAATACGCTTCAACCCTCCCTCTGCTTACTAATACGCTTCAACCCTCCCTCTGCTTACTAATACGCTTCAACCCTCCCTCCGCTTACTAATATGCTTCAACCCTCCCTCCGCTTACTAATATGCTTCAACCCTCCCTCTGCGAGAGAGAGAGAGAGAGAGAGAGAGAGAGAGAGAGGTCACAATCAGCGGCGGGTGGAAAGACATGCTGGAAAGTTATTTTCTGCAGAAGCATGAAGTGGACACTAATAAGAAACCACTGTAGAAATATGAATAATGTTTAATGTTTAAAATGTGTCCCGCTGTCTCTTTGCTCTCATGAAATTAGACCCCAGAGGGACACTGGATTGCACGCAGGATTTGAACTTCCTTTCAGTGTAATTGAGTTGAAATTACAAGCACCATGAACATTTGTGTGTATTTTTCTGGGAGCTGGGCTGTTGCGCCTTAGAGCAGGGGGTTGAGGAGTGGGGCAGGAGGGTTGGTGACAGGGGCAGGATACTGGTCAGAGTCAGACAGGTTACATAAGGAGACTATCTCAATGAGCTTTCATAATGAGACACTCATATTCAGTTACTAATTCCCATCAACTCCAGGGGGTATTTGCTTCTTATTATTTTGAATGTGTGTGTGTGTGTGTGTGTGTGTGTGTGTGTGTGTGTGTGTGTGTGTGTGTGTGTGTTGGCAGGAATTTTGGATGGTGATATTGGCTATGCTCTGTGCATTCACATCAGAAAGACCTAGCTTTTTTTTAAGGAGAGAGAGAGAGACAGACTCACTAGAGAGAGAGAGAGCAAGGGAGAGAGTGAGAGAGACACATATTCACTAGAACGAGAGAGAGAGAACAAGTGTGTGAGAGGGAATACCTCACAGGGGACATAAGAAACATCCAAACATCCAACTGCCAGTCAACTGGTAGCCTAAGCCTACCCTGTTTGCCAGAGTCACTTACAGGAGCAATTAACGTAAAGTGCCTAGCTCAAGGACACAGACAAAGCTTTCACCTTTCAGTTACTGGCTCTTAACCGCTAGGCCACCTGTCGCCCTTACAAAACCTATAAATCAGCCATGGATCCTACTTTAAAGCAGTGATCCTCATTCCTGCTCCTGGAAAGATACAGCTGAATGTTTTGTCCCAGATATGCAGTGAAACACCTGATCTGGGAGAAGTCTAAGGACTGTAATTAAGTCTTAGCCCATGAGGACAATGTCTACAAATCTAATATGTGGTATTGTTTTAAGATGGTCGTACAATGGATCATTTAGCCATTTATTTTTTTATTTTAGGACCCCTGTAGGGTGTTCACCCATAAAATGATAAATGTATTCAAGGTTTATACAAATATGTCCATTCAATGGAAAATGCAGTCAGAAAAGCAATATTCCAAACCACGCCTGTGGTGGTCATGATGTTTTGTCAGCCGGTGATTGTCAAGCAATTAACTGCCGGTCTCACGGTAATCGACCGTTAATTAACATAAACACATTTAGCATCTACTGGCTTCCACGCATAGCCTACAAGACACCGATGCAGACCTTTGGAACATCTACGTTTAAAAAAGTCTAATAAATCCATGTAATATATATAACCTACACCATCACAACAAATCCGTGATTTATTTAAACAGCTCTAAAGAAACCTGATATGAAGTAAATGTATTTTATTTCCGAAGAACAGAATAGCATACTCTGAGTGATCATGTTAGGCCCTGATCTGGCTATGGGCTACACTACTTCACTTAGCAGACAAGATTTGCTTAGAATTGCGTGGCATTATTTTATATTATTTAATAGTATGAAGAATACAATTGAACATAGCTGAATAAAATAGAAAGGATAATTTCTCCAAAGGATTTGAGGGAGTGTTTACATGCGGCTGTGTTGAGCGGATAACAACGAAACAGGTCCTCCTATATGCTTCATTTAGAGTTATTTATGTAACTGTTAGTTGTGATACAAACATTGGACTATATGTTTAGATTTGTAATACATTCTAAGGCTGCATGATGAGACTAATGATCATTTGAAAAAGGTTGCATGAAAGGCATGATCTTTTTTTTTAGCAGGCTGTACACACTTCAGTCTCTCAATCACAATTTGACAAACGCTTGATAATGCCTCAAATTTCCTGGCTGCATCCCCTTTGTGTGGATGTAATGCCCTCCCAGAAAAATCTATGCCTTTTTGCAGCCAAGGACTCTTGTGCCCTTGGGCTTAATATAATACTTATAAATCCCTTCTCCCGGCTGCGTGCCAAAGCACCTCTCTCTCACATGGCTCTCTGTCACGTGAGCGGGTGTTTCTCACAGGCTACAAGTGAAGATAGACACATCCGGGACGCAACAGCATGAGCCCTTATCCATTTCCGAGGCACATATTGAAGATATTGGAAGAACTGTCCACATTTACTTTTCGTCAGCCAACAAGATGAGTAGGCCTAACGAACAGCAAAAGCACTAGCCTATGTCAATCTACTATACCCCATAGAACAAAAGTTGACCTACTCTATTCTGTGTGAGAAATAAATATTGCAAACATAGTCTGGGGACAGTTGTGGGATGCGATAGATCCCAAATTAATACAACCACTGTCAGCATCCTGCCCCCTGTTTGTCTCCGGGCCTCTAGAGGTCACCTGTGTTTCCCTCTGCCTTAGCTCTTCCTCGTGTGTCCTTATTAGTGTTATCCAGGTCACCTGTGCCTTGTTTCCCTTAGAGTATTTTAGCTGTGTTTTTTCCCCTTGTTCCTCACTTGGTTTTTGAGTCTTGGCTATGTGTCTCCTGCTGTGTCCCACTGTCTTTCCTAGTGATCTAAGCTATCCCAAGTAAGCCTTCTAAGTTATTTTTATTTTGTTTTTCTCCCCTCGTGGAGTTCTTTTATTTTTCCTCCTGTTTTGTTTACTTTGTCCCCGTTAGTATACCTCTTTCTGAGAAGAACTTTTGTTGGACTATTTTTGACCTGCAAAGAAACCTCTCCTTAAATTAAATCTTCTTTGCCTGGAGTATTGCCTTGAGTGTTTCATTTGGGTCCAACTATACCTCCTCTGTGGCTAAGGGGTAGAACACCCAACTCTCCACTTCTGAGACCTGAGTTCAAGCCCAGCTTGTGACAGAAAAACCAAGTCACTCATGGACTCAGAAACACTCAGTTCCAAGGACCTGTTGGCGGTGATGGCTCAACATGAGGCATCTTTCCAGCGCCATGAAGCTGTTCTCAGCCGACAAGAAGAGCTGATGGCAAGTCATTCTCAACTCCTGGCTGATATGATGAGTTCCATCCGCCAGCTCTTTGAATGCCTCCCTGGTCCTTCCCCTTCCTCCGGGTCACCCCCCAGTGGTGACAGGCCTTCTCCAGTGGCGGAGCCCCGACTACCACCTCCCAAGCCCTTTTCTGGAGATCCAAGTTCTTGCCAGGGTTTCCTCACCTTTGAGCTCCAACCCTCAAGTTTTCCCACAGACCGTTCCAAGATTGCTTACATCATTACCCTTCTTTCAGACAAGGCGCTCTCCTGGGCCTCTGCGGTGTGGCAATCCCAGGAGGCCTGTTGTGACTCCTACGCCGCATTTGTAGAAGAGTTCAAGCGGGTGTTCGATCATCTTGTCAGTGGTCGGAAGCGTCAAGCGCTTACTGTCTCTCCGTCAGGGTTCCCAAAGCACGGCAGATTTTGCCATTGAATTTCGGACCATAGCAGCAAGGAGCGGATGGAATGATGAAGCGCTGAGGGTCTGTTTTCAGGGAGGGTTGTCCGAGCCCCTTCAAGATGAGTTAGCCACCCGAGAACCAGCTGGGGATCTCGAGTCCCTCATAGCATTGGCCATCCGCCTGGACAATCGTCTGAGAGAGCGGAGAACGGCTCGCCGCCAGGTGTCTCAGTCCCAAGTTCCTCCTGAACAGCTCCAGGATTCCCCGGAGGACATGCAGTTAGGCCGTTCCAGACTTTCTCCCAACGAAAGGGAACGTCGCATGAGGGAGCGTCGGTGCCTCTACTGTGGGGATGCCGGCCACTTCCGCTCCACTTGCCCCGAGCTTTCGGGAAACGCCTGTCCCCGCCCAGCTACAGGAGGGCTGTGATGGGGAAAATTAGAGCTCCTCCTACTAACGCTGTCCTAGCTATTCCAGCCACTCTGTCCTGGGGGCCACCAGCATCGGGTCCAGGCTATGATCGATTCCGGCGCCGCAGGTGATTTCCTGGATTTAACCTTGGCTAAGGAACTTAAGATCCCTACCCAACTACTCCCTCAACCCCAGGCAGTTACAGCCTTAGATGGCAGACCTCTGGAACCAGGAGAAGTTACAGAGGCGACTCAGTCCCTGCGACTTACCATCTTTCAACACCAGCAGGAGGAGACCTTCTATCTCATTGACTCCCCCGAGTATCCTATTATCCTGGGTCACCCTTGGCTGTGCAGACATAATCCCCAGATCGACTGGCCCACTGGCACCATTCTAAGCTGGGGTCCCACGTGCCAACTCACCTGCATGCTTCAGAGTCCCTCAGCCCCTAGTACCCAGTCTCAAGAGTCTGTTGACGTCTCCCGAGTCCCCAGTGTTTACCATCGGTTCAAGGCAGTGTTCAGCAAGTCCCGGCTACTTCCTTACCGCCTCACCGCACGTATGACTGTGCCATTGATCTACTCCCTGGTTCCTGCCCTCCTAGAGGTCGGATCTTTCCTTATCCTCCCCGAGCGCTCAGCTATGGACACCTACATTAAGGAGTCCTTGGCAGCCGGCATAATCTGTGCTCTCTACTTCCCGGCTGGGGCGGGCTTCTTTGTTGAAAAGAAGGACGGGGTCTTAGGCCTTGCATTGATTACCGGGACTCAACAAGATCACGGTTCGAATCGATACCCCTTCCTCTCATGGCCACGGCTTTTGAGCTGCTTCAAGGGGCATCCATTTTACTAAGCTGGATCTCCGCAATGCTTACCATCTCGTGCGGATCCGGCCAGGAGACGAATGGAAGACGGCCTTCAACACACCCACGAGGCACTATGAATATCGGGTGATGCCGTTCGGGCTCACCAATGCCCCCGCAGTATTCCAAGCCCTGATTAATGATGTTCTCCGGGATATGCTTAATCTGTTCGTCTTCGTGTACCTGGACGATATCCTCATCTTCTCGAGGTCACTGAAGGAGCATGAGGGGCATGTTAGCAGGGTTCTCCAGAGGCTCCTTGACAATCACCTCTACGTTAAACCTGAGAAGTGTGAATTTCATGTTTCCCAGACTCAGTTTCTCAGGTTTATTGTCACTCCCGGCCACCTAGAGATGGATCCCAAGAAGGTCAAAGCGGTCCACAACTGGCCCACACCTGCCACGGTCAAGGAGGTTCAACGGTTCATTGGCTTTTCTAACTTCTATCGGAAGTTCATTAAGAATTTCAGCTCTGTAGTAGCCCCCTTGACGACGCTTACCAAGGAGGAGGGACCAAGATTCACTGGGGTCCGGAAGCAGCAGGGGCCTTCGAGGATCTCAAGCGCCGCTTCACTTCTGCTCCGATTCTGGTGATCCCTGACCCAGAAAGACCTTTCGTGGTGGAGGTGGACGCCTCAGAGGTGGGGGTGGGAGCCGTCCTGTCACAGAGGAGTGAGGATGGAAGATTACACCCGTGTGCCTTCATGTCTCGCCGCCTGTCCGAGGCCGAGCGCAACTACCACGTGGGGATCGAGAGTTGCTTATGTTAAACTGGCCTTGGAAGAGTGGCGCCATTGGCTTGAGGGGGCTCAGCATCCTTTCCAGGTTCTCACAGACCACAAGAACCTGGAATATCTCCAACAGGCAAAGCGGATGAACCCTCGGCAAGCACGATGGTCCCTTTTTTTTAATCGATTCCAGTTTCTCCTGTCTTACAGACCTGGCACCAAGAATGTCAAGCCGGATGCCCTGTCTCGAGCCTATTCTCCCGAAACACAAGAGAAGCCCTTGGCACCGATTATTCCGAGGTCTAGGATCGTCGCGCCTCTTCAGTGGGAACTAGAAAGAGGGGTACGAGAGGCCCTTGTCCATGAGCCCGATCCAGGCGGTGGTCCCGCCGACGCCTGTAGCGTTCCCTCTCTGTTCGGGCCCGTCTTGCAGTGGGGTCATGAGTCGCCCTTGACATGCCATCCAGGTAGTGCTCGCACACTGGAATTCCTCCAGCGGCGGTTTTGGTGGCCGTCCATCAAGAAGGACGTGCAGGTCTATGTTGAGGCCTGCCCTGTGTACAACCAGGGAAAGTCTACACGTCAGCGACCCCAGGGACTTCTCCATCCCTTACCTGTTCCTCGCAGGCCATGGTCACACCTTTCTCTGGACTTTGTTACGGGACTTCCTCCTTCCCAGGGCAACACAGTCATCCTAGTGGTTGTAGACCGGTTCTCTAAGGCTGCCCGGTTTATTCCCCTGCCCAAGCTGCCTTCGCCAAGGAGACTGCTGAGCTCCTCATGGACCATGTCTTCCGGATATTTGGAATTCCTGGACGTTGTCTCCGACCGAGGTCCCCAATTCTCGTCCCGGTTTTGGGGGGCCTTCTGCAGGCTTATTGGGGCCTCAGCCAGCCTATCGTCTGGGTTCCATCCAGAGTCCAATGGCCAAACGGAACGGATTAATCAGGATCTGGAGACCACCCTGCGGTGTATGGCGGCCAATAATCCTACGTCTTGGGCCACCTATATCATTTGGGCTGAATATGCCCACAACACCCTCCAGTCCTCAGCTACCGGATTGTCCCCTTTCGAATGCCAGTTCGGATACACCCCTCCATTATTTCCAGAGGAAGAGGCACAAGTTGGTGTTCCCTCGGCCCAGCGCTTTGTCCAACGCTGTAGGCGCACCTGGAAGAAGGCCAGGCGTGCCCTCCTCGGACCTCCCAGAGATACCAAAGTCAGGCTAACCGCCGCCGGATGGCCCCTAGTTTCCGAGCTGGTCAGAGAGTTTGGTTGGCCACTAAGAACCTGCCCCTCCGGGTCGAATCCAAGAAGCTTTCCCAGAAATACATCGGCCCTTTTCGCATAGCAAGGAAAGTTAACCCGGTTTCTTATCGGTTGGTTCTCCCTCGCTCCCTTAGAATTAACCCCACTTTCCATGTTTCTTTACTAAAACCTGTCTTGTCTTCTCCCTTTGCCCCCACGCAGACCCCTCCACCTCCCAGGATCATTGACGGCCAGCCAGCCTACACAGTGCGCCGGATACTGGACTCTCGGAGGGTCCAGAACTCTCTGCAGTATCTGGTGGACTGGGAGGGCTACGGGCCAGAGGAGCGCTCCTGGGTTCCAGCCAAGGACATCCTGGACCCAGGTTTGATCCGAGAGTTTCGCACCCTGAGGCCAGGGTGTTCTGGAAGGAACGTCAGGAGTCGTTCCTAGAGGAGGGGGTCCTGTCAGCATCCTGCCCCTGTTTGTCTCCTCGGGGCCTCTAGAGGTCACCTGTGTTTCCCTCTGCCTTAGATCTTCCTCGTGTGTCCTTATTAGTGTTATCCAGGTCACCTGTGCCTTGTTTCCCTTAGAGTATTTTAGCTGTGTTTTTTCCCCTTGTTCCTCACTTGGTTTTTGAGTCTTGGCTATGTGTCTCCTGCTGTGTCCCACTGTCTTTCCTAGTGATCTAAGCTATCCCAAGTAAGCCTTCTAAGTTATTTTTATTTAGTTTTTCTCCCCTCGTGGAGTTCTTTTATTTTTCCTCCTGTTTTGTTTACTTTGTCCCCGTTAGTATACCTCTTTCTGAGAAGAACTTTTGTTGGACTATTTTTGACCTGCAAAGAAACCTCTCCTTAAATTAAATCTTCTTTGCCTGGAGTATTGCCTTTAGTGTTTCATTTGGGTCCAACTATACCTCCTCTGTGGCTAAGGGGTAGAACACCCAACTCTCCACTTCTGAGACCCGAGTTCAAGCCCAGCTTGTGACAACCACTAGCATAAAAAAAACTTGTTTCAATGAGAAGATGAGAACGTTTAGCTTAAAATGTTGATAAACTATTAGGCTATTTCTTCACATTATAAGCGCAGCAACGCTCACATGGTAGTAGGCTATAAGCGTGAATGTTCCTTTAGCGGAAAACACCATTATCAAAAGTGACCGCAAATGTGATTATGCATGTAATGCTTTTATTATAAAGGTGTATTTTTTGTGGGGAAAATTATCTTCCCCAAACTTGAAACTCACACGCTGTGTGTGTATGCCATTTGGACTCTACACCCGTTGTAAAGCGGATTACTGTGCTTAATTTTAAGAAGTTATTTGGCCACTTCAGTTGTGATACAAACCTTTTCAAAACGTATCGATCTATGGCCTAGGCTACATGAGGTGTGTGACTATGATTTGAAAAAGGTGCAAAAAAAGAGCTGTTTGCCTTAAGCTGGGCATCATTCAAAAACTATAATATATCAATCACAAGTAATAAATAAAGTTGTCCAAGCCTATGGATAGCTGTTCTCATGCAATTGCATAGCCTATAGAAATGTTGCACAACATGAGCTCATGGGCTCTCATGAAGTGTTCGATTAGATTTTCAAATACATTTGCATTGATGTCTGAGTGATTTGAGGGTCAATAGAGTGCTGAGTACCAGGCAGTTAGCCGGTTTGGTAGGCTACTAATGACCGTCAGCAGTATCAGAGCTTGGAGAAGCCTAATTACCGTGACTAAATGGTCATGTGGAATTTGACAGCCATAATGCCTCATGACCACCGGTGTGACGGTAATACAGTCAACGTAACAGCCCTAGTCCACATGTATCTACCATATATGATTCAAAAGTTACCTACGATTTACTCTGAGAACTTAGTATGTTTAGAGTGAATGGAAAGTCCTCACATGATCAACAAGTGGTCACTGGCAGAACAGAGCTAACTTAAAACGTCAACTGACAAGCTAACTAGTGGCTGCAGGTTCGTGAGTGAAAACATGGGCTTTTTCGAAATGAAATCCGCTGAATACAAAACTAAATATATATTTATTTACAAAGATAAAAGACTGAATTATCCATATCCACCCTCCTGTTCCTGTTTTCATTGTGTATTTCTGAGTCTTTCCCTTTATATCGCCATAGAAACGGTCCCTCTCAACGTAGATTGATCTCGGTAATAGGCAATGAAAGCCAAGGATCTGGAGGGAAAATGACAAAAGTATCAAGTTGATTTTGATTGGTCAAACCAGTGGAAAACACCTCCAAATGGTACCACCTTACAACAGAAAATATGGAAGAGATACAACCAGAGCGGCTCAGTCTAAACTAGCAACGGTCACAGCAAATTAACGTTCTTATTTCATCAACACATATTAAGGTTATAATATTGTAGAGAACAATCCAATTACATATCATTAATTATATGGAATTTATAATGACATAGAGCAAAATAAACTGTTTTGACATTCATTTCGTAGCACCCTCTTGAATTGCCTCGTTTTTTTCTACGTTGTACAGCAGTGAGTGAACGCCCTAAAATATACAAATGATTTGATGAAACATTGAATTTGGCCTTTACTGCTATAGCCCATAGAACCACATTAAATAACACATAAATAAATGACAAAACATCAAAAACTCTATGTGATGCAGAGAACCTTGAGAAGCCAGTTTTAGCACCCAAAAGTCATGAAAGATAGATTTATAGTGTAAATGTACACCCTAGAGATTTCTTATATCTCTTAGATATAGGTCAGACACTTCCAAACCTTGTTCCTTAGGATTTATTTTATGGTTTATTCAAGAGAACAACCTTTTTGCCACAACTCCTTTCAGATCATTTTTACAGCAGCAGAACCCCAGTCCCTCTAGGATTTCGCTGGTATCTTTTGTGATATTTGCAGATAAAAAAAATGCTTGATTTTGCTGCAGCAATTCTGACATTTTTCTGGCAATATGCAATGATTTTGTTCCAGTTTGTCATGAAAATGCGCTGACGAGGCAAAATGTTTGTTGACGTATAGCTTGATTGAAACATATTATGTTGTAAATCTGTGGTGAATGGTTGAAATTGTGAGCCCTATTTTTGTACTGCGGTGATGGATCAGTTTTATGCGATAACACTGAAATGATTTTATGAGGAAATACTGCGGTAATTGGTCAAATTTGCAAGCCCTCGTATAATATGCAGAAAGTTGTTGATTATGCAAAAACATAGTAATTGCATTTGCAGAATCGTGGAATCCAGGAGGGGCTATAACCTTCTAACTCAACTATGGAGCTCATAGCCAGCTCCACTGCATTCTTTCATTGTTCCACTCTAATCAGGGACTGACCTGGGACTCTAATCAATGTGTGCAATTAATTATCAGGTAGAACAGAAAAAACAGCAGGTTTTGGACCTCCAACACACTATCACTTTATCTGTGATTTAAATGTACTGTGAAACAAAAAATATTCTAATGCACATGAAAGAAATGCCTGTCACAATTTTCCAATAAGCAA
Source organism: Brachymystax lenok tsinlingensis (assembly GCA_030435695.1). Classification (NCBI taxonomy): domain Eukaryota; kingdom Metazoa; phylum Chordata; class Actinopteri; order Salmoniformes; family Salmonidae; genus Brachymystax; species Brachymystax lenok. The sequence continues at coordinate 35,860,250 of CM059803.1, forward strand.
TTTGTGTCTATTTCACAATAATGTGTGATACTGGGTTAAGACCTCGTAGGGTAAGAGTTCCCATGGACTATAACATCCTCATGCTTTTATTAGCTCAGTCAGGCTCCTAGAGCTCCTGGCCTGACTCTTGCCTTCCAATAGTTTAGTTATGGCATTACATGCATCTATGCTATCTATACTTGATGATCGTATTATGGTAATGGTTTCTCACCCCAAAAATGCCAGTAATAGCAGGGACCTTGACGTTTGTGTTTCTGCTCTTCGGAGCAACACAATGAGCACAGACCGTGGGTGACAACACAGTCAGTCAGCAAAATTGATGAGCATTATGTGTTCATAAGGTGTGGATGAGTCAGCACGAGACAGTATGAATGCCTCAGTGACACTGTGCTGTGCTGGTGCCCTTAAGAAAACAGCTTGACCTCATCTAGTGAAATACCCAGAGGAAACGAATGGGTCTGGGGGGAAACGTGCATGGTTGGGTTTCCAGTAGTTGTTAAATAGACTGGTTTCTTGTCGGAATAGAGTAGCTAGTGTAGAGTGAAGGTATACTGCAGCTACGATCATAAACTGCATATGAGAATGTAATGTTCTATTACCGAGTGGACATTATCCTATTAGGATCTGATTTCAGATAATGGTAATTCATATCCCTAGATAAAGGAACAGCAGGCTGTGTAATTCACTGTGAATGTGAAGGTTAAACAATGGGATTCTGTCAGCTCAGCGCTCCTTCCCACCCCAGACGATACGGTACCCCTGCCTCATGCTAAGGTTAAGGCTGTCTAGTCCACAGTGCAGAAGCACAGCACAAGCATCCCCCCCAACCCCCCCTCTCTCTCCTGGGTGAAGGAAACTTCCGGAAAGAGAAATGAGCTTGAGAAGCTGCAGTGCAAAGCATCAGCCACACACACACACACACACAACACACACTCCCTCTTAAGATACTTAGCTAGCAAACTTTCTCTTTGTGGTGGGTTTATTTACTCTACTCCCTCCCTGAGCATCACATCAGCCACAGTAAAGCCCTGGGGTTTCTACCATTATATAAGTGGCTTTGCTGGGAGTGTGAGTATGTGTCAGGATAGGGCAGCCAGCCCCACCAGACAAGATAAAGAGGGAGGCTTCACTGTCTGGTAACTCTGACTTTGTATTTTAATTAAATCTAACCTAATCTGAAGACAGCATTATTTAATTGCCAAAGTTATGTGATTTAACAAGTTTTTAGGCACAGTGGATCAGCTTTCAGAAGCTGTGCAACAAATACTTAAATCACATGGGCATGCTGTACTGTGTCTCCCAGAATAGCAGGATTAATGCTTCAGCAGCATAAATTGACATTTTTCCTATGAAGGTCTGGTGAACAGACAGACTATCACACATAGGAGGAGGGCGGGCGGTGGGGCGGGAGATAGGGAGGAGGAAACACTACTGGGATAGAGAGGAGGAAACACTACTGGGATAGGGAGGAGGAAACACTACTGGGATAGAGAGGAGGAAACACTACTGGGATAGAGAGGAGGAAACACTACTGGGATAGAGAGGAGGAAACACTACTGGGATAGAGAGGAGGAAACACTACTGGGATAGAGAGGAGGAAACACTACTGGGATAGGGAGGAGGAAACACTACTGGGATAGAGAGGAGAAAACACTACTGGGATAGAGAGGAGGAAACACTACTGGGATAGAGAGGAGGAAACACTACTGGGATAGGGAGGAGGAAACACTACTGGGATAGAGAGGAGGAAACACTACTGGGATAGAGATGAGGAAACACTACTGGGATAGGGAGGAGGAAACACTACTGGGATAGAGAGGAGGAAACACTACTGGGATAGAGAGGAGGAAACACCACTGGGATAGAGAGGAGGAAACACTACTGGGATAGAGAGGAGGAAACACTACTGGGATAAAGAGGAGGAAACACTACTGGGATAGAGAGGAGGAAACACTACTGGGATAGAGAGGAGGAAACACCACTGGGATAGGGAGGAGGAAACACCACTGGGATAGAGAGGAAGACACACTACTGGGATAGGGAGGAGGAAACACTACTAGGATAGGGAGGAGGAAACACTACTGGGATAGAGAGGAGGAAACACTACTGGGATAGGGAGGAGGAAACACTACTGGGATAGGGAGGAGGAAACACTACTGGGATAGAGAGGAGGAAACACTACTGGGATAGAGAGGAGGAAACACTACTGGGATAGAGAGGAGGAAACACTACTGGGATAGAGAGGAGGAAACACTACTGGGATAGAGAGGAGGAAACACTACTGGGATAGAGAGGAGGAAACACTACTGGGATAGAGAGGAGGAAACACTACTGGGATAGAGAGGAGGAAACACTACTGGGATAGAGAGGAGGAAACTACTGGGATAGAGAGGAGGAAACACTACTGGGATAGGGAGGAGGAAACACTACTGGGATAGAGAGGAGGAAACTACTGGGATAGAGAGGAGGAAACACTACTGGGATAGAGAGGAGGAAACTACTGGGATAGAGGTCAAACAGCAAGATCGCAGGTGAGAGGAGGAGGGGTCGCACAGCAAGGTCATGGGGGTGGGTCGCACAGCAAGGTCACATGGTCATTCCACAATTGCACTCACTGAGAGGACGAGACTACATCATCCTTAATACATCATCTTTCCTGCAAATTCGGCCATAAATACATCATTGAAGATATCAGCCTACACAGTGGCGGCCGAAGACTCAATTGCCTCAGGCCTCACATCATCAAACCCCCCCCCCACAGTCTGCTTCAGTTGTCTGACACCTGGACAAATGAGCAAAGGCTGTGGTCAGAGGTTTACCTCTCGACAGTGTACGCTCAAGCATCCTACCATAATGCACATCACCAAAGAGGCCTCACTGGGTTTCATTCATGTGTGTGTGTGTGCTTTTGACACCTTCTAGAGTCCATGGCTCAACGAATTGAGGCTGTTCTGAGGGCAAAAGCGGTGCAACTCAATATTAGGAAGGTGTTCCTAGCGTTTTGTACACTCAGTGTATATGACTGTATTTGCATGCATATTAAGAAGTATGCCTTACAAGTCCTGCTGTGCTTATTAAAAACGTAGTTATAAGATAGTGTTTTCAGGCTGAAAGATATAAAGACCTTCAAAACATTAATTCATTACAATCTTTTTTTGTATTCATGAGCATCCCAGGGGACATTGCCACAGTGGCTTCATGTCCTGCAGTGTCTGTCTGCCATCTGACAGACTGGAGGGTGGCCAACAACACAGGGCCAACAACACAGTTCTCTGTCTAAGAGAAACCACGCCATTTTCCATCTCACTTATTTGGGTGTTGTTGTTATTCACATAACAGTGGCGCTGTAAAGGAGCTGCAGAACACATACAAAACAAGCCATCAAGAAAACATGTTCAGATCGACCCAAACTTAAGTTATGTGTTCAGATTGACCCCAAAAAACTGCCTATTAGCATATCATACAAAGTATTTGAGACCCTACCTGCTCATAAATGTTTTAGCATAATACATTCTCTAGCTAGCAAGAACCAAAGCTTGGTGCCACCAAACGAGGACATGACAGACTATTTAAGCGAGCCAAGTACTTTGCAGTAATTGCCAGAGGAAGTTCTAAAACACTGTTAAAATAAAACCTGGGGAGATGACAGCACTGTGAAACTGCTTTTTAATCAGGCTAGTAGCAGGCCGGCCAATACGGAAGGCATGACAGTTCATCAAAAGACTACAGCCAGTGTTTGGAATAATCTTAGAAATGAAGCACATATTAAGAAGAAAGGAAACAGCAACAACAACAAAATTAAGCCCAGGGCCGGTTCCAGGCATAAGCAACATAAACGGTCGCTTAGGGCCCTCGGCTGCTAGAGAGCCGCCGATCAACAATAAATAAATAATAATAATAAACATTTTAGGAACTCAGTCGGGGTCTCAACTACTGAGAGTAAAAAGAGTAGAATAAACCAGATGCAATTTCAAAATTTGTTTTGTGCTTCAGCAGTTTTTCTCTTGTTACGTCAGTCACTCAATGGTAGTTAGTCTAGCCAGGTATCTAAGCTTATAGTCATGGCCGAATACTGCATGGGCACAGGCCCAGGGGCCCTGACCTCCAGGGGGCCCCCATTGATTTTGTTAGTCATTCTCACTCAGATATCATTTTAACATGGCATAAGTCATGACAAAATGTGTAGAATTGCAGGAAATTAGCTTTAAAATAACAATTTCTCTCCACCCCATGTCAAAATGTGTAGAATAACAGGAAGAGAGTAGAAAAGGGCCTAACCCCAGTCTTCAGCGTACACCGTAGCTTATGCAGCACCAGCTATAAGGAGGGCCATGTTTTTCTGCACAATCATGTGACACAGCAAGATTTTATCCTGTATTTTAAGCCTTTTCCAGAAATGAGAATTACATCAAACGTGAAAGCGATTGTTTGAGGATGGTGCTGGACCATCTGACATAAAAAGCAAAGGGGACAGTTTGATGAAAAAGCTTTAAATAAAGATTAAAATCCAGGCATGTCACATGATTGCGTGAAACAGAGGGCCCTAGCTATGTGTTCCTTTCACAAGCCCTGACAACAACAGAAGAGGAGGTGGTCACAGGTTGGCACGGTGACGCAACCACTGTCACTCTAAATACAATGCTGTAGTAACTTTTGCTCCCTGGGTGGCTCTTCGCCCCCAACACACACACAATCTTGCTGACTCACATCTAAAAACAAACTTACACCCAGTTGTTGCCAAGCAACAGCAATGCTCACTTGAAAATAGACCAAGAGAAAAACACTGAGGAAGGTGAAAGGAGGGAGGGAGGGGGTGATACAGCTGTGTATCGTGTGTGATATTCTGGAGGGCCGAGGCAGGGGCTGGCCTCAAGAGCCCACAGCCACTCATCTGCCAGAGAGAGAGCCATCAGGAAGCATCAGTGGAGAAGCTGAGATGTTGGGAAGCTTAGAGTACAGGGCAGATCCTCAGCTTCGCTTATTATACACATCATACAGCACAGCACAGCACACACACACATATACACACACAGCATTACATCACTGTCAGGCATTATTGTTCTGACGCACAGTAAGATGTAACACTGAGACACTAACATAGAGATGAACACTTACATGTTTTAGCTAGCTCTTTTAACCAGACCTGGGTTCTGTTTTGGATTATTAGTTATTTAAATACTTATTTTCTGTGTATTTTAATATTCTTAAATAATGTGGCGCAAATCAACTACTTCTATTGGAAGTATTTAAAAGTATATAAATAGCATAATATTTGAAAGTATTTTCAAGTAATCAATAACAATTTAATACAAAACAAAAATACACAAATACACAACCAATTAATTAAACTGGACAGCATCTAATGTCTGTGGAGAAAGACGAAGGACCGTGTAAAACCGAGATTTCACTCTCTTTTCTACCCAGGGATACTTTTGAAAACCAAAGACTTTTTAAATTGTTTTAATTTTACATTTATTTAAGGTAAAATAACTTACAGTATTAGTATGTTCAGACAGCTGTGTAGAAACAAGCTGAAACAGAAAACCAAATGAAAACAACACTGGTGCTTCGCCTTTATAGAGTCACTACTCCTGCTGTTTTCTATCACCAGTATGCGACTCAGTATTATGACCATGAAAGGTCATTGTATTGAAGCCGTCTGCTAAGTAGTGTACTCACCATCTCAAAATGGCAGCTGATCATGTACGTAAACAGAGAGCAACAGGAAACTGCAGAGAAACACTCAAGGCTAAACAGCCATATATCTTCTCTCTCCAGGGGCTATTCAAACTGTATAACATACATAACCTGAGAACTATTAGGCCTCTGGGAGAGGTTTTTGTATATCCAGTATGGTTACTTAATAATCAGGATGAGGCAATCTTCTAAGCCCAACTACAGCTTGAGATAACTGAAGCTCCTGACTATGCACAACAGTCGTAAAGATCTTAGTGACACTCTAGTAAATTAGAAATTAACAGAATCTGCTCCTGAGAAAGCTTAAAGGGATACTGTGAGATTCTGGAAATTCTAAATACCCAGGGTGAGATGAACTCGTGGATACCATTTGTATGTCTCCGCGTGCAGTATGAAGGAAGTTAGAAGTAGTTTCGCGAGCCAATGCTAACTAGCGTTAGCGCAATGACTGGAAGTCTACAGGTACGGTAGCATCACGCAGTATCTCTTTAACAATGCTGTGGAGAGCTTTTTCCAGTACTGAAGAGAACTCCTTATCCTAGTTGTTAAGTGGGGGTTTTAGGCTCTCAATCGGATATTATTTTATCCTGTTGCAGCAGTCGTACAGTACTGTATGAGATGGACTCTTACCTTTCTCTATAGAGGTGATGCCCATGGAGGGCTGTCCCAGGCTGGCCCTCCTCTCCCACTTGCCCTCGTCAGGGTTGTAGACCTCCACGGAGGACAGGGGGCTCTGCTGGAGGTCCATGCCCCCCATCACCATCACCTGACCCCCCAGGGCCACCGCCGACGCCCCCGCCCGGGCTGTAGGGAGCGGAGGTAGCTGGGTCCATGTCTGGCTCTCTATGTCCAGCACCTCAGCAGTGTCTAAAGGCAGGCCTGTCTCACTGCATCCTCCCAGCACATAGAGCAGGCCACCGTGGAACACAGGGGTGCAGTAGACCCTGCGTGAGGACATAGGGGGGAACACCTCCCAGTACAGGGACTTGACAGGGCTCACTGCCATCTCGAGTACAGGCATCTCTCCTGAGGCTGGCAGTGGTGGTGCGTCATTACAACATGGAGGGTAGGGGGGGGTTTAAAAAAACAGACAAACAAAAACAACAAAGAGAGAAGCAGGGGCAACAGCCTCCTTTCTTGCTGCGTTGCTACATGATGGCCTGTCTAAAGAGAGAGAGGGAATGTGAGAGAGAGAGAGAGAGAGAGAGAGAGAGAGAGAGAGAGAGAGAGAGAGAGAGAGAGAGAGAGAGAGAGAGAGAGAGAGGAGGAGGGGGGAAATACCTCAGAAATCTGCCAGATGCCTCCACTCCACTCCACCAAATGTTTTATTCATTCATTACTGATGTTTTAGTGCAGGGGACCATCTGCCCTTTCTTTCCCTGTATTCACTCCATCCAAGGGCCTTTATTTTGGTAAAACAAATCACTGCAGTTGATTCGTGTGTGCTACTCTCCAGGGAGGAATATGTTTTGTGAAGGCTTCCTGTGGCGAACACACTTAAAAGGTGTGCCTGGCTTTATGCGTAATCCCTGTGAAATGTTATTGTCAAGTGGGAGATTGAGCTAGATCAGAAAACTGGGAAGAAAATGAACCTGTGATCACGTTCTCAGCCAAAGGCAATTATCACGGGCTCCAGCTACTATACGAATTAGGTGAAGAGGGTAATGACAAAAGGAAGAATAACCAAACAAAGTCTTTAAATTAAAACTCGGAGTATAATGGGAACATGCTCTTGGGGTCGGACAGAATCTTCCTAATTAGACCAAAACGCTAAATCCCAGAAGGCAGCTGTCAATGCTCGACTAGGGCTGAGGAGTACCGTCTGTCCCCCTTGGACACAGTGAGGCTCCCACAGAGATACCTGGCCTGTGTAGAAGACAAATAACAGCCAGCTTTCTGACCCTCTTGAAGATTCAGCCGTGGACAGCCAGCGCCGTGACATTTACAGTCAGGGCCAGGCCAGGAGGTCCAGGGGGGGAGGTCGAGATCTGGAACAGCACGACCCACACACCAGCAGCACGACCCACTCCAAAGGTCACTGCTTCCACTGGGGCTTTCAGGGATCGGATCGCACCGACAGAAAGTGTCATTGGCAAGCAAGCATTGTTAATTATTTAAACAGAGAGAGTATGTGACAGGAATGGGTGTTGTGGAAGGAGAGGAAAAGAAAAGGAATAGGGAAGAGAAGTGAGAAAAGGGGGAGATAGACAGGTAAAAAAAGAGAGAGAGATGAAAAAAAACACACAGAGAAAGACAGGTATGGGTAGACGTAGAGAGATCCTTAGAGACACGCTGGTGCGAGCCTACTGGAGTCTGAGTCTGTCTGAAACAGGTATGATGAGGATGCAGGGAGTATTTTGTCGACCCAGAGACAGCAGACGCACAGATATCTCCTCAGAGCTCAGCTGGTGTGTTTACAGAATGAAGAGGACTAGCTCTATCAGAGGAAACCCCCGTCTTCTTCGGCACAGCCTTCACAGGTGTGTCTTCCTCTCTAGGCATCGGGTGTATCCGCCTCGGACACACTCTGAACACTCCGGAACTCTGGGCCTTGTTTTTAAATTACAATGTTCCTATGTGTTCCTGCAACAGCGTACTAAGCCTATGTGTTAGTTCAGTTGTGACATCATTAAACAAACAAATCAGCTGGAAACACAACTTTTCAGCACTGCAGGCAAAATACTAGAACAGTTCGTCAGAGGTGAAAGCAAACTTTTTTTTGGCCCTCGTAATCAGAGTTGGTGGATTACAAATGCAGGAGGGGCGTTATAGATAGAGACAGGACTTGTTTGTATTCCAGGAGCAGAAATCTGACTCCCACGGCAATCTCTTGTTGCTGTTACTCAGTGGTTGGTGTAGTCCAGGAGTGATTGGAGGAGAAGGGTGGAGTTGTGTTGCAGCAGAACAGGTCCTGGAGGAGCTGACCTAAGCTATCACTGCTACAGGAGGAGGAAAAACAGAACAAGAGAAAAACGATCAATTAACTTGTAGGTATACCGTGGAGAGGTCAAAAGATGAAGAGATATAGAATGAGAAAGAGAGAGAGAACCAGTACTTCCTCCTCAGGTGGGACTACATATTATGTAATTATATCTGGCTAAACCAAATCCCAACAGAACGAACCACAGTGCAATCAACTCGGGGGACAACAACAGTCAAATGCACTTTTGATGATTCCCCTCACATTGAAAAAGACATCAGCAACAGGAAATAGGCTTGACTTCGTTCATTGGTACATTTATATTGTAACATTGTTCTAATCTAGTGCCACTATATTTCCCGTGGAGTAGGTGGCGGATATTATAGTTTTTTCCCCCCAAACCATTTGAGCTGCAGTGTGTGACCTTAATCTAGATTTCATCTCGTTGATGTGTGTTCCTCTCAATAGGAGAATTCAAAGCCCTTGACTGCAGGCTCAGTCAAGGCCCCTAATACCGAGATCAGTACCATGACAACAACACTATACCATAAAGACTTTTGTATACGCCTCGCTCACTTAACATCTCTTTATATGTCAGACAGTCAACTGATGTTCATTATATTCTTCAAAAAGAACATGTACTCTATACGAATACCAAATACATATTTCTAAAACAATACATGTAAACAGTAGTGTCTTTGAATGGCAGATATTGCATTAAGAGTCCGAGATCCTGTGGACTATGCTACATGGGTTGGGATGTGCAAATGCAAATGAAAAACAGAAAAAACAGAAATCTTAATATAGCTAGTCTACATGTCTTTAATGTGTAAATTCTCTCTTTTCACGACTGTATTCCACCTCCTTTTGTTATCTTCTGAGGCCCTTCCCCTCTTTCCCCTCTCTCACCTCTTTTCATCCCTTTATTTCCCTGTGACCCCCCCCCATCTCTTTGAGCAGACAGAGACCCTATAAAACAGGGAGAGAGAACAAGAAAGACAAAGACAGATACTGTCTGGCTTCAGACCCAGTATCCTACACCCAGCCACTGAAACACCAAAATTGGTTATTTGAAAGTTCCCAGAACATTTGTTAGGTCGCTGATGATTATACAATGTTAGTATAAAACATTCACCTGATGTTGCACATTTAGTCTGTTCTTTAAAAGGTTCCCCAGAATGTTTCATTAGGATGTCTGTGGGAACAGTCTGGTAGGAACATTGTGGAGACATCACAAAAACTGTCCAGTTGTGTGGATGATTCTACAATGTTTCTTTTAGGGTGTAAAAAACATTCACCAGATGTTACAAGATCAAATGTACTTATAAAGCCCTTTTTACCTCAGCAGATGCCACAAAGTGCTTATACAGAAACCCAAACAGCAAGCAATGCAGATGTAGAAGCACGTTCCCAGAACACATTTAGTCTGTTCTTTAAAAGGTTCCCAGAATGTTTCATTAGGTTGTGTGGAACAGTCTGGTGTTCCGTAGGTTCCCAAAACAGTTCAGTTTTGATGATATTCATGCAATGTTTAAGTGAGGTTGCACAGAACATTCCTATAAATGTTGTAGAACACTTGGTCTAAGTTTCTAAAGGTTCCCAGAACATTTAATGAAGTTATGGGAGTTGTCTGGAATGTTGCAACAATATTCTTGTGATATTGTAATAACATTTAAATATTCTCCAATGTTCCACAATTTCTAAATAATTCAGTTTTTATGACGTTCATAAAATTTGTTTTAGGTTTATCATAACATTCCATTGATGTTCACACAATATTTTATCTTGTCTTGGAGGTCCTCAGAACATTTACAAACCGTTATATTTAAGTTTTACCTAATATTACCACAACATTGTCAGCATGAACATTTGTAGATCATTTAAACAGATTAGAATACATCTCTATTATGTTTCTCTCCAGATTGAACGGCTTTTCAGATCATGAACAATCTGACAGGGGGGACCATATCAAGCGTCTAAAGAAGGAATTATATCGGGTGCGTTTCTTAAAATGTTGAACAATCCATTTTTAAACAATGTTAAAAAGAATTACAGTTAGTCTGAATTCTGCATTTCAGACTGGATTCATAAATGTTTTAGTAGATGATATTTCACAGCTGTTTTCATAAGAATTATGGTTAAAAGAAGGCAATCTTTATCTCTGCAGGCAGATTATAAACCCTCTGTGCCACCAGGGGATGTCTACAGTACTGTGAGGGTTATTTCTATCTTATTCAAGTGTTCCCATCCTCTTTGTAACACTGCGTTTTCATCAGGTGTTGAGAAAGTTTGATGAAATGTGATTTTAGTTGGATAGAACTTGATGTCTTAAATACAGGCTCAGAACCTTCAAACTACACTCAACATTTCTATTTGTTTTATCTCAATTTCAATCAAAACACATCCAAGCATGCAATCACAATTCTGAAAAATTATAATACATTATAAATATACAAAACCAAAGGTTCAATGATATAATATTTTATTGATTTAAAAAGGTTAATTGCAGCCATTTGTTATGTCAATATCAAATAATTTCATGTCTAACAATAAAGTACCTTACTGTGATTGTTTTCAATAAATATTCTAAGAAAAAACGCAATAGCAAAGAGCAAAATTAAAGAATACATTACACAGCATAAGAAGAGGATTTTTCAACACACTTGATATGGCCCCCACTGTCTTATTTTTCATGATCTGAAAAACTGATCCTAGATTAGCACTCAAAGTTTTGGATACTTTGTAAGTATGGGTAAAGAAGTACACAGCATTTAAAGACGATGGGTGAAGTGATGGTGAATAAACCAAGTTACCAGTAATTCCCTGTCTATAGAGTAAGTCAACACACCATTGAACTTTTTTCATATTTACAACGTGGGATTAAAATGAATTTCTTTCCATTTTTTTATTGATCTGCACAAAATACTCGATAATGTCAAAGTGAAAAGAAAATGCGATAATTTTTTTACAAATTCATAAAAATGTATAACAATGTAATTACAAAAATAAAGTTGTTGCATAAGTATTCACCCCCTTTGTTTAGGCAAGCCTACATTAATTAAGAAGTCAAATTTGGCTTAACAAATCACAGAAGTTAAATGGACTGTGAAATAATAGGGGTTCACATGATTTTTGAATGACTACCCCTTCCTCTGTCCCCCATACATACAACATCTGTAAGGTCATTCAGTTAAGTATTGAATTTCAAGCACAGATTCAACTACAAAGACCTCACAAAGAAGGGCAGTGATTGATAGATGGGTAACAATAACAAATCAGACATTGAATATACACCACATGGACAAAGGTATGTAGACACCCCTTCAAATTATTGGATTCAGCTATTTCAGCCACACCCGTTGCTGACAGGTGTATAAAATCGAGCACACGACCATGCAATTTCCATAGACAAATACTGCCCGTTCTGAAGAGCTCAGTGACTTTCAACGTGGCACTGTTAAAGGATGCCACCTTTCCAACAAGTCAGTTCGTCAAATTTCTGCCCTGCTGGAGCTGCCCCGCTCATCTGTCCTCGGTTGCAACACTCACTACCGAGCTTCGAACTGCCTCTGGAAGCAACGTAAGCACCAGAACTGTTGGTCGGGAGCTTCATGAAATGGGTTTCCATGGCCGAGCAGCCACACACAAGCCTAAGATCACCATGCACAATGCCAAGCGTCAGCTGGAGTGGTGTAAAGCTCGCCGCAATAGGACTCTGGAGCAGTGGAAACGCGTTCTCAGGAGTGATGAATCACGCTTCACCATCTGGGTTTGACGGATTTCAGGAGAATGCTACCTGCACCAATGCAGTGCAAACTGTAAAGTTTGGTGGAGGAGGAATAATGGTCTGGGGCTGTTCGGGCTAAGCCCCTTAGTTCCAGTGAACAGAAATCTTAATGCTACAACATACAATAACATTCTAGATGATTCTGTGCTTCCAACTTTGTGGCAACAGTTTAGGGAAGGCCCTTTCCTGTTTCAGCATGACAAAGCGAGGTCCATACAGAAATGGTTTGTTGAGATTGGTGTGGAAGAACTTGACTGGCCTGCACAGAGCCCTGACCTCAACCCCATCGAACACGTTTCGGATGAATTGGAACACCGACTGCAAACCAGGCCTAATTGCCCAACATCAGTGCCCGACCTTACTAATCACCATGACATTTGTGATTTTAAAACAGCTCCAGAGTTCAATGGCTGTGATCGGAGAAAAATTAGGATGGACCAACAACATTGTAACATTAAAAAGAAGAATAAAATATACAGAAATATACAAAACATGAATATGTATGCAACAAGGCACTAAAGTAATACTGAAAAAACAACATGGCAAAGGAATACACTTTTTTAGGCCTAGATGCAAAGCCTTATGTTTTGGGCAAATCCAACATAACACATCACTGAGTAACTGCCTCCTTATTTTCAAGCATGGTGGTGGCTGCATCATGGTATGGGTATGCTTGTCATCGGGCAAAGACTTGGTAGTTTTCCAGGATGAAAATAAATGGGATGGAGCTAAGCACAGGCAAAATCCAGGAGGAAAACCTGCTTCAGTCTGCTTTACACCAGAAACTGGGAGAGGAATTCACCTTTGAGCAGGACAATAATCTAAAACACAAAGACAACTCTACACTGGAGTTACATACCAAGAACAGAGTGAATGTTCCTTAGTGGCCGAGTTACAGTTTTGATTTAAATCTGCTTGAAAATCTATGGCAAGTCTTAAAAATTGCTGTCTAGCCATGATCCCCAACAGGTTGACACAGCTAGAAGAATTTTGAAAAGAATAATGGGCAAATATACGCCAGTGTGCAAAGCTCTTATGAGACTTACTAGAGAAGACTCACAGCTGTAATCTCCGCCAAAGGTGATTCTAATATGTGTTGACTTGATTATACTTATATAATCAAGATATGCGTTTTTTTTTTTATAATATATATTATAAATAATTGTTTTCCACCTTAACATTTGAGACTTTTGTGTAGATCATTGACAAAAAACTATTAAATCCCTTTGAATCCAACTTTGTAACACAATAAGATGTGAAGAAATCCAAGACGTTCTATAGGCAGTATGGTGCGGTTTGGAGGACACAGACTAATCCTAGACTAAATTGCTCTTTTAAACTGGACTAACTGAAATGGCATTTCTCAGACATGGTATAAAATAGTCTCAGACTTGCCCTGGTCTAGATTTTAAAAGTCTCAATTCAAGAAGGACGATTAGAGTTAATCTAGATATAAGTGAAGGCTTAAATTAAACCTGGCCAGAGGCAGGTGTAACTTCTGATTAATGGATGTTGGTCCCCAGGTTGACCTTGGCAATGGAGGAAAATGGATTACCTGGATTATTTCAATGAGGATCAAAGAGCACCACCAAGGCCAGGCAGAAGGCTGGCTTTAGACAGGAGCAATCCACTGAATGATTGTGATTAAATGTATTTCTGTGACCGTTTCTGTATGTACAAAGGAAACACAGCTGACATACTTTCCTTGCTTGAGACAAGGCTTTCATCTGACTCTCTTAGGGGGAAGGCCCGTCGCTCCTTCCTTACAAGTACTGATCACCTTGAGGTTTTTGTCATCTAGAACCTTCCATTGTGAAACAGGAGATTTGTGAGGTGTAAGTGAACCGACTTTATGCAGAATAGTCCACAATGTCTGTACTGCTATATGTGAATTGAAAGACAATTACATCAAGTTCCCTGATGCTGCTGCCCAGGCCAACTACAAAGTAGAGTTCTATGAATACGGGAACTTCCCTGGATGTCATATTCCCATTTTTCTACAGCAGACGCTGAGGAGTACAGGAATTGTAAAAAACTGGTTCTCAATAAATGTACAATGTGTGTGCACTCTCAATGTGCCGTTCTGCAACGTTGTTGCACATTGGAAAGGAATTCATGACTCAAAGATTTTCCAAAACTCCTCTTTGTATCCAGATTCAGAAAACGTCCTCAGAGCAGCAATACATTTTGCAGCAGTCATAAAACATATAAAAACCTTTTGTTAAATTGCAGAATTGCATTCAGAATAAAGTAGCATTTTTTTAACCTTATGTAGTCTTTACCTGCGGCCAGAGGTAAGGAGCTGGAATTCGGGGTGGAGTGGATGGGAAGAGTCAACCGCCTTCTGGAGGGCTCTGCCCAGTTAGAGAGATTACGGTTCTTGCTGTTGCTGCCCCATGATTTTTCCACAAGTCCTGACTATCTTGCCCAACCTATTTTTCTGTGCAACCTTGATATTCCCACACCAGCAGGTCAAGCAGTAGGACAGAACGCATTCAATTAATTATTTATAAAAGAGAACCATGATGGTTAGATCAACATAAAAAATGCTCAGCATGAAGGAGGACAACACATATTGGAATCATACTTGGTGACAGTGGGTATGCACAGACCAACCACTTGTTCACTCCCTGTCTTCATGCAATAATGACTGAGCAACAACGGTACAACCAAGCTCATATCCGCACAAGAGGTGTAGTGGAGCGCATGTTTGGTGTATGGAAGAGTCGTTTCCAGTGTCTCAGAAACACATTGCGCTTTCAACCAAGATACCGCATTCTCATAATTTCAACAGCAGTGCTTCACAATGACATCAAACAGCATGGCTGCCCAGTGCCTCACAATGACGACCTCAAACAGCATGGCTGCCCAGTGTCACATTGAAGATGAGGATGACCCAGATGTTCTCATGGTTGAGGCAGACAATGATAGAAATGGACTAGCCTGCTGAGATGCTTTTGCCATGTAGCACTTCTCACAAAAAAGATACTGTAGCGGAAGTGATTGAAGCAAACAAAAGCCATGGATTGGTAACAAAACGGGTTTTCATTCACAAAGGGAAATATCAGGACCCCGAAATGGTGCCGGTTTGAGAAAAACATTGATACAGCTGCTGCTTCACGTTCCTCTCTTCTTCCTCCTCCTCCTCCTCCTCCTCCTCAGCCAACTCAACATGAAGACCATTGGTACTGCTGGTGCTTCATGATTCTCTCCTCCTTCTTTTAAATACATTAGTTTGCGCTCATGAAAATCCATGGCCAGTTTCTGATGCATGCTCAGCCTTGTCTTTGTCCTCTGGCCCGGGTTAGTGACACAATCTTCCCTCCTGGTTGGCCTTCAACCTGTAGCGGGCTCGCCTTCAACCTGTAGCGGGCTCACCTTCATCCTGTCTTATCCCCTCCAAGCTATGGTGCTCATCTGCCTCTGGAAAATGATTACGTTGCTGCATAAGCGAACATTATTTCTTCAAGAGTTGAGTTCATTACATAATTTTTATTATGGGAGTGCAAGAGATGACTGACAGCATTACATATTCGCTGAAGTCCAGGGATAGCACATGTTGAATGAATGTGTTCTACCAAATAAGGACAGGAACTTTCCCCCATCTGAACTGTCTAAAATGGTCATCATCGGGGATACCTTCCAGGGGTAGCTGGCTATCAATGATCCCGGTCCCCCAGCTCATATGTCACTGGTCTTACTGGCCACCAGTCTTGAAACACTCCCTACGAGCAACAGCATGTCTTCTTTAAGTAGATGTTGTATTTTTTCCACAGGACCGTAGAAAGACAAGACAATATAGAAATGATATTAGTAAATATGCATGATATTGTTTGTGTTACATTTCTGTCACACAAATACATTTAGGCCCCACTGTGTTGTGTTACACAAGAACATTAACATTTTAAAGTGACTCTAATTTGTAAAAGCAATAAAGCCAGTATCTTATCTGAAGTTGTTGTTGCATCCTTTTATTTACTTTCAATTGAAGTTGAATTCATTTCAAATGGTAGTCCAGACAATATTTTTCTTGTATTCTGTTGATGAATCATGCTGTTTGTTTTCCATAATTGGGTGGTTTGACACAATTTGCTTAAAAAGGTTTTTTTTCAAACTCAGTGAAATTCTTTGAACGTTTCCTTTTATCTCTGCCCATTGTTTTGGTTTAGGTGACTTGCTCCAATTCCACAAAATTCTTATGTATTAGTGTCCCATCCCTGGTTTTTCAAGCATCTTTAGGTCAGCACCAAGTGCACATTGTTCATCTAATTAGACTTCACAAAGATGAACTGGTTAGTTCTTACTTACCTTAGACTGGGACTCCCTAGTCTAGAACTAATTCATCTGAAATTAAGCAACATCTCCAAATTAATTGACTTAAATTAAACAAGACTTTTTCCACATTTTGTTTCGTTACAGCCTTATTATAAAATTGATTAAATTGTTTTTTTTCTTCATCAATCGACACAATACCCCACAATTTAATAAAAAAATATATATAAAAAAGAAATATATAAAAAAAGACCCTTAACTCAGTATTTTGTTGAAGCACCTTTGGCAGTGATTACAGCCTAGGATCTTCTTGGGTATGACACTACAAGCTTGGCACACCTGTATTTGGGGAGTTTCTCCCATTCTTCTCTGCAGATCCTCTCAAGCTATGTCAGGTTGGATGGGGAGCGTCGCTGCACAGCTATTTTCAGGTCTCTCCAGAGATGTTAGATCGGGTTCAAGTCCGGGCTCTCGCTGGGTCACTCAAGAACATTCACAGAGACTTGTCCCGAAGTCTTTGCTGTTTCCTTAGGTTTGTTGTCCTTTTGGAAAGTGAACCTTCGCCCCAGTCTGAGGTCTTGAGCGCTCTGAAGCAGGTTTTTATCAAAAATATACACACAGTATGATGCTGCCACCACCATGCTTCCCCGTAGGGATGGTGCCAGGTTTCCTCCAGATGTGACGCTTGGCATTCAGGCCAAACAGTTCAATCTTGGTTTCATCAAACCAGATAATCTTGTTTCTCATGGTCTGAGAGTCCTTTAGGTGCATTTTGGCAAATTCCAGGAGGGCAGTCATGTGCCTTTTACTGAGTAGTGGTTTCCGTCTAGCCACTACCATAAAGCCCTGATTGGTGGAGTGTTGCAGAGATGGTTGTCCTTCTGGAAGGTTCTACCATCTCCACAGAGGAACTTTAGAGCTCTGTCAGAGTGACCATTGGGTTCTTGGTCACCTCCCTGACCAAGGCCCTTCTCACCCGACTGCTTAGTTCGGCCGGGCAGACAGCTCTAGGAAGAGTCTTCAAAACTTATTCAATTTAAGAATGATGGAGGCCACTGTGTTCTTGGGGACATTCAATGCTGCAGAAATGTTTGGGTACCCTTCCCCAGATCTGAGCCTCGACACAATGCTGTCTCAGAGGGCTACGTACAATACCTTCGACCTCATGGCTTGGTTTTTGCTCTGACATGCACTTTCAACTGTGGGACCTTATATATACACATTAGTGATGTATTCCAATCTGCTTTAAGGAGCTACACATTTTACTGTGGTAATATTAGGCAAAACATACATATAACATTTTCGAAAATGTTCATGAAATCAGGGGCGCAACTTTTGCTTTCGAAGTGGGGGGGACATAACCTGGCGGGGGGTCTGGGGTCTAATTTACTTGAATCGAAAGGCTACTGAAGTTGGGCTTTGTCCTTGTGTTTTGGGCTATTTACATTGTTTTCAATGTTTGAGTCTCAACTGCTAGGGAAGAGAAGACAAAGTTGCTACAGGTCAGACAATCTCAGAGGCACAAACATGACTCGAGTTGCGTTACCATGGTAACCTCCCGCCCTTAAAGGGGCAATTAAATGTTTTTGTCTCGTCTGTGATATTTTGGTTTAAAGACTCAGGACACAAAAAAGGAAATGAAATTGAACAATATACCACATTACTTCTTACTAGTAATATATATATATTAGAAACATTACAAAGCATGCTCAAATTTTGTTGATGTAATTTTAGCAGGAAAAATGTTTTTGGGCTGCTAAAGAATATCTAAATCTACCTGCCACAGTAGCTGGTGGACTAAAAAGTACATTTTAGGCCCCCCATAATCATGGCAGCATCTACATTACTCTAGAAGTGTTAGGAAACATATTACATTCTTATTTACAATAAAAGTTACTCCAAAATGACATGTATTATTGGGCACAAAATAATCTGAAACACAAACAAAACAGAAAATGCATCCAACAAATGTGTAGAGTCACAAGCTTGATGTAGTCATTGCATGCTATAAATGTGGGACCAAATACTTTACTTTTTACTACTTTAATACATATACAAGTACTTTTGTCCCAATACTTTTGTCCCCCTAAAATGGGGGGGACAACGTAAAAAAAAGTGCTGTCAATTCAAATCCAAATTGCTGGAGTACAGAGCCAAAACAAAAAAATTCGTCACTGTCACAATAATTACGGAGGGAAAAGGCCCTGTGAGCCGTTCTGGCTCACATAAGACAAAAAAAATGCTTAAATCAAATGTTATTTGGCACATGCTTTGTAAACAACAGGTGTGGACTAACAGTGAAACGCTTCCTTACGGGCCCTTCCCAACAATGCAGAGAGGAAAAACAAATAATATAAAAATAATAACACTAGCAATAAATACAAAATGAGTAACAATAACTTGGCTGTATACACAGAGTACCAGTACCAAGTTCATGTGCAGAAGAGTAGGAGGTAAATCAACTCAACAAAAGAAATGTCCTCTTACAGTCAACTGCGTTTATTTTCAGCAAACTTAACATGTGTAAATATTTGTATGAACATAACAAGATTCAACAACTGAGACATAAACTGAACAGGTTCCACAGACATGTGACGAACAGAAATTGAATAATGTGTCCCTGAACAAAGGGGGGGTTAAAATAAAAAGTAACAGTCAGTATCTGGTGTGGCCACCAGCTGCATTAAGTACTGCAGTGCATCTCCTCCTCATGGACTGCACCAGATTTGCCCGTTCTCGCTGTGAGATGTTACCCCACTCTTCCACCAAGGCACCTGCAAGTTCCCAGACATTTCTGGGGGGAATGGCCCTAGCCCTCACCCTCCGATCCAACAGGTCCCAGACGTGCTCAAAGGGATTGAGATCCGGGCTCTTCGCTGGCCATGGCAAAACACTGACATTCCTGTCTTGCAGGAAATCACGCACAGAACGAGCACTATGGCTGGTGGCATTGTCATGCTGGAGGGTCATGTCAGGATGAGCCTGCAGGAAGGGTATCACATGAGGGAGGAGAATGTCTTCCCTGTAATGCACAGCGTTGAGGTTGCCTGCAATGACAACAAGCTCAGTCCGATGATGCTGTGATACACCGCCCCAGACCATGACTGACCCTCCACCTCCAAATCGATCCCGCTCCAGAGTACAGGCCTCGGTGTAGCGCTCATTCCTTCGACAATAAACGCGAATCAGACCATCACCCCTGGTGAGACAAAACCGCGACCCGTCAGTAAAGTGCACTTTTTGCCAGTCCTGTCTGGTCCAGCGACGGTGGATTTGTGCCAATAGGCGACGTTGTTGCCGGTGATGTCTGGTGAGGACCTGCCTTACAACAGGCCTACAAGCCCTCAGTCCAGCCTCTCTCAGCCTATTGCGGACAGTCTGAGCACTGATGGAGGGATTGTGCGTTCCTGGTGTAACTCGGGCAGCTGTTGTTGCCATCCTGTATCTGTCCCGCAGGTGTGATGTTCGGATGTACCGATCCTGTGCAGGTGTTGTTACACGTGGTCTGCCACTGCGAGGATGATCAGCTGTCCGTCCTGTCTCCCTGTAGCGCTGTCTTGGGCGTCTCACAGTATGGGATGTGTCCGTCTTCACTTGTAGACAGTGAGAAAGACCCAATCACGTGACAGAGAGCCATTTGAGTGAGAGGTGCTTCGGCACGAAGCCGGGAGAAGAGAATTATAATTATTATATTCACCCCAAGGGCACAACAGCCACTGGCCGCAAAAGGCATGGATTTTTTTGGGGTGGGGGCATTACGGCCACACAAAGGGAATACAGTCGGGAAATACGAGGCATTATCAACTGCTTGTCAAATTGTAATTGAGAGACTAGTGTGTACAGCCTGCGCAAAAAAAACTAAGCAGAGATCATGCCTTTCATGCACCTTTTTTTCAAATCATCATTAGTCTCATCATGCAGCCTTAGAATGTATTACAAATCTAAACATATAGTCCAACGTTTGTATCACAACTAACAGTTACATAAATAACTCTAAATGAAGCATATAGGAGTACATGTTTTTTTCAGAATAGCCGCATGAGCACACTCCATCAAATCCTTTGGAGAAAATATATATATTCAATTGTATTCTTCATACTATAAAATACTTATTGTGATGGTGTAGGCTATATTACATGGATTTATTAGACTTTTAAAAATGTAGATGTTCAAAAGGTCTGCATCAGTGGCTTGTAGGTGTGGAAGACAGGTGATGCTAAATTTGTTAATTAACAGTCAATTACTGCTGCAGAAATGTTTTGGTACCCTTCCCCAGATCTGTGTCTCGACACAGTCCTGTCTCGGAACTCTAACATTATTTCGACCTCGTGGCTTGGTTTTTGCTGTGAAATGCACAGTCAACTGTGGGACCTTATATAGACAAGTGTGTGCCTTTCCAAATCATGTCCAATCAATTGACTCCAGAGACACAGCGTGTAGACTAGCACTGGCTCTCCAGCAGCATTTCTTCGTTTATTTTAGTTTGCGCTCGTTAACGTTCTATAGCATTCTATTAATTGATACCCAATGGGCTTTTTTAACTTTGTGTACTAAGCTGGTAATAGCGTAAATGCCGGGGTGAGAGAAGGATGTCGGTATTGCGATATGAACATCTGGATACTCCCTAACATATCTAATAGACGCTGTGGCGGTAAATTACTTCACACTGATCAGTGTGGCGGTAAATTGCTTTCTTCAAAAGATATCCTTAAATCCCTCCTTGGAGAAGCTTGCTGGTACGTATGCACACTTCCTCTCTAACTTCACAGGAGTTCTAAATACTACAACGGAAAGGAAATGTTGTGCATTTTGCAAGTAAAACAACACTGCAAATGAACCCTGAAAGTTAAAAAGGTTTGATGTTATCGTGGTAAACAACAAAATGTTTTAAAGACGTTCTACTTTATCTACATTGTCAGAAACACACACTGACTTTGGTAGTCATCATAACCCTTTAACTGTTGACATTACAGTATGTTCAACATGTTTCTGGTCCTCTGGGCTTGGCAACTAGCTACTAAATCAAATCATTTTCTTTGTCATATACCCATGTTTAACATATGTTATTTTGGGTGCAGCAAATGTTTGTGTTTCTCTTCAACAGTGCAGTAATATCTAACAATTCACAACAATACACACAACCTAAAATTTAAATAATGGAATTAAGGAATATAAATATTAGGATGAGCAATGTTGGAGTGGCATAGACTAAAATACAGTAGAATAGAATACAGTTTATACATATGAGATGAGTAAAGCAAAAATATGTATTTTTTATAGTGACTAGTTTTCCATTATTAAAATGGCCAGTGATTTCAAGTCTATGTATATGGGGCAGCAGCCTCTAAGGTGCAGGGTTACGTAACCAGTTGTAAGCCGCCTAGTGATGGCTATTTAACAGTCTGATGGCCTTGAGATAGAAGCTGTTTTTCAGTCTCTCGGTCCCAGCTTTGATGCACCTGTACTGACCTCGCCTTCTGGATGATAGTTGGGTGAACAGGCAGTGGCTCAGGTGGTTGATGCCCTTGATGATCTTTTTGGCCTTCCTGTGACATTGGGTGCTGTAGGTGTCCTGGAGGGCAGGTAGTTTGCCCCCGGTGATGAGTTGGACAGACCGCACCAACCTCTGGACATGCCTGCGGTTGCGGACGATGCAGTTGCCGTACCAGGCGGTGATACAGCCCGACAGGATGCTCTCAATTGTGCAGCTGTAATTGTTTGTGAGGGTTTTAGGTGCCAATACACATTTCTTCAGCCTCCTGAGGTTGAAGAGGCGCTGTTGCACCTTCTTCACCACACTGTCTGTGTGGGTGGACCATTTCAGTTTGTCAGTGATGTGTACGTCGAGGAACTTGAAGCTTTCCACCTGCTCCTCTGTGGTCCCGTCAATGTGGATAGGGGCGTGCTCCCTCTGCTGCTTCCTGAAGTCTACGATCATCTCCTTTGTTTTGTCGACATTCAGTGAAAGGTTATTTTCCTTGCACCACACCCCCAGGACCCTCACCTCCGCTCTGTAGGCTGTTTCGTCATTGTTGGTAATCAGGCCTACTACTGTTGTGTCATCTGCAAACTTGATGACTGAGTTGGAGGCGTGCCTGGCCACGCAGTCATGAGTGAACAGGGAGTATGCTGTGTTGAATGCTGAGCTACAGTCAATGACCAGCATTCTTATATAGGTATTCCTCTTGTCCAGATGGGACAGGGCAGTGTGTAGTGCGATGGCGGTAAGCAAATTGAAGTGGGTCTAGGGTGTCAGGTAAGGTAGAGGTGATATGATCCTTAACTAGCCTCTCAAAGCACTTCATGATGACAGCATTGAGTGCTACGGGGCAATAGTAATTTAGTTCAGTTACCTTTGCTTTCTTTGGTACAGGAACAATGGTGGACATCTTGAAGCAAGTGGGAACAGCAGACTGGGATAGGGAGAGATTGAATATGTCCGTGAACACTCCAGTCAGCTGGTCTGCGCATGCTCTGAGGACGCAGCTAGGAATGCCGTCTGGGCCGCAGCCTTGCGAGGGTTAACACGCTTAAATGTCTTAGAAGGAGAGCCCACAGTCCTTGGTAGCAGGACGCGTCAGTGGCACTGTGTTATCCTCAAAGCGGGTGAAGAAGGTGTTAAGCTTGTCCGGATGCAAGACGTCGGTGTCTGCGACATGGCTGGTTTTCCCTTTGTAGTCCATGATTGTCTGTAGACCCTGCCACATACGTCTTGTGTCTGAGCTGTTGAATTACGACTCCACTTTGTCTCTATACTGACGTTTTGCCTGTTTGATTGCCTTACAGAGGGAATAACTACACTGTTTGTTTTCTGCCATATTCCCAGTCACCTTGCCATGGTTAAATGCGATGGTTTGCGCTTTCAGTTTTGCGCGAATGCTGCCATCTATACACAGTTTCTGGTTAGGGTAGGTTTAAAATAGTCACAGTGGGTACAACATCCCCCTATACACTTCCTGATAAACTCAGTCACCATATCTGTGTATTCATCAATGTCATTCTCAGAGGCTACCCGGAACATATCCCAGTCCGCATGATCAAAACAATCTTGAAGCGTTGATTCCGATTGGTCAGACCAGCGTTGAATAGTCCTTAGCACGGGTACTTCCTGTTTGAGTTGCAGCCTATAGGAAGGGTGGAGCAAAATGGAGTCGTGATTAGATTTGCCGAAAGGAGGGCGGGGGAGGGCCTTGTAGGCATCCTGGAAGTTGGAGTAACAGTGGTCGAGTGTTTTAGCAGCGCCAGTACTACAGGCAATGTGTTGATAGAACTTCGGTAGCGTTTTCCTCAAATTTGCTTTGTTAAAATCCCCAGCTACGATAAATGCGGCCTCAGGATATGTGGTTTCCAGTTTGCATAAAGTCCAGTGAAGTTCTTTCAGGGCCGTCGTGGTATCGGCTTGAGGGGGGATATACACGGCTGTGACTATAACCAAAGAGAATTCCCTTGGCAGGTAATATGGTCTGCATTTGATTGAGGTATTCTAGGTCGGGTGAACAAAAATACTTGAGATTCTATATGTTATCACAATCACACCATGAGTGGTTAATCATGAAATATACACCCCCGCCTTTCTACTTCCCAGAGAGAACCCAGCTGGCTGTATGGACAAAGACAGTATATCCAGAGAGAGCCATGTTTCCGTGAAACAGAGTATGTTACAATCCCTGATGTCTCTCTGGAAGGAGATTCTCACCCTGAGCTCGTCTACTTTATTAGCGCGTAATATACTCAGAAGCGGTGGATGCTGTGCGCGCCTCCTGAGTCAGACTAGAAGTTCACTCCGAATAACAATTTAACTGGAATCAGTTAAATTGCCCTGGGGGGGTAGGAACAAAATACCTAATTTGGGAAAGTCGTATTCCCGGCCGTAATGCTGGTGAGTTATCGCTGCTCTGGTATCCAAAATTTATTTCCGTCTGTATGTAAAAACACAAAAAACGTTCTGGGCTAATAATGTAAGAAATAACACACAAAAAACGTTCTGGGCTAATAATGTAAGAAATAACACACAAAAAACGTTCTGGGCTAATAATGTAAGAAATAACACACAAAAAAAAAAAAAAACTGCAAAGTTGAGTAGAAGCAGAGCTGCCCTATCTGTCGGCGCCATCTTGCTTGTATCCATGCTAATGAGACTAGATCCATCACATCGTAGAACTAATCGAAGCGTCACCACAAAGCTCAGCCTGCCCCGACCACAAACGCAAGAGTGATTCACAGCCAGAGGAACCAGCAGAAACACACAGAGGATGGATGACTTCAGCGTGAGAAATCCTTTACAGTTCAACAGAACACACACTAATTCATATTATGAACAAGACAGACAGAGAGAGAGAGAGAGAGAGAGAGAGAGAGAGAGAGAACAAGACAGAGAGAGAGAGAGAGAGAGAGAGAGAGAGAGAGAGAACAAGACAGAGAGAGAGAGTGAGAGTGAGAGTGAGAGTGAGAGAGAGAGAGAGAGAGAGAGAGAGAGAGAGAGAGAAGGAGAGAGGGGTGGTGGCGGGAGAGAGGAAGAGGGAGATGAGCATAATAGAGAGTAGTCCTACTCTCATCAGTAGTAAAGTAAAGTGATGTATGAACTCTGCATGTGAAGCTTTAGGGCTCTATTCAATCTGGATCGCTGAAGCGTTACAGATTGAGCAATATTTTAAAGGGAGTCGACATATGCAGCGTTTACCGTGAATTTGTATTTTTTTATTTTATTTATTTAACCTTTATTTAACTAGGCAAGTCAAGTGAATGCAGTCACCACTAACGTGGGAACATGGCCTTTAAATGTATATTGAATATTCAATCCTTATCATGAAAGTTCAGTTTTACAGCGTGATTTAAATTTAAAGGTGATGTTCCCACGTTAGTGGTGACTGCATTCACTTGACTTGCCTAGTTAAATAAAGGTTAAATAAATAATCTATCTAGGCCTTAGTCTATCCAGAGGGGGGATCTAAGAACATAACTCAGCAGGATTCCACTGAAGTGTTTGGAACAGAACAGAGACAGATAGAGAGAGAGAGAGAGAGATGGTCATTATAAAAGTGCCCATCTCCTAGTCCTATCTGAAGTGCTACAGGTGACCTGTTCCAGCGCAGGGTAACAAGAGCTATTATCAAGTCTAATCTTCCACCACTTGCATTATACAGTGTTAGTAACAGAGGGAGTGTAGGACCGACACTTCCCTGCTAACAGTGTCCACAGCAGCAGGCAGAGAGGGAGGGAGAGAATAAATAGGAGACCACCACAGCTAAATCTGTAGCCAACAAGGCACTTGTGGAGAAAAAACACATTCATTCACTGATGAAAATGTCTCCATAGAGAGCAAGCAGAGCAGCGCTGGCACTTTCTCCCTTGGCAGCAGCTTTTTGCCATGACTGGGTGGGCGTCTAGGGACTTATATTCCGTTCAGCTCATACTGCTGAACCTTGATTCCCCTGGGCCTCATGTCCTCTTTAAATAGATAGAAGGATGTGAGATAGATAGAAGGATGTGTGAGAGAGAGAAAGAGAGAGAGAAGTAAGACGGAGGGGACAGAAAATGAGAGAGGGTGTGTGAAAGAGGAGCATGAATAAAAAGAAGAGACCTAGGGAGAGAAATAGAGGGAGGCGTGATCAAGAGAAACAGCTAAAACCCAACTGAGAGGTACAGTAAGGCTAGAATAGGAAATGAAGAAAAGCAATGGGAGTCAACAAAAGACATGCAGTGAACCATGTTGTCTCTCCATAGTATAGTGGGCTGAGGCCGTTTACCCAACACTAACATCTTGCTTTTACTACCCCTTCTCCCAGGGCACTTTCTAATGGAACCCCAGGCTCCCAACGGGCATAGCAACAAGCTTTCAAAGAGCGTCACAGAAACACTGTGTGCCACTTTATGAAGTTCCCTGAGTTCCTGAGGCCAGAGAGGGGAAAAGAGCAAGCAGTTCTCTAACAACATTAATAGCCATGCTGGGTATAGGATTAGCCCCGATGAACTTGATTTTAGAGGTCAAATATGCTAGGGAGCAATCCATTCCCTCTGCAGGATATCAATTCATTGGATATCGCAGAACATTACACCATCTGCAGCAGGGCAATTACACATTTCCCCATCAGACTGTCCTGATAAACCAACAGAGATGTGTGCGTGTGTGTGTGTGTGCGTGCATATGTGCATGCATGCGTGTGTTTGTCTGAACGTGTGAATGTGTAGTAGTTAAGAATGTAGTGTTATAGAATGATCGTATTAGTTAAGGGTGTCATTCCTGCTCGGGAAGGCAGGAAGTACCTCCTCTAGTAGCCCCTCAAACGTTCCTCTAGCCTTCCTGCCTCATTCCCAAGAGTAGTTATTGTAGGATGGCTTCCGTCAAACTATCTTTCACACCTCGTATGATTTATGAGGGGGACAGGACTTCACACTAGGATGTGAATATCACACCAATGTGACTTATGGAGGGCTAGGCCCCAGAATCACAACAAGCCCTTCACACACACACACACACACACACACACAAAGTCCTCCATAATAAACTAGTCAGATCAAAGGTGTTTACATACAACACCTGGCGACCACTTGGTTATCTAATTTAATTACTTACATTTTATTACCTCATTGCCTCATAAATCATGAGGTGTGAAATACAGTTTTCGACAGAAATATGGCCGAGACGCAAAGAAAATTCAAGGAGAGGGGGTACAAAAATGATCAGATTAATATTGCCATTGAGAAAATTCAAAACAAAACAAGACATGACCTTTTTCCAAGGTCAGTCTCGCAAAAAGAATAATTATTGCGTTCTAACCACCCGCTATTCAAAGTGCTCTGAACAAATTAAGGGAATCGTTCACAAACATTGGCACATTCTAAAATCCGATGACAGTCTCGGTAATGTGTTTTCGGACCTTCCCTTGGTCGTATTCTCGCTGGGCAGAAATCTCAGAGACCAATTGGTAAACTCTGATTTACCACCCCAAGATATTCCTGAACAACGTCTATTTGCACCCCTACTGGATGGAAACTACAAGTGTAATGGCTGTGCTCAATGTAATGGCACTTATAAATGTAGATCCTTCAAACACCCCCAAACAGGGAAACAGATCCCAATCAAAGGTGTTATTACGTGCTCCACTAAGGCAGTTATTTACAGTGAGGGAAAAAAGTATTTGATCCCCTGCTGATTTTGTACGTTTGCCCACTGACAAAGAAATGATCAGTCTATAATTTTAATGGAACGTTTATTTGAACAGTGAGAGACAGAATAACAAAAAAAATCCAGAAAAACGCATGTGAAAAATGTTATAAATTGATTTGCATTTTAATGAGGGAAATAAGTATTTGACCCCCTCTTAATCAGAAAGATTTCTGGCTCCCAAGTGTCTTTTATACAGGTAACGAGCTGATATTAGGAGCACACTATTAAAGGGAGTGCTCCTAATCTCAGTTTGTTACCTGTATAAAAGACACCCGTCCACAGAAGCAATCAATCAATCAGATTCCAAACTCTCCACCATGGCCAAGACCAAAGAGCTCTCCAAGGATGTCAGGGACAAGATTGTAGACCCACACAAGGCTGGAATGGGCTACAAGACCATCGCAAGCAGTTTGGTGAGAAAGTGACAACAGTTGGTGCGATTATTCGCAAATGGAAGAAACACAAAAGAACTGTCAATCTCCCTCGGCCTGGGGCTCCATGCAAGATCTCACCTCGTGGAGTTGCAATGATCATGAGAACGGTGAGGAATCAGCCCAGAACTACACGGGAGGATCTTGTCAATGATCTCAAGGCAGCTCGGACCATAGTCACCAAGAAAACAACTGGTAACACATTACGCCGTGAAGGACTGAAATCCTGCAGCGCCCGCAAGGTCCCCCTGCTCAAGAAAGCACATATACATGCCCGTCTGAAGTTTGCCAATGAACATCTGAATGACTCAGAGGACAACTGGGTGAAAGTGTTGTGGTCAGATGAGACCAAAATGGAGCTCTTTGGCATCAACTCAAATCGCTGTGTTTGGAGGAGGAAGAATGCTGCCTATGACCCCAAGAACACCATCCCCACCGTCAAACATGGAGGTGGAAGCATTATGCTTTGGGGGTGTTTTTCTGCTAAGGGGACAGGACAACTTCACCACATCAAAGGGATGATGGACGGGGCCATGTACCGTCAAATCTTGGGTGAGAACCTCCTTCCCTCAGCCAGGGCATTGAAAATGGGTCGTGGATGGGTATTCCAGCATGACAATGACCCAAAACACACGGCCAAGGCAACAAAGGAGTGGCTCAAGAAGAAGCACATTAAGGTCCTGGAGTGGCCTAGCCAGTCTCCAGACCTTAATCCCATAGAAAATCTGTGGAGGGAACTGAAGGTTTCGAGTTGCCAAACGTCAGCCTCGAAACCTTAATGACTAGGAGAAGATCTGCGAAGAGGAGCGGGACCATATCCCTCCTGAGATGTGTGCAAACCTGGTGGCCAACTACAAGAAACGTCTGACCTCTGTGATTGCCAACAAGGGTTTTGCCACCAAGTACTAATTCATGTTTTGCAGAGGGGTCAAATACGTATTTCCCTCATTAAAATGCAAATCAATTTATAACATTTTTGACATGCGTTTTTCTGGATTTTTTTGTTGTTATTCTGTCTCTCACTGTTCAAATAAACCTACCATTAAAATTATAGACTGATCATTTCTTTGTCAGTGGGCAAATGTACAAAATCAGCAGGGGATCAAATACTTCTTTTTTTTTTTAAGTACGTATCTCAGAGCATTGTAGCACCATTAGGTGCAAAAACTCAACTTACCCAGTTGCGGCCCACTTTTTGGAAGCAAATCACTCGATCTCGTCTCTGTGTTATATTGGCATCGAACATGTCACCCTCCCTAGGAGAGGGGGTGACCTCGATAATTTATTGTTAAAACGAGAGGCTGCCTGGATCTTTAATTTAAAGACCCTTGCTCCCTTCAGTCTCAACGTAGACTTTGATCTGGAGCCATTCTTGTGATTATTGTGACTTTGCCATTGTTTGTTGGCTTATGTAGCCTAAATTGAATCTATGATCGTATGCTATCCATTTGTTTTTTGTATGTCATTTTAATATTTCAGAATTAACCAATGATATTAGGCTACACTTGGCCATGATTACAGACACCTGATTGTGTCTTTTGACACTATATAAACGAGTCACCCCGCAGTGTTTGTGATTATACCCTGATGAAGACAGCTTGCCTATCGAAACGTTGGACATTACATTTTTGCATCTGAGCTAGCCAGCACCTCGCCTAAATAGGTGTGCGTTTCTTTTTCCTTTAGATTGTGAAATACCGTTTGACAGAACAAACACAACATCATGGGAAGTCACATGGGTGTGAGATTCACATCCTAGTGTGAAGTCCCGCCCCCTTCATAAATCAACGAGGTGTGAAAGTTTGACAGAAGCCACCTTACAACTACTCCTGGGGATTTAAATCAGGAAATAACTTTCTGGAAAAAGATACATCGGGAAATCCGTACAGGGAAAGCCTGGAATGTATAGTATCCATGCTGGAGGGATATCTACTCATCCCTGGTGCCAACCCTCCAGATGTTCAAAAGGAGAAGCTTGGGCACAGATAACTCTTTTTAATTGGTTAAGCAGTAAAACGTTAGTGCATTTGCTCATGTGTTTCCTGAAGGAAGAAACCACATGGAAAAAGTGGTAAGCAAGTTAGGTCCGCAGAAAATATTTTTCACCAAGTCAAATGAATTGATTGTGTTAAAGGTTTCATGATGCTTGTATCTAAACCAAAGAAGATCATTTTAAGATTGTTTTATAATTTAGTTGGGGTCTCTATAAGCTTCTATATGAGGTCCTAAACCTAGCATAAACGTGCATCCTTGTAGCTGTGTGGGCTAATATAGTCAAAATATTTGCAAGTTGAGCCAATGGCCATGGAGTATGTTAAGCAAATTAAAGTGTTTTCTTCCCAGGTGTAAAGCAATGCATTATCACTGGGATATGGAGGTAACAACAAGGCCTGGTCTATGTTAAAAGTGTTTAAAAAAAAAAGTACAAAATGTTTAGGTATTAAGCCTAAAAGATGCTTAAAATTAATAAAAGACAAAAAGCGATTGTGATTGTGTTGAATTGTGTTTGGCAAATAAAGATAAAGATATACATGGTTTCAAAAAGGCAGTGGTAATATTTAATTCAGTACAGAACTTTGTAGGCAGCTTAACTTACCCTGTCCCGTGGTTCAATGTACCCCATACCCGGGGTAATTCGTGCCAAGAGACAACTTCTTTTGGACAAGCTATGTTTTCTAGACTGTAAGGTTAACATGAATTCTGATTATTATTATTATTTCCAGGGATACACAACATCCTGAAATATACACTGAGCGTACAAACATGCTCTTTCCATGACATAGACTGACCAGGTGAATCCAGGTGAAAGCTATGATCCCTTACTGATGTCACTGGCTAAATCTACTTAAAATCAGTGTAGATAAAAGGGAGGAGGCAGTTTAAGGAAGGATTTTTAAGCCTTGAGAGAATCAAGACATGGATTGTGTATGTGTGTCATTCAGAAGGTGAATGGGAAAGACAAAATATTTCAATGCCTTTGAACGGGGTATAGTCGTTTTGGTACCCTTCCCCAGATCTGTGCGACGACATAATACTGTCTCGGAGCGCTACAGACAATTCCTTCTACCTCATTGCTTGGATTTTGGTCTGACATGCACTGTCAACTGTGGGACCTTATATAGACAGGTGTGTGCCTGTCCAAATCATGTCCAATCAATTGAATTTACCACAGGTGGACTGCAATCAAGTTGTAGAAACATCTCAAGGATGATCAATGGAAACAGGATGCACCTGAGCTCAATTTTGGGTCTCATAGTAAAAGGGTCTAGATACTTATGTAAATAAGGTATTTCTGTTTTAAGGGGATCCATTTTATTATAAGGCTGTAACAACATTTGGAAAAAGTCAAGGGGTCTCAATACTGCATTCTGACAGTATTCATACCGCTTGACTTTTTCCACATTTTGTTACGTTACAGTCTTATTCTAAAATGTATTAAAAATAAAACATTTTACTCATCAATCTACACACAATATCTCATAATGACAAAGCTAAAACAGTTTTTTTTTTTTTGAAGTTTTTCCAAAGTTGTAAAAAAAAATAAAAAAACAGAAATACCTGTCATGCTTCAGTTGAGTCTTACATCTAATGTCACCATGAAATAGGTTGGAACAGTCTGAACACAACACTTAGAAAATCAAAAAGACCAGGGAGGGACTGAATCTTTCTACACCAGAATGATGAGAGTAAAATGGAGGACTCCTCAGTTTGTCTTCATCTGGCTAAGGTATTTATAAAAACCCAAGACCAAAGTCTAGACATGAAGGCAGCTTTAGCCTTTAGAAAATCAACATCAAGATCCCATAATTCTAAAGTTAATTTGTCATAATTTTTTTGATCTATTTGAAAACCAAACACAAGCTTTCCAAATACAAAGGAATTGATTTGGATAACTTCCCCTTTTGCATTTACCTAATAACATTCATACAGGATCTATGAATGTTAAAGGATATTTTCTTTCTGAGCATCATGCGTGAACTGATTGTGAGTGAACAATGATTCTCCTTTTCTACCACAGAGGGAGTTTGGGTGACAACAGGCGAGACGGGACCTGTTCTCTGGCCCAGTAGGCATGGTGCCAATCGGATACCATACTGATTGAGGGTTATATTAAACAGCACAATGGGGACATAGGCATAACAATGCTTCTCTCCTACTCCGTAAGACAGGCAGGAAATCTGCATGCCAATCAAACTGTATAAATAATTATGCAAATAGGGATAGTCTAAGCAGGTTATAATTACAGAACAGAACATATGGCAATTATTACCACAATGTGATGATAGAAATTACACCATCACTGTGAAACTAACTGTTGTTGACAAATATTGCAATTAACTGAGTAAAAATAGCACTGAGTGGCATTGATTGTGTTGACAAAATGTAGTAGGAGAAATGTGAACAGAAAACAATTTGTAGGTGGCTAATCATCAGTTTGAGGGATTCTCTGGTAATTGCATTTGTGTGCATGTGGTCTGGTAAAATTTTTGCTCAGTGAGCCTGTCTAACTTATTTTTTTTTGCGCAAAATGATCATTATCTGGTTAATAATGTCCTGGCATGTGTTAGAAATGCCCAGTGTTTGTGTTTGTATAACAGGTCCCAACAGTAGGTTACATTGGGCTCTCTGGGTCTGTGGGGGAAAGATTGAGACCGTGAGATAAGAGATTTCATTTCAAAATTCGTTTTTATAGAGAGACTGAGACTGAATTAGTCTATGCGCAAAATGTAGTATGTTTTTTTTTAATGAGAAGTCTTTGCCCAGCTGTTGAGCAGCTGGTGGGGGTAGACAGTGACAGGGTGTCTCACCCTGAGCAGCGGAACAGCTGTATGCATCTGCACTGGCACTGCTATCGTTACTGCTCTCCATGCGAGGAAAACACTGGAACGACCCATTAAATCCATCTAAACCACAGACAGGGCTGTGTGCTTTCACAACATGAGGATTACAAGATATTAGCATTTTACGCGTAAGTTTGATCATTTAAAAGTACCTTTTAGAGGCACGGCCACCAAAAAACGCTCGTGTGCATCTGTGCGTTGAAGGTGGACAATGCGCATTACCAACTGTATAATGCATTCACGTTGCAGTTTTTATACCCATCAGAAGTCAAGCATATTTGCTGTACACATACAATGCAGTGACACAGTCATTTAAAACATGCAATGCACATTAGGTTTAGGCTAACGTCCTCAGTCCATAAGCCTATTTTTAATGAGAAAAGTACCGAGACAAATAAAACATAAACAACAAAGAACGTAAAGGACAAAAAAATACAAAAGTTTAGCAAAAACACACATTACCGTCTTCCTCTGTAGGGACAGACGCAATCAATGAGATGGCGAGTCCTTTGCACACTGGAAGACTACGCGCCTGACAGAAATATTGTTCCTGTTTTACACTGTCTTGAGCAAAGCCGACCGTTAGCAGGACACCGGCGCCTTTTTATTGGCTCACCATCGCTCGCTCTGCCCTCCCTTCTTTGCCTGGGTTCGCGTGCGCAACAACAGCGTGCGCAACAGCTTCTCCATGGCGCTTAATTCATTAACTTAAAATAGCTTTATTATACCTCTTCAACATTTACTTATCTAAATAAATTAATATTTGATATTCCACGTGCTATTTATAGGCTACTCTCACATAACTTATTTTTGGTTGCGGATTACACATCAATGCACGTCAGTTTGTTTTTTTCTCACAGCCATTGGTGTTCTCGTAATATCTCTGAAATAGCCAATCAGTAATTAACAACATAGACCATCGACTGTGCATTTTTATTTCAATCAATTATTGAGTCTGAGTATCTGACAGAGCTATAAACATAGGCCAGCTAACATTATAGACTATGAAGTCCCCATCAACATGCAAAAATCAAAACAATTTTTTCCTTTAATTTAGCCAGAGGTGATTTTGGAATGTCTAGTCTACACAGCCTTGGAGAGCAACAGAGCGCAAATTCCGTTCCAAGAAGAATAATAAGCTACAACAAATTGGTTGCCTGTGGTGATTCTCTGATTCTCAATATATTATACTTCTGTCATAAATTCTACTGCAATGAACAATGCAACATGTAAAGTTCTGGTCCCATTTATTAATTTTTTTTTAACCTTTATTTAACTGGGCAAGTCAAATTCTTATTTTCAATGACGGCCTAGGAACAGTGGGTTAGAATGGCAATACAATGGATGAGCTTGAAACAGCTAAGCCCTAGTATAATTTGGGTGTATTTGGTTTTCGGGTTTGTTTGCACTGGGAGTTTACTTTACTTTCTTTGGAAGCACTCTTATGTGGAAAAACTATTCTTAATGATATATCCAGGGAATGTGTTTCACACTTTTTGTGGATTGTTGTGTTGAAGGTTTATAATGAGCTGAAATAAAAGATCCCAGAAGTTTTCCATATGCACAAAATGCTGATTTCTCTCACATTTTGTGAACACATTTGTTTTCATCCCTGTTAGTGAACATTTCTAATTTACCACAACAATCCATCCATCTGACAGATGTGGTATATCAAGAAGCTGATTAAAAAAGGCATGATAATTACACAGGTGCACCTTAATAAAAGGCCACTAAAATCTGTCACACAACACAATGCCACAGATGTCTCAAGTTGAGGGAGCGTGCAATTGGCATGCTGACTGCAGGAATGTCCATCAGAGCTGTTGCCAGAGAATTTAATGTTCATTTCTCTACCATAAGCCACCTCCAATGTTGTTATAGAGAATTTGGCAGTATGTCCAACCGGTCTCACAACCGCAGACCAGGTGTATGGCGACCAGGTGTATGTGGGCGAGCAGTTTGCTGATATCAATGTTGTGAACAGAGTGCCACATGGTGGCAGTGGGGTTATGTTATGGGCAGGCATAAGCTACTGACAACACAATCACATTTTATCGATGGCAATTTGACTGCACAGAGATACCTTGACGAGATCCTGAGGCCCATTGCATCTGTGACCAACAGATGCATATATGTATTCCCAGTCATGTGAAATCTATAGATTAGGGCTTAATGAATTTATTTCCATTGACTGATTTCCTCAAATGAACTGTAACTCAGTAAAGTTACAGTTGGGATCCCGTCCGGGTTAGTTTGGCTGGGGTAGGCGTCATTGTAAATAAGAATTTGTTCTTAACTGGACTTGCCTAGTTAGATAAAAAAATATTACTTGTTGTTGTTGCATGATAGGTTTATATTTCTGTTCAGTATAGTTTGAAATGGGTGTGGCACATCTCATTTAGCCTCACCTGAGATTGACGTGTACAGCCCAAATATCTAGAATCTCCACTGCCATCTTGAGGAAGTTGGAACCATGAGGTGGAGTCTGCATCTGGAGTGGGGTACAGTAGGCTTCATAATGTTCCAGATCAACCTAATGAAATGCGTTCCTAAATTCTAGGCCACATGGGATATAATTGTGTCAGTTCTATATTACATGTCCATTTGGTAATTCCACACCATAGTGCTGAATAAGCTCCTGACATTTTGATGTGTGCCCAAAATATACATAAAAGAAAGATACAAAAATGTTATCTTTGGAAGGTAAAACATGTAAATGTGTGTGATTAGAGCCTTTCAAGCCATTGACTATCAAGCTATTGAGGCTTCATATATAAAGTAAATCTGACACGGACTACAACAAAAATCTATTTAATCCCCTAGAGACCTATACTTGGAAGTCAGAATGAAGTATTACTTGGTATTATGTACAGACCATTACCCAAAATGAGCACACTGGGACACACACTATCTGGTGTACAGTGAGAGAAGAGTCTTCGTACTGTACACACTGTGCCGGTCCATTTGGCTTGTAATGAGAGGACACCGTGTATGCTTCTGCAATCAGATTAACCAACTCTGTACACATTGTGCTGGAGATCAGAGGTGTTGATTGGATGTGCCCAGCCTGGTCAGTCTGCACTGCAGAGATAGGACCACAGTATACTGTCCAGTAACAACACGGTCAACTCCACTAGAAGGTCATTTCAGACTGCAAGTGTCCTGTCACATGTAGTGTATTAACTATTTAATACAATGTCATTACTAACGTGACTAACTATTTTCCAGACAGAATGCTTGCCAATCTGTTTTTCTCTCCAAGTCCCTGAAGTAAACATCATGGCTATTGTATAAGTGGATTTCTGACCCTACACCCTGCATTAAATTATGTCAGAGGCTACGAATACAGTGTCTTTCGCACCTGCGGATCCAAATCACTTTCTGCACGTGTTCTCTTTTTACTATACGCTTTACCAAAAAGGAGGCGGCGAGAGGTTTTACTCCACACAAAATCTGTACACACCTTAGAACTCTGCTTCCCAGTGTTTGCACATTACATCGCTATTGACTGCGTGTCTGTGTCTTGCTTGTTGATATGCTGTGTACATCTAGCTTGCTGGGTGTAGGCTAACTCCCCTCCTGAAAAAAAGAACATGAAAACGCTAGACTGCCTGTTACGTCGTGCTTATGTTTGCTTTCTGTTACAAAAGACAAAGAACTACGTTTGCTTGAACAAGCGGCAGCGGAGTCATGGGGTGAGTGAACACTGAGCAGCAGCTGGAAGGACTCGGGAAGGGGAAGCGCGCGTGCAGCGAATCTTGCACATGTGCAGAAATCTCTGTATCTTTAGTCCAAAACTCCTGGGTTCCAGAAAATCCGGAACCGCAGCCACTCTGTTGAAGTTGAATTATCACTGTTAGTAACTCCCTAATAATAAAAACTTCAAAAATAGCATTAATCACACTTAAATGTAACCTCACACCATAATGATCCCCGATTGATTAGTTCCCCAAGATCCATCATTAGTCTTCACCCTGTAGGCTGATAATCAATCACTTGTTCTGTAACTGTATCCAAAAGGCCTGAGGGGAAATCAATAGTGCATTTAGGTGACAGTAATACCCTAACTAATCAATATTTGGTCAGTAAATTCCCATACACAGTGTGTGTGTGTGGCAAAAACAAAAAAAACAAACATTTTCTTCCACTCAGGAGCTTTATTGAACTCCACATGAGTACAAGCTGATCGTTTAGAATGTTCACCATGAAACATACAAGCATTCATTGTCTTACGTCAGGTGGCGACAATCCTACGCGACCCTCATCCCCCAACTGACAGTCAACGAGGACGATTAGTTACACTATCTGCCTTGAGACAATGACATACAAGAACACACAAAGTACATCCAGATACAAGCATTTCGAGAGCAGTCGGTTCAAATATACAACCTGAATGTGTCTCCTATCAAACATGACTGCAGCCTTAGCAACAACAGCCCATTCGTCTGTTTCTTAGAAATGAACAGTCTCAGTTATGTACTGCAGTCAAAGGCCTGATTGGGCCTCATCTTCCACAATTACCCACCGGCCATTGTGATGGGTTACTTAGAAAAGGTGTCTCGAATTTGCAGTAGTCAAACGGCAAACTCCCTTCAAGCTTAAAAATAAATATTATAAACCTTCAACACAACCGTCCACAAAGAAATGTCAAACACAATACCTGGATATATCATTAAGAATAGTTTTTCCACATACGAGCGCTTCAAAAGAAAGTAAAGTAAATTCCAGTGCCATCAAACCCGCAAACCAAATACACCCAAATTATACTAGGGCTTAGCTGTTTCAAGCTCATCCATTGTATTGTCATTCTAAATAGTCAAACAGTAAGACTAATTGTGTTTCTAATTGAAACATGTCTTTAGATAAGAGCATGTGTGAAGTCAGGAGTTTCACTCCTCAACCATTAGAAACAGTGACATATATGACCTATATATTCTTAACAGAATTTGGTATACGTCAACAATGCCTTTACATTGATGACCTAGTTTTTTACATATTTTTATTTTAAAAACAGCGTCTTCTACATTTGTAATATAATGGTTGTTAGTGTCACACACCCTGAGAACACTGAACTTAGAGTAGGAGTTTGAGCAACTACAGCAGTTACCTTTTAACCTGCAGACCCCATGAGTTCACCCAACCCAAGCCCTTACCCTGGGGCTCTAGGCTGCAGACAAACCACTCTAGCCTGCCCCCTGCTGGAGGTTCCCGTCATAGCTGGCTGAAATACACTAGGTCTGAGATGGCTCTGAATGGTCGTTCTGGACCAGACATAGGTCATATAGCTCTGAGGTGGAGGCTATACGCGGGTCTCTGAGCCGTCTCGGTCCAGGAACACCTTCAGAATCAGACATGGACCAAGAACAGAAACACCATGTGAGGATATTTAAAACATACTGGATCTGCAATGGTACAAATCCACATGAGTACGCACAAACCATCCAAAATAACATGAACCGAGGGAAAAAAACATACATTTGGCTGGATGACGGTGTCCTCATCATTCTGTCGGATGTTGTCATCAATGAATATGTGCTGTGACTTCCTGGTCGAAGGGGTCCAGCTACAGAAGCTTCCCTCCCAGGACGGAGTAGGTGTCCCTGGCCCACCTACAGAGAGACAGTGCCCTGACTACATCACGAAACACTGAAACCTTCATGGAGGTCAATACAGAGCACAACTTCTCTATTACAATTACTGTAATACTTAAGACTAAATGACCTATTCAAAGATGGATTTATGAGCTTGCCAGCAAACTAGGGCACCCCCATTAGTGTGATAAGACTTCAAGCCTTTTGGAATGGGTCCACCTACCAGTCCTGGAAGCCTCCCAGGCCCTGGACAGAGCTGAGGTACTGGTACAGGGCTTTCTCCCCGTCACAGGTCGACAGGCACTCCTCTGCCTTGGTCAAAACCACCCCCTTCTTACTGCAGAGGATCCTCTTAGAATGAGAATAAACAAAACCAAGTTCACAGGTCATCCTGCAAATTCTGCTGAATCAAATTATCTTCTTTCACCCTCCCTGCCGATATTCCTACACAAATAGGTCTTGACAGTTTGAATAAGTCATCATGTGAATGTTTTTAAACTGCAGCTAACTGTGTAAGGCAGCCTCTGAGTCTCCCCCCTGCAGAAAACGATGTGTTCTGCTCCAGTAAACTAACTGGTACAGGAACACACTGAGGGGGATGACAAGGGACTGCAGCCAATCTATACCCAGGGGAGTAGCACCACACACCAGTCACCCATAATACGTCTCACCGTGAATGACCTTCTGTGAGTTTGTCTTAAAAGACACTGTTCCTTTAACAAGATTTCAGATTTGTAAGAATTTTAACCCCTATATCCCACTGCCACCTGTAACATGGTAGCACAATATAAATGCCCTCTAAATGCCACCTGTGACATGGTAGCACCCTCTAAATGCCACCTGTAACATGGTAGCACCCTCAAAATGCAACCTGTAACATGGTAGAACCCTCAAAATGCCACCTGTGACATGGTAGCACCCTCTAAATGCCACCTGTGACATGGTAGCACCCTCTAAATGACAAGCTGCAACAGGTAGCAGCTTACAATGAGTAATGATTGCAATGACTGGGCTATTGGCAGAGTAGCTAACATAACAGTATGATTACGATACGAGCAATGCGTCTTTTTAATATGGAAGTAAGTAAGAGCTTGGTAAAATGCCAGGACAACATAGTCATTATAGCTATTGTCCTAATGACACCACATTCAGCATCACACCCTCCCCCACCCAAAGCACTCATCACACCTTAAGTGCTGGGAGGTTGGGGGAAAAAGTGGGTGAGGGACCTGGGTGAGGGCATGGGACACAGAAGACAGCACGCGAGGAAGGTCTCAGCCAAAGGTAAGGAACAAGATGGCAAAGTCCCTTCCCCCCTGCCACCAGATCCTTCAGTAGATGGAAGGAGGAGATGTAGGCTCCAGTGCTACAGCTGCCCATCCTCCCCCTTCACAGCCAGCTCCTTGTCCCCCTTCAGCTCCTCCGGCAAGTGCAGCATGGCTAGGTGCTCGTCCAGCACGCCCCGGAACTGCCGACCTACAGCGGAGATGGTGAAGCCTGCCACCCGGCCAAGCTGGGAGTGATAGCAGACAGCACACTCACATGGTGGGAGTAGAGAAGGTGAATCCCATTTACCTACAGACAACAGAAAGAGACAGGTGTTTGATAATTACACTCGGCAATGGCACCATCGTGGCAGATTGGCACACAGTGGCAATGATTCCACTTATTGAATTGTCATGTAATTTACAGAAAAAGGTTAGAGGTGTGGGGCATCTGCTCCTTGAAACAGATTTTGGATCATTCTCATTCATTATAGCTAGGAGAACTGACTGTACTACCCCCAAATAAAACTGCCTACATGTAGGAAATGGCCATTTAGGTTTTTGACTAGGCGGTATACAGCTACGACCGGAAGACACTTTTTCGTACCAGGTTAGGAGAATTGATGTAGTAGGTTAGGGTAATTAGGATAAGGGGTTAGGGCTAGCTAAAACGACATCTTAACCTACTACGAAAAGTCACTTCCGGTCGCAGCTGTACTCCCATCTAGTCACAACCGCTATTTAGGCTGAGGTCAATGATTGTAAACAGATCATTTCTTGTTTTCTTTTACCTTCCTTGACTGCGGTCCCCTGACCTCACTGAAGCCCACCTATATTGCAACCCTGTTGAATGACCTTGTTTACTCATTTGTCCTCATGTCACAATTTAAATAAAATAATCCAAGGCTGCAATAGTTCCTTGACTTGTCACGGCGACAGACACCAAGATGGTGTTATTAAGATCAACATGAAGGACACGCTTTTTCTTCTTTAGAGACAACCCTTGAGGTTTTCTTCAGTGGTACAACCGTTATCATATTCATTGACATTTCCTTATGCGTGTGGAGTACACCGCTCATCAGACGGGTCATGCCCATTACGACCGTCCCCGTGGTTTAAAGAGGGATGATCACCGGTCTTGTCGCAGTCTGACATGATGAGCCCCAGGCCCGAATGATCGGTTGTCAACACCTGATTTTCCTTGACCAAAAAAACGAGCCAATTTGTCAGTAAATCGCCAGAGGGTTTAGCTAGCTAACTAGGTATGTTACTGAAACCAGAGATCCTCGAAACTCTTTTGACCAATCGTAGATTTGTAGCTCTTTAAGAGCGCTCTAAGTTTGTACAACTATTCACAAACAAATATAATCACTCTACCGACTTTCCTTGACCGAAAAAGTGTTTGTTTTTACTTTCTGAAACCGTCGTTTCTTCTTCTCTCACCGTAATGTGTGAAAGTCTGAAAGTAAATACAGTAACAAGCGCCATCTAAAGAAGCAGTGCAGCTTGGAGGACCAACAATTTAACACAGAAAATGGTAGAAACGGAGGGCAAAAAAAGTTCCCAAACTCATCTCTACCAGGCAACTTTATTCAAGTTCCTCCTGAATCAGAGTGTGTATTCAAATAACCTGTTAGCGCTTCCCAAAAAGTGTTTAATTTATATTAACAATGTATATCTTATACACATCCGCATTCTCATTAACCCCCACTTTATACATGCAGTCTAACACAAATGAAGGGAGGGGTGTACAAGTGTACTCAAAACAGAAACTAAGATATGTAGCAGAAGTGGTAACAGCATTCTATTCTACGGCTACTGTGTATCAACATGCACATTTCAGTGTATATCAAGTTGGTATCTTCCCAAAAATTACATCCACAGGATTGGATAAATTACAAAATAAAAATGTTTTTAAAAAATATTTTAAAATCTAAAGCAAAGCAACTAAATCCAGTTGTGTAAACAGAAAGAGTTACTTTTTGTCCTCTGTATGAACATTAACAAAAACCCAGGTACCCAGCTTACAGAATCACAACACAGACCAGACTAAACCTCGATGAGAAGCAGGGAAAAACACACTCAAATGCGCTTACACACCCAGACAGACAGACACACACACACACGTCCAATCCTCTCACATCACAATCTTCCCTCAATCCCAACAGGCTGGAGGGTTTGTTTGATGTTAGCCACATCCTTTGTGACCTCTGAACCAGACACCCGTTTATCATGGAATAAATGGGTCATAAGTTACATGGCCACCAACATTGTCTAGGTGGGCTCTTCCATCAGCCGACAACAGGCTGCAACCTGGGGAAACAACAGGCTGCAACCTGGGGAAACAACAGGCTGCAACCTGGGGAAACAGGAGTGTGGAAGCTTTTGTTGTATGTGCAAACACGCTGTTTGTGTGTGTGTGTGTGTGTGTGGAAATGTGTTGCATGAATATTACTACATATACAGCATGAGCTGGTATGTCCACTACGGCTGTGGTGACATGTACTGGTCCTTCTTTCCCCACAAATCCACTTCTGACATGTTTAGCATTGCACCACTGAGGGGACGCTTTGAAGACATCCAGTTTATTAGTGTCGTTTACTGAGGAGTGTATTTCCCAATGTTGCTGCTGGTATCGGTCCACAGCTGGAGCCTTACGCCAGCTCTGTGGAGCCTCAGTCACACCTTAGTCCACCTCCTCCATGTTACTGTAGGACAGAGCAGCACATTCGCCAGAGTGTCCAAACAGCTCAGAGGTCACTTCTGGGGTCAGCGGAGGGGGTCCTTCAGGGTCCAGGTCGGTCCCAAAGTTTGCCTGGCCAGAGGCCTGTAAAATAAACCAGTGTTACAAATCATACTTTTCTCTGGACCAGTTCCCTTTCAGGAAGACCAGACCCATCTTATCTGTAAACAATCCAAAAGCACAA
The DNA here is from genome assembly GCA_030435695.1 of Brachymystax lenok tsinlingensis. Taxonomy (NCBI): domain Eukaryota; kingdom Metazoa; phylum Chordata; class Actinopteri; order Salmoniformes; family Salmonidae; genus Brachymystax; species Brachymystax lenok. Next base: position 35,903,148 of record CM059803.1, read on the forward strand.
GGCACTGGACTGACGGACATATTCCTTGCATCCACAAACAAAACCTAGTTCCAATTGGCTGGACAATTTCCATGTTTGTTTCAAAAATAATATTCATTAAGACAGCATCAAGGTTGACATTTTATTTTGAAATGAAGTACAAGTGTTGGTTTATTGGGGCAGCATTAAGATGGAAGGACCTGTACACATTATTGCTGGGAAATGTCCCACTTTCTTTTTAAATAATAGCAACTATTAAGATTACGTACAATCTTACAATTAAGATTACATTAAAAAAAAAAAAAAAATTCTATACAGCGTATACAAGCATTCTTGTAAATATTTCTGCTATAAAATCTACACTTCCTTACATCAGTAACTTTCACTTCACACCCACAACCATAGGGAATCTTTGCCATCTGTAGGTAGCCTAGATAATTCACATTTCCTGTGTCAACACTTCAAACCAGTGGATAAACCCCTGTGAGACATACTGGGCAATGAAAGCAGATGGTGAATATACCTGGTCTCCAAGCTCACTTACAGCTGGAGAGGCATGACAGAATGCACTGTGATATCCCTGAGACTTGAACATATTACTACAACACTGTTACAGAGGTTAGTCCATATACCAGCAACACAGATAATCATTAAGTGTAGCAATGTTCATTGATAGGTGGACGGCATCTCCTTTCTAATGACTTGACGTCACTATTAAGCTTCAGCTTCATACTGTACATCAGCACACTTATTATTCTCCACAAACAGTCATAAAGCTCTGACATGTCTAGCTATTTCACCCCCCCAAAAAAAGAAGCACATTAAAGGTTAAACAAGTGTGACAGGGATAAGGAAAACGTATGGACAGCAGGGGTTGGGCTCAATTCGACTGGAAGGCAGTCAAGTCAGGAAGTAAACAAAAATTACAATCCAATAATCAAAAAAAAAAAAAATGCATTTACTTTCAATGACTTCTTCAATAAACTGAAAAGTGAAAGCTATCTATTTCAAAAGTGTCTACATTTCTACATTTTTAATTCAAATCACTTCCTGAATTAACAGCCTTCAATTGGAATTGAGCCCAACCCTGGTGGACAGAAAGCAATAGAAACAGCTGAATTAAGAGCTTACCATTGACAACATAAAATCTAAAATAAATCAGCAACGTGACAAACAAGCAAAAGGCACACGATAGCTTACAGTCAGTCTAAACACTGTATTCATTAAAGCAAACACACATTATAGCTGTCTTTAGGTTACAGTACAAAGTCATGACTGTACAAAGCAAGTCATGAAGCCCATCATACCATCCTGGGATGGAGCTAGAGGATGACATATCTGTGAATGAGCAGTACTACACTATCTTGTACTACAACATCTTATTCCCTCACCCACTCAACACTATCACAGTAGGACTTTAACCCTAAACCCTAGTTCAAGTCCTCTCAGCAGCATCACTTCTGCAAAACATAGGCCTGACCATTACGAAATATGCATTTCAGATTTTTGTACTGAAAACCTACATGAGAGAGACACTTGGCATGGACACATAAGGGGAGGATAAGTTTAAGGGCTGAAGTAGATTTGAACTAGAATTGAACATATGTTATAGGGACATAAGTTATGGACTGCAGTAAATAAGAAGGCCAAGCCTTGCTGAGCCAAGTTACTGGTAGACGCTACTGGACTTGATTAACAGATATGCAGTGTATAATTTAGTTAACATTTTGAATGTGTTCAGCAGCATATTGATTTATAGGCCATCTACAAAACAAAATGTTTTCGTATTGGCATGGATATTTCATTAGACTTTAATTTGTTTTGTGTATAAGCCTATTTATAAACTGGTTGGCTCGAGCCCTGAATGCTGATTGGCTGACAGCCGTCGTATATCAGACCGTATACCACGGGTATAACAAAACATGTATTTTTACTGCTCTAATTACATTGGTAACCCGTTTCTAACAGCAATAAGGCGCCTCGGTGGTTTGTGGTATATGACCAATATACCACGGCTAAGGGCTGTGTCCAGACACTCTGCGTCGCGTCGTGCATAAGAACATCCCTTAGCTGTGATATACTGGCCATGTACCACACCCCCTCGTGCCTTATTGGTTTAGTATACATGTGTGTATGTGTGGGGTGTGATACTGGCCGCTTAGCCCCAGTTGGATCTGTAGAGTAGGTTCACTAACAACGCTAGTAGAGCAGCCAAGGTACCCAGGACAAAATATCGGACGCAGTCGTCATCGGAATAATGAGGGATCCTTTGGCGCAGCAGCCGCCACACCTGCCCCTCCACCCCCTCCTCCCTCCTGGCTGCTCTTCTCCTCCCCAGCCTGGGACGGAACAGGCCCCGGGGCCCCTCTTCAACACCCTCCTCTTCCTGCTCCAGTTCCTGCCATATCAGAGACGCCTGCGATGGCGGAAACCTGTGTCAGCTTCAGGAAAAGGCTTGGTTCTTCCTAAAGCAACGCCACCTCACCACAGCCAGACCTCCAGCAAACCCTCCCCATCCACTCCGTCTAATTTCTTAACGGTGTCACAGGCCACAGGGTCAAGGACAAGCCAGACTCTTTCAAGGAACAGCATGAGGACAGCTCAGAGCGATGTAAGGGGTGCCTTTCAGAAAGCAGATGGATAGACAAAGTATCACATCTTTCTTTTCAACAGTTAGCTAATAGATACATTACATCACAGATATTTTGAAAACAGAGACTCCCACCCTCAATATAAACTCATGAGTACAAGAAAAATGCACCATACACCTAATAGGCATTAAATAGCTTCCACAAAGTTTGTGAATACACACAGCCCGTATTAATTCTGAGGCAATTAACTTTGTTTTCAGCATTTGGACAGAAAACAATGACGCTTAGATGCCAAAACAGATAAGGGGGACAGAGAAAGCCAATGTCTGGCACTTCAGGATAATAACTCGAAACAAGTGTGCACAGCTTTTCTCCAAAGCAGCTATTCAATTTATAAACTAGCATAAAACTCTTGAACAAACCAATGGCATTGAAAATAATTAGATTGCATCGTCTTTCTCTCATCACAGCTTTAGAAGCAGAAAACAATGTCAATGGCACTGAGATCATTTCTCATTTCTTTAAAGCACCACAAGCAACCAACCAAATATCACTGCATGAAGAAGACTAGATGAATGAACACAGTATTACATCTCACTCATGTGGTGAAAAAATTATCTCAGGAAATTTAAATCTACCTCAAATGAGGGGGTTGAGGGGAGTCATGTTGGGCCGAATCACTCATGAAGCACTATTCCTCTAGGTTTTCTACTACCATGTAATGGATACTGGTACTTCCCTAAGGGATACTCTCAGAGGTAGAGAATGGCGCCCTCACCTGGCTGGTGGTGGCTCCTGCAGCGGTGGGGGACTCGGCCCCCAGCAAGCGAGGTGGTCGCTCCACAGGGGAGTTGCGTCGGCGGTAGAACAGCACGTAGGCATAGCGCGTCACCACCTGGCTCTCCTCCACCATCGTCACCGTACTGTCATCAAAAAGACGCCAGCCTGGGGAGGGGGAGTAGGGGAGGAGGAGGAGGAAGAGGAGGGGGGAGACGTTGGAAGACGGCGGAGGAGAGGAGGGCAGGTGAGGTCATTTTAACAGTATGAACAGAACATAACATGTTAAACCAGTTTGCCATGGTCACAAAATACAGTATAGCCTACATCAGTCAAACAGAGTCACTCACCAACATCACTGCGCTGGCTGTTCTGGGCACTGGGCAGGCGTGCATAGGCAGTGTAGTGACCTCCGATCATGCCCCCGTAGTGATTGATGACTGCATAGAGGTCATAGATGGGCGGCTGCTGCATGTCGTCCTTCTGACCAATACAAAACTTACTGAGGTCCAGGTTCCTGAAAGACAAGAAAACATGGTGTAAATCTGTTATGTACAGTTGAAGTTTACATACACTTAGGTTGGAGTCATTAAAACTTGTTTTTCAACCACTCCACAAATGTCTTGTTAACAAACTATAGTTTTGGCAAGTCGGTTAGGACATCTACTTTGCAATTTCCAAACGCCTGAAGGTACCACGTTCATTTGTACAAACAATAGTACGCAAGTATAAACACCATGGGACCACGCAGCCGTCATACCACTCAGGAAGGAGACGCGTTCTGTCTCCTAGAGATGAACATACTTTTGTATGTGTGTGAGCAAGGAGGCCTACAAACCTGAATCAGTTACACCAGCTGTCAGGAGGAATGGGCCAAAATTCACAACTTATTGTGGGAAGATTGTGGAAGGCTACCCGAAACATTTGACCCAAATTAAACAATTTAGAGGCAATGCTACCAAATACTAATTGAGTGTATGTAAACTTCTGACCCACTGGGAATGTGATGAAAGAAATAAAAGCTGAAATAAATCACTCTACTATTATTCTGACATTTCACATTATTAAAATAAAGTGGTGATCCTAACTGACCTAAGACAGGGAATTTTTTCTATGATATAAATATGTCAGAAATTGTGAATTTAAATGTATTTGGCTAAGGTGTATGTAAACTGCCGACTTCAACTGTACCTGACGGGGAAGTCGACCATGTCATTGATCTTGTCCCTCCAGATGAAGCTACGGAAGGAGAAGCGTTTGAGCTGGATGATGAGGACGTTGGGCAGACGCCACAGCAGGAGCTGCTTGGAGGCCTCTCTGTGCTGCTGGCACTTTGGACAGTACCTGAGAGAGAAAGGCAGAGAGAGGAGAGAGAGGCAGAGAGAGGAGAGAGAGGCAGAGAGAGGCAGAGGCATAGAGAGGCAGAGGCATAGAGAGGTGAGAGAGAGAGGAGAGGCAGAGGCATAGAGAGGTGAGAGAGAGAGAGAGGCAGAGAGGAGAGAGAGGCAGAGAGGAGAGAGAGGCAGAGAGAGGAGAAAGAGAGAGGAGAGAGGCAGAGAGAGGTGAGAGAGACAGACTCCATGGCTTTGTGGGACTGTCTGAATGTTAACTGTACAGTACACGTGTTAGTCCATGGTTTTGTGGGACTGTAGGGCTACATTTGTTTGAGTATGTCTGCATGTTAGTGTATGTTGAAGGCTACATTGATCAGTGTGTTGTTCCTACCATGCCTCCTCTGGCGCCAGCACCTCAGGCCTAGTGAAGAGGTTGAGGCACTGCTCCAGGGTGAAGTGTCCAGCCCTGGCCGTCTCGCTGACCGACCCAGGGTCCTCCTCAAATTCCAGCTCCTTGGACCGAACCAGGACATACTCCTTGAGACGCTCGTTGTTCTTCCACACCAGCTCCAGGCTGGAGTCCTCAGCGAGGTCCAGAACGGCCTCTTCTAGGATAGGGGGAAACATGACAAAACAACAGTAAGACACTCCAGAACACATATCGTAAAGGAGTTAAATGTTGAATAATACACAACAGCAGATTAGTTTTTGCTTGGTCTTAACACTAAGACTAGGGCTGAGGGGCAGGTTGAGATTAGACCCTGACCCTTTTCCTCCAGTGTCTGCTCCTTGCTGTTGGAGTGGACGATGGTGATGTAGAACTGAGAGGTGTGGCTGGACGCAGACTCTGATGGTTGCTGGTAGCCGGTCACAGCAGCTAGACACAAAACACAGCCTCAATACACAGAGTGATCTACAGGGAAAGACATCCACTAAATCAAATTTTATTGGTCACATACACATGGTTAGCAGATGTTATTGAGAGTGTAGTGAAATGCTTGTAAATAAAGTATGTGGACACCTGCTCGTCGAACATCTTATTCCAAAATCATGGGCATTAATATGGAGTTGGTCCCCCCTTTGCTGCTATAACAGCCTCCCCTCTTCTGGGAAGGCTTTCCACTAGATGTTGGAACATTGCTGCGGGGACTTGCTTCCATTCAGCCACAAGAGCATTAGTGAGGTCGGGCACTGATGTTGGGCGATTAGGCCTGGCTCGCAGTCGGCGTTCCAATTCATCCCAAAGGCGTTCGATGGGGTTGAGGTCAGGGCTATGTATAGCCCAGTCAAGTTCTTCCACACCAATCTCGACACAGCATTTTTGTATGGACCTAGCTTTGTGCCCAGATTTGTCCATCGGACTGCCAGATGGTGAAGCATGGTTCATCACTCCAGAGAACGCGTTTTCACTGCTCCAGAGTCCAATGGTGGCAAGCTTTACACCACTCCAGCCAACGCTTCGCATTGCAAATGGTGGTCTTAAGCTTGTGTGCGGCTGCTTGGCCATGGAAACCCATTCCATGAAGCTCCCGACCAACAGCTCTTGTGCTGACGTTGCAACCGAGGACAGACAATTTTTTACATGCTACGCACTTTAGCACTCGCCGCTCCCGTTCTGTGAGCTTGTGTGGCCTACCACTTCACGGCTGAGCCGTTGTTGCTCCTAGACGTTTTCACATCCCAATAACAGCACTTACAGTTGACCAGGGCAGAAATTTGACACACTTGACTTATTGGAAAAGGTGGCATCCTATGACGGTGCCACGTTGAAAGTCACAGCTCTCTTCAGTAAGGCCATTATACTGCCAATGTTTGGCTATGGAGATTGCATGGATGTGTGCTCGATTTTATACACCTGTCAGCAACAGGTGTGGATAAAATAGCCAAATCCACTAATTTGAAGGAGTGTCCACATACACCATGTATACAAAAGTATCTATGGTCAGGTGAAAAAAATATTTGTCCATATAATCAGTGGAGAAATGTCACGAAAAAAGTAGCAATACTATTGATATGTCAATGTTAGAAGATGCTTGCCTTTACCTTCTGGTCTGACAGCCTTCTCACAGGAGGTCTCCTTCTCTCCCTGGGAGTCCTGGGAGCCAGAGGAGGGCTCAATGAAACCGGAGTCTGTGGTGTGGGTGGAGAGGGCGTCTGGGTCTCCGGCTGGATGTGCTGAGGCCTGGCCTGTCTCTAGTGGGGACTCAGGAACCAGATAGGAGCCCTCCTGCTCGGAGTCCCCTGCCCCACACCCACCGCCCCTGGCCTCATCCCCTGGCCCCACACCTTCAGGGGTCTCTGCTGGAGGGGGAAGGTCAGCCAGGCACTGGGTGACCTCTGGGGACGTCCTGCCAGACTGGAAGGGAGGCTGGAACACGTTCACTGAATACCTACACAGAGAGATAGGGGAAAGGGGTGAGACCACAAAGTAATCAGTGACAGTCCAATAATGTCAAATCAGCAAGTTGTATTGCTATCTAAAGAGCAGCATTCATATCCATCAACTCCGGAGATCCCAATGGTACCTGGAGTATCCTTCCAGCAGCTGGGACAGCCGGGCGTAGGTGAGTCTGGACTCAGGGACGCTAACCAGGAAAGGAAGCCCCACGTTCTCTATGTTGGGCCTACACAGAACCTTGTGGCTGGACCAATGTTTTTTCTGGCAAACCCTGAAATATGAAGGGAAAAAAAGTTAGGTTGGATTAAAAACTAAACTGATAAAAATGTTTTATTCATGAATCATTTAGGAGAAGAGGAAATAGTTCTGAAATAGTAATCCTGTGTCATTGTCTGTTGTTATTGGGAGATTAACTCATTCAGTTGCCTCTCTGTCATTAGTGCCAGGCAGGAAACATTTAGTGTGCTGCTGACTCACTGGTTGCAGTAACCCACGCGGTAGCAGCGGGTGCAGCGCTTCAGTTTCTCTTCATCCGAGAGAGGAGGCTTCAGGCAGGCAGCACATTTAGAGATGGGAATACTGGGGACCTGAGGCCTCTGGACGGGGGGACAGAGAGAGATGAGCTGAACACAGAGACAGACACTAGGTTTAACACTAGGGACTTGTGTCATAGTTCCCTAAGGTTTGAATAGGACGGCAAGAGCTGCTGGATATTTACCTGCTGGACTCGGAGCACCACCACCCTCTCCTTGGCCAGCTCTTTAGACAGCACTTCGAAACAGAAGAGCATGTCCGAGGAGGAGACCGTGTCCAGGGAGTTGGATGGGAGAAAGATCCGATGGAAGCAACTCTTCACTACCTCAGCCAGTCTCAGGTTCTCTGCCTTGATCCTCACACTCCGAGAGATGGAGTCCAGGACCTCGGCTGTGCTCGAGTTCTCTTTACTCACACTCACCAGGAACTGACACACACACACACACACACACACACACACACACACACACCAGAATCAGAGGAAGCAGACTTAGTCAAATAAATCTGTCAAATCAAAAAAAATAAACCGAAGCCATCTGCTATTTGAACGAAACCAATATCTCATCTTACCTTGATGGGTTTCTTGTGAGGCTCTTTAGCAAAGTAGAACACTGTGAGGACTTTCTGCTTCTGGGGCAGGGGCACGGGCAGGTAGAGGAACGGGTCAAAGGTTATGGACACCTGGGGAGAGAGAAGGACATTCAAACAGGTCAAGTTGTAGTACACCCTATCACAGCACTAAAGAAATGAGTTAGTTCCACTCCGACACAGCAAGCCACCCACACCAATCCGCTATTAGTCTAACTCTGATGGGTCCATTTTCCTCCATTATTGAATTAGGTTTTCCTCCATTGCAGCTTGATAGCCAGGCCTGAGTTTCTAATCATCTGCATCATATTAACCCATTAGACTCTAAGCCGGGAGGGGGTTCTACTAAGCCATTTGTTTTAAGAAGGTCATACACCAAAGATCATTTAGCTATTTGATTTTGAATTTTGAGTCCCCTTTGAAGTATCAAAAAATAATTGTTGGTCTTATTGCTGTTAGCCCATACAAACGCATGCCGGGGCAGCAGGTAGCCAAGTGGTTAGAGCGTTGGGCCAGTAACCGAAAGGTTGTTAGATCGAATCCCCGAGCTGACGTGGTAAAAATCTGTCGTTCTGCCCCTGAACAAGGCAGTTAACCCACTGTTCCCCGGTAGGCCGTCATTGTAAATAAGAATTTGTTCTTAACTGACTAGCCTAGTTAAATAAAATAAAAACGTAATAACAGATTCACTACATGGAACAACAGAAGGTCCCAAAAATATATCAAAAGGAAGTTGGTTCTGACAGCCAACAAGTGCTCAGTTTATGTGGGAACTCCTTTAAGACTGTTGGAAAAGCATTCCAGGTGAAGCTGGTTGAGAGAATGCCAAGAGAGTGCAAAGCTGTCATCAAGGCAAAGGGTGGCAAAGGGTGAGACTTTGAATAATCTCAAATATAAAATATATTTTGATTTGTTTAACACTTTTTTGGTTACTACATAATTCCATGTGTCATTTCAAAGTTTTGATGTCTTCACGATTATTCTACAATGTAGAAAATAATAAAAAAAGAAAGAAAAACCCTGGAATGAGTAGGCGTGTTCAAACTTCTGACTGGTACTGTACTTCCATACATTTTTTTCAACTGGTACCTTCAGACTAGTTTTGTGAGGCCTGTGGGCAGAGCAAAACAACCAGCATGTTCATGAGAGTCTCACCTTTGCACATCATATTAGTGTTTAGCCTCAAACAGTTCGGAAATTACAGACGACTGGTTTTCAGGATGTCTCACGGTCCGACAAACACCACTCTAGCTCTGTCACCTTTCATCGCAGATGCGGAAGTACGATATACGCGGATGCAATGGATTGAGACGCATCCAATGCACAAAAAAACATCTCTCTAGCTTAAACTGACATATTTCTATGTTCTTTTATTATTATGCTAATTAGATTTCCATGCGGCCATCGACCTTAGGGGGTTAAACGCCCATTATCATGATGACTAAGGGGCAGACACGCCTAAAACAACAGCCAGGGTCTGTGTTCAGGAGTGGATGGCCGTAGCAACAGAGGTACTATGGTAGTATCCCTGTGAGTTTGACTGATACATTATAAGACCAGAAAAAAACTCAACTGAGACTCAATATAAAACACAGTTAACATGAACACCAAGATTTGTGGAGTGCTGCTTAATTGTGTTGAAATAATTCCGCTGTTTGTGTCTTACCTTGGAGCACACTGGGCAGACGAGCTTGGATTTGTACTGGCCCTGGAAGAGGTCTACGATGAACGAGTCGTTTCTCATCTTGTGCCTCTGCCACGCCTCATCTGCCACCACCTTTTAAACAGAAATACCATGTCATTTTCCAGGACAACTGGACTGAATGAAAACAGTGAGTGTGGTTATGAGTATGACGGCCTCTGCATTGCTTGCCGTTTGGAGTTGTAGGCTGCTGGGTACGTGTAAAGCACTTTTTAGATGTCACAAAGGGCCTTATAAAATAAATGTGATTGTTTATGGTGCTGCTCAAACCTTTATTTCACCCACCTCGTCCAGCCGTCCATCTGAGTCCACGGTCTCTGTGTAGGGCTTGTTCTGGATGCGGTTCAGGTCCTCGTGGAGCCCATCCAGGAGGAAGGCCATGAACTCTTGGGCATCGTGCTGGGCATAGCCTGTAAACTGACTGGCCTTACTGGCCACGATTGCCTGGAGAATAAAAACACCACATCTAACTGGATACGATCACCTGGAGAATAAAGACACCACATCTAACTGGATACGATCACCTGGAGAATAAAGACACCACATCTAACTGGATACGATCACCTGGAGAATAAAGACACCACATCTAACTGGATACGATCACCTGGAGAATAAAGACACCACATCTAACTGGATACGATCACCTGGAGAATAAAGACACCACATCTAACTGGATACGATCACCTGGAGAATAAAGACACCACATCTAACTGGATACGATCACCTGGAGAATAAAGACACCACATCTAACTGGATACGATCACCTGGGTTATAGTGTAACTCTAATACTTAAATCTGTGTAGAGGGCATGATGGTGTTGTGGTACTCTGTAGCTCAGTTGGTAGAGAATGGTGCTTGCAACGCAAGGATAGTGGGTTTAATTCCCAGGACCACGCATATATAAACATTTATTCATTCAAGACTAAGGCTATTTGGGTTATAGCATCAGCTAAATGTCATATATTATATCATTATATATTATTAAATAACAGGAGGAAGTTAAAGATGGGACTCTCAGAAGAGTGGAGTGTCACCTTTAACTTAGAGGGCTGAAAAGCATGGTGGGTACCCTTCCACAGAGCCCGGAGCAGCACAGCGAACCCGATGGCTAGCCGACCACCCGTGCCCAACGGGTTATTACAGTTGATCTCATTCTCAAACGCCCGGTCTGCACAGAGGGTGACAGGACACAGTTAATGGTTTAATATCAATCTACAGTCACTGAAGATTAATAAATTGACTTGCATGTTGAAACATCTTTAATTCGAAAATACTTTATTCCCTGCAATGTTACATTTTATTTATTAAATGCATATTTACATTACACACATATTTCATAACGAAATGTAAAAAGCGAAAAACTTAAATGAAAGAATAACAGAGGAGGTGAAGAGGAAGATTAGAGGAGCTCACTGACCATGAAAGTAGTCCCTGAGTTCCCGGGTGTTGGACAGAGACTGGAGGACACTGTTCATAAAACATGTGTTGCCCAGGTTGACCAGGCCTGTGAAGCCTGGCAGACACACCTTCTCCTCCTCCTCCTCCTCTTCCTCAACGCTGCGCTGGCTGCCGGCAGGAGGTGCGTGGGACATGGGCAGGACCATACAGGTGGGCTTGGGCTGAGGGACAGAGACAGGAATAAAGGGATGAAATACCATCAATCAAATAAACTTCATAAAGACCTTTTTACATCAGCAGTTGCAACAAAGTGCTTTACTGATACCCAGCCTAAAACCACAAAAGAGCAAGCAATGCAGAAGCCCAGTGGCTAGGAAAAATACCAACCCTCGAGGCTCATAGGATAACATGATAAAGAAATCGGATTCCCTTTCCCCCTACTCATTTTCCAATCCCCTACTCCTTGTCCTAAATCGCTTCATACCATTTCCCTTTTTGGGCCTTTTCCATCTCACCCTCAGTCAGTTCTCTCTCTCTCTCTCACCCTCAGTCAGTTCTCTCTCTCACCCTCAGTCAGTTCTCTCTCTCACCCTCAGTCAGTTCTCTCTCTCTCTCTCTCTCACCCTCAGTCAGTTCTCTCTCTCTCTCTCACCCTCAGTCAGTTCTCTCTCACCCTCAGTCAGTTCTCTCTCTCTCTCTCACCCTCAGTCAGCTCTCTCTCTCTCTCTCTATCTCATCCTCAGTCAGTCTTCTCTCTCTCTCACCATCTCATCCTCAGTCATCAGTCTTCTCGCTCTCTCACCATCTCATCCTCAGTCAGTCTTCTCGCTCTCTCACCATCTCATCCTCAGTCAGTCTTCTCTCTCACCATCTCATCCTCCGTCAGTCCTCCCTCTCTCTCTCACCATCTCATCCTCCGTCAGTCCTCTCTCTCTCACCATCTCATTCTCAGTCTTGTCCAACTCACCGTGACTGCAGGCTCCTGTTTGATGGGGACATGGTCTGAGACGGTGCGGGATGATACACTGTCCAGGCATCCGTCCACTGTCCGAGGGGGCTTGGGTTGCACCTCCCCCACCCAGGGTGGCTCCTCCTTGGCAGGGAGGGAGTGCTTGCTGCTGCCCGGCTGACTGGCCTGAGAGGACGGTGCGGAGGGCACAGCAACCTTGGCGCCACCCACTGCACCTTAAACAGAGGAGGATGGAGCTTGTGGTCAACGACAAACAACTGTCAGGACCAAGAGAAGCACATTACATTACAAGTTAAGGACATAACCTAGGCACGGCAGTTCTGCACTGACACCCAGAGACCCGTTAGCTTGTGAGAGCAGCAGACTGGACTGAGGCATGCATACTGAGTTACTGGATTAGTCCAACCCTCCCGCCGTGTCAACCCTCCCGCCGTGTCAACCCTCCCGCCGTGTCAACCGCTCTAATGGTTTCCTAGGATACTGGTTAGACCTACAGACAGTTACAGTCAATTGGTTCAAGTGAAACGCATCAGTGTGCTCCTCAAACAGCAATATAAAGACAGTCAGTGAACACATTTGTGTGGAAGCCATTGTGTGAGTGTAATATTTATACGGGGCTGCTATATTTCAAATTGTGTGACACAGCAGCCAATAGTGTAACAGACATCTATAAAGTGTGCAGTAGAAGCCAGGCAGCAGGAAGACCTTGTGTAGCAGGGGCCTCCAGGCCCCCCCAGCGCTGGCTGTGTCTCTTCTTCAGGGTGATGTCTAAACGGGACGGGGTGAAGGCATACGTAGACTGCTCAGGCTGGATGAGGTTCCTGTAACAGAGGATCCCAGCTTGTCAGACTCACATAATCTATAGAAACGCCACACAAAATCACAGACCAAGTTGGACTTCAAAGTCTTACCGGAGTTTGACTTGCCACTTAAAGACAGTATTCGCTCCGCAGTCCGCATGAAGACGCAAGAAATTTGCATCGCTGTTTGAAAGGGAAGAGCGTTCAGTAAGCTGGAAGCACCACTAAAATCCAATTAAGATCCACTAAGGCCACCGAGGTGAAAAGTCACAAGGACCAAGTTACCTGGTCTGGAAGACGAGTGTGAAGTCCTGTTCCCTGAAGATCACCCTGGCTGTCTCTCTGAAGATACCCTTGATGTACACGTTGACCACCATCAGGTCTGTCCCTTTCTCGTACGAGTCGTTCTTCAACAACTTCAGGTTCACCATTGGCTCTGGTACTGCTAAAAGATAACCACAGCGCCACGTTTCAGATCACTGTCTGTAGACCATGGACTCTATCCTCACCGTGACAAAAATACAATTTCTGTGTACTTTTGAGATGTCCACTGACCTTCCTCCTGCTTCATCTCCAGAGGTTCCTCCTTAGACCTGTCCCTCTTCTCCTCGTGTGTGCTGTTGCTGCTGGGGTACTCAGCCTGCTTGGCAGCTGCTGCTGTCACAGGCTTCCCTGATCCTGACTGTTTGGTTGGTGTTAGAGTCTCAGTGGCCTGGTCAGCCTCATTCGGAGGCTGTCTCACTAGTGTCTCAGAGTCAGTCCTCTCAGCCTCCCCTGGCCTCTCAGTTCTGTTGGTGTTGGTGGAGGCTCCAGCCTTGGGGCTGATCCCAGCACTGGACAGAGTGGCTGCCGGTATGATTACCTCTTCTGCACCAGCCTTGAAATCAGACTCTGGGGCCGTCTTGTCCTCCATCTAAAACAATAATGGGCTTTACAATTTAAAATACAGAGCAGCAGAATTTCACATACACATTTGAACCCACACAGTACTCAGTGCCTGGTGAGATGGTACAGTCTAGAGACACCGGGACTCACCTGAACTTTCAACTCCTGCTGCGTGTGGCTGACAGCTACCTCAGGTGTTATACCCTCATGGCCATTGCCTAGCAGCTCAGATCGATTGTCACCAGCTGTAGATGTCTGGGGGTCCCGGCCAGTGGGAGTGGGGCTGTGTGGTTTCCCATTGGCTGTGGACTTGGAGTGTGTATCCCTGGGCATCTCTGAGGTGGGGTCCTCGGAGACCTTTGGGGGACGGACGGTGCGCTTGGCCCTGGGCTCCTGAGGCAGGTCCCCTTTACTGACACTGACCGGCTTGGTCTGCCCCTCTCCTCCAGCCTTTACCCCAGACTCTGGCCTGTCGGCTGGTTTGTAGTTCATGGTGCGTTTGACACCGCGCTCTGCTTTGCCACGCCTCTGTTCACTCTGTGCCGGTGGAGCAGACGTCTGGGTGGACAGTTCGGCCTTGTCTGCAGTCTCCGGGACAGACTTCTCTGGCTTTACCACGGGCTTTACCAGCGGCGGCTGTTTCTGGTCTTTACCGTTCTTGGCCTCCACTTTCACAGGCTGCTTCTCCTTTTTATTTTGCTGCAGGGAGATGAAGCAAAACGTTGTTGATTTTTGTATGTATTTCTTTTAGGAATTGTGTTAAAACCTTCGCAGGGGATAGGCAATAGTCACATGATGGTAGTTGATGGTAATTCCATGAGAAAACCACATGTTAAATGACAGCAGGGAGGACAGTTGGCAGACTCACCATAAGGGAAGGCCAGGTGTGGAAGGGGATCTTCTTGTGCATGACCAGCAGCAGGAAGCCACTCTTCTCTTTGTACTGCACTTTGCTGCAGGAGCCCTCAATCTCCTCATGCAGATGACAGTCCCACTGGCGCCCATCTGGAGAGAGAGCAGTCACGGGCCATCAGACTAGTGCTAATGCTGCATGTTCACAGTGAACGGCTAAATGCCACGCAGACCAAAGACAGGTACACACACTCCCTCATTCAAACATCATCTCAGCACACACACACAAAAAACGGACATGTAGCCTGTACAAGCTCTCATACATGTACAATCATCACATACACTTAGGCTATAAGACATGCAGTTAGTGATCTCACCTGGGAAGCGGGCCTGACAGTCTGTGTCGGTGAAGGAAGTGGCGACGTCCTCCACCCTCTGCACCCCGTCTCCACAGCGCAGCCTCGCGATCACCTCATTAGCATTCTGCTTCCAGTCCACAAACACATCTACACAGCACGAGCAAAGGCAACACAGTCTGTCAGAGGACTACCACACTTAGCATACCACAGGGATCACCTTCAAAACGTATTCTGTAACACAAGAACACTTTGTCCACAGCGCATGCTGTGACAGTGTTAGACAAGTACGCAAACAACCTAGAATAGTCTACAACAGATCAGTAGAGTTAGACGTAGAGGAATAGATAAGGGTTGAATATTTTACCGGTATTTTACAAAATGTTCCATCTTGAGAATTAATAACTTTTCTCCCGGGCAACCTGGCATTTTTCCCACCAAAACCAGAAGTGTCATTCAAAAACAAATAAATGTCTGGATTTGATTAGAGCTTTGATCAGCATGAAAATTCAAACCTGATGCTACCTGAGCCTGATGAGCCCTACATTAACCACATTTAATGAGCCTGAGCCCAAAAAAGCCCAAATGATTGTGCCGTTATCCAAAACACATATGATATAGGCTCCTGCACATTACGCACGATAGAAACACATAAAACCCCTCAGCCGTAGCTAGCTATGCGCACTTTTGGGTAAATAAATGAAACTAGCTCCAGTAGGCTAATCCTTTTGAAGTGTGAACTGTACTATACTGTATAATATGGACTTGAATTACACACATTGTACAAAACACGATAAAGCAGAAGAGAACATGCGATTCTGGTGCAGCAAGTATAGGCTAGCGAATTAGATGTACATGTAGAAAAATAATAGAGCCTATTTGTATAATTAGTAGGCTGACGCATATATACATTTCATGATGTTATTAGTCTTCTTCCTCTTTCTATTGTTGCTTCATTCCTTCCTCGCTTTCAACAGTTATTTTATTTATCTTCATCATTCTAATGACATCCTTGAATAATATAGGACTAGAATTAGATGCAGAAAGCTTTCACTTCTCATGAAGATTGAGTGGTTATGGGTCTGAATAAACAACTGCTATAGCCTACCACCATCGCACGGTCACTCTTCTTTCAAAACTCCCTGTGAGCTCTATTGGCGGCAGGTAGCCTAGTGGTTAGAGCGTTGGACTTGTAATCTGTCGTTCTGCCCCTGAACAAGGCAGTTAACCCACTGTTCCCCAGGCGCCGAAGACGTGGATGTTGATTAAGGAAGCCCCCCGCACCTCTCTGATTCAGAGGGGTTGGGTTAAATGCGGAAGACACATTTCAGTTGAAGGCATTCGGTTGTACAACTGACTAATAATGGTGACTGACTTTTGACTTTGACTATTGGCTGCTGTATTTAACACTCAGCAACAACAACAACAAAAAAAAAGCAAAAATAAAAGGGGCTTGCGTCCGTCTTCAAATAGTCTATTGGTATAGGAAATGTCCAGCAAGCTATTCTATCTTTTCCTGCATGGGACTCCAAGAGCTAAGGAGCCTTTTTTACAGGATAGGCCAGGAGGAGCACAGGCGCCTGCCTATTGCACAAGAGACCGACGCAATAAGTTAGCAGCTTATTATACATAACCCATCATCTATATAAAGGGCTATATACAGTATCTATATAGAACAGGATTATCTATTTTGGATGCAATTTGAATGGAGTTGATGGAGAGAGAGAAAGACTGCGAGAGAGCTCGCGCCTGCGCCGATTTAACGCCACGAAATTGTGTTGGGCTGTTTTTAAACTCTGCAGCCGCAATTTAAAAAAAACAAGGTGACCCCAGAAAGCCAGACGGAGATGGGTAAATTAGACGCGCAATGGGTCATTATATTACTGTAGCATAGATTATGCTGCAGCAAATGTAGGCCTACCTGTTACCATGATGAGATGAACTACAAGCATTGTGAACTGAGCTCCGTCTGTCCCCACCCTGAGCGTTGATTCATCATGCCGAGGCCGTAGAGAAGCCAGATTGAGACATGGCATATAATTGAGCAGTTCCATTTCACGCCATGCTGTTCATATAAATAATTTATTATAATTTACCGGTTTCAATCAGTTATTTATCCTGGGAAAAGGGAGTAGTTTTGGGAGGTAAATACTGGTAACCGGGTTCCCTCCATTCAACCCTAGACTAGATATATTTAGTTGACTAGATTTACTATACCTATACAATTACCACTAGATATATTTAGTTATAGGACTAGATTTACTATACCTATAAAATTACCACTAGATATAGATTGACGCATTCGTCATCTGAAAACGGCTTCAAAATATGACAGTATCACAAGAGACTAGATTTACAGAAATGCACACATACAATTATTTGCAATAACTTCTAAAAGCCTGTTTTTTCTTTGTCATTATGGGGTATTGTGTATAGATTGTTGAGGGGGAAAAATGTATTTAATCAATTTAATAATAAGATCGTAACAAAATGTGGAAGAAGTCAAGGGGTCTGGATACTTCTTGAATGCAACATTCAACATTTACTTTTTTGGACAGCACAACATTTTTTCATAAAAGACACTCCCAAATGACAATTCACAAACATACAAAATAAGATACAAATGATCCTAATTCTGATAAAAATCCTGAAATAAGAAATCACAAACATTGGCAATGCTCAGCCAACCTACCTTTCGTCACTGTGAAGCTGCAGCACCTGCCCTCTAAGTTGAAAGGCCCTCAAAACAACCTCATGTTCTCCTGAGTCAGCATGGAGCCTGGGGTTGTCTTCTTGGCAGTGCATGCAGGTCATGTATGCGAGTTCAGCTCAGTCTACTAAAGTGCTCATGTTCACCACTACTACAGACTCTTGTTTATTCTCCAGCTATCTCACACACATATAGTATACAACACTCTCTCTCACACACACACACACACACACAGTATACAACACACCCTCTCTCACACACACACCCTCCCTCTCTCTCTCACACACACACACACACACACACACACACACACACACACACACCCCCAGCAGCTGTAAAATGTACCAGGCAACACCGAACCCTCTACAGCAGGGCTCCCAGTCGGGTTGTATTCCATGTGACCCCCTCTCCATAGACCCTGCTACGGTCCACTATGACATCACCATAGTATTGACGTTTGTCCTCCTTTGAACGAAATGGCTCTTACCACTAGGCTAGTCCGTAGTGTCTGTCACTTGTTTTTTCTAGAAATTGTTGAAAGGCCTGTCACTTGCACATAGTTCACATACATTGAAAGTATGATAGGTATTTTACTAATGTGTTGTTACACCACTAAAATATGAAAGAATCTGGGGAGGTGCTTGGTGCGAATCAGTGAATGGCATAGACAACAGCCAAGGCATTCTCCAGACACAAAGGATATAGTCTGGAGAATGGGACCGAGGGTAGCTAGATGAGGCAGGAGGAGGACGCCGTGTGGGTGGAGAATCATGCTGGCCAGCCAGCCCTCTGAATTGATTGGGGTAATGTGTTCTAGTTGGAAACAGCAGAGCAGGGAGAGGCACAGCAGCTTTCTCTCGTGACCGTGACAAAGCCCGTTTCCCTGGATCCGGCCTTACATCAGCTAGGATTACAACTCTTCAGCATTAAGCAGAGCAGCAACCAGCACATGATACCTACCAATACCAGCCAGTGTTCCCCCTATATGCATTGAGCAAGAGGAGGGCCTCTAAAACCACGCCATTGGTCACACTGTATTAGCTAACATGAGCGGCTGGTGATCAGGCATTAGCTCACTCCATCAGCGATCACATCTCAACTTCAGACAATAGACATTTCTCAAACTAGACACTCTAATGTACTTGTCCTCTTGCTCAGTTGTACACCGGGGTCTGCCACTCCTCTTTCTATCTGGTTAGAGACAGTTTGCGCGGTTCTGTGAAGGGAGTAGTACACACGGTTGTACGAGATCGTCAGTTTCTTGGCAATTTCTCACATGGAATAGCCTTTATATCACAGAACAAGAATAGACTGACGAGTTTCAGAAAAGGTCTTTGTTTTTGGCCATTTTGAGCCGGTAATCACAACAGTTTTCAGCTGTGCTAACATAACTGCAAAATAATTTCTAATGATCAATTAGCCTTTCAAAATGATAAACTTGGATTAGCTAACAACGTGCCACTGGAACACAGGAGTGATGGTCGCTGATAAACGTAGATATTCCATTAAAAAACTAAATCAACCGTTTCCAGCTACAATAGTCATTTACAACATTAATGTCTACACTGTATTTCTGATCAATTTTATGTTATTTTAACTTGTTGGGGATCAGCAGCTGAGGGGTCGGTTTTGGAGAGTCTGGCGTGCCTAAAGTAAAATGCTTTCCACTCAGGCTCAGAAGATAGGATATGCACATAATTAGTACTATTGGATAGGAAACACTGAGGTTTCCAAAAGTGTTAACATTTTGTCTGTGAGTGTAATAGAACTCATTTGGCAGGCAAAAACCTGAGAATTTTCCATCCGGGAAATTGCATTCTGGTGGCTTATGACTCACTTAGAGAGACTGCCTATTGAAAAGTATTTATACCAGGACACTGAATGTAGTACCTATTGCTTCCACTGGATGTCAGCAGTGTATAGGTAAGGTTTAAAGGCAATCGGAACCATTGTGTTCATTCGGTAGTCGCTTTAGTCAGGGAGCTATTTTTCAGTTGCACGCTTTTGGGAGCACGTTTGGCTGAGCGGTCCACTTTATTTGACTTATATAACGTTTAGGTGACCATCCAAGTGAAAGAGCTTATCTTTTATGAATAAAAGTGATAATAAGGTTGCATTTTAATTGGTTTTTGTTTTGTTGAGGGAAAGTTTATAGGTTTAAATAAACGCGTTCACTTCACGTTGGATTTTCTGAAAACAAGGTGCCAACCAAACTGAGATTTAAGGATATAATAAATTACTTTTTCTAACCAAATACCCATGGATTGTCTTTGTTGGACACTTAGGAAGCCCTCTGCATAAGTTCTACAAAAGGTAAGGCACAGGTTTTCCCTGTGAAATGCATTTTCTATCGACCGCGCTGGCTAAAGATTTCATGGTTATGGAAAATATTGAAGGTGCTACCCTCAAACAATCAAATTAGTGCTTTCGACGTAAAGCCTTTTTGAAATCCGACAACGCTGTGATATTGCCAAGAAGCAGAGCTTTTGATGAATATGAAACACTTGTATATTGGTGCATTTTTAATAATTCAACTTTTGGATTTTGTCTTGATTTTCACCTGGTAGTGTCGGGAGTGGGGCGCTAGCGCACCAAATCACCTTGCTGATCCCTAAGAAGTTAATGGACAAAAAAAACTTTTGAACGGGAGTGTACATGTTTCAAGCAGACCACCATCGTCCCTATGCCCAAGAAATCCAAGGTAACCTGCCTAAATGTCACGTTGGTAGCCATGAAGTGCTTTGAGAGGCTGGTCATGGCTCACATCAACACCATCATCCCAGAAACTCCAGACCCACTCCAACAGATCCACAGATGATGCAAACTCAAATCGTACTCCACACTGCCCTTTCCCACCTGTACAAAAGGAACACCTATGTGAGAATGCTGTTTATTGACTACAGCTCAGCATTCAACACCATAGTACCACACAAAGCTCATCACTAAGCTAAGGACCCTGGGACTAAACACCTCCCTCTGCAACTGGATCCTGGACTTCCTTACGGGCCAACCCTAGTTGGTAAGTGTAGGCAACAACACATCTGCCACGCTTATCCTCAACACGGGGGCCCCTCAGGGGTGCGTGCTTAGTCCGCTCCTGTACTCCCTGTTCACCCATGACTGCGTGGCCAAGCACGACTCCAACACCATCAAATCAAATTTTATTTGTCACATACACATGGTTAGCAGATGTTAATGCGAGTGTAGCGAAATGCTTGTGCTTCTAGTTCCGACCATGCAGTAGTATCTAACAAGTAATCTAACAAATTCACAACATCATTAAGTCTGCCGATGACAACAGTGGTAGGCCTGATCACCGACAACGATGAGACAGCCTATAGGGAGGTCAGAGACCAGGCAGTGTGGTGCCAAGACAACAACCTTCCCCTCAACATAAGCAAGACAAAGGAGATGATTGTGGACTGCAGAAAAAGGAGAGCAGAACACATCCCCATTCACATCGACGGGGCTGTAGTGGAACGGTTTGAGAGTTTCAAGTTCCACATCACCAACAACTATCCATGGTCCAAACATACCAAGAAAGTCATGAAGAGGGCACGACAACGCCTTTTCCCCCTCAAGAGACTGAAAAGATTTTGCATGGGTCCCCAGATCCTCAAAACGTTCTACAGCTGCACCATTGAGAGCATCCTGACCGGTTGCATTACCGCCTGGTATGGCAACTGCTCGGCCTGCAACCGCAATGCGCTACAGAGGGTAGTGCGTCCGGCCCAGTACATCACTAAGGCCAAGCTTCCTGCCAGGACCTCTATACCAGGCAGTGTCAGAGGAAAGCCCTAGAAATTGACAAAGACTCCAGCCACCCTAGTCATAGACTGTTCTCTTTGCTACCGCACAGCAAGCGGTACTGGGGGGGCATGTCTGAGCCCAAAAGGCTGCATTGTAGGTTAAGGGCTTGTAAGTAATTATTTCACTGTAAGTTCTACACCGGTTGTATTCGGCGCATGTGACAAATAACATTTGATTGAGAATCATTGTACCATCTAAACGTCTGTGAAATATATTTTCTATAACCAAAAATATATCATTTTCATCTGGTGTAGAAAACCAAAAGTAAAATACGCAAAAACAAAACTTAAACGAAGCATAGAAATTGCACACATAGAACACATCTACCACTTAGACTTGCTTTCAAAGAGAATGACAGATCAATAACTCACATTTCTATGTGAATTTGGTCAGATCGCCCAAAAAGTTACATATTGCTGCTTTTAACATTTAACCTGTCTTCTCTTGAGATTAGTCATATTTACAGTTTTACTGCAAGATATAAATTGCAACAATGATGTTTGTTCCTCAAACTATGTATTTTATTAAAACTGAAAAAGATGAAGTAAATAGACCACATTAACTAGAAAAATAAATGTCAGGTTAAATTGAAATAAAATGGTTTCAGTCTTATTGTATAATTCTGATTTTACATGAGCCTAAATTAATCTAAAATTATCAATTAGGTAGGGCCCTATAAGAATCCATTTAATTATTTTTCTTTCCCAAATTATGTTTCGCCAGATAGTTTTTTCAGGTTTCCATTTTCCAGGTTCACTCTGAAAGATCACTATTTTTATAGAAAAACAACAGAATTGAGTGTTCTAAGTGGTATTTTATTAGGATATCTATTAGCTGTTGCAAAAGCAGCAGCTACTCTTCCTGGGGTCCACATGAAACATGACATAATACAGAACATTAATAGACAACTACAGCTCAAGGACAGAACTACATACATTTTTCAAAAAGGCCCATGTAGCCTACATATCAATACATACACACAAACTATCTGGGTCAAATATGGGAGAGGCGTTGCGCCGTGAGGTGGTAGAGTTTGCAAAACAAATACCCATTGGATTGATAAAAATATTCAGGATATAATTCTGCCAGGCTCTCCACTACACATTGTTCCTGCAGTGATGATTCACCATCATGAAATGTTTTCAGAATGTATCTGCAGATAATTGCCAAAAAAGCTAGGGCAACCGGAAGCCTATAAAAAATGTGGGAAACAAATGAATGGCTCTCTCACCGATGCGATAGGCTACAATGACTTACGAGACGAAAGTCACTCACTTTAGAGTCACTGTCTGGCAAGCTACGACATCCTAGGAAAGGAAACCTAAAAATAAACTATTGGTTTACTTGTCGCGATGCGACAGACATACAGTATAATCACGTTGCATGATTTATGAATGGCAAAGGGATATAGGAGATCAACTTTATTCAGTCAGTTTGACACCTTTTATACAATAGTCAACACTAGCTGTTCAGTTGTCAATCAATGCACAGTAAATAGCCAATGCCACACGACTCCACGTGGATGGCTATGTGAAACACATGAAAGAAAATAAACGATTGTGCCATAAAACAATAATTATGGCTAGGTGGATTTCGACTCATCGTTACCACTTACATTACATGGGACGTGCAAATTCACGAGCATCACGCGCTCTCCCTCAGTGTAAAGACATTCTACTGCAACCAACCACAGCACACAAATTGGACCGGGAGGCAGGACAGACAGCAGACTGCGTTTCCCTGTCATCAGTTGCTTTGTGATTGATTCAGTCATTATGGCGGGAGAGGAATCGACGGACTAGCGAATTAAAAGTTTTAAATGAAAAGTATCCTAGTTAAAGCTGCAATATGTAACTTTTTTGAGCAACCAGACCAAATTCACATTGAAATGTGCGTTATAGTTTTGTCATTCTCATTGAAAGCAAGTCTAAGAAGCGGTATGGTGCCAATAGACATGGTCGTTGCATCACTGCCTGGTACAACAACTGCACCGTCCGCAACCGCAGGGCTCTCCAGAGGGTGGTGCAGTCAGTCCTTGATAATTTTTTGGGGCCATCCTGTGACACCGGGTGCTGTAGATGTCCTGGAGGGCAGGCAGTGTGCTCCCAGTAATCCATTGGTCAAAAGACCAATTAGTTAAAAAAAAAACATAAAAATTGGGCTAAACGCAGCCAAATAGACCCTCGGCAAACGCTCTACCGATGCTAATAAAGCAGCATCGCAGGAACGTACCCTCGTGCCTTGCCAAGTTAACCACAGACAAAATCTCTCCCCTTCAACCCTTTCACCTTTCTTGTGCTCTGCGTTGGCCCCTGCTGCTGCTGCTCGCTTGGCCTCCCTGCTCTCTTGGTTGGCCCTGTCTTTCTGCTTCTTCTTGCTGGTGCTGTCATCAGCGCTGCGCTGACCCCCATTCCGCCGGCCTGACTCACTGCTGCTGGCCATCTTCAGGCGCTTGGCGCTCACAGGCCGCCCGTCGCCGGCGTCACTGCTGCCGGGGTCTGGTTCTGAGGTGTGCCGCTTTCTACCCGGTCCAGCTATCTTGGCGATGTTACAGGTCAGAAATCTCCCGGAACAGAATCAGGGGTCCTGAGAAGAGTCAGGGGACCCACCACAGTTATGAATGAGTGTTGCAGAGCTTATATAAGAGTCATAAAGTGTGATCTGTGGTGTGTATATAGTAGGTTACAGAATATATGATCAATTATGTCATTTACACACGCACATATCCAAATTTGAAACATCACCCTATTTAGATTAAACTCACATTTTAAACATTTCTGGTACGTTGATCAGATTGGATTCTGTCTGCAAACTTTGCAATAATTATCTCTGCATCTACTACCAAGATGACTTGGGGTGGCTGAGCATCCCAACCACGTGTGATATTAGCTACTGTATCTAGCTAGCTATCTTGAATGTTTTTCCTTGGATGTTTGCCATGAATGTTGCACCCTGGATTGCAAGACAATGGGGCGGCAGGGTCGCCTAGTGGTTAGAGCGTTGGACTAGTAACCTCAAGTTCGAATCCCCGAGCTGACAAGGCAGTTAACCCACTGTTCCTAGTCCATCATTGAAAATAAGAATTTGTTTTTAACTGACTTGCCCGGTTAAATAAAAAGGTACAAAAAAAATGTGACTAAAACATCTACGTTAACGTTAGTTAGCATTGGACCGTCAATGTGTTTAACGTTAACGTCAATGTGTTTAAGTGGATAGCTAGACTATTGTTGTTTACTTTACATATTGCATTTGGTTAATAATAGGATACCTAACATTAAACCTTAATGTACATTTCTGACACAGTCTCTTTAAGCTCAATGCAATGGCGTCATGTTCATGCGGCAAGTTAGTTGTTAACTAGTGACGACCATTTACCTAACGTTAGGTAGCTAGCTAACTAAGTTAGCCAAGTAACTTATTTTAGCATGCTAGCTATCAATGATCATTGGCAAATCATTTATTATAAAAATCTGACAATTCAACGTTAAAATGTTAACATCTCTATAATGTAACGTTAAGAGGCTAACGTTAGCTAAGCTAACAACAGTTAGCCAACTAGCTTTATCTTCCTAGCTAAATTACTAGTAGTTCTGGCGAATGTCATTAGCTTGTTAGCTAATTTAGCTACCTAACCGTTAGTTAGTCGTTGACAAGCTAGACACACAATACATATTTGACAATATCGCCTCATGACTTGTTATAATTGAACATTGTTTTTAATACTGGCCAGTATGACCGACTACTTACAAAACAAGTCTAATGTGGAGTGTCGTCTCGCCGTCTTTGTGCACAATGGCCGGCGAGTCGCTACTTCTTCAGCCCTCCCCGACTCCTTGACGGCCGCGGGCCTCCGCTCACGAAACCCCGTACTCTGGTGTTTCTACAATATTCTCCTTATCCAGGTCCCAGCTCTTAAAGATTCAGAAATATTTTAATCAAATATAGGTGACATGAATGACAACAAAACGATCACTCGCTTCAACCTAAGTTACTTTGCCAGGCCACGGGAAATGACTCGGACTTTGTTTAGGACCAAAAACAGTCGAAATCCACGTAGAAGACTGACCACTTCCTGGAGGCAGGCAGGCTGGGGCGACGCTGTAGCGGCCAACCCCTCTCAATAGGGCCACTCTCAATTACATCTCCTCGCGTCCTCTCTCCTCACTTCTTTCTCAAACTCTATTGGGTGAGAAAGCTAAAGGTCCCGCCCCTCTGACCTTCCCCTCCAATGGGTTTTGAGAAGGAGGCGAGAGGACGCGAGAAATTGTGCAATTGAGAAAATCTATTGAGATTCTCCCATGTGACAAAGACTTTCTTGGCTGGTTCTACAGGAAGGCAGCTATAAACATGAGATTGGTAAACAGGCCTATTATAGGGGGTTTATTATAGGGAGATGTTGAATAAGACATTAACTAGTTTTGACGTGACAATTTTTGACAATATTCTCCTTAGGTGATCCATACCTCTCTCCCCACCATTGCATATGCAATGTATGTTTATTATGTGCAGTGATGGTGGTACAGTTTTATAAGTAACACAATTTCAGTTTCCCTACACTGGAGGGTGGAAATTCTTTTTCAGTATTTATTTTCAGGCAACTCCAAAAAGCTTTCTCTCAATTACAGAAACAATACCAACCATTGAATCTATGTAGGGTTTAAAGAGAACAAGCATCCCATCATTTAATCCAGCAGAGATCAGAAACCATGTCAAAATGACCAATCATCCCCTGGTTCGTCCTTAGTCGGTTCACAGAACAACGTTTGTCATTGTTTCTCCAGAACCATCAAGTAAGTACTTTTTTGGCATTATTTATATTCTGAATGTGGAAGTGTTTGAGGGATGATCTGAATTGAGGCACAAACATATGTGCACATATTCGTATTCTTCACACACACACATTGATTATTATTTTCGTATTCTTCACACACACAAATTGATTATTATTTTTGTAAATGTCATGTGGAGCCACTTCTATCCTTCAGCTGAAAGTCACACAGTAATACACTGAGGGCACACAATGTTATATTAGATGTGTGAAATCTTACAATCAAAAAGGCACAGTTACACAGTGTATTTGGACAAGCACCATGGCTGTAGGTGCACTACTGAGTTCCCCACTAGAGCGCATACAGTGTACACCCTACAGGAGAGTAAAGCAATAGTAGGTTCACATAGTGTCTGGAAGTCAGTCAGTGTTGGTTTGACCAACCAGGTCCTCTGTTACTGACAGGTGTTGTAGATCTGGATCTGTTTGTTGATGTCGTTGAGGATAGCCTTCATCTTGTCTTCTAGGCCGTCCAACTGCCAGGCTTTGCCCTCCAACTTTTTCTGGTTCTCTTCATAGTCTTTCTCTAATTCTGTGGATATAAAGTATGTCAAGTTTATGTTTAATCTCAGAATAACCAGACTTGACTGACTGACATACTGTAGACCTGTCATGGCACCCCAATGGTGGAACCAGCTTCCCTCTGAAGCTAGGATAGCAGAGTCCCTGCCCATCTTCCCGAAAGCACCTGAAACCCTACCTGTTCAAAGAGTATCTTAAAAAAATAAAAAAATATATATAATAATCTTGACTCCTATCTAAAGTAGATAACTACTTTGTTTAGGAAAAGTGTACTTACTATGACATGTGGTTGTCCCACCTAGCTATCTTAAGATGAATGCACTGACTGTACGTCGCTCTGGATAAGAGCGTCTGCTAAATGACTAAAATGTCTGACGAAGGCCGTGAGGCCAATACGTAAAGCTTATTAAAGAGAAGTGATACTATCAAGAGCAGTGATACTATCAAGAGCAGTGATACTAGCAAGAGCAGTGTGCAGGGTTCCTTCTTTTTTCTCAAATGACTAAAATGTCAAATGTACAGTTTGTTCTCTGGTTTGAGTACACCACCATCAGACAAATTCAGACAATACAGTGAGACTGTTTAACCACAAAAGAGCAATGTTGCCTTCGCTATTCTCCAAGGTTAGCTTGTGTAAATCAAAAACAATGCTGCTCTTAATTAAACAACGAGACCCAGTTTCCTCCAGGGTCCCTCCCACACACCCGCTAGTCTCTGGAGCTTGTCCTGGGCGTCTTTCAGTAGCTCCTTGGCCTCGTCTCTCAGGCGCTCTGCTGTCTTTTTGGCCTCCTGGACGGTCTTGGCTTTCCTGTCCACCAAGTCCTGCACTGTGTGATACTTATCTGTCAGCTCACCATCTAAAATCTGAGAGAAATAAGACAGCATAATTAGTAACAGTCACAGTATTACAGTCCTAAAAATACACATAGAATGAACACACACACACACACCTGCTTGGCATCATTGGCTTTGTCCCGTGCCATAGTGGCTGTCTCCTCAGCTCGAGCTGCTGCCATGCTGTTTTTTGCACGTTTGAGTTTCAGACCATCAATCTCCCGACCCAGATTGTCCAGGCGGTCCATGGCATTATTCAGGTCATGTTCACTGCTGGAGGTTTCAGACTCGATCTACGAGCAGGGAAAACATCAGGAATGTATTATCTCTTGATCCCCTCATCCCATCAAACTGAATACAGACGGTGTCCACTCAGTTGAGTTCCTACTGTACCTGTGCTAGTCGGACCTCCGTTTCACCAATGTCAACCTTAGCCCGCTGTATGGCCTTCTCTGCTGCAGCCTGGGCCGTCTTAGCGTCCTCAAGTGCCTGTTTCACCGTCTCTGCTGTGGATTTCACCCCGTCTGCCCGATTCCTACAGAACGGAAACACATGTTGGAATCAGGAGCGTTTTGCTATACTTGATAATGCTATAACCTATAACCCTCTACATACAAGATACACACACGCACACACACACCTGGCCTTCTTGGCCTCCTGCAGAAGCTGCTCTGCTTTGCGCACGTCGTCCTGTGTCTGTTTCAGAATGGCATCTACGTTGGAGAGGCTTTGGACTCGGTCCTTGATCTCCTCTGCCATGTGTCTGATCTGCTGTGGTGAGGCTGGGATGGACAGCTCCAGGACACGGTTAGCCACCGTTTCAATGCTGTCTGGATCAGCACCCTCCTCTGCAAGGAGACAGAAAAGATATTCAGATCAGCAAAGAGATTTTTGACGTAGATTGGAAGTTAATACTTAAGGATTATGATGCTGATCATGATGATGATCCTGAGTCGAAGATACATTGCTTGTATGGTCCCATGTAGCCAAGGTCTGAACTCACTTTTCCTCTAACATCTGAATTCTCTGTCACTTTGCAAAAAAAAAAATCCTAGTAGCTAACTCACGCATGAGGAAGTCCCGGATCTGCTTGATGAGGTCCCGCAGGTCGTTGTTGGAGCGCTCCACCTTATTTTTGGTGTTGGTGGCCTTGTCCAGAGCTGCCTGGGCTTTACCCTTCGCCTCCTCCGCCTTGCTCTTGGCATCTGCCACCTGAGAAGCCAAACAGGGGATACAGAGAACCAGGGATAACTGTTATCAATTCCCACGATGATAGCTGCTTCATTGTAGAAATGTTTTACCTACTATGACTGTGATATGTCGTTATCTCACCTAGTGAATGCATTAACTGTAAGTCTCTCTGAATAAGTGTCTGCTAAATGACTAAAATGTAAATGTACCCTCATACTGTAGGTGATACAGGGGTATGTATGCATTAATGACATGCCACAATAGATTTAGCAGGTCTTCCTTTCCTGTCAAGACAGTTTGGGTTGATCTATTAAGGAGTATGTATGTCCACCTGGAGTAACTGACCTTGTGGAAGAGCTCCTCTATCTCCCCCATGGCTATGTTCAGCTCTTTCTCTGCGTGCTTAGACCTCTCCAAGGCGTTCTCTGCCATCGCTACGGCACCGTTGCAGTTCAGGCCTCCACAGTGCCTGTTCCCCTCATCGTCACGGCAACCCGCCCCTCCGCAATGGCTCTCTACACAGGGGGCATTGCCAGGGGCCCCACAGACCTGGTCAAAGAGGGATGGGGTGGAACATGTATCAGAGTAGTAGATTTTCATAACTTTCCATGAACTCTGACCGTTTGTATTTAGCTGTTTATGTTGATGCTTGCTTCACCTTCTCGTTGATCTTCTTCATGTCCAGGGTTTGAGCCTTGGCATTGAGGTCCCCCAGGGCTCGCTTGTTGGCGGCGTTCTTGCGGTTGAAGTCGTCTTTCTTGGCAGAGATGAGGCGTTCTGTCTTGCGACGGGTGTCTGCTGATTGGCTGACAGTGCTGGGTGTGGTAGTGGTGGACTGGTTGGCTCGCCGCTCTGCGTCACAGGACTTATTATAGGAGCTGTGGATGCTGTCATATGCACCTGGGGGAAGGAGAGGGGCCCAAAAATAATAAAGACACATTTAACTAATATTTAAAAAGTATTTCTACAAAATAAACATTGATAACACCAGCCATTAAGGCACTACGTATTCCAGAATCCCTCTGGTGGAAAGGGGGACAGGAAGTCTCTGCTCACCCAGGAAGTTAGAGTTCTTCAGGATGTCCAGTTGGCGGTGGAGCTGATCTGAGGTCAGGTTGAGCTCTTTGGCCTCTCTCTCCAGAGCACTGAGCTCATTACTGGCCTCAACATTACTGTTCCCCACACTGGTTAGGTCTCCCTCCAGATGATTCAGTACATCTGTAGTCTCCCCTATCTGAGACCTGCATGAGAAAGGGAGAAGGAAATGACAGTTAAACTACAAAACGGGAGGAGAGGCGTATTCATGGTGAATCTTTATTCAGACAGAGTCTACCTTGGTATGTGTATTGTTATGTAAAGTATAATAGTGTCAATGTGTATGCCTTGTACCTGAGGTCTTCAATGAGCTCCATCAGACTGCTGACTGCCTCTGTGGTGGTGTTGCGGGCATTAACGATGTCCTGTGCCCATGCCAGCTTCTCCTCCAGGTCTCTGAAGGCCTTCTCATAGGCTCCAGTCAGGCCCGTGGTCTGGATCTCCAGAGCCCGCTCTGACAGGGTCTTGGTTCGGACAGCCAGGTTCTGTACCACCCGGTCCCAGTCCCCAAAGCACTGGTGGCAGGGCTGGCAGTTAGGGAACTGGCCTGAGAAGCCCCTGGCACACTGATCACAACGCACGCCCGACACCCCCTGTTGACACATGCAGTGGCCTGTCTTCTCGCCACACTGAGAGGTCTCTATGCCCCGGGGGTCACAGTCACAGGCTGAGAGAGAGAGATGTAGAGAGAGATGAAGAGAGAGAGAAAGTTGGAGAGCGATGAAGAGAGAGATGAAAAGAGAGAGAGATGGAGAGAGAGATGAAGAGAGAGAGAAAGTTGAGAAATGAAGAAAGAGAGAGCGATGGAGAGAGAGATGGAGAGAGAGATGGATGGAGAGAGATGAAGAGAGAGAGATGGACAGAGAGATGAAGAGAGAGAGAGAGAGAGAGAGAGAGAGAGAGAGAGAGATGAAGAGAGAGAAAGTTGAAGAGAGAGATGAAAAGAGAGTGAGATAGACAGAGAAATTAAGAAAGAGAGAGAGATGGAGAGAGAGATGGAGAGAGAGATGGATGGAGAGAGATGAAGAGAGAGAGATGGACAGAGAGATGAAGAGAGAGAGAGAGAGAGAGAGAGAGATAGAGAGAGAGAGAAAGTTGAAGAGAGAGATGAAAAGAGAGTGAGATAGACAGAGAAATTAAGAAAGAGAGAGAGATGGAGAGAGAGATGAAGAGAGAGAGAAAGTTGGAGAGAGATGAAAAGAGAGATGAAAAGAGAGAGAGATGGACAGAGAGATGAAGAAAGAGAGAGAGATGAAGAGAGAGAGATGGACAGAGAGATGAAGAGAGAGAGATGGACAGAGAGATGAAGCGAGAGAGATGGACAGAGAGATGAAGAGAGAGAGAGAGAGGTCATGAGCAGATGAGCTTCTGCATTTATCAGCATGTTCTTACATTTTGGGGGGGGCAAGGACATATACAGGATACTACCCTCCACAACATAGCCTTCACTCCAAATCAAAACTCAAAACCTACAACCTGATTTTGGACGGAATTACCTGGAAGGCTTACAACTACCAAAGATTATTATTCCCAAGCTATACAGCAAATGCTCTGGCAAACAAACAGACACCTGAAAATACCATCCAATCTGGAACTGAGTAATTGTCTGAAGCTATATTTTATTTCCAAAAAGCCATGAAGAAAAATACATCACAATGTTATATTTTACTTCATAAGGACTGAATGCTAAGTTAAGGCTACCAAGCTTGATACAACTTCAATTAGCACTGACGTGTCAAGTGAGAGGTGTCAAAGCCCTTGAGCCCAACAATGGCAGGAGAGCCCCAACCAAATGGAGAGGCCTCAGAAGCTGCCTCCCGCTGATCAGAGGTAATTCAAATACAGTACCCTCTGTATGTAAAGAATAATAAGACACGAAAAGAGTACAAAATGAAGCTCCTTATAGAAAATCAAGACACACTTTTTGCTGACTATTATTATAAAAATGGGAACATAAGCAATCGTATCTTCCACAACAAATTGGATGCAGTCTATCACAGTGCCATCCGTTTGGTCACCAAAGCCCCATATACTACCCACCACTGCGACCTGTATGCTCTTGTTGGCTGGCCCTCGCATCATACTCGTCACCAAACCCACTGGCTCCAGGTCATCTACAAGTCTTTGATAGGTAAAGCCCTGCCTTATCTCAGCTCACTGGTCACCATAGCAGCACCCACCAGTAGCACGCGCTCCAGCAGGTATATCTCACTGGTCATCCCCAAAGCCAAGTCCTACTTTGGCTGCCTTTCCTTCCAGTTCTCTGCTGCCAATGACTGGAACGAACTGCAAAAATCACTGAAGCTGGAGACTCATATCTCCCTCTCTAGCTTTAAGCACCAGCTGTCAGAGCAGCTTACAGATCTCTGCACCTGCACATAGCCCATCCTACTACCTCATCCCCATACTCTATTCATTTATTTATCTTGCTCCTTTGCAACCCAGTATCTCTACTTGCACATTCAACTTCAGCACATCTACCATTCCAGTGTCTAATTGCTATATTGTTATTACCTCGCCACCATGGCCTATTTATTGCCCCTACCTCCCTTATCTTACCTCCTTTGCACTCACTTAGACTTATCTTTTTCTTTTTTCTACTGTATTACTGACTGTATGTTTGTTTATTCCATGTGTAACTCTTTGTTGTATGTGTCAAACTGCTGTGCTTTATCTTGGCCAGGTCACAGTTGTAAATGAGAACTTGTTCTCAACTAGCCTACCTGGTTAAATAAAGGTGAAAAAATAAATAAACTGACCATCCCATGGCATGTCACAGTGCTATATTAACACACTACCCCTCTGTTAAGAGGGGGGTGTTACCAAGGGGTGGAAACTCAGGATACTAGACAACGAGGACTCAGGTTATATAAATCTCTCTAAGTCTGGAACAGTATTGGTACAAGGCAACCGCAAACAGTTTCAGCTGGACTTTCACCTAATCAAAGAATTAGCCTAGCAGGAGACGCTCTCCCTTGAGAAAGATACCCCCACCCCGAGAAGGTCAGACCAGACCTCTTCATTACATAAACCCACAGACGAGCAACACCAAGCGGAAAGTCAACCATTCAAATGAGGGATAAATTCACCCAGCTGGAGGTAAGGCAGGTGGAGCTGGAACAGCAGGTGATTACACTCCAGTCAGCCCAGACCCAGACAACAGTCCAGCACAACAACACCCCTTAACCAGACAACAGTCCAGCACAACAACACCCCTCAACCAGACCCAGACAACAGTCAGCACAACAACACCCCTTAAGCAGACCCAGACAACAGTCCAGCACAACAACACCCCCTTAACCAGACCCAGACAACAGTCCAGCACAACAACACCCCTTAACCAGACCTGGAGAGCTGGAGGTGGAGAGAGATATATCTGTACTCTGGACTGTAGTGAGACAACATCAACAGGACAAAGAGCAGGAGCAAGAGAAGAACAGAGCACTAGAGGAGAGGATCAGACTGCTGAAGGAGAGGTTGAGGGGGATGGCGTGTGACATAGAACAACCCACTAGAGAGGTGGCCACCCCCACAGAGAAGCCAGCAGAACAGCCCTCCTCAGCTCCCAACAAAAGTCTCGACACCACAGCAGAACAGTCCACCCCAGACCCTGACCACTTTGACATCACAGCGGGACAGACAAATGAAGAAGCCCAATCCCAGGATCCCCCTGTCAGCCACCCTGATCGCCCTCCTGACAACCCCCCCACATCCACTGAGGACATACACAAGACACAGATTGTACTCCTTATGGACTCAAACAGGAAATATATACAAGAAGAAAAAAAGTTTTCCCAAACACAGTGTCTAAACTCTGGTGTCCAAACACCCAGCGTGCCCGAGACCTGCTGTCTGAGGACCAACCCAGCCACATAATAATAATACACACAGGCACAAACGACCTGAGAGCACAGCAGGAAAGGGTGGCCACAGCACTGAAGGGAGTGATTGAAAAAACTTCTACTTTCTCCAACACACAAATGGTTATCTCCACCCTGCTACCATACAGCGGGTAAACGCACGTTTTCCAGTGACTGTGCCTCAAAACCAAATGTTTTCCCGGCCCACCACTCCACCCTGGACTTGAACAGCCTTTACAACCAGGTCTACCTATACAAGGCAGCAGTGCCCACCTTCGCCCGTACCCTAAAAGATAATGCTCTCAAATGCAGCACCAACATTTCACACAGGAGCAACAGATCAATAGACACCCCGCCCAGACCAGCAAGACACTCTCCCAGACCTGCGGGACCCACCCCCTGGACCTACACAAAGAGGACCCACGCCGAGAGGACCTACATCCAGACCACAACACCACCAGCCACATACACACCCCCACCCCAACAAATCAACACCCCCCCAAGTCAACCATGCCCACATCCCATTTAGGCCCCCTCAGATCAGACCTATGCCCCTCCTGCCCACCCCATGCCCCCCCACTCCTGCAAAGAGGGCCTCAACATGGAAGTCACACATACGTCCAGGCCGTGAGCGGGCAAACAGGCCCAACCGCCACTTTTACACTAGCCCAAGCCAATGGAATGTACCAGATATTCAGCAGGCTCTGCTCACACTTACCGGCCTGAGGCCAAACTACACGACCAACAACATTGGACACTTTATGGAACACAAAGCCTTCACTATCTTATCCTGGAATATCCAAGGCCTGAGGCCATCTGCATTTGGCCTAAAGAGTAGGAACCTGGACTTCATCAAAGAAATCGGAAATACAGACATTGTCATCCTGCAAGAAACATGGTATAGAGGAGATGGACCCACTGGTTGCCCTCTAGGTTACAGAGAGCTGGTAATCCCATCCACCAAACCACCAGGTGTGAAACAGGGAAGGGACTCAGGGTGTATGCTATTTTGGTATAGAGCAGACCTAACTCACTCTATTAAATTAATCAAAACAAGAGCATTTTACATTTGGCTAGAAATTCAAAAGGAAATGATCTTAACAGAGATAAATGTCCTCCTGTGTGCTACCTATATCCCCCCACTAGAATCCCCATGCATTAATGAAGACAGCTTCTCCATCCTGGAGGGGGAAATCAATCATTTCCAGGCCCAGGGACATGTTCTAGTCTGTGGCGACCTAAATGCCATAACTGGACAAGAACCTGACATCCTCAGCACACAGGGGGACAAACCCCTAACTGGAGGTGACAGCATTCCCTCCCCCATATGCCCCCCTAGGCACAACTATGACAACAGAACCAACAACTTCCTGGACAAAACGTTCCACTGTAATAGTGAAAGTGTAAACGTGGCAGTAGAAAATCTAAACAGTATATTTGACCTCAGCTTCCCTATCAAATCAAAAAATGTAGAAACCTGTCCAACCAAAAACATAGAGACCCAGAAAACCCGAGGCTACACCTTCACTATGGTGAATCACTAAAACAATAGAGAAATACACTACGGAAAAAGATGGAAGAGCACGTCAGAAATCAGCTCAGTGTAATTGAAGAACCCATAGACTCTAACCACTTCTTGGAAACGTGTAAAACAATAAACAAACAACAACACGAAGAAAACGTAAAACACCAAATAATGCCAACACTCGCTAATTATCAAAATCCAGAAAAGAGCTGCTAAATTACTTGACACATTGGAAAGAATTAACAAAAAAACGGAGCAAACTGGAATGCTATTTGGCCGTAAAACAGAGAGTACACAGTGGCAGAATACCTGGTCACTGTGACTGACCCAAACATAAGGAAAGCTTTGATTATGTACAGACTAGGTGAGCATAGCCTTGCTATTGAGAAAGGCCGCCGTAGGCAGACCTGGCTCTCGAGAGGACAGGCTATGTGCACACTGCCCATAAAATGAGGTGGAAACTGAGCTGCACATCCTAACCTCCTGCCAAATGTATGACCATATTAGAGACACATATTTCCCTCTGATTACACAGATCCACAAAGAATTTGAAAACAAACCCGATTTTGATAAACTCCCATATCTACTGGGTGAAATACCACAGTGTGCCATCACAGCAGAAAGATGTGTGACCTGTTGCCTCAAGAAAAGGGCAACCAGTGAAGAACAAACACCATTGTAAATACAACCCATATTCATGTTTATTTATTTTCCCATTTGTACTTTAACCATTTGCACATTGTTACAACACTGTATATATACATAATATGACATTTGAAATGTCTTTATTCCTTTGGAATTTCTGTGAGTGTAATGTTTACTGTAATTTATATTGTTTATTTCACTTTTGTATATTATATACTTCACTTGCTTTGGCAATGTTAACATATGTTTCCCATGCCAATAAAGCCCCTTGAATTTAATTGAACTGATAGAGAAAGAGAGATGGCAAGAGAGAGAGAGAGATAGGGAGAGAGAGAGAGAGAGAGCGAGAGAGAGAGAGAGAGAGAGAGAGAGAGAGAGAGAGAGAGAGAGAGAGAGAGAGGAAGTCGGGGATCGTTAGTATATGTCTGCTGCTGATATTTTGATGCCATCCATTCTTATGAATAACATGTTACATGGAGCTGCTGCTAATGCTGACCTCTACACTGGATCCTTGGGTCGCCCCAGTAGTTCTCTTGGCAGTCTGTGCAGGTCTTCCCACCAAATCCGTCACGACACTGACACTTTCCAGTGAACTGGGGCACAGAGGACAAACAAGAGCATGAGGTCACAGAAGAGGTTTATCCCATGAAGCACCTTAGTAATGGAACCACACCCACACCTCGTTGCAGGCCGGGTTGACAGCGTTGTTGGGTTCACAGCCGCAAGCCTCACAGCCCCGCCCACTAGCCAGGTTCCAGTAGTTGGGCTTACAGTGGTCACATGTCAGGCCGATGGTGTTGGGTAGACACAGGCACTGCCCTGTAGCACGCTGGCAGACACACTCATCCCGCGCTGTACACTGGGTTTGCTCTGTGCCCAGGAAGTTACAGGTGCACTCTGAAGAAACAGAAAAAAGTAGATAAAAAATGTACTAGGGTGCACAACGTCTACAGTCTAAAATGAATGGTTGTCAAGTTTTTTTTGTGTAAAAAGGATGCTTCAACAGTCACCCACTTCTGCAGTTGCGTCGTGAGGCGTCTCCATAGTAACCACTCTTGCACACGCCACAGTCGGGTCCCTCTGTGTTGTAGAGACATTTTTTACACTCTCCTGTCCTCCAGTCACACGCATCCAGGTCTGACAGGTCAATGTTGTTACTGCACCTGCACGGCTGGCACCGCCCACCTGGCTGGGAGGGGTTACCATAGTAACCAGGGGCACACTCCTCACACCGGGAACCTGTGACCCAAAAGGAAAAAAGATTTAGGGAGAAGGAGGGAGATTTTTGGATGGACAGAGATGGAAAGTGGAATATCTCATGTTGATATTGAGATATTTATTGGCTGGGTGAGGGTGAAAAATTACTTGGTATTTTCAAGTATTTCCAAACAGTTTTCCAGTGAACTTAAGTGAGAAGCTTATAGTGTGGTAGCTTATGCAGACAGAGACATGTGGTGAAACCCACCTCAGTAACTATCAATAAAGTTGTTATCAGGATGTACACATTATGTTAGATATTTGAATATTTTTCATGTTTTGTCATTGTGCAATGCTATTACATCTTGGGTTAAAAGGGAGTTTGGTTACCCAGGAGATTACCAGTGATTAGTGAGGAGCTCTGTTGCAGAGTGGATTATGCTTCAGCAGTGTTGTAGAGTCCGTTCTCGAGACCACATATTGAGTGTTGTCGGTCTTGACTCGGTGTCGGATACACTTTTACTCGGTCTTGACTAGGTCTCAGACAGTGAGGACTCGTAACTTCTTCCAGAGACCAGCAGAGTAAAAAACGAATTATCAGCTCCCATTCAGTCAGGGCATAAAAATTGAAAATCAGAATAAAAAATATATAATTAATAAAAATATATATTTTTGGAAGAAAATACATTTCTTCACAAAAGTAGTGCACTGGGCCTTTACTAGTCCTGTTATAGTTGACTGATATAGCATTCGGTAGCTTGGGATTTTTTTTTCTTCTTCTGCCGTCTACAAAACATTCTCAGCACCCTTGTATGCTCAAAACTTGTCACACTTGTCTGAATTTTCTTGCTCGGCTAGTGCAGGTTGGCATTTATTGGGCTGACTCATGTACTGGAGGCTGCTCTGCGGGGTAGTAACTAACTGGCACAGCCACAAAGTCATAAAATAATTTTAACCACACTGCTAACCTTATGCCTAACCCTTACCTTAAATTGAGATCAAAAAGCTAATTTAGTTTTTTATACATTTTATTATAGGCCTACATAGCTAATTTTGACTTTGCCACTGGTCCATCTAGTGGAAATCGGTCAGCTCTGCTTCCAGGACTCATCCAAATAAACGTCAACCTACTCCGTGCAGCTAGCAGGGAAGAGTGTGGGAAATTGTTTGAAAGTTGCACGCTCACCAAGTAAGGGCAGACTGGGGAAGTTGTTACCGATTTGGTATTTCTATCTATTAGAAACCTGTTTGGGTTAGTGATCATCTGTAGAGTGTCTCTCTATTTTCCTCAGCATGCATTTTTTTCACCATTTTGAATGTCTAACCAATCCATATGTCCTTCTGAAATATGAACACAGAAATACTGGACATGATGAACTCTTATTGTGGTGGCGATTTGAAACAATTACAGTCATGGTCTTGAATTGGACTCTCATTGTTCTGGTCTCGGTGTTGACTCAGACTCAATTTGCTCCGGTCTTGGTCTTCAATCGGTCTCGCTTTAGGTGGTCTCTAACACAACACTGTGCTTCAGCATTTTGAGAGACATCGGGAATGATTAACTTCTCTCACAAAGAGCCCATCTTTTCTAAGGATGGATTCAGAGGAAGGGAGACATACTTGGCATTTTTTTGTCCAACTGACGGCTGCAGGGGGCAGAGTATGCTGGGGTGGAGGGCGGCTGACTTTTGGGTTTGACAGACAACCTACAGCTGCTGGTCTTGAGGTCTCTCCAGCAAAACAAGGAGAGAGAGGTCACTCCTAGCAGGGAGGTACTGTATTCTAACCACAAGTTGAATACGACATAGGATTTCCTCACTTGACAGAAAATATAAATGGGCATTGTGATACTATTATTTTGTGGAAACTGAAAGGCTAAATGTATACAACAAGGCAAGATGACACAGAGGGCCCAATAAATAAGGTGTCATTTCTACTGTAAATTATTTTCAATTGGAGATTACATTAAGTACAGAGCTTGAACAGAGTTTGATTCCACATCTTAGGGTTAGGTTGCAGAGACTTTGTTTGTTCCATTGTGCTTTTACAGTAAAGCACATCATGATTGTAGCAGCAAAGCTATCTAACGCAGAGTAAAGCAGCTGTTAAGATGTGTCTATTTTTCACAGGCTCACAGTGGGTGTGAGTGAACACATTGGTTGGCGTAGTGCCAGTCTCACAGCTCCAGCTTGTCTGCTATGAGTGTCGGACCCGTTGCTGTATTTTGTGTCTGTAACGGAGGCAGAGACAGCAGGGCAGAGATTCTGTTGTTTTTACTTGGTTGACTGCCTGCTGCTTGGTGCCTGTGTGAGTCAGCAGGAGTAACAAGCACTGACTGTATGTGCCCAGTATAACATCGAAGTTGATATACACAGGAGATACTGTAGAAGCTGACCCGGACTCAGTATCAGTCATCCAACTCAATTACAGTTATTTGTGTTATACAATCGTTCAAAACTGATTCTGGATCAGTTTATAGGAATTTCATCTACTCTGAGGCAGGAGTGCACTGTGGCACACCACCATAGATAGGTGGGGTGCTGAAGCCATGCAGGGCCAGTTCTTTAATTTTTTAGGGAGGGTGGTTTCCCATCATCATTACTCACGCTTGAAGGAACCCTCGGAGTGCTTTAACCATCCCCCCTGTGCCAAGTTGGGTAAGGGTAACACACGCTATCATTCCACATTCGTTCTGGTCGGAGGAACTTTCTACTAGACTATTTGTCCACAGAAGTTTTACTTGGTTCACCAGAAGACCCACCGTGGCGATTTACTTGGAATAACACACCACGGACATTCTTCCTGAGTTTAAATCACACTAACCAACCAATCATCTCCATTCACAGTGCATCATTAATTAGCCCTATGATACATCTGCTCATTCATGCAGACATGATCAAACTGTTCTTCATCATCCACTTCCCTGGCTGAGGAAGAGGAAGAACAGGAGAGGGTGAGAGAGAAGACACCTCAATGGAGGTGTGAGCTGTACCTGTGTATCCTTGGAGGTGTGAGCTGTACCTGTGTATCCTTGGAGGTGTGAGCTGTACCTGTGTATCCTTGGAGGTGTGAGCTGTACCTGTGTATCCTTGGAGGTGTGAGCTGTACCTGTGTATCCTTGGAGGTGTGAGCTGTACCTGTGTATCCTTGGTTACAGTTGCAGACCACCTGTCTGTTGCGGTTGTCCTGGTGACAGGAGGTAGCGAAGTGTCTTCCGCTGTTTGGGCCATCCGGGCAGGGGCAGGGCTGGCATCGGTTACCGTTACCTGTGCCCAGCACCGGGTTGCCGTAGTAACCGTTGGCACACCTTGAAATACAGCAATAGCGCAATTACCTTTAGTACGGGTACCTTCATACTTATCCCCAGATTCTCCACTGTCCCCATGGTGACTCCTAACCTGTCACATTTGTCCCCTCCAGTGTTTTCCCTGCAGTTGAGACAGGCTCCGGTCCTCTGGTGGCACTCCTCAGCGTGTCCGTTACATAGGCACTGCTTACAGTTGGGGAAGCCCCAGTGTCCTGCCTGGCAGCCATCGCACCGCTGGCCAAACGCACCATGGCTGCACGGGCACTGCCCAGTCGGCTGGTCACAGAACCGAGTGACAGCACCTTCCAGACTACACTCACAGGCTAGAGAGAGAGAAAGAGAGAACAA
Organism: Brachymystax lenok tsinlingensis; assembly: GCA_030435695.1. Taxonomy (NCBI): domain Eukaryota; kingdom Metazoa; phylum Chordata; class Actinopteri; order Salmoniformes; family Salmonidae; genus Brachymystax; species Brachymystax lenok. Next base: position 35,944,184 of record CM059803.1, read on the forward strand.
GAGAGAGATTTATAGGAAAGGGTAGATGAACAGAGGAGTGAGGGAGGGGGTCAGTGGACAATAAAGGCACCAAGGGGCGACCACCAGTAGAGACGGACGGACGGACGGACAGACAGACACAGACTGACAGACAAATAGATAGACAGAACAGTCCAATGCACCTTTGCAGAAGAAACTATGTTTGTACCCTACAAGATAACAACAGGAGTTTGACTCTCTGTGTGGTTGACTGGGGTTACGACACTCACCTTTACATCCTGCAGGTCCAAAGCCGTACGTCCCAGGAGCACACTGGTCACAGCGCCGTCCAATCACATTGGACCTACAGCGACACTGACCTCCGCGCATGTCACACACGGAGCTGACTGAACCCTGGGGGTCACACTGGCAAGCTAAAAGAAGAAGGAAGTGATTAAAACATTTTCATTTCATTGCAAATAAGTCAGTATTTAGGCATTACCAGGCATCTTTGACGACAGCAGATCATGACTATCTGTACTCCCCTAGTGGATGAGGTTAATTTGTGAAATATAGAGTTTACTTACCCAAAGCTCCATGGTTAATGATGGCTGACATGCTGGTGATGAGTTTGGCACAGACGTCACTGATCTGGGGGCGTGTCACGCTCTTAGCCCCGTCATGGCAGCGGTAGCGCTCATAGCTCTGCTTCCGGGCGATGGAGGCGGGGTCTCCGCCGATGAACATCTCCAAGGAGGAGTAACGAGGGTGAAGGGAGATCTGGAGAGGAAGGAGGGAGGAGTTTTAACTAGACAGCGTAAGAATAACACAATTAGACAGAGAGGGAGAGATAAAGAATAGAGAGGGAGAGAGAAAGAGAGAGAGAGGGAGAGAGAGAGAGATGTCCAGACAAACATATAATTTGTTGAGTATTGATACTCACAGAGTCCACTAGAATGTTGGCAGCAGTTGTACCGGGAATGAGAACATTGTTCCGGTCCAGATAGCGACTGAACTCAAAGTGAAGCGTGTAGCTAACTTCTCTCTCCAAGCAGATAGATTGAGGCAGCACAACAAACCTGCATCGCACACAAACAAACACACACCAGAGGAAAATAACTTTTAGGAAAAGTGAAATCCACCATGTACTAACATCTAATTATACAAGTGTATCACTCTCACCTGATTCAGACATTTCTCTCTACATCTCACTCTTCAAATCTAATAAAATGTTATTGGTCACATACAATTTGTTTTAGCATATGTTATTGTGGGTGTAGTGAAATTCTAATCCAGAGCGGCTTAGAGAAGCAATTAGGGTTAAGTGCCATGCTCAAGGGCACATCGACAGATTTTCAGCTCAGAGATTCGAACCAACAATCTTTCGGTTACTTGTCAAATGCTCTTAACCGCTAGGCTACCTGTATATTCCATAGTGAGGTGTGTGTGTGTTCCTCACCTGGATCCTGCAGGCAGGGAAACAGTGAGCATGTCATCTGCAGGGATGGTGTTTCCACATGGACTGCTGGTGGGAATGGGCCCTGGCCGGATGATAGTCACACGGACCTCCTCCCAGTCCCGTGGCATCTAACACAACACACACACCACAATAAAAGTCATTTATACACTGTACTGTACACACCCAGAGAATGTCTGTGTGCATACGTGTGCGTGAGTAACTAGGCACTGACTTGTGACTCATAGCGGATGAGGAGGTCGTACTCCATGGAGTAGGGGATGTTGTTGATGGAGAACTCCAGGCTGCTGCCATCTGGGACCTTGGCAAACCCAGTGCCAGTCCAGGTGATAGGGCGCCCAGGCTGGTGCTCCCTCTGCTCCACACTGCAGCCCTGGACACACACACAAATACATTTTAGTAATTTAGCAGACGCTGTTATCCAAAACGACTTACAGTTAGTGCGTTTACTTTAAGGTGGCAAGGTGAGACAACAACACATTTGTTATCAGCAAAGTCAGCAAAGTCAGCTATCGGCAAAGTCAGTGTGAGTGACTGTGACTGTGAGTGCTAGTGCTAGTGTTAGTGTTAGTGTTAGTGTTAGTGCTAGTGCTAGTGCTAGTGTTAGTGCTAGTGCTAGTGCTAGTGCTAGTGCTAGTGCTAGTGCTAGTGTTAGTGCTAGTGTTAATGCTACTGTTAGTGTTAGTGTTAGTGTTAGTGCTAGTGCTAGTGCTAGTGCTAGTGTTAGTGCTAGTGCTAGTGTTAGTGTTAATCCTACTGTTAGTGTTAGTGCTAGTGCTAGTGTTAGTGCTAGTGTTAGTGTTAGTGTTAATCCTACTGTTAGTGTTAGTGCTAGTGCTAGTGTTAGTGTTAGTGCTAGTGTTAGTGTTAATCCTACTGTTAGTGTTAGTGCTAGTGCTAGTGTTAGTGTTAATGCTACTGTTAGTGTTAGTGTTAGTGCTAGTGCTAGTGTTAGTGTTAGTGTTAATGCTACTGTTAGTGTTAGTGTTAGTGCTAGTGCTAGTGTTAGTGTTAATGCTACTGTTAGTGTTAGTGCTAGTGCTAGTGCTAGTGCTAGTGTTAGTGTTAATGCTACTGTTAGTGTTAGTGCTAGTGCTAGTGCTGGTGCTAGTGTTAGTGTTAATGCTACTGTTAGTGTTAGTGTTAGTGCTAGTGCTAGTGCTAGTGTTAGTGTTAGTGCTAGTGTTAGTGTTAATGCTACTGTTAGTGTTAGTGTTAGTGCTACTGTTAGTGCTAGTGTTAGTGCTAGTGTTAGTGCTAGTGTTAGTGCTAGTGCTAGTGTTAGTGTTAATGCTACTGTTAGTGTTAGTGTTAGTGTTAGTGCTAGTGCTAGTGTTAGTGTTAATGCTACTGTTAGTGTTAGTGCTAGTGCTAGTGCTAGTGCTAATGCTAGTGTTAGTGTTAGTGCTAGTGTTAGTGCTAGTGCTAGTGCTAGTGTTAGTGTTAATGCTACTGTTAGTGTTAGTGTTAGTGTTAGTGCTAGTGCTAGTGTTAGTGTTAATGCTACTGTTAGTGTTAGTGTTAGTGCTAGTGCTAGTGCTAGTGCTAGTGTTAGTGTTAATGCTACTGTTAGTGTTAGTGTTAGTGCTAGTGTTAGTGTTAGTGTTAGTGCTAGTGCTAGTGCTAGTGTTAGTGCTAGTGTTAGTGCTAGTGCTAGTGCTAGTGCTAGTGCTAGTGCTAGTGTTAGTGCTAGTGTTAATGCTACTGTTAGTGTTAGTGTTAGTGCTAGTGCTAGTGCTAGTGTTAGTGCTAGTGCTAGTGTTAGTGTTAATCCTACTGTTAGTGTTAGTGCTAGTGCTAGTGCTAGTGTTAATGCTACTGTTAGTGTTAGTGTTAGTGCTAGTGCTAGTGTTAGTGTTAGTGTTAATGCTACTGTTAGTGTTAGTGTTAGTGCTAGTGCTAGTGTTAGTGTTAATGCTACTGTTAGTGTTAGTGCTAGTGCTAGTGCTAGTGCTAGTGTTAGTGTTAATGCTACTGTTAGTGTTAGTGTTAGTGCTAGTGCTAGTGCTAGTGCTAGTGTTAGTGTTAGTGCTAGTGTTAGTGTTAATGCTACTGTTAGTGTTAGTGTTAGTGCTAGTGTTAGTGCTAGTGTTAGTGTTAATGCTACTGTTAGTGTTAGTGTTAGTGCTACTGTTAGTGTTAGTGTTAGTGCTAGTGCTAGTGCTAGTGCTAGTGCTAGTGTTAGTGTTAATGCTACTGTTAGTGTTAGTGTTAGTGTTAGTGCTAGTGCTAGTGCTAGTGCTAGTGTTAGTGTTAATGCTACTGTTAGTGTTAGTGTTAGTGTTAGTGCTAGTGCTAGTGTTAGTGTTAATGCTACTGTTAGTGTTAGTGTTAGTGCTAGTGCTAGTGCTGGTGCCTAGTGTTAGTGTTAATGCTACTGTTAGTGTTAGTGTTAGTGTTAGTGCTAGTGCTAGTGTTAGTGTTAATGCTACTGTTAGTGTTAGTGTTAGTGTTAGTGCTAGTGCTAGTGCTAGTGTTAGTGTTAGTGTTAATGCTACTGTTAGTGTTAGGTTTAGTGCTAGTGTTAGTGTTAGTGTTAGTGCTAGTGTTAATGCTACTGTTAGTGTTAGTGTTAATGCTAGTGTTAGTGCTAGTGCTAGTGTTAATGCTACTGTTAGTGTTAGTGCTAGTGCTAGTGCTAGTGTTAGTGCTAGTGCTAGTGCTAGTGCTAGTGCTAGTGCTAGTGCTAGTGTTAGTGCTAGTGTTAATGCCACTGTTAGTGTTAGTGTTAGTGTTAGTGCTAGTGCTAGTGCTAGTGTTAGTGCTAGTGCTAGTGTTAGTGTTAATCCTACTGTTAGTGTTAGTGCTAGTGCTAGTGTTAGTGCTAGTGTTAGTGTTAGTGTTAATCCTACTGTTAGTGTTAGTGCTAGTGCTAGTGTTAGTGTTAGTGCTAGTGTTAGTGTTAATCCTACTGTTAGTGTTAGTGCTAGTGCTAGTGTTAGTGTTAATGCTACTGTTAGTGTTAGTGTTAGTGCTAGTGCTAGTGTTAGTGTTAGTGTTAATGCTACTGTTAGTGTTAGTGTTAGTGCTAGTGCTAGTGTTAGTGTTAATGCTACTGTTAGTGTTAGTGCTAGTGCTAGTGCTAGTGCTAGTGTTAGTGTTAATGCTACTGTTAGTGTTAGTGCTAGTGCTAGTGCTAGTGCTAGTGTTAGTGTTAATGCTACTGTTAGTGTTAGTGTTAGTGCTAGTGCTAGTGCTAGTGTTAGTGTTAGTGCTAGTGTTAGTGTTAATGCTACTGTTAGTGTTAGTGTTAGTGCTACTGTTAGTGCTAGTGTTAGTGCTAGTGTTAGTGCTAGTGTTAGTGCTAGTGCTAGTGTTAGTGTTAATGCTACTGTTAGTGTTAGTGTTAGTGTTAGTGCTAGTGCTAGTGTTAGTGTTAATGCTACTGTTAGTGTTAGTGCTAGTGCTAGTGCTAGTGCTAATGCTAGTGTTAGTGTTAGTGCTAGTGTTAGTGCTAGTGCTAGTGCTAGTGTTAGTGTTAATGCTACTGTTAGTGTTAGTGTTAGTGTTAGTGCTAGTGCTAGTGTTAGTGTTAATGCCACTGTTAGTGTTGGTGTTAGTGCTAGTGCTAGTGCTAGTGCTAGTGTTAGTGCTAATGCTGTTAGTGTTAGTGTTAGTGCTAGTGTTAGTGTTAGTGTTAGTGCTAGTGCTAGTGCTAGTGTTAGTGCTAGTGTTAGTGCTAGTGCTAGTGCTAGTGCTAGTGCTAGTGCTAGTGTTAGTGCTAGTGTTAATGCTACTGTTACTGTTAGTGTTAGTGTTAGTGCTAGTGCTAGTGCTAGTGTTAGTGCTAGTGCTAGTGTTAGTGTTAATCCTACTGTTAGTGTTAGTGCTAGTGCTAGTGCTAGTGTTAATGCTACTGTTAGTGTTAGTGTTAGTGCTAGTGCTAGTGTTAGTGTTAGTGTTAATGCTACTGTTAGTGTTAGTGTTAGTGCTAGTGCTAGTGTTAGTGTTAATGCTACTGTTAGTGTTAGTGCTAGTGCTAGTGCTAGTGCTAGTGTTAGTGTTAATGCTACTGTTAGTGTTAGTGTTAGTGCTAGTGCTAGTGCTAGTGTTAGTGTTAGTGCTAGTGTTAGTGTTAATGCTACTGTTAGTGTTAGTGTTAGTGCTAGTGTTAGTGCTAGTGTTAGTGTTAATGCTACTGTTAGTGTTAGTGTTAGTGCTACTGTTAGTGTTAGTGTTAGTGTTAGTGCTAGTGCTAGTGCTAGTGCTAGTGCTAGTGTTAGTGTTAATGCTACTGTTAGTGTTAGTGTTAGTGTTAGTGCTAGTGCTAGTGCTAGTGCTAGTGTTAGTGTTAATGCTACTGTTAGTGTTAGTGTTAGTGTTAGTGCTAGTGCTAGTGTTAGTGTTAATGCTGTTAGTGCTGTTAGTGCTAGTGCTAGTGCTAGTGCTAGTGTTAGTTAATGCCACTGTTAGTGTTAGTGCTAGTGCTAGTGTTAGTGTTAGTGTTAATGCTGTTAGTGTTAGTGCTAGTGCTAGTGCTAGTGCTAGTGTTAGTGTTAATGCTACTGTTAGTGTTAGTGTTAGTGTTAGTGCTAGTGCTAGTGTTAGTGTTAATGCTACTGTTAGTGTTAGTGTTAGTGTTAGTGCTAGTGCTAGTGCTAGTGTTAGTGTTAGTGTTAATGCTACTGTTAGTGTTAGTGTTAGTGCCATGTTAGTGTTAGTGTTAGTGCCTAGTGTTAATGCCACTGTTAGTGTTAGTGTTAATGCTAGTGTTAGTGCTAGTGCTAGTGTTAATGCTACTGTTAGTGTTAGTGCTAGTGCTAGTGCTAGTGTTAGTGCTAGTGCTAGTGCTAGTGCTAGTGCTAGTGCTAGTGCTAGTGTTAGTGCTAGTGTTAATGCTACTGTTAGTGTTAGTGTTAGTGTTAGTGCTAGTGCTAGTGCTAGTGTTAGTGCTTGCTAGTGTTAGTGTTAATCCTAATGTTAGTGTTAGTGCTAGTGCTAGTGTTAGTGCTTAGTGTTAGTGTTAGTGTTAATCCCACTGTTAGTGTTAGTGCTAGTGCTAGTGTTAGTGTTAGTGCTAGTGTTAGTGTTAATCCCATTGTTGAAGTGTTATGCTAGTGCTAGTGTTATAGTGCTAATGCTACTGTTAGTGTTAGTGTTAGTGCTAGTGCTAGTGTTAGCGTTAGTGTTAATGCTACTGTTAGTGTTAGTGTTAGTGCTAGTGCTAGTGTTAGTGTTAACGCCACCTGTTAGTGCTAGTGCCAGTGCCTGGCGCCTAGTGCTAGTGTTAGTGTTAATGCTACTGTTAGCGTTAGTGCTAGTGCCAGTGCCTAGTGCCAGTGTTAGTTAATGCCACTGTTAGTGTTAGTGTTAGTGCTAGTGCCAGTGCCAGTGTTAGTGTTAGTGCTAGTGTTAGTGTTAATGCTACCTGTTAGTGTTAGTGTTAGCGCCACCTGTTAGTGCTAGTGTTAGTGCTAGTGTTAGTGCTAGTGTTAGTGCTAGTGCCAGTGTTAGTGTTAATGCCACTGTTAGTGCTAGTGTTAGTGTTAGTGCCAGTGCTAGTGTTAGTGTTAATGCCACTGTTAGTGTTAGTGCTAGTGCTAGTGCCTAGTGCTAATGCTAGTGCTAGTGTTAGCGCTAGTGTTAGTGCTAGTGCTAGTGCTAGTGTTAGTGTTAATGCCACTGTTAGTGTTAGTGTTAGTGTTAGTGCTAGTGCTAGTTAGTGCTAATGCACTGTTAGTGTTAGTGTTAGTGCTAGTGCTAGTGCTAGTGCCTAGTGTTAGTGTTAATGCACAATTGTTAGTGTTAGTGTTAGTGCCAGTGCTTGCGTTAGTGTTAGTGCTAGTGCTAGTGCCAGTTATGCTAGTGCTAGTGTTAGTGCTAGTGCTAGCGCTATGTTAGTACTAGTGCTAGTGTTAGTGCTTAGTGTTAATGCTAATTGCTGTTAAGTGTTAGTGCTAGTGCTAGTGCTAGTGCTTAGTGCTAGTGCTAGTGTTAGTGTTTAATCCCACCTGTTAGTGTTAGTGCTAGTGCTAGTGCCTAGTGTTAATGCCACTGTTAGTGTTAGTGCTAGTGCTAGTGCTAGTGTTAGTGTTAGTGCTTAATGCCACTGTTAGTATAGTGTTAGTGCTAGTGCTAGTGTTAGTGTTAATGCTACTGTTAGTGTTAGTGCTAGTGCTAGTGCTAGTGCTAGTGTTAGTGTTAATGCTACTGTTAGTGTTAGTGTTTAGCTAGTGCTAGTGCCTAGTGTTAGTGTTAGTGCTAGTGTTAGTGTTAATGCTACTGTTAGTGTTAGTGCTAGTGTTAGTGCTAGTGTTAGTGTTAATGCTACTGTTAGTGTTAGTGTTAGTGCTACTGTTAGTGCTAGTGTTAGTGTTAGTGCTAGTGCCAGTGCTAGTGCTAGTGCTAGTGTTAGTGTTAATGCTACTGTTAGTGTTAGTGTTAGTGTTAGTGCTAGTGTGCCAGTGCTAGTGTTAGTGTTAATGCCACTGCTTAGGTGTTAGTGTTAGTGCTAGTGCTAGTGTTAGTGTTAGTGTTAATGCCACTGTTAGTGTTAGTGTTAGTGCTTAGTGCCAGTGCTAGTGTTAGTGCTAATGCCACTGCCAGTGTTAGTATAGTGTTAGTGTGCCAGTGCCAGTGCTAGTGCTAATGCCACTGTTTAGTGTTAGTGTTAGTGTTAGTGCTAGTGCCAGTGCTAGTGCCAGTGTTAGTGCTAATGCCACTGTTAGTGCTAGGTTTAGTGCCAGTGTTGGCTAGTGTTGGTTGCCAATGCCACTGTTAGTGCTAGTGTTAATGCTAGTGTTAGTGCTAGTGCTAGTGTTAATGCTACTGTTAGTGTTAGTGCTAGTGCTAGTGTTAGTGCTAGTGCTAGTGCTAGTGTTAGTGCTAGTGTTAGTGTTAGTGCTAGTGCTAGTGTTAGTGCTAGTGCAGTGCTAGTGCTAGTGCTAGTGTTAGTGCTAGTGCTAGTGCTAGTGTTAGTGCTAGTGCTAGTGTTAGTGTTAGTGCTAGTGTTAGTGCTAGTGTTAGTGTTAGTGCTAGTGCTAGTGTTAGTGTTAGTGCTAGTGCTAGTGCTAGTGCTAGTGCTAGTGCTAGTGCTAGTGCTAGTGTTAGTGCTAGTGCTAGTGTTAGTGCTAGTGCTAGTGTTAGTGTTAGTGCTAGTGTTAGTGCTAGTGCTAGTGTTAGTGCTAGTGCTAGTGCTAGTGTTAGTGCTAGTGCTAGTGCTAGTGTTAGTGCTAGTGTTAGTGCAATAGAGACAAGGGTGTTCATTTCTTTCTTTTTTTCACACAAAGTCAAACATAGACAGTGCAAACAATGTAAATAACAGCCCTGTCTGTTCTGTCTGTAGGAAGCAGCAGTAGTTACCTGTCCCAGCATGGCCAGTTCCGCCTCGTAGGTATAGTGGTCCAGAGCCATGAAGAAGTAGCCAGACTCCACCTGGGTACATTGACGGCCCATCATATGACTACGACAACGACACTGCCCGTTCTCCATTGAGCAGCTGAGGAAGACAGATACAAGGTATATTCAGTAATCCTGTAGTTGTACAACATGAATCAAATTCATTGGTAGAGATATACATTAAGAGGCCATTTTGTTTTTTATTAATTGTATGTGATGCAGAAACAGATCACAATGTCACTCACTGGTTATCTGTGGCTCCGCCCACATCACAGTCACAGTCTCTGCAGCCATTCAAGTCGTGACTCAGTGCCCAGTGTTCTGGCTGTGGGCGGGAGGGAGACAGACAGAGACAGCTGTTAGCACCAGACAGACTGCATTCCCACCTACCAACTGCATCAGCCAGGGTTACTGGATCATACATGTCAGCTGATGGGTTTGAATATGAGTCATAGCTAGTGACTGAGATATCTCAACCAGGTGTTCCTAGCTCTAACTACATCCTGTCTATCAAAATGTCATACTGCAACTACATCCTGTCTATCAAAATGACTTACTGCAACTACATCCTGTCTATCAAAATGACTTACTGTAAATACATCCTGTCTATCAAAATGACTTACTGTAAATACATCATGTCTATCAAAATGACTTACTGTAAATACATTCTGTCTATCAAAATGTCATACTGCAACTACATCCTGTCTATCAAAATGACTTACTGCAACTACATCCTGTCTATCAAAATGACTTACTGTAAATACATCCTGTCTATCAAAATGACTTACTGTAAATACATCATGTCTATCAAAATGACTTACCTCCCATAAATACATCCTGTCTATCAAAATGACTTACTGTAAATACATCCTGTCTATCAAAATGACTTACTGTAAATACATCCTGTCTATCAAAATGACATAGTGTAGTGCAGGCTGGTAGAGCTTAAGTTATGGGTGAAAAATAGTGGTTGTCTGTTCTTGACTAAAATAAGCCTTTATGCAGCTTCTGAGAATTCAGAATCCACTCAGTCAGGACCAATGACTGCTGACCATTTTTGACCTGCTGTAACCCACACCAACCGGAGAGGTCTGACATCCCTGGGCTAAATTTAGACATTCCTGGGTACTGTTACTGGCATGGCAAGTAAGTTAGGTGAGTGACAGGGGGATATGAATCACTCAGAAACACCTATGAATTCTGGAGGGTGTATGTGAGAAAGAGAGAGAGTGAGGGGGTAAAATTGAGAGAGGAAGAGAAGAGAGAGTGTGAGTGTACGTGTGTGTGTTAAGGTTAGAAGAGGGGGCTCTCATGGACCCTTACCAGACACTGGCCACAGCTGCGTCCGGTGACCTGGCGCTTGCAGAAACAGTCCCCGCTCACAGGGTCACACTGTGGTCTCTCTGACACCGTACCCCTGGGGTCACACTGGCAGGCTGAGTGGAGAGATCAGGGGTTATGGGACAGGCTGAGGGGGGAGAGCAGGAGTTATGGGGCAGGCTGAGGGGGGAGAGCAGGTGTTATGGGACAGGCTGAGTGGGGAGAGCAGGAGTTATGGGGAAGGCTGAGGGGGGAGAGCAGGAGTTATGGGACAGGCTGAGGGGGGAGAGCAGGAGTTATGGGACAGGCTGAGGGGGAGAGCAGGAGTTATGGGGCAGGCTGAGGGGGAGAGCAGGAGTTATGGGGCAGGCTGAGGGGAGAGCAGGAGTTATGGGGCAGGCTGAGGGGGAGAGCAGGAGTTATGGGGGCACAGGGGAACAGAAATATCTACAAAATATGATACATAGGTTTTTTCATAGCACTGACGAAACCCAACCTTTTGAACAAAAGACTGCTCCAAAATCTCGAACATAAAGACCACACAAAATGAGGGTAATTTGTTCTACAATCAGTTTGTTAGACTGAATCATGACTATACTCCTACTCCTACTCCTCTCCACTCACGTTGGCAACCACGGGGATTCTCTGCACTCAGGCCGAAGAAGCCAGACTTGCATTTGTCACAGCGAGGTCCCTCCACATGGTCCTTACAGCGACACTGCCCAGCGACCATGCCCAGGGACGGCTCGTCATGCCCATCACAGATGCCCCCGTTCAGGGAACCATCAGGATCACAGTCACAGGCTTGCCGGAGGAAGACAATAAACATCCTGTTAACACCAAACTTAAAGCTGGAATCTGTAGCGGTGAAACTTCCACGTCAATGTGCGATATTACAACAACAAAGACGTTACTTCAAAACAATGTCGTATCATTAAATGTGAAGACTGTTATTTTATCAAAACAATTCTCTATGTGTAATTATTATTACGTGATTGAATGAATAATGTAAACTTCAATTAACTAGTAAGTCGGGGAATTTTTTTATAGAGTCTCTATTTTCCGAATCGACTCTTCAGATATTTTCATATCTTATCAAAACAGTCGCTTATTAATGAATTATTATTACGTCATCAGTTTTCATTACTGAATGTCGCAAACCCTTGGATATCTGCACGAACCCTAGCCTAAATTATGAATCAGCGATATAAAACTGTTCACGTCTGCTCCCGCTCTTCATTCCCCCTGGCGCTTGAGGGCGCCAGATTACCCTGCATCACATGCTCCTGCCATCCATCACGCACTCCTGCCTTCCTTCGTCACGCGCATCAGCGATATTGGACTCACCTGGACTCACTCATCACCTGTTTATTACCTCCCCTATATTTGTAAGTTCCCCAGCTCTGTTCCCCGCTGCTGCATTCATTGTTTTTGTCTGTGTTATTAGTTTGCTGACGCTGTTCCTGTCTCGAGCCATGTCCGATATTTATTAAATGTTTTACTCCCCGTACCTGCTTCGTCTCTCCAGCGTCATTCCATGTGACAGAATGCAGCAGCCATCATACTAAGCATCGGGGATTACTGGCATTCCAGTTGGTATGGTGGCATCGGCTCTGGGTCGCCACCGATGGAACCGGGGGTGCCTAGCCAGCTCGTCGGGCTTCCACGCCCTTGGCTCGAGAGGTTTCCTTGCCCCGGTTGGCTCGGATGGCGCCCATCCCACGTCGGGCCTCAGCCGGATCGTCAGGTCTTGTTCGCACAGCCGGTCAAGGAGTATTTTTTGTTACGTTGGTGACGTCGGGTGGATTCCGCCGCCAATGGAACTGGGGGTGCCTAAGCCAGCCCGTCAGGCTTCCATGCCCTGGCTGGCTCGAGAGGTTTCCTTGCCTCTGTTGGCTCGGCGGCTTCCCATCCCACGTCACTGTCCACCGGATCATCGGGCTCCCTCTCTACAGCAGGATCGACAGGCGTCTTGCCTCAGCCGGATCGTCGGGCTCCCATGCCTCAGCCGGCTCGCTAGGCTCTCACGCTCCTGCCGGTTCGTCGGGCTTTCATGCCCCAACCGGCTTGCCCAGCGCCCATGTCTCGGCCGGTTCACCCAGGTGGGACGCCGGGTGGCGCCCAAGAGGGGGTACTGTCACGTCTGTTCCCGCTCTTCCCTCCCCCTGGCGCTTGAAGGCGCCAGGTTACCCTGCATCACATGCTCCTGCCATCCATCACGCACACCTGCCTTCCTTCGTCACATGCATCAGCGATATTGGACTCAACTGGACTCACTCATCACCTGTTTATTACCTCTCCTATATTTGTCAGTTCCCCAGCTCTGTTCCCCGCTACTGCATTAATTGTTTTTGTCTGTGTTATTAGTTTGCTGACGCTGTTCCTGTCTCGTGCCATGGCCCGGTCCTAGATGACTTTGTAGAGTGGTGTGAGAAATCACACTTGGTCCTCAATACCAACAAGACTAAAGAGATGTCCATAGACTTCAGGAAGCGTATAACACCTACCTCTGCAACATCTATCAGAGGTCAGAATATAGAGGTTGTAGAGGAATATAAATATCTGGGTGTCCTCTTGGACAACAAGCTTCAGTGGAGTAAATGTACAGACCTGATCTACAAAAAGAGCCAACAGAGACTGTACTTTCTCAAAAAGCTGGGATCTTTTAATGTTGACTGCACTATACTGACTCTGTTCTACAAATCTTTCATTGAGAGTATTTTAACTTTTTGTATTGTTTGTTGGTTTGGCAATGCCACTATCAGCCAGAGAAATATGCTGAGAAGGATTATTACAACAGCAAGCAAGGTACTTGGAGGCAAACAGACAGGCCTGGATGAGATCTTTAAGGTCAGGGCCCTCCGTAAGGCTCATAAAATCATTTTAGACCCAAGTCACCCCTTGTACCTGGACTTTGAACTACTCCCCTCTGGGCGCAGGTATAGGGCACCCTCAGCAGGAAAAACAGAACTAGACAATCATTTGTGCCAGGTGTGATATCCCTCCTAAATAGCTCGGGTTAATGTTCTATCTTCTTTTATTATTAACATATATTTTTATGGTATGTAACTGTTATGAATGTTGTATTGTGAATTTGTTTTGTATTTAAACGCCACTTTAAAATGTGTACATGACACTGCAACAAAATTTCCCCATGGGGATAATAAAGTCAGTATGTATGTATGTATGTATGTCCGTTATTTATTAAATGTTTACTCCCCGTACCTGCTTTGTCTCTCCAGCGTCATTCCATGTGACACAAATTGGTTTAAATATTTATTTACTAACTAAATAATGACAGAAATACTTAACAAACATACAGTAGATATTTGAGATACTACATGATACAAAGAAAAAATCCCTATATGCCGAAATGAAGGCTTGGAAGACAAAAGGAAAGGGATGGGGACTGAGAAAAGCAGGAAAGACTAAAACGGATTCACTACACACAGTTGATAATTATATTCATTGAAATGCTAATCATTTGCACATGAACGGCCACTCATTCGAGAATAATTGCAATGTATATATTTACATCCGTATGTCGTTGTGGTCTTCTTATTTACTCAATACGGCACAAGGTAAACAAAATACAACATGCCAAAAACACACGGGCAAAAATACCAGCCGGAATTATACCGACAAGGAACAAGAAACAATCACGCACACAAACATGGGGGAACCAGAGGGTTAAATACATGAACATGTAATTGGGGAATGAAAACCAGGTGTGTGGAAAACAAAGACAAAACAAATGGAAAAAATGAAAAGTGGATCGGCGATGGCTAGAAGACTGGTGATGTCGATCGCCCAACGCTGCCCGAACAAGGAGAGGGCCCGACTTCGGCGGAGATCGTGACAGTACCGCCAGCACTGGCCTCAGGGACGACCCGGAGGGCGAGGCGCAGGGCGATCCGGACGGCGACGGTGGATTCCCGCAGCATCGAAGAGTCCAATACGTCCTCCACCGGCACCCAGCATCTCTCCTCCGGACAGTACCCCTCCTACCCCCCTGGAGTGGGCCAACGCCGTGTGGGGAGAAGGAGAAGCGGTGCTGGACCACTTCGAGGAGTTCACCCGCCGCTTTCGGGGCAGTTTTCGACCACCGGCCTGAGGGTAGAGCGGCGGGTGAACGTCTCGTCCACCTAAGGCAGTGGACGAGGAGCGCACAGGAGTTCGCTTTGGACTTCCGGACCCTGGCCGCCGGCGCGGGAAGGAACGACAGGGCCCTGATCGATCACTACCGTTGCAGTTTGCGCGAGGACGTCCGTCGGGAGTTGGCCTGTATTGACACCACTCTCACCTTCGACCAGCTGGTGAACCTGTTCATTCGGTTGGATAACCTGCTGGCTATCCACGGACGTCCAGATCGGGGTATGTCGGTTCCATCCTCCAGCACCACCGCACCGATGCCCATGGAGCTGGGAGGTGTTGCACTTAGGGAGACCGGAGGAGGTACCGTTCCATGCACCATCTGTGGCCGCAGAGGGCACACTGCCGGTCGGTGCTGGGGAGGTTCCTCTGGGAGTCGAGGCAGCAGGCAGAGCCCTCTGTTGCACACATGTTTTTGTACATACATTTTCCTGAGTTTTCCCCGCATTCCCAGCATAACACGCTCGTAGATTCAGGCGCAACTGGGAATTTCATTGACAGATAATTTGCCCATAGTTTAGGGAACCCATTGTTTCAGTGGATGTGCCCTTCCCAGTTCACGCCCTAGACAGTCGACCATTAGGGTCAGGGTTAATTAGGGAGGCCACCGCTCCAATGGGCATGGTGACGCAGGAGGGTCACAAGGAGAGAATCAGTCTCTTCCTTATTGATTCTCCTGCGTTTCCCGTGGTGCTGGGCCTACCCTGGTTGGCTTGTCATAACCCCACTATTTCGTGGCAACGGAGGGCTCTCACGAGAGTGCTCTGGGAGGTGTTTAGGGGTTTCCGTTGGTGCTACTATGGTAGAAAGTCCAGACCAGGTCTCCACCGTGCGCATTCCCTCCGAATATGCAGATTTGGCTCTCGCCTTGTGTAAGAAGAAGGCGACTCAATTACCACCCCATCGACGGGGGGATTGTGCGATAAACCTCCTGGTAGACGCAGCACTTCCCAGGAGTCACGTGTATCCCCTGTCGCAGGAGGAAACGGCGGCTATGGAAACATATGTCTCAGAATCCCTGGGGCAGGGGTACATTCGGCCCTCCACTTCACCTGCCTCCTCGAGTTTCTTTTTTGTGAAGAAGAAGGATGGAGGTCTGCGCCCGTGTATTGACTATCGGGGTATCAATCAGATCACTGTGAGTTACAGTTACCCGCTACCTCTCATAGCCAGTGCAATTGAGTCAATGCACAGGGTGCGCTTCTTCACAAAATTGGATCTCAGGTGCGTGATTCTGTCAGGTCGGTGTGTGTAGCTGGTGCATAAAGTAAGGCGCAGGAGAGCAGAGATGAGTGAACAACGTATTTACTCAATACGGCACAAAACAAAATACAACGTGCCCAAAAACACACGGGTGAAAATACCAGCCGGAATTATACCGACAAGGAACAAGAAACAATCACGCACACAAACATGGGGGAACCAGAGGGTTAAATACATGAACATGTAATTGGGGAATGAAAACCAGTTGTGTGGAAAACAAAGACAAAACAAATGGAAAAAATGAAAAGTGGATCGGCGATGGCTAGAAGACTGGTGATGTCGATCGCCCAATGCTGCCCGAACAAGGAGAGGGACCGACTTCGACGGAAGTCGTGACATGTACACTTTAAGAGATACAGTTATGTGTGTTTCCTGTCCTTCATGAGATCACCAAATGAAACACACTCGACATGACTGTCCCTTAAATGTCCACGGACCATTCTCACATTCTCAAAAATATTGTTTAATTGTTTAATTACTCAAACTTTTGATGTCCAAGGGTCTCTCTGTGTTCCACTGTTTACATTCCAATCTCGAACAGTACACAGCATAGCGGCAGCGTATTTTATGACCGCCCATAAAACAGCCGACTTCCCGCTCTCCCCCTCCATGAGAGCGAGCACGCTGTAGAGCAGACCCACTGGAACCAGATTGTCACAGGAGAGTTATAACAACAACCACCAATGTTTTTTCCCCTCTGACATCATCGCAAGCACAATAGAACAGTAGAATATGTACTATGATGTTTTTGTACCAAGATGCTGGACGCTCCTCTCCTCTTTTTATAAACAAAATAAAAACAATAACAAATGCGCCTGAGGGGCGACCAGGCTCCGTCACACCTGCAGATCTCCTTTCATAACCATCACGGGGACACATACACTTGAAACGCACTACCGAGAAAACATGTAAACACAACATCTCCTGGACATAAAGTGATAGCAGGGTTTTAAAGGAGAAAATGATCTTCATCCGTACATATCATCACTCATACACAGTCTGATAACGTAAGAAATACACACACAGTTCCTATGTCCCTGCCCTGAGATGCGATCAGTCGACCCCCTCTACTCACCACTACAGACTTCTGGATCTCTGATGTCCCTGCTGGGGTTCAGGTAGTAGAAGGGTTTGCACATCTCACAGGTGCGCCCCATGGTGTTGTGGAGACAGTCGTCACAGACGCCACCGTTGGCATTGCCCGTGGACAGGTACACCGCCATGTCAAAGTGACACTGGTTGGAGTGGCCGTTACAGTTGCATTCTGGGAGAGACAAAAGGACAGATATTAAAACATTAAATTAAGATTTGATTACAATCTCATTCTATTGGATTTTGACTGCTGCTGTTTGATGAGTAACTGATAGGTAGGAGATGAATAAGAAATGTAATGTTTCTTGTTATGGTAATCAAGATTGAAGTCTCATTCCTTTGGTTATGACTTTTGACTGGTGTGCTCATTATAATAATCAGTGATGTGTTGCAGATAAGAGATGTTTCTTCTCATGGTGTGCTCCACCACCACTCACTCTTGCAGGCGTTGGTGTTGCGTCCCTCAGCCGGTCTCCAGGGCACGTCGTTATGGAAGTCGTCACACAGCTCACAGTTCAGACCCTTGGTGTTGTGCTTACACACACACCTCCCATGGACCTGAGAGACAGAGGCTGAATTAGTTCCAGAGGATCCTAAACAAACCCTCCAATGTACCTGAGAGACAGAGAGGCTGAATTACTTCCAGAGGATCCTAAACAAACCCTCTAATGGACCTGAGAGAGAGAGCGACACTGAATTAGTTCCAGAGAATCCTAAACACACCCTCCCATGGACCTGAGAGACAGAGAAGCTGAATTAGTCCCAGAGAATCCTAAACAAACCCTCCCATTCTAACTCCCTCTGCATAGTTACCTCTGTTTTCAGACAACATTCATCTTTATAGGGAAGTTCTTCCTCCATACAGCACAGCGGCAGTGCTGTGTTCCTTCACTTACTCACCATGCCCTCCTCATCCTTGATCCCATTGATGGGGGCACACTCGGAGGCGTGGCCGTAGCAGAAGCAGTTGCCGCGGACAATCAGCTCGTACATGGCGTAGTAGTACTTCTCCTTGATCTCCACACGGGAGTCCAGCAGGTTGTCACCCAGGGTGTGCAGCTTGGTGAAGTTCACACGCAGGTTAGTGATCTTCAGCTGATCTACACAATGCAGGCAGAGGAGGAGAAGAGAAGAAGGGGGAGGGGGGAGACAGACAGATTGTTGAAAAAAGTCACATTATTCACACCTCTAAGCTAAAAAACTGTGTTTTGGGGCGGCTACCTTCTCTATACTCTGACAAAATGCATATTAGCATTCTTTGTGTGGTTACTTCCATTACCTCCCTCTATTTGCCTACCACACAGTTCAACAGTTACTGTTTCATTTTTACGAAAGTAAAAAAAGAACAGAGAGAGAGATTATTGTAGAGTTACTCTGTTACAGTCAACTACACTGAAAATGAGAGAGATGTGAGAGGGGCAGCCTCAAATCCAGTGCTCCTGGCCTGTCTGAGCGTATCCTTTCTCACACACAGAAGAGGTCTGTTCTCTGGACCTTGACAGGCAAAACACCACTCCCTTCAATCAGTTCCACTGTTCCACAGGACTTTGTGGAATATCCGGCTTTTGCCAGGACCACAACAAGCCATGTCCAACTGTTAAGAATATCAGTCAGGCCACTGCTAAAGTCATTTCATTGTTATTATTAACATACTAATGTACCTTCTGCCCATAGCTCCCCCAACATCCCTGACAGGAGTACCTCGATCCTCTTTAAGCTATCTTGCTGTGGAGGATCTCTGCATGGGAAAGTGCACAAACTAAACCATAGGCATTCTGTAACCGTATACCACTCCTGACAGTCAGGCTTCATATCTCCCTCCTCTAGCACATCCTCCGTCCGTGTTGATATTCTGTGGCACGCTAGCAGATCCCACCGTCTCCATTACAGCAGGAACACATCAGGTTTCAGCACTTTAAATCACTGAAAGCTCTCAAAATGTGTGTCTCTCGCTCTCTCTGTCAAACTGGAGCTAAAGCCGATATCGCCAGAGAGTTACCATAAGCTGTATCATAAGATGTTCCATAAGGGAGAGCTAATGAGTGACTTAAACTCAAGTTCCCTTAAACAAGTGGAGATTATTAATGAGCTTGGCAGTGCGCTAGCTACTCATTCAAAGTGTGTCCGTCTGGACAACGTGGAAACATATCCAGTTAAAAGGGTCAGGGTCAACCTGTACCTTAATTTTATTAAGGCTCTTAAGAACAGAACATCCCCTGGCACTACTTAGGAAAGGCTGCTCTTGTTCCTGGGAAAACAGTGAAGCCATGCCAGTCAAAACATAAGGGACAGCTTGTGTGGGGGAGAGAGAGCAGCTGGTTTTTACATCCCACTACTTTCCCATAGTAGACAAGGCGTCAGACCCCAGATCAGAGAGCAGAGCAGCCCATCATGGTCCATTATGTTTAGGGATTGTATGAGCATGGCTGATTGATATTAGCATATGGCAGGGTGGCAGTTGCTGTATTATGTAGGCCAGGGTTCTCCAACCCTGTTCCTGGAGAGCTACCCTCCAGTAGGTTCACATCAGGGCTCTTTAACCCTGTTCCTGGAGAGCTACCCTCCTGTAGGTTCACATCAGGGCTCTTCAACCCTGTTCCTGGATAGCTACCCTCCTGTAGGTTCACACCAGGGTTCTCCAACCATGTTCCTGGAAAGCTACCCTCCTGTAGGTTCACACCAGGGTTCTCCAACCCTGTTCCTGGAGAGCTACCCTCCTGTAGGTTCACACCAGGGTTCTCCAACCATGTTCCTGGAAAGCTACCCTCCTGTAGGTTCACACCAGGGTTCTCCAACCCTGTTCCTGGAAAGCTACACTCCTGTAGGTGTTCAGTCCAACCCCAGTTGTAACTAACCTGATTATTAGAATCAAATCAAATAGTATTTGTCACGTGCGCCGAATACAACAGGTGTAGACCTTACAGTGAAATGCTGAATTACAGGCTCCTAACCAACAGGTGTAGACCTTACAGTGAAATGCTGAATTACAGGCTCTAACCAACAGGTGTAGACCTTACAGTGAAATGCTGAATTACAGGCTCCTAACCAACAGGTGTAGACCTTACAGTGAAATGCTTACTTACAGGCTCCTAACCAACAGGTGTAGACCTTACAGTGAAATGCTGAATTACAGGCTCTAACCAACAGGTGTAGACCTTACAGTGAAATGCTGAATTACAGGCTCTAACCAACAGGTGTAGACCTTACAGTGAAATGCTGAATTACAGGCTCTAACCAACAGGTGTAGACCTTACAGTGAAATGCTGAATTACAGGCTCTAACCAACAGGTGTAGACCTTACAGTGAAATGCTGAATTACAGGCTCCTAACCAACAGGTGTAGACCTTACAGTGAAATGCTGAATTACAGGCTCTAACCAACAGGTGTAGACCTTACAGTGAAATGCTGAATTACAGGCTCCTAACCAACAGGTGTAGACCTTACAGTGAAATGCTGAATTACAGGCTCTAACCAACAGGTGTAGACCTTACAGTGAAATGCTGAATTACAGGCTCTAACCAACAGGTGTAGACCTTACAGTGAAATGCTTACTTACAGGCTCTAACCAACAGGTGTAGACCTTACAGTGAAATGCTGAATTACAGGCTCTAACCAACAGGTGTAGACCTTACAGTGAAATGCTGAATTACAGGCTCCTAACCAACAGGTGTAGACCTTACAGTGAAATGCTTACTTACAGGCTCTAACCAACAGGTGTAGACCTTACAGTGAAATGCTGAATTACAGGCTCTAACCAACAGGTGTAGACCTTACAGTGAAATGCTTACTTACAGGCTCTAACCAGCAGGTGTAGACCTTACGGTGAAATGCTGAATTACAGGCTCCTAACCAACAGGTTTAGACCTTACAGTGAAATGCTGAATTACAGGCTCTAACCAACAGGTGTAGACCTTACAGTGAAATGCTGAATTACAGGCTCTAACCAACAGGTGTAGACCTTACAGTGAAATGCTGAATTACAGGCTCTAACCAACAGGTGTAGACCTTACAGTGAAATGCTGAATTACAGGCTCTAACCAACAGGTGTAGACCTTACAGTGAAATGCTGAATTACAGGCTCCTAACCAACAGTTGTAGACCTTACAGTGAAATGCTGAATTACAGGCTCTAACCAACAGGTGTAGACCTTACAGTGAAATGCTGAATTACAGGCTCTAACCAACAGGTGTAGACCTTACAGTGAAATGCTGAATTACAGGCTCTAACCAACAGGTGTAGACCTTACAGTGAAATGCTGAATTACAGGCTCTAACCAACAGGTGTAGACCTTACAGTGAAATGCTGAATTACAGGCTCTAACCAACAGTTGTAGACCTTACAGTGAAATGCTGAATTACAGGCTCTAACCAACAGGTGTAGACCTTACAGTGAAATGCTGAATTACAGGCTCCTAACCAACAGGTGTAGACCTTACAGTGAAATGTTGAATTACAGGCTCTAACCAACAGGTGTAGACCTTACAGTGAAATGCTGAATTACAGGCTCCTAACCAACAGGTGTAGACCTTACAGTGAAATGCTGAATTACAGGCTCTAACCAACAGGTGTAGACCTTACAGTGAAATGCTGAATTACAGGCTCTAACCAACAGGTGTAGACCTTACAGTGAAATGCTGAATTACAGGCTCTAACCAACAGGTGTAGACCTTACAGTGAAATGCTGAATTACAGGCTCTAACCAACAGGTGTAGACCTTACAGTGAAATGCTGAATTACAGGCTCTAACCAACAGGTGTAGACCTTACAGTGAAATGCTTACTTACAGGCTCTAACCAACAGGTGTAGACCTTACAGTGAAATGCTGAATTACAGGCTCTAACCAACAGGTGTAGACCTTACAGTGAAATGCTTACTTACAGGCTCTAACCAACAGGTGTAGACCTTACGGTGAAATGCTGAATTACAGGCTCTAACCAACAGGTTTAGACCTTACAGTGAAATGCTGAATTACAGGCTCTAACCAACAGGTGTAGACCTTACAGTGAAATGCTGAATTACAGGCTCTAACCAACAGGTGTAGACCTTACAGTGAAATGCTGAATTACAGGCTCCTAACCAACAGGTGTAGACCTTACAGTGAAATGCTGAATTACAGGCTCTAACCAACAGGTGTAGACCTTACAGTGAAATGCTGAATTACATGCTCCTAACCAACAGGTGTAGACCTTGCAGTGAAATGCTGAATTACAGGCTCTAACCAACAGGTGTAGACCTTACAGTGAAATGCTGAATTACAGGCTCTAACCAACAGGCGTAGACCTTACAGTGAAATGCTGAATTACAGGCTCTAACCAACAGGTGTAGACCTTACAGTGAAATGCTGAATTACAGGCTCTAACCAACAGGTGTAGACCTTACAGTGAAATGCTGAATTACAGGCTCTAACCAACAGGTGTAGACCTTACAGTGAAATGCTGAATTACAGGCTCCTAACCAACAGGTGTAGACCTTACAGTGAAATGTTGAATTACAGGCTCTAACCAACAGGTGTAGACCTTACAGTGAAATGCTGAATTACAGGCTCCTAACCAGCAGGTGTAGACCTTACAGTGAAATGCTGAATTACAGGCTCTAACCAACAGGTGTAGACCTTACAGTGAAATGCTGAATTACAGGCTCTAACCAACAGGTGTAGACCTTACAGTGAAATGCTTACTTACAGGCTCTAACCAACAGGTGTAGACCTTACAGTGAAATGCTGAATTACAGGCTCTAACCAACAGGTGTAGACCTTACAGTGAAATGCTGAATTACAGGCTCCTAACCAACAGGTGTAGACCTTACAGTGAAATGCTTACTTACAGGCTCTAACCAACAGGTGTAGACCTTACAGTGAAATGCTGAATTACAGGCTCTAACCAACAGGTGTAGACCTTACAGTGAAATGCTTACTTACAGGCTCTAACCAACAGGTGTAGACCTTACGGTGAAATGCTGAATTACAGGCTCTAACCAACAGGTTTAGACCTTACAGTGAAATGCTGAATTACAGGCTCTAACCAACAGGTGTAGACCTTACAGTGAAATGCTGAATTACAGGCTCTAACCAACAGGTGTAGACCTTGCAGTGAAATGCTGAATTACAGGCTCTAACCAACAGGTGTAGACCTTACAGTGAAATGCTGAATTACAGGCTCTAACCAACAGGTGTAGACCTTACAGTGAAATGCTGAATTACAGGCTCCTAACCAACAGATGTAGACCTTACAGTGAAATGCTGAATTACAGGCTCTAACCAACAGGTGTAGACCTTACAGTGAAATGCTGAATTACAGGCTCTAACCAACAGGTGTAGACCTTACAGTGAAATGCTGAATTACAGGCTCTAACCAACAGGTGTAGACCTTACAGTGAAATGCTGAATTACAGGCTCTAACCAACAGTTGTAGACCTTACAGTGAAATGCTGAATTACAGGCTCTAACCAACAGGTGTAGACCTTACAGTGAAATGCTGAATTACAGGCTCTAACCAACAGGTGTAGACCTTACAGTGAAATGTTGAATTACAGGCTCTAACCAACAGGTGTAGACCTTACAGTGAAATGCTGAATTACAGGCTCCTAACCAACAGGTGTAGACCTTACAGTGAAATGCTGAATTACAGGCTCTAACCAACAGGTGTAGACCTTACAGTGAAATGCTGAATTACAGGCTCTAACCAACAGGTGTAGACCTTACAGTGAAATGCTGAATTACAGGCTCTAACCAACAGGTGTAGACCTTACAGTGAAATGCTGAATTACAGGCTCTAACCAGCAGGTGTAGACCTTACAGTGAAATGCTGAATTACAGGCTCTAAACCAACAGGTGTAGACCTTACAGTGAAATGCTTACTTACAGGCTCTAACCAACAGGTGTAGACCTTACAGTGAAATGCTGAATTACAGGCTCTAACCAACAGGTGTAGACCTTACAGTGAAATGCTTACTTACAGGCTCTAACCAACAGGTGTAGACCTTACGGTGAAATGCTGAATTACAGGCTCTAACCAACAGGTTTAGACCTTACAGTGAAATGCTGAATTACAGGCTCTAACCAACAGGTGTAGACCTTACAGTGAAATGCTGAATTACAGGCTCTAACCAACAGGTGTAGACCTTACAGTGAAATGCTGAATTACAGGCTCTAACCAACAGGTGTAGACCTTACAGTGAAATGCTGAATTACATGCTCCTAACCAACAGGTGTAGACCTTGCAGTGAAATGCTGAATTACAGGCTCTAACCAACAGGTGTAGACCTTACAGTGAAATGCTGAATTACAGGCTCTAACCAACAGGTGTAGACCTTACAGTGAAATGCTGAATTACAGGCTCTAACCAACAGGTGTAGACCTTACAGTGAAATGCTGAATTACAGGCTCTAACCAACAGGTGTAGACCTTACAGTGAAATGCTGAATTACAGGCTCTAACCAACAGGTGTAGACCTTACAGTGAAATGCTGAATTACAGGCTCTAACCAACAGGTGTAGACCTTACAGTGAAATGTTGAATTACAGGCTCTAACCAACAGGTGTAGACCTTACAGTGAAATGCTGAATTACAGGCTCCTAACCAACAGGTGTAGACCTTACAGTGAAATGCTGAATTACAGGCTCTAACCAACAGGTGTAGACCTTACAGTGAAATGCTGAATTACAGGCTCTAACCAACAGGTGTAGACCTTACAGTGAAATGCTGAATTACAGGCTCTAACCAACAGGTGTAGACCTTACAGTGAAATGCTGAATTACAGGCTCTAACCAACAGGTGTAGACCTTACAGTGAAATGCTGAATTACAGGCTCTAACCAACAGGTGTAGACCTTACAGTGAAATGCTGAATTACAGGCTCTAACCAACCAACAGTGCAAAAAGGTGAACAATAGGTAGGTAAAGAAATAAAAACAGCAGTATATACAGTAGCGAGGCTATATACAGTAGCGAGGCTGTAAAAGTAGCGAGGCTATAAAAGTAGCGAGGCTACATACAGACACCGGTTAGTCAGACTGATTGAGGTAGTATATGTACATGTAGTTATGGTTAAAGTGACTATGCAAATATGATGAACAGAGAGTAGCAGTAGCGTAAAAAAAGGGGTTGGCGGGTGGTGGGACACAATGCAGATATCAGGTGCGCTAGAGGAGGGTCGGAGTGAAAACCTACAGGACGGTAGCTCTCCAGGAACAGGGTCGGAGTGAAAACCTACAGGACGGTAGCTCTACAGGAACAGGGTTGGAGTGAAAACCTACAGGAGGGTAGCTCTCCAGGAACAGGGTTGGAGTGAAAACCTACAGGAGGGTTGCTCTACAGGAACAGGGTTGGAGTGAAAACCTACAGGAGGGTAGCTCTCCAGGAACAGGGTTGGAGTGTAAACCTACAGGAGGGTAGCTCTACAGGAACAGGGTTGGAGTGAAAACCTACAGGAGGGTAGCTCTCCAGGAACAGGGTTGGAGTGAAAACCTACAGGAGGGTAGCTCTACAGGAACAGGGTTGGAGTGAAAACCTACAGGAGGGTAGCTCTCCAGGAACAGGGTTGGAGTGTAAACCTACAGGAGGGTAGCTCTCCAGGAACAGGGTTGGAGTGTAAACCTACAGGAGGGTAGCTCTCCAGGAACAGGGTTGGAGTGAAAACCTACAGGAGGGTAGCTCTCCAGGAACAGGGTTGGAGTGAAAACCTACAGGACGGTAGCTCTCCAGGAACAGGGTTGGACAGCCCTGATGTAGGCTATGTGAGTTTGGCTTTACATGGAGTAAGCGGTTGCCAGTTGTAGTGACTGCTGAGGGTCTCTTACTCTGAATGTTGGGGCTGTAGGGGTCCTCAATGTGGATGGCAGGGTCCAAAACTCTGTAGATGGCCTGGAAGAAGACGAGGGACACGGCAGGTGGTTGAATGACATCTACATTTATGGATATATTAATATATACTGTATGTCCTGTAAGGCTCAGTTGGTAGAGAATGGTGCTTGCAAGGCCAGGATTGTGGGTTCGATTCCTGGGGCAACCTATATGCAAAATGTATGCACGCATGACTAAGTCACATGACTAAGTCGCTTTGAATAAAGGCGTCTACTAAATGGCATATATTACAGTATATTTATATTATTATAGAACACCAGTAATAATGATTGTCTATATGTCTAGCCAATCAGACTCACCTCTCCCTCTGTGGATGGCTCAATGTCAGAGTAGCGGGACTCACAGGTGACATCATCCACCTTGCGCAGGGGACCTTTAGATATCCCGGGGAAGACCGAGGCACAGTCGTAGGCAAAGTAGCGGTATACCTGCCAGTTACGTCCAAAATCTGCCGATCGCTCAATCACCATGGCTGCTGGGCGAAACGTCTGTGTGACAGTAGAGGGATGAGATGAGATGTGTGTAGACACATTTTATGAAGACACAGAGTATTTCCATATGATGCATACATTTAACACAGTTCTAAAGGTTACTACTGTAAGTGCTTCGTGACGTGTCTCACCTTGAAGGTCATGATTAGATGAGTGAAATGGAATTCTGCCTCCAGATCCAGTTGAATGAAGACATCAGGCTTTCCTGAAGACAAAACGAGAGAGAGAGAGAGAGAGAGAGAGAGAGAGAGATGTCAAGCTTTATGGTTATGTCAAGCTTTATGGTGTTGGTATTAAATATATTTAAGTATATTTATTCAACCTGTCAATCTGTCTGTTACAGGAAATGTAGAGCCATGTTTTCACCACAGTGATAACTCAACTACCAGTCTTAAGGGAACCCCCTGTCTGTCTCTTGGCTTGAGTAATGGCATCTGAACAGGAAAAAACATTCACGTCTCGGCTGGAACTATGGTCCACCACATGACTAAGCCCACACACTTCCTGATCACCATCCATCCTGGAGAACCACTTGAGTTGGGCTGCAATTCACAATGAATTGGGAGAGAGGTTTGAGTTTCAGTAGTGGAGGGGGTTATGCCTTATGCCAAGAGGGTATTCCCCTTCTAGCAGCTGGAACATGTAACTGCTACAGCACAGTAAAAAACATAATAACCAGAGCAAAAATTCCCATTGCAAATTTCTAACAGCTAATTTGTCGACAGGCCACAACGTAGCTCAAAGGGAATCCTCTAAGAACACCCTAAACACATGCTCATTAAGCTAAGTGCTTCTTTCTGATATTCAAATGCAGTCTGAAGTGAGTACAAACAGCAGTAAGACAACGATTAAATCCATAACTCCATAAAAAATGAGCTAGGTAATGAGAGAGTACAGCTTCATAGGTGGCGGCTCAACATTAACATCACAAGCTAGCTACCCCTCAGGCAGGCAGGGTGTGGTTTGGTGTGGTGTGGTGTAGTGTGGTGTGGTGTGGTGTGGTGTGGTGTAGTGTAGTGTAGTGTAGTGTGGTTTGGTGTGGTGTAGTGTAGTGTAGTGGTGTAGTGTGGTGTAGTGTAGTGTGGTGTGGTGTAGTGTAGTGTAGTGTGGTGTGGTGTGGTGTGGTGTGGTGTAGTGTGGTGTGGTGTGGTGTAGTGTGGTGTGGTGTGGTGTGGTGTGGTGTGGTGTGGTGTGGTGTAGTGTAGTGTAGTGGTGTAGTGTGGTTTGGTGTAGTGTGGTGTAGTGTGGTGTGGTGTGGTGTGGTTTGGTGTAGTGTGGTTTGGTGTAGTGTGGTGTGGTGTGGTGTAGTGTAGTGTGGTGTAGTGGTGTGGTGTGGTGTGGTGTGGTGTAGTGTGGTGTGGTGTGGTGTGGTGTAGTGTAGTGTAGTGGTGTAGTGTGGTGTGGTTTGGTGTAGTGTGGTGTAGTGTGGTGTGGTGTGGTGTGGTTTGGTGTAGTGTGGTTTGGTGTAGTGTGGTGTGGTGTGGTGTGGTTTGGTGTGTTGTTGTGTAGTGTAGTGTAGTGTAGTGGTGTAGTGTGGTGTGGTGTGGTGTGGTGTGGTGTAGTGTGGTGTAGTGGTGTGGTGTAGTGGTGTAGTGTGGTGTAGTAGTGTGGTGTGGTGGTGTGGTGTAGTGGTGTGGTGTAGTGTAGTGTAGTGTGGTGTGGTGTGGTGTGGTGTGGTGTGGTGTAGTGTGGTGTAGTGGTGTAGTGTGGTGTAGTAGTGTGGTGTGGTGTAGTAGTGTGGTGTGGTGGTGTGGTGTAGTGGTGTGGTGTGGTGTAGTGTAGTGTAGTGTGGTGTGGTGTGGTGTATTGTAGTGTGGTGTGGTGTGGTGTGGTGTGGTTTGGTGTGGTGTAGTGTAGTGTAGTGTAGTGTAGTGGTGTGGTGTGGTGTAGTGTGGTGTAGTGTGGTTTGGTGTGGTGTGGTGTGGTGTGGTGTAGTGTAGTGTAGTGGTGTAGTGTGGTTTGGTGTAGTGTGGTGTGGTGTGGTGTGGTTTGGTGTAGTGTGGTTTGGTGTAGTGTGGTGTGGTGTGGTGTGGTGTAGTGTAGTGTAGTGGTGTAGTGTGGTGTGGTGTGGTGTGGTGTAGTGTGGTGTAGTGTAGTGTAGTGTGGTGTGGTGTGGTGTGGTGTGGTGTGGTGTAGTGTGGTGTAGTGTGGTGTAGTGTGGTGTGGTGGTGTGGTGTGGTGTAGTGTGGTGTAGTGTGGTTTGGTGTAGTGTGGTGTGGTGTGGTGTAGTGTGGTTTGGTGTAGTGTGGTGTAGTGTTGTGTGGTGTAGTGTGGTTTGGTGTAGTGTGGTGTGGTGTGGTTTGGTGTGTTGTGGTGTAGTGTAGTGTAGTGTAGTGTAGTGTAGTGTAGTGTGTGGTGTAGTGTGGTTTGGTGTAGTGTGGTGTGGTGTGGTGTGGTGTAGTGTGGTGTGGTGTGGTTTGGTGTAGTGTGGTGTAGTGTAGTGTAGTGTAGTGTGGTGTAGTGTGGTTTGGTGTAGTGTGGTGTGGTGTGGTGTGGTGTGGTTTGGTGTAGTGTGGTGTAGTGTAGTGTAGTGGTGTGGTGTGGTGTGGTGTAGTGTAGTGTAGTGTAGGGTAGTGTAGTGTAGTGTTGTGTAGTGTGGTGTGGTGTGGTTTGGTGTAGTGTGGTTTGGTGTAGTGTGGTGTGGTGTGGTGTGGTTTGGTGTGTTGTGGTGTAGTGTAGTGTAGTGTAGTGGTGTAGTGTGGTTTGGTGTAGTGTGGTGTGGTGTGGTGTGGTGTAGTGTGGTGTAGTGTGGTGTGGTGTGGTGTGGTTTGGTGTAGTGTGGTTTGGTGTAGTGTGGTGTGGTGTGGTGTGGTGTGGTTTGGTGTGTTGTGGTGTAGTGTAGTGTAGTGGTGTAGTGTGGTGTGGTGTAGTGTGGTGTAGTGGTGTGGTGTAGTGTAGTGTAGTGGTGTAGTGTGGTGTAGTGTAGTGTAGTGTGGTGTAGTGGTGTGTGGTGTAGTGTGGTGTAGTGTAGTGTGGTGTAGTGTGGTGTGGTGTAGTGTGGTGTGGTGTAGTGGTGTAGTGTGGTGTAGTGCAGTGTGGTGTAGTGGTGTGTGGTGTAGTGTGGTGTAGTGTGGTGTAGTGCAGTGTGGTGTAGTGCAGTGTGGTGTAGTGCAGTGTGGTGTAGTGTGGTGTGGTGTAGTGGTGTGGTGTAGTGTAGTGTGCTGTAGTGTGGTGTAGTGGTGTGGTGTGGTGTGGTGTAGTGTAGTGTGCTGTAGTGTAGTGTGGTGTAGTGGTGTGGTGTAGTTTAGTGTAGTGGTGTGTGGTTTAGTGGTGTGGTGTGGTGTAGTGGTGTGGTGTGGTGTGGTGTAGTGTAGTGTAGTGTAGTGTGGTGGGGTGTGTTGTGGTGTAGTGGTGTGGTGTAGTTTAGTGTAGTGGTGTGTGGTTTAGTGGTGTGGTGTGGTGTAGTGGGGTGTCGTGTGGTGTGGTGTAGTGTAGTGTAGTGTGGTATGGTGTGGTGTGTTGTGTTGTGGTGTAGTGTAGTGTAGTGTGGTGTGGTGTAGTGTGGTGTAGTGGGGTGTCGTGTGGTATGGTGTGGTGTGGTGTGTTGTGGTGTAGTGTAGTGTAGTGTAGTGTAGTGTAGTGTGGTGTGGTGTGGTGTGGTGTGGTGTGGTGTAGTGGGGTGTCGTGTGGTATGGTGTGTTGTGTTGTGGTGTAGTGTAGTGTAGTGTGGTGTGGTGTGGTGTGTTGTTTTGTAGCGTTGTATAGGGCTCCAGAGTGGCGCAGCGGTCTAAGGCACTACATCACAGTTCTAGAGCCGTCACTACAGATCCTGGTTCCATTCCAGGCTGTATCACAACTGGGCCATGATTGGGAGTCCCCTAGGGCAGCGCACAATTGGCCCAGCTTCATCCAGGTTAGGTTTTGGCCCTGGTTGGCTGTCATTGTAAATACGAATTTGTTCTTAACTGACTTGCTTAGTTAAAGGTTAAATAAAAAGTGTAGTGAGACATAACTGTGAAAAAAGCAAATAACTCACGGAATTAAGTCCCTGAGAGCGTCTCAGGAATCCTTTGGAGATTCATACAATCATAGAACACCCTGACATGTACACACAGAGAGATCAAACTGGATCTAGGCGGTTGGGGCTGTTAGTCTGTGCTATAGGCTGTGAACCATAACCTGCACTCTTTAATGAATGGCATAATTAGGAAGGAAACAGAGTGAGAGGAAAGGAGAAGCAGGGTGTGCTAGAGACAAGGAGTCAGGGTGAAGGAGAGGGAGAGAAAAAGATGGAGAATGAGAGGAAGGGAGGGAGAGAGAGAGAGAGAGCGAGAGAGAGAGAGAGAGAGAGAGAGAGAGAGAGAAACCTATGTAGGAGAAAAAGGAGCAAAGAGAAGGTAAGGGAAGAAAAGAAAGAGAGAGAGAGAGCTGTAGAGTGGGAGAGGGAACACAACAAATAGTGCTCTGTTTTTTTCCATCACTGCTGTTGTGAGGCTTGGCTAATGGAGAGCAATTAGTAAATGGTACGCTCCACCAACGGACACTTGCACATCCTTCTAATAGCCTACCGGTACCTGTCCTGCAATGACAAACCTTGTAGAAGTGGGCCACGCTGCTCTCCAGTACAGTGGACATAATGTACCGACCCAACCCAGCCTTCCACTCCAATCCCTTAGTAAAAGAGGGGGCCTCATGAGAGGGACACAGGGACTGTTGTCAACACGCGTAGAGTACAGGCATCCCACTGTGCTCTATCTCACATACTCTAAAGTTCTGCCAGATCCACCATGGAGACGGGGAGTAAAAATAGGGACTTTTTTCTGTCTCCCATCTCTGTGTTCTACACAGTGCGGACAGTGCTGTAGTGGTCCACAGTAGTCAATCACTCAAACATAGACCTGAAATTTGACATTTGCCTGCAGTATGTAAGCTCTGTATTAACAATGAAAATCTCATTTTCTGTCCATCCCTCAATGTACCCTCCTCTCTCTCTTTCTCTCCATCCCCCCACTATTCATCTCACTTCCTCCCTCCCTCCCTCCCCGCTTTCCTCTCACTCTTTCTCTCCATCTCCCACTATTCATCTCACTTCCTCCCTCCCTCCCTCCTCTCTCTCTTTCTCTCCATCTCCCACTATTCATCTCACTTCCTCCCTCCCTCTCTCCATCTCCCACTATTCATCTCACTTCCTCCCTCCCTCTCTCCATCTCCCACTATTCATCTGACGTCCTCCCTCCCTCCCCCTCCCTCCTCTCCTCTCTCCTCTTTCACGTTCCTGTCTTTGTTGGAGTTCCCGAACCAGGGTACAGACAGGGTCTGTTATTACCCCCAATCCCCATACACACAGCTGTGGGCCTGTAGCTGCTGGCTGCTCCATGCAGAGTATACTACAGTACAGAGATTCTGATGGAGGGTGATTTAGTGTAATGGAGGTTGTGGATCTCTGGACTTTGATGGTCCTCCAGAACCATAGAAATCGAATCCATTAAGAATGGATTAATACAATCCCTGGATGTCCAGAACAGAGCTACCAGAACTCACTGTCATGACACTATTTAGCTTTCTCTCTCCCTCTCCCTCCCTCCCAACCTCTCCCTCTCTCCCCCTCTCTCCCCCTCTCTCTCCCGCTCTCCTTCCCATATCTCACTCTGTCTCTCTTTTTTCCCTCCACTCATCATTCCCACCACTCCCACTCCCCTTCTCTCCCTCTCTCCCCCTCTCCTCCTCTCTTCCTTGGTCTTTGAGCAGACCTGTTATTAATAGTGGGAGCCAAGATCAGGCCTCTAATAATATGGCTTCTGTATGAGTTCATGGCAGAGGCAGGTGCATGTGTGGGCATGTCATGTTATCAAATGCAGAGGGCAAAAATAATTGAGCACAAATCTTTTTTATTTAACAGTGCTTCCCATAAAGTCAATGGTTCATTATACTTTGTCAAAAGCTGGTGAAAACATGGTGAATTATTTTCTGTACAATGTTAAATTGCTGTATATACATTTAAAGGGATTCTCTGTACTTTTTAGACAGTAGTCTCTGAAAGCTGCATACTACATCACATAATGCAGATACGTGCACGCCGTCATTGCTCTCTCTCTCTCTCTCGCTCTGCTGCGTGTGCATCTTGCTAGCTGTCACTCAAATGGCAAGGGGCTGAACTTCATTGGCTGGAACTCGAATTGTTAGGGGGCTGGCCCACGTGTGAGAAAATGTGGGGGAAATGTCGCAGTACAGCTTCCAGTAAACAGTTCCTTTCAAACAAGGGATTTGGTGGCTACTTGAGGTAAGACAGTAATTCTGCTCATAGACTATACATGTATGAACTACACATTGATACATCCAACCCAAAGCATCGAGGCTCAGACAAACAGACTCCTAAACAGCTTAAAATCCCTGGGCATAAGACTGTTAAATAGCTAACAACTACTGCTCTCCCTCTCCCACAGACTATCCACACTGACTCTATGTCCATCCACAGGTCACTACCCACTCAGACACAACCTACGCTGCTGCTAAAATGATTATTGATTAGATGTATTACTGAATTACACTGCTGTTCATTGATTATTGATATATATTTATCCTGCTACTGGTCCCTATTACTCCTGTTAAACTGTACAGTGCATTCGGGAAAGAATTCAGACCCCTTGACTTATTCCACATTTTGCTACGTTACAGCCTTATTCTAAAATGTATTAAATAGTTATTTTTCCTCATCAATCTACACACAATACTCCTAAATGACTAACCAAAAAATGTGTTTTATAGAAATTTCAATAAAAAACAGAAATATCACATTTACATAAGTATTAAGACCTTTTACTCAGTACTTTGTTGAAGCTCCTTTGGCAGCGATTACAGCCTCGAGTCTTCTTGAATATGACGCTACAAGCTTGGCACACCTGTATTTGGGGAGTTTCTCCCATTCCTCTCTACAGATCCTCTCAAGCTCTGTCAGGTTGGATGGGGAGCGTCGCTGCACAGCTATTTTCCAGAGATGTTTGATCGGGTTCAAATCCGGGTTCTAACTAGGCCACTCAAGGCCATTGATAGACTTGTCCCGAAGCCACTCCTGCGTTGTCTTCAGCTGGTTGCTGCTGGAGTAAAACTTGTGCTTTTATAAGCCTGTTCATTACGCAATAATTCTAAACGCAATCGTTAAAAACAGTTTTGGTGCATGATTAAAAAGAGCTAGGCCTACTATTTTTATTTCTCAACTGGTATTCTAATTGAAGCGCGCCTCTCATTCACCATTCAAGTCCAGGCAACAGGCTATCAGCGCGTCACTGTTGGAAGGTGAACCTTCGCCCCAGTCTGAAGTCCTGAGCGCTCTGGAGCAGGGTTTTCATCAAGGATCTCTCTGTACTTTGCTCCGTTCATCTTTCCCTCAATCCTGACTAGTCTCCCAGTCCCCTGTCGATGAAAAACATCCCCACAGCATGATGCTGCCAACACCATGCTTCCCCGTAGGGATGGTGCCAGGTTTCCTCCAGACGTGACGCTTGGCATTCAGAACAAAGAGTTCAATCTTGGTTTCATCAGAACAGAGAATCTTTTTTCTCATGGTCTGAGATTCCTTCATGTGCCTTTTGGCAAACTCCAAGTAGGCTGTCATGTGCCTTTTACTGAGGAGTGGCTTCTGTCTGGCCACTCTACCATAAAGGCCTGATTGCTGGAGTGCTGCAGAGATGGTTGTTCATCTGGAATGTTCTCCACAGAGGAACTCTGGAGGTCTGTCAGAGTGACCATCGGACTCCCCCGATTGCTCAGTTTGGCCGGGTGTCCAGCTCTAGGAAGAGTCTTGGTGGTTTCAAATTTCTTCCATTTAAGAAGGATGGAGGCCAATGTGTTCTTGGGGACCTTCAATTCTGCAGAAATGATTTGGTACCCTTCTCCAGATCTGTGCTATCGACAATTCCTTAGACCTCATGGCTTGGTTTTTGCTCTGACATGCACTGTCAACTGTGGGACCTTATATAGACAGTTGTGTGCCTTTCCCGAATCATGTCCAAACAATTGAATTTACCACAGGTGGACTCCAATCAAGTTGTAGAAACAACTCTAGGATGATCAATGGAAACAGGATGCACCTGAGCTCAATTTTGAGTCTCATAACAAAGGGTCTGAATACTTTTGTAAATAAGGTATTTCTGTTTTTAATACATTTGAAAAGTTTTCTAAAAACCTGTTTCCACTTTGTAATTTTGGGGTATTGTGTGTAGATTGATGAGAAAAAAGTATTATTTAATCCATTTTAGAATAAGGCTGTAAGGTAACAAAATGTGGAAAAAGGGAAGGGGTCTGAATACTTTCAGAATGAACTGTAGATACTGTACCATCAGTATATTACCATTAGTATTTATGTATTCCTGCTACCAGTCAATTTTCAGCCCTGATTACAGGTATATCCTACTACCAGTCATTTTTTACAGATTTAAGATCTTCATTTGAGCCAGTTTGATACAGCAAACCCACCTCAACTACTCTAGTACCCCTGTACATTGAATAAAGGACTGGTACTGACCTGTATATACAACCACTCCAGTACCCCTGCACATAGAATAAGGTACTGGCACTGACCTGTATATACAGGGAAAAAAGTATTTGATCCCCTGCTGATTTTGTATGTTTGCCCACTGACAAAGAAATTATCAGTCTATAATTTTAATGGTAGGTTT
The DNA here is from genome assembly GCA_030435695.1 of Brachymystax lenok tsinlingensis. Taxonomy (NCBI): domain Eukaryota; kingdom Metazoa; phylum Chordata; class Actinopteri; order Salmoniformes; family Salmonidae; genus Brachymystax; species Brachymystax lenok. The sequence continues at coordinate 35,978,748 of CM059803.1, forward strand.
ATTTGAACAGTGAGAGACAGAATAACAACTAAAAAATCCAGAAAAACGCATGTGAAAATGTTTATAAATTGATTTACATTTTAATGACGGAAATAAGTATTTGACCCCTCTGCAAAACATGACTTAGTACTTGGTGGCAAAACCCTTGTTGGCAATCACAGAGGTCAGACGTTTCTTGTAGTTGGCCACCAGGTTTGCACACATCTCAGGAGGGATTTTGTCCCACTCCTCTTTGCAGATCTTCTCCAAGTCATTAAGGTTTCGAGGCTGACGTTTGGCAACTTGAACCTTCAGCTCCCTCCACAGATTTTCTATGGGATTAAGGTTTACAGACTGGCTAGGCCACTCCAGGACCTTAATGTGCTTCTTCTTGAGACACTCCTTTGTTGCCTTGGCCGTGTGTTTTGGGTCATTGTCATGCTGGAATACTCATCCAAGACCCATTTTCAATGCCCTGGCTGAGGGAAGGAGGTTCTCACCCAAGATTTGATGGTACATGGCCCCGTCCATCATCCCTTTGATGCTGTGAAGTTGTCCTGTCCCCTTAGCAGAAAAAACACCCCCAAAGCATAATGTTTCCACCTCCATGTTTGACGGTGGGGATGGTGTTCTTGGGGTCATAGGCAGCATTCCTCCTCCTCCAAACACGGCGAGTTGAGTTGATGCCAAAGAGCTCCATTTTGGTCTCACCTGACCACAACACTTTCACCCAGTTGTCCTCTGAATCATTCAGATGTTCATTGGCAATCTTCAGACGGGCATGTATATGTGCTTTCTTGAGCAGGGGGACCTTGCGGGCGCTGCAGGATTTCAGTCCTTCACGGCGTAGTGTGTTACCAATTGTTTTCTTGGTGACTATGGTCCCAGCTGCCTTGAGATCATTGACAAGATCCTCCCATGTAGTTCTGGGCTGATTCCTCACCGTTCTCATGATCATTGCAACTCCACGAGGTGAGATCTTGCATGGAGACCCAGGCCGAGGGAGATTGACAGTTCTTTTGTGTTTCTTCCATTTGCGAATAATCGCACCAACTGTTGTCACCTTCTCACCAAGCTGCTTGGCAATGGTCTTGTAGCCCATTCCAGCCTTGTGTAGGTCTACAATCTTGTCCCTGACATCCTTGGAGAGCTCTTTGGTCTTGGCCATGGTGGAGAGTTTGGAATCTGATTGATTGATTGCTTCTGTGTACAGGTGTCTTTTATACAGGTAACAAGCTGCGATTAGGAGCACTCCCTTTAAGAGTGTGTTCCTAATCTCAGCTCGTTACCTGTATAAAAGACACCTGGGAGACAGAAATCTTTCTGATTGAGAGGGGGTCAAATACTTATTTCCCTCATTAAAATGCTAATCATTTTATAACATTTTTCACATGCGTTTTTCTGGATTTTTTTGTTGTTATTCTGTCTCTCACTGTTCAAATAAACCTACCAGTAAAATTATAGACTGATCATTTCTTTGTCAGTGGGCAAACGTACAAAATCGGCAAGGGATCAAATACTTTTTTCCCTCACTGTACTTGCATTCTCGTGTTTCATTTAACTCTCATCGTAGTTCTTGTGGGGTTTTTATTTGGACTTTTTTTTGTTTATTCTTTTTTCTATTATTATCTATGTTATTATCTATGTTATTATGTTATTATCACTGCATTATCACTGTATTGTTGGGAAAGAGCTCTGAAGGTAAACATGTCACTGTACTGTTTTACACCTGTTGTATCCCGTGGAAATTAACATTTAATAGTTGAAGCGGAGGTTTTAAAAAAAGATTTACTAGTCGCCAAAGTTCTGGAGCATGTCTTTAAACATGGACGTGAATGAAACCCAAATGAATGCAATCTCAATTCTCACCATTCTCTGACTGCCACCAGGACTTCTTGCGGTGTGGTTTGAACGTTGTGATAACGTTCTCAATGCGGTGACTGATGGTATTGTAGACAGGGTCATATGGCCGGCGAGAGTCACACTGGAAACATTTCTTCTCATCCTACAAATCAAATCAAATTGTATTAGTCACATGTGCCGAATACAACAGGTGTAGACCTTACAGTGAAATGCTTACTTACGAGCCCCTAACCAACAATGCAGTTACATTTTTAAATGTAAAATAACAATAGCGAGACTATATACATGGGGGGTACCAGTGCAAATAGTCTGGGTAGTCATTTGATTAGGTGTTCAGGAGTCTTATGGCTTGGGGGTAGAAGCTGTTTAGAAGCCTTTTGGACCTAGACTTGGTGCTCCGGTACCGCTTGCCGTGCAGTAGCAGAGAGAACAGTCTATGACTAGGGTGGCTGGAGTCTTTGACAATTTTTAGGGCCTTCCTCTGACACCGCCTGGTAAAGAGGTCCTGGATGGCAGGAAGCTTGGCCCCAGTGATGTACTGGGCCATTCGCACTACTCTCTGTAGTGCCTTGCGGTCGGAGGCCGAGCAGTTGCCGTACCAGGCAGTGATGCAACCAGTCAGGATGCTCTCGATGGTGCAGCTGTAGAACCATCGGCAAACTTCATGATGGTGTTGGAGTCGTGCCTGGCCGTGCAGTCATGAGTGAACAGAGAGTACAGGTGGGGACTGAGCACGCACCCATGAGGGGCCCCTGTGTTGAGGATCAGTGTGGATGATGTGTTGTTTCCTACCCTTACCACCTGGGGGTGGCCCGTCAGGAAGTCCAGGATAGTGAGGGCACTATGGTGTTGAACGCTTAGCTTTAGTCAACGAATAGCATTCTCACATAGGTGTTCCTTTCGTCCAGGTGGGAAAGGGCAGTGTGGAGTGCAATAGAGACTGCATCATCTGTGGATCTGTTGGGGCCGTATGCAAATTGGAGTGGGTCTAGGGTTTCTGGGATAATGGTGTTGATGTGAGCCATGACCAGCCTTTCGAAGCACTTCATGGCTACAGATGTGAGTGCCAGGGGTCAATAGTCATTTAGGCAGGTTACCTTAGTGTTCTTGGGCACAGGCACTATGGTGGTCTGCTTGAAACATGTCGGTATTACAGACTCGGTGAAGACACTTGCCAGTTGGTCAGCGCATGCTTGCAGTACACGTCCTGGTAATCCGACTGGCCCTGCGGCCTTGTGAATGTTAACTTGTTTAAACGCCTTACTCACATCGGCTGCAGAGAGCGTGATCACAGTCTTCCAGAACAGCTGGTGCTCTCATGCATGTTTCAGTGTTATTTGCCACGAAGCGAGCATAGAAATAGTTTAGCTCGTCTGGTAGGCTTGTGTCACTGGGCAGCTCTCAGCTGTGCTTCCCTTTGTAGTCTGTAATGGTTTGCAAGCCCTGCCACATCCGACGAGCGTCGGAGTTGGTGTAGTACGATTCGATCTTAGTCCTGTACTGATGCTTTGCCTGTTTGGTGGTTCGTCTGAGGGCATAGCGGGATTTCTTATAAGCTTCCGGGAGTCCCGCTCCTTGAAAGCAGCAGCTCTAGCCTTTAGCTCAGGGCGTATGTTGCCTGTAATCCATGGCTTCTGGTTGGGGTATGTACGTACGATCACTGTGGGGACAACGTTGTCGATGCACTTATTGGTGAAGCCAATGACTGATGTGGTGTACTCCTCAATGCCATCGGAGGAATCTCGGACCATATTCCAGTCTGTGCTAACAAAACAGTCCTGTAGTTTAGCGTCTGCTTCATCTGACCACTTTTTTATTGATCAGGTCACTGGTGTTTCCTGCTTGAATTTTTGCTTGTAAGCAGGAATCAGGAGGACAGAGGGCGAGGGCGAGTTTTGTATGTCTCTGTGTGTGGAGTAAAGGTGTTTTTTTTCCTCTGGTTGCACATTTAACATGCTGATAGAAATTTGGTAAAAACGGATTTAAGTTTCCCTGCATTAAAGTCCCCGCCTAAGGAGCGCCGCCTTTTTGTGAGCATTTTCTTGTTTGCTTATGGCAGAATACAGCTCATTCAATGCTGTCTTAGTGCCAGCCTCTGACCGAGGTGGCATGTAAACAGCTATGAAAAATACAGATGAAAACTCTCTAAACTCTCTGTGGTTTACAGTTTATCATGAGATACTCTACCTCAGGCGAGCAATAGCTCGAGACTTCCTTAGATATCGTGCACCAGCTGTTATTTACAAAAATACATAGTCCGCCACCCCTTGTCTTACCAGACGCTGCTGTTCTATCCTGCCGGTACAGCGCATAACCAGCCAGCTGTATGTTGATAGTGTCGTCGTTCAGCCATGTCTCCGTGAAGCATAAGACATTACAGTTTTGAATGTCCCGTTGGTAGTTTAATCTTCTGCGTAGGTCATCTATTTTATTGTCCAAAGATTGCACGTTTGCTAGCAGAATGGAAGGAAGTGGGGGTTTATTCGATCGCCTTCGAATTCTCAGAAGGCTGCCTGCCCTCCGGCCCCTTTTTCTCCGCCTCCTCTTCACGCAAATCACGGGGATCTGGGCCTGTTCCCGAGAAAGCAGTATATCGTTCACGTCGGCCTCGTCAGACTCGTTAATGGACAAAAAAGGATTCTGCCAGTCTATGGTGAGTATTCGCAGTCCCGATGTCCAGAAGTTATTTTCGGTCATAAGAGACGGTAGGTGGGTGAGAGGATGTTGGGTACACACACACACACACACACACACACACACACACACACACACACACACACACACACACACACACACACACACACACACACACACACACACACACACACACACACACACACACACACACACACACACACACACAGAAACATCACTTGCCTGTAGATGACTGACGATACAGTAAGGCTCTTTCTTCCTGGAGCCACAGGTAGACGAGGCCTTCAGGCTCTTCTCACGGCCCACCAAGAGGTCTCCCGTTGCGAGGTAACAGCTGCCATGGGTACAGCCGTGGGCGTGGTCGGGCCCCTGGGCGGTGGCATAGGCCAGGGCTGGAGAATAATGAAGAAGGAGAGGAGGTTAACAAAGGAAAGGAAATGACATCACAACTGGGCGTTATAGCAGAAAGTCACTTAGAGTGAAGAAATATAGTTAAGTTTAGCTAGATATCTCTCTATCTCTCTTTCTTGTCTGGCAAGACATTAGAGGACCATATGAACTCTAATCAGTACAGGAAAAGGAAGTCAAAAGAGGAAGTGGACCTATGTTTAATCCAGAAACCAAATCAAAGCCCAACTGAAGTGGCTGCTACTTACCAGGAGTAACAACATTGAAAAAACACATAGATTCTATTTTGGTAGTGATGAGCAATCAACCAAAATGCTTGTTATTTTTCATTTTTTAAACAACAAATTGACCGAAGTCGTTATATTATTTGAATTCCATTTCATTTGTTTTTTCTGTGAGCGCAATGCACAGTTTCTCTAGAGATAAATCAAGCACGAATGGTACGATGTTTCTAATAGGCCAGTATTCTACATAGTTTACACAATCATAATCATAATCATAATCCATTGAGCGCCTACTTGTCCGGTCTAAGACAGAGAGAAGAAATAGAAAAATGAGCAATCGAGAGGGATAGAGTTGCAGGCGCTTCGTGAGGTATATCTACCTGAAAATACATGATCCAAGATTGATAGTTGGTATTGATCAGTCATCAAAGTATGCCATATTTACTTGAACTACTAAAATAGTGATTTGGTCAGACAGCAGCTATGAGACAAGGACTTGGAATTAAATAATAAACTCAAATAAACTTAAAACAATTGTAATATACACAACAACTGAAATATTTTATTAAAGTAAAGTAATGTGAATAAATGATGTTTAATAAGTGATCAGCAGTAATGGACAGTCACTACCATCATGGGACTTTTATTAATAGTTTTATTCTGTGTTGTTACAGCATTCAACCCACATAATGCACAGTGCATTTAATGTCCCCCAAAAATTGGGAAACCGAAATTGAAAACGGTGATAATTTTTACATTATCGAATCGACCTCAAAAAGCATATTTTGGGGAATGTACTGGTTAGCAGGGGCTCCCTCTGCTGGTCAAGAATGGTTGACCTGACATGGCCGCTCAACCTACAGCAGCTCAACCTGGAAACAAAGCCAAAGGTCAACTGGGAGGTTAGTGTGTGTGCACAGCAGGAAAGTGTGTGTGTCTGTATGTGTGTATGCGTGTGTGTTTGTGCGTCCGCGTGTGTGTGTGTGTGTGTGCATGTGAGCTTGTGTGTGTGCGTCTGTGTGTGTGTTAGTCTGTGTGCGTGTGTCTGTGCATGCGTGTTTGTGTGACTTGCTAAAGTAAATGTGCGTGGGGCATGGTTTCCATTAGCCAGAAATTACCGGCTTTTGGCCGATAAAAAGCTGCTGCCTGCGGATCATCATGGGACGTTTTACTCCATACATTTTCCCTGACACCCAAAAGTACTCGTTACATTTTGATAGGAAAATGGTCCAATTCACACACTTATCAAGAGAACATCCCAGGTCATCCCTACTGCCTCTGACCTGGTGGCCTCACTAAACACACATGCTTTGTTTGTAAATTATATCTGAGTGCCCCTGGCTATCCGTCAATAAAAAAATTGAAAAAAATCGTGCAGTCTGGTTTCACTTTTACTTGAGTCATTTTCTCTTAAGGTATCTTTACTTTTACTCATGTATGACAATTGGGAACTTTTTCCACCACTGGCTTATAGGCCAATGCAGCAGTAGGACTATACATTCCATTGTCAACTTACTCAGAATACATAAAGCCGGCAAATAAAAATATGATAAATTCAGGTTCTTTGAATTGCATTCATCTCTCTACTCAGCCCGTCTGCCTCCTTTTCTGTATGTCTCGACTTGAGCTACTCTTTTAAACCAATTCCCGGTCTGCATCAGCATTGCTTGCTGTTTGTGGTTTTAGGCTGGGTTTCTGTATAAGCACTGTGCTGATGTAAAAAAAAGGACTTTTATAAGTACATTTGATTGGTTGACATATGTTTACTACTTGTGATATAAGCAATGGGGAATAGATCAAAATAAACAATTAAAGGGCAAACAATTCACATAATGAAACAATGAATGTGCAAGAATTGGCGGGAGACAGTTGAGCCAGTCTCGAGAGAAACTCGCTAATATCTTCGCCACACACCCCTCCCCTTCTTTTTGTCTCAGCATTTTTTTATTCTACTCAGGACACAGTATCTTCACATATACTTAAGATGCTTTTCACTGACAGCCCCGTCTCAATAATCAGCTAGGCGTATTGAAACGTGCTCTGCCTAAATTGCGGGCTTCCCAAATAGGGATAAAAAAAAAGTAGGCATCTGAAACAATCCACAGCTATAAAATCAAATAAAAAGATCCTCTAATGATCCTCGATTGCTCTGTGGCTAAGTCATAGTGAAGTATTTTCAAAGATTTTATTTATTTTTGTATAGACAGGAGTAATTATATCATTTTGAGAAATGTATTTAAATGTACTTCCCTAGCCTATTCAATGTACCACCACCTACGAAATATCTCTCATGTTCTATTGGATTCCATTTCATCTTCCTTTCGTTGTCTAGAACCCCAATGCACAATTCTAGTCATATTAGCAACCCATCCTAGTTTTGTACATCTTTAGATTCTCCCCTTCTAACAGAGATTTTCATATCTGTTACATATGGAACCGCTCTCATCAGGTGCTGCTGTTTAGAATGGAGTTTTCCTGCTAATCGCATTTTGGCAAATGTTTGAAAATTACGTTTTATCAGCTGCTTCATTACAGGAGTTGCATGTTCTGTTAAGATGAATTACCATAATCCAAATGTGATTTCTGTGATGTCATTATGAGCACCCTAATGGAAAATTCCTCAAATGGTCGGTAAATTAAAATCTTCCCGGTCACGTTGTCCGGCGCCACACAATGGAAACCCTGGTGTGGGGTGAATGAAAATAAACTTTTATGACATCCAACAGCCGTCAACATCCTGAAATAAATTCCTAGTAAAGCACTAGTGGGACCTGAAGGCCCTCAGTCTGACCAGAAGGGCCAGGGAGGAGGTCTGGCAGGGTCTTACTGACAGGCTCTGTCTGTCTGTCTGTCTGTCTGTAACAGGTGCTTCTAATGTGCTCTATAGTTACAGGAACACACAGAGATAAACATGCACATGAAGAATCAACATTCAGTATTCAGTATGCTGCATATTGTCACAGTTTTAGGACTGCTTTGGACTGTGAGTCTTCTGGGAAAAGTCCTGAGAAGATTTCAACTGAAACACTCTCTAGTCTAGAGGAAACCTGGCAATCAGACAAGTCTCACACTGGTGCTACTGCCAGGCAGCGAACACACACACACGCACACACCACAGTGATACACTTGGCATTTACTCAACACATAATAATGACTGTACCTGAGAAAAAGTCAAGATCATATGTTTCCTATGCAAACAGTGCATTTGTGTACACAGACAACGATGGGAATAAGTTAAACACCTTTCTTTGTAGCTATCTTAATGCTGTAGTAATATTATCAAAGTTCCCTTTCCTGTTGCTTAAAACAAGAGCAATACAAAACTAAATGGCCTGACTTCAACGATACACTTTTCCTTCCTCTGGTGAATAGGCTACAGTCTCTGGTTATGAGGAGTATAGAGAGAGAGAGATGGAGAGAGATGGAGAGAGAGAGATGGAGAGAAAGCCTAATACAAAGAGTTTGTCGAGACATGGAGAGAACTCATCCAGGCTCAACAAGATATCTATTTTGGTTGTTGGCACACACTCAAGCGTGTGTGTATTGTCTAAGATGAGGGGAGATGGAAGTTGGGGAGGGGGGGAGAGACTGATGTACAGGCTATAATTTCAGGGCCTCTCCTAAACTCTTTTATCCTGTCTCTGTCTGCCTGTCTGTCTGTCTGTCTGTCTGTCTGTCTCTGTTGGAGAGCTTTCACAGACATCCAACACCCGTGTCCCAGTCCCTGGACAGAGACATCCAACACCCGTGTCCCAGTCCCTGGACAGAGACATCCAACACCCGTGTCCCAGTCCCTGGACAGAGACATCCAACACCCGTGTCCCAGTCCCTGGACAGAGACTGAGGGGAATTGATGTCATAGTCCCTCCAGAAAACAATACTTTCTTTCAGTATGTACAGTTGAAGTCGGAAGTTTACGTACACTTAGGTTGGAGTCATTAAAACTTGTTTTTCAACCACTCTACAAATTTCTTGTTAACAAACTACAGTTTTGGCAAGACGGTTAGGACATCTACTTTGTGCATGACACAAGTAATCTTTTCAACAATTGTTTACAGACGGATTTTTTTCACTTATAATTCACTGTTTCACAATTCCAGTGGGTCAGAAGTTTACATACACTAAGTTGACTGTGCCTTTAAACAGCTTGGAAAATTCCAGAAAGTGATGTCATGGCTTTAGAAGCTTCTGATAGGCTAAATTACATCATTTGAGTCAATTGGAGATGTACCTATGGATGTATTTCAAGGCCTACCTTAAAACTCAGTGCCTCTTTGCTTGACATGATGGGAAAATCAAAAGAAATTAGCCAAGACCACAGAAAACAAATTGTAGACCTCCACAAGTCTGGTTCATCCTTGGGAGCAATTTCCAAACTCCTGAAGGTACCACGTTCATTTGTACAAACAATAGTACGCAAGTATAAACACCATGGGACCACGCAGCCGTCATACCGCTCAGGAAGGAGATAAGTTCTGTCTCCTAGAGATCAACGTACTTTGGTGCGAAAAAGGCAAATAAATCTCAGAACAACAGCAAAGGACCATGTGAAGATGCTGGAGGAAACAGGTACAAAAGTATCTATATCCACATGTAAAACGAGTCCTATATCGACATAACCTGAAAAGCCGCTCATCAAGGAAGAAGCATCTGCTCCAAAACCGCCATAAACAATCCAGACTACGGTTTGCAAATGCACATGGGGACAAAGTTTGTGCTTTTTGGAGAAATGTCCTCTGGTCTGATAAAACAAAAATAGAACGTTTGGCCATAATGACCATTGTTATGTTTGGAGGAAAAAGGGGGAGGCTTGCAAGCCGAAGAACACCATCCCAACCGTGAAGCACAGGGGTGGCAGCATCATGTTGTGGGGGTGCTTTGCTGCAGGAGGGACTGGTGCACTTCACAAAATAGATGGCATCATGAGGATGGAAAATTATGCGAGCACACGCTTTTTCAGTTCTGCCCACAAATTGTCTATAAGATTGAGGCCAGGGCTTTGTGATGGCCACTCCAATACCTTGACTTTGTTGTCCTTAAGCCATTTTGCCACAACTTTGGAAGTATGCTGGAAGGAGGCCTACAGACCTGACTCTGTTACACCATCTCTGTCAGAAGGAATGGGCCAAAATTCACCCAACTTATTGTGGAAAGCTTGTGGAAGGCTACCCAAAATGTTTGACCCAAGTTAAACAATTTATAGAGAATGCTGCCAAATACTAATTGTGTGTATGTAAACTTCTGACCCACTGGGAATGTGATGAAAGAAATAAAAGCTGAAATAAATTATTCTCTCTACTATTATTCTGACATTTCTCATTCTTAAAATAAAGTGGTGATCCTAACTGACCTAAGACAGGCAATTTTTGCTAGGCTTGAATGTCAGGAATTGTGAAAAACTGAGATTAAATTTATCTGGCTAAGGTGTATGTAAACTTCTGACTTCAACTGTAATTCTCCAGGGTGAGAGTTATTTTGATCAAAGCACAGTGTGTGATAAGAGGACCTGTATGTGATGAGTAACCATTAACCTCTTTCTGTCATTCGCAGCAGTGTGAGTTAAATGGCTGATGGTTGACTAGGCAGCAGTGTGAGTTAAATGGCTGATGGTTGACTAGGCAGCAGTGTGAGTTAAATGGCTGATGGTTGACTAGGCAGCAGTGTGAGTTAAATGGCTGATGGTTGACTAGGCAGCAGTGTGAGTTAAATGGCTGATGGTTGACTAGGCAGCAGTGTGTCTTTCTCATCTCAGCAGCTCTCTGTCTGCCATTCTCTCCTCCTACCCATACATGGACAGGCTGGGCCAGGGAGGAATGCAGGCCAGGCTGACAGCTGAGAGGGAGGCGTACCTCAGAGCTAACAAAGCACTGCTGTTGGGCTATTAGCCTAGCCACAGACTACTTTATATGTGTTTATTTAACTAGGCAAGTCAGTTAAGAACAAATTCTTATTTACAATTACGGCCAAACCCAGACGAAGCTGGGCCAATTGTGTGCCGCCCAATGGGACTCCCAATCATGGCCGGTTGTGATACAGCCTGGAATCGAACCAGGGTGTCTGTAGTGACGCCTCTAGCACTGAGATGCAGTGCCTCTCGGAAGCCCACTACTAGGAGATAGTGCTGTTGTATGGCCTACCCACAGACCAGTAGAAGTTGAGATACAAGCCCTGCCGTTCAGCTATTAGTCTAGCATTAGCCACAGACCAGAAGTCCTTCTGTTGAGCTAGCCTAGCTACAGATTTGGAGAGGTTGAGATACAAGACCTGTCATTGAGCTATTAGTCTAGCATTAGCCACAGACCAGAAATAGTCCTTCTGTTGAGCTAAGTGCTAACAAGTAGAAACATCCGCCACTTACACGATTGAATGAGAAATTTGGCAGAATCAAATCCATAAAAATGTAATGTGCTCTGAACATCATTATAACTGTCAGTCAACAGGACATTTCAGTGATTGTTTCCTCTGCTCTGGACTCTACTGAACTGCACATGTACTCTGCACTACTAATGTGGTTTGTTATGTGTATAATAATAGCTATTTCCACCTTCATCCCAAAACAAGTGTAATTAGTTTAGACTGAAAAGCTTCCATCATTCTCTCTGTTCTGCATTCAGCCTTGCCCCGGCTAATCTGCCTGTAATGGCCTAGACCAGATGGGCTTGTCTCACCCCATCTCTCTCTCTCTCTCTCTCTCTCTGGCATGTACTCTAAGCGTCTACTACGCTAAACCCCACTGCCTGTCCTGGCACTCTCTGGAGAGATGGCTGTGCCTGTCAGCTGGTGACTCACTTCTGTCTCTTCTACTTTTCCTCAACTTTCAATAAAATTGTTTAGCACTATGTGTTCTTAGTAGGATCAGGTGGGGGAGAGTAAAGAATAAAAACCTCCAGTCGGTGTCTCCAGGGTGAGAGCAGCAGGGACCTGATCTCTTTGACATGTCACTGGGTTGTGTTTGGAGACAGACAGGGGGGGCGGATGTGACATCAAGAAGAAACATTCCAAACTGTCTCTGTTCTCCCTCTCTCCTCCCTCCCCTCTCTCTCTGGTCTCTCTCTCTCCTACCTCTCCTCTCTCTCTGGTCTCTCTCTCTCCTCCCTCCCCTCTCTCTCTGGTCTCTCTCTCTCCTCCCTCCCCTCTCTCTCTGGTCTCTCTCTCTCCTCCCTCCCCTCTCTCTCTGGTCTCTTCTAATGAGCCATCCACTCCCAAAGTCAAAGTCAAAGTCAAAGTCACCATTATTAGTCAGTTGTACAACCGAATGCCTTCAACCGAAATGTGTCTTTCCGTGATTTAACCCAACCCCTCTGAATCAGAGAGGTGCGGGGCTGCCTTTTAATCGACATCCACGTCTTGGCGCCCGGGGAACAGTGGGTTAACTGCCTTGTTCAGGGCAGAACGACAGATTTTTACCTTGTCAGCTCGGGGATTTGAACTTGCAGCCCTCCGGTTACAAGTCCAACGCTCTAACCACTAGGCTACCTGCCGTCCCACATCCAGAGTAAAGAGCCTCTCTCCTCCTTCCTCTCCTCCCTTCCAGCATGGAATCTAGAGAATCTCAATGTAGATGGTGATTCCCCGGGGGAAGGGAGGGGGCGTCAGGCAGATTGTCCGAGCGGGGATGTAAAGCAGAACTCCTGAGTGACCCTTGTTACCATGGTGGTGCGCTGAGTGAGCCCTGCCTAGTTACTTACCCAGTCGTTAAGAGTAACGAGGCCTGCCACGGAGAAGTATCTGCTCCTGCTGGGTGTAAATCACCCTGGTTCTTCCACCACGGGAGAAAGTCACGGGCCACCAGACCTACGGGCCACCAAACATATCCACAACAGGTGGGCATAGGAGAGCTCCAGTTCCAGTACCAGAACTTGTCCCAGTCAGCCTCAAGCACCAGGTCTCTGACTCCGATCTCCAGAGTCCTGCTACAGCCCCGGACCCTTGCCATACCTCCTATGCCCTTTGGTACTCCCAAGTCCCAGACCTGCTCAGTCACCAGCCCCTGGCCATGCTATTATTCAGTGTAAGTCTACGTGGGCAGTCAGACACACGTGTGCAGCAGATGTTGGGTGCAGCCAGCCAGTCAAGTGGCAGTTGTTTTGATTTACTGACTAGTGCTCTCCGTTTGCCCTTTCACCAGCTGGAGTGACGGATGGAGATTGTCTCAAATTCTCCACAGACATTAGCTAAAAAAATGTTTTTTAACTAGGCAAGTCTGTTAAGAACAAATTCTTATTTACAATGATGGCCTAGGAACAGTGAGTTAACTGCCTTGGTCAGGTTTTTACCTTTTTACCTTTCGGTTACTGGCCCAACGCTCTAACCTAACCACTAGGCTACCTGCCGGCCCAAACTAATCACACATGTGTTTCTACTTAGAAAGTAGATAGGGGATTTGTAACTGTGTTATACTCCAAGTGGACTCCATTTTCCTGATACATTTTATCAGAGACACAATCAAAGACTTTTGTGTAAATCTGTCTGGTATCTGTCTGGTATCTCTGAATAACCTTGAGATTAGGGAAAGTCTGTTCTGTGTGTCTGTGTGTGTGTGTATTAGTTGGTTCTTCTATCCTTGTAGGGACCTAAAATCTCCCAAATCCCCCTCAAGAATAGTAAAACAAAGAAAACTTCCCACGTCCCCATGAGGACAAAGGCTATTTTAGGGTTACAATTAGGGTTAAAATTAGGTCAGGGTTACGGGTTAAGGGTAAGGTTTAGGGAGAGGGGTTGGGAAAATATGATTTTAAATGGAAATACATACAGAGAAAAACTAAATGTGTGTGTGTGTGTGTGTGTGTGTGTGTGTGTGTGTGTGTGTGTGTGTGTGTGTGTGTGTGTGTGCGTGTGTACTGTGTATGACTGAGCATGAACATGCCTCCGTTCATATGTGTGATGGTAGGAAGTCATTTTTCTTTCCATTTCAGTTGAACCAAGACAAGCAGCTGACCCTTCCTGTCCCTTGGGACACAGAGAGATGACCTGGGGAAGCCAGACACTTCCTGTCATTTCTCTCCAGGTATCCCTAGAGGTAAGAAATCTCACTTCCAGATGACTGCAACATACCTTAAACCCCTAAGTAAGACATACACCTTCTGGCCCCATGTTCACAATTTCACACAACTTACATCCTCATAAAGAGTTCATTTCCAAAACGTTACATCCACCAATTTTTCACATTTGTGTTTTTTCATCAGAAATGATTGCTTATGGGTACCTTCATGTGTTTGTATAGTATAACCGTTGACAGATTTTTTATTTAAATGTTTATGAAAATGTGTTTTTCACAAAACGCTATATCTATTGTTTAGCTGGAATGGAATGATCGCATTCTGTATATTTGACTGTTATATGTGGTTGTCTCACCTAGCTATCTTAAAGGGATACTTTGGGATTTGAGGCCCTTTATCTACTTCCCCAGAGTCAAAAGAACTTGTGGATACCATTTGTGTGTCTCTTGTGTCTAGTATGAAGGAAGTTAGAGGTCGTTTCGCAAGACGATGCTAATGAGCATTAGAGCAATGACTGGAAGTCTTAGCAATTGCGCTAGAGTTAGTTAGCAACATCCTTCAAACTGCACGCACTAGTCCCATTTCCCAGAATACCTGGAGATATAATTGCTTGGTCACCTCACCTTGTTACCTGTACTCGATCTATTCTAAATCATTTACAAACATTGAATATAAATGACAGAAGACATGAGAAGTAAATCAGAAAGTGTGTTGGTTATGTTTCCAGTGTAAAGCAGTACTATTTGCCAGCCTAAAGAAGTACTATTTGCCAGCGTAAAGCAGTACTATTTGCCAGCCTAAAGCAGTACTATTTGCCAGCCTAAAGCAGTACTATTTGCCAGCCTAAAGCAGTACTATTTGCCAGCCTAAAGCAGTACTATTTGCCAGTCTAAAGCAGTCAAATTTGACAGGACAAAGCAGTACTATTTTCCAGTGTAAAGCAGTACTATTTGCCAGTGTAAAGCAGTACTATTTGCCAGTGTAAAGCAGTACTATTTGCCAGTGTAAAGCAGTACTATTTGCCAGTACATCTAGTTACATAATTATACACATATTCCTACTTTCCTCTGTCTGTAAATGCTGGATTTTCCTCTTTCTGTAAATACTGGATTTTCCTCTTTCTGTAAATGCTGGATTTTCCTCTTTCTGTAAATGCTGGATTTTCCTCTGTCTGTAAATGCTGGATTTTCCACTTTCTGTAAATGCTGGATTTTCCACAGTGGCCAATCCACCATTCATTGTGATCTTAACACAGATTAATCCATCTTTCCCAGTATAAGGCCATTTTACTATTTTATTTTGCAATACATCACTCCATTTTACTGTGATGTCTTACAAAGGTCCTGAACCTTCCTATTTGTAAAATGTCTAGTGATATTGCCCTAAAAATAAATACTTTAGCCAAGAGTATAATGATATTTCCCATTGACTGATGGTGGTTTTTCAGATCCCCTAACAATACAGTATGCAGCTCAATCTGAAACCGGATATTAGGACATAACAACAATTCCTGGCCTCCAAAAGCAAGCCACCAATGGACAGTACCAGAAAATATGTTCTATAAATTCTGTTTCCTCGTGACAGAGTCTGCACAGGGCTGACTGTTCTATGCCCCATAAATTGAGCATTATTTTTGTAGCAAGTATTTTATATAATAGCTTAAATTGAAATGAACTGATTGATGTGTCAATTGTTTTATATTTAAGTTCAAAGACCCGATGCCTAGGTAGTGGGACATCAAAGACCTGTTCCCAACTAACTTTAATTGTATACACCATTGCTGTCAAACCATTTTACTTTAAGTAAAACTGATACATTTTCAGATTTATACTAATCATTTTAAGCCATAATGATTTTCAATGGGTGGCAGACAGACTAATTCTTAAAATCGATTTTTATTCCAATTTTATGGCAGAGCCGAGATTCATATTTTTTATAATTTTGTATTGAGCATACACCTCCATACACTGTTACATGCTTGTGTGACCCAATTTTACCATCCTTGTTTACAATGTCCTTCATAAATAATATGGGAATCACATAAACTCTGGTTTCCTGAGAGAGAAAAAAATAAATTGGTATTCCAAAAATTAATTGGAGACACACCCCTGTTCCAGCTGGGCCAAATGGACAGTTATCTAGCGAGTGATTTAACCTTCTTTTAACCCTCCAACCCAATCAAAAATACATAGGGTCCATGTGCTGACCTGTGGAGTATCTCGGCCTCTATGTCTACATGTCAAGGTGCAACGTTTTTTAATTTTTTTAAATGTATTTATTTATTTAACTAGGCAAGTCAGTTAAGAACAAATTCATATTTTCAATGACGGCCTAGGAACAGTGGGTTAACTGCCTTGTTCAGGGGCAGAACGACAGATTTTTACCTTGTCGGCTCGGGGATTCAATCTTGCAACCTTTCGGTTACAAGTCCAACACTGTAACCACTAGGATACCTGCCGCCCCAAAATGGTAATAAAATAATGAGAGCACCTCCAACTTCAAGAATCAGGCTAGGCTACATACACTATATATACAAAAGTATGTGGACTCCCCTTCAAATTAGTGAATTCAGCTATTTCAGCCACACCCGTTGCTGACAGGTGTATAAAATAGAGCACACAGCCATGCAATCTCCATAGACAAACATTGGCACTACAATGGCCTTACTGAAGAGCTCAGTGACTTTCAATGTGGCACCGTCATAAGATGCCACCTTTCTAACAAGTCAGTTTGTCAAATTTCTGCCCTGCTAAAGCTGCCCCGGTCAACTGTGTGCCGTTATTGTGAAGTAGAAACGTCTAGGAGAAACAACGGCTCAGCTGTGAAGTGGTACGCCACACAAGCTCAAAGAACGGGCCCGCCGAGTGCTGAAGCGCGTAAAAACTGTCTTTCCTTGGCTGCAACACTCACTCCTGAGTTCCAAACTGAGTCTGGAAGCAATGTCAGCACAATAACTGTTTGTAATTTCAGATTGCATATGCATTGTCGCTGAAGTGCTTGCTACACACACACAGTGAAGCAAGGTTGGCTGCAGGAGTACTTACATCTTGACAATAAGTTCCATATAAGGGCATATCGTGACGTTTCTACGTAGCACGGTCTTTCCCCACGAGGGCACACATGCTCAGTTGTTACCCATCTCCACTGCTGTGGCAGTCGGCTACATGAAATAATGACATAAAATAAACCGCAACTGTTTAAGGTGGAAAAGTACACATTTCCTGACTCATAACCAATAGTACTTTGACAAAAATAGCTAATTCGGCCGTATGCTTTTAATAAAACAATGAATTTGTCCACAATTCGCAGATTTCTGAATCATGAATTGACTGGCAAAGGAGCAGAGTGACGCCTGCATCCATTTTGCAGCTCTTTCAGTACATCACTACAGGGAGAAGGAGGAGCAGAGTGTAAACTCCACTGAAATAGTTTCAATGTATGGAATCACTTGGATTTTGGATAAACTTCTCCTTTAAGATGAATGCACTTACTGTAAGTAACTCTTAATGAGAACATCTGCTAAATGACAAAAATGTCAAATGTAAATGTTTTACATACAGATCTCATATTACTGTATTAAAAAAAATATATATACAGTACCAGTCAAAGGTTTGGACACACCTACTCATTCAAGGGTTTTTCTTTTACTATTTTCTACATTGTAGAATAATAGTGAAGACATCACAACTAGGAAATAGCACATGAGAAACGTATCATGTGAGAAATGTATAATTCCCCCCAGAAAATGAATGTTACATTTGAATGTGTAAAACCAAGCAGTACTACTTTCTCTAAGAGTGAGGCAGATATATAGCATTATGCAAAATACCATGATTATTTGTCTCTCTGAAATGAAACCATCAAGTGATAGATTTTGAACAAATACATGTCACGGTTCGCAGGTTTGGCTGTCCATTGCTGTGTGTGCTGTTCTGGTCTGATTGCCTTCAGTGTCAGCTGTGCTGACGAGCAATCAGATCAGCCGCAGGTGTGTCTCGTTTTGTGGGTCCTATATGTAGTCTGGTGTTTGTCATGTTGGTTGTCAGATCGTTTTGCTACTGGGTTTCTGTGTCTTGCTGTCTGTGCAGTTCCTCCTTCCAGTTCTATTTGGTTTCCCCTGCCTTCAGTGTCTAAGCTAAGGATCTATCTGCCGGTCTGAGACTACTCTCCAACCAGCCTTGTTCTGCTCTGTTGCTGTAGTCTAAATAAACCTTTTCTCATTCGCAATTGGATCCAGTGTTTCTGTGCGCTGACAATACATGTCTGAAATTGAACAATGATTAAATAGTGAAAAAACACCAATCTCTTTCATAAGTTATTTAAACAAAAAAAGCTAATTTACCAACATTTCTGAAAATGGATACATAGCGTTTTGTAATCAAACTCTTCACCTGTAATACCAAACTAAATCAGCCGGCTTAGCTCGCCATATGGGGGTATCTATATACCAGTCAATTACAGGTGAGCACTGACCTGTCTTTATGACCACATGAAAAAGCTAGTCAGGGTTTAAAGGTGATTGTTTTTTTTTACAAGGCAACCATCTGTCCCTTGATATTATAACTGGGGCAGTGGAGTCTGGAAACTGTGCAGGAAGAGGGAGGGCTGGGCGGGGGAGGGTGTCAGTGAAACAATAGTGGACTGACCATCCCCCTCAGGCTCCATAATGAACGTCATGTCCACTCTTAAATACAGGTGTGTTTAAGACGCATGACAGAGCCTATCATTATACAATAGAGCTTGGTCGTAGATGCATACAGCAGTGAGATGAAGAGGCAGAAGCTGGGCAGGCCTGGAGGGGCCACACAGTCCAGGCTTTCACCTCCCCCTCCATGGGCCTTGTCTGTTATATGTCTTAGAGTGAGAGTAGACCAGAAAGCAGCCCATCAGACTAAGTAGAGGAAGTGCCTCTTTCCATGAAGACAGGTAGACAGTAGAGGAACAGCTAATTGGAACACTGTCGGAGGGGGTTAAACTGTGTGAGGGGGTTAAACTGTGGTTAAAGCTTGAGGAGCATGTATGATCTCATATGGTTTTAACATGCAAGGAAACAATCCCAACATGGCAGGAAACAATCCCAACTTTTACCTGACGCATTGTGTTTTCACTCTTAACTTCAAGTGCACTTACTTTGCTATACACAACCTCAACTTGACCCTGACAACCATTCACTATTGATGAAATACAAGCCCCAAAACACAGTTCACAATAGGTACTGTGTTAACCTAAGATATATGACCCTATCAAGTACACTGGGGTCAGGTTAAACATGATACCAACAGTGCCAATTACCCTCTTGTTCTTAGAGAGAACGTCCCCCCCAACCCACCTCATTGCCCTCTTCCTCCTCCCCATCATCCTCCTCCTCATCTTCCTCCTCCTCATCCTCATTTTTTCGCAGAGAAAAATCCATGCCCACCACTCTTCTTCTCTTATAAACCCCTTCCCCTTCTCTCTCTCTCTCCCCCTCTCCTTCTGGTTTCTGCGGTTGGCTTTAACTGGCCCATTGTTGTTGAATCCATGAGTTCCGGAGTCTCCGCTCACAGAGGGGCTCCCAACACTGGGCACCAGCCTGTACCTGTCCTTCACCTGCACACAAAAAACACACCGGTGCTCCAGGAGACTATAAGAAAGCTATGTAACAGAGGCTTTAGTTCTATAAGGAATGCTTCTGTCCTCTTTCATGTAAGCCTGAACACTCGTCACCAGCGTACATTCTTTCAGAGGGAGATTTATTCACAAAAGAACAGTTTGTTCAGCCTTTTCTTCTCTCCTTTCAAAAAGAAGGTCCCTGTTCACGGTCTTTCTTAACGCAGCTGCTGTTCACCGTCGACTAATCACTACAGTGGGGGCTCACGTGCAGAATCACCTGCAAAGCTTTTCACAATGACTGGGTGGAGACCACTGTGACACAAATGACCCGTTACATTTGGAGGGTGATACAGGAGCCTCAGCTGTCAACGACCTATAGAAAATAGATACACCCCCCCCATTGCTCTTTAAAATCCCCAGCCCTCTCATCCTCTAGCATCTTCTGAGGAGGAGGAGGAGGAGGAGGAGGAGGAGGAGAGAAGAGAAGAGGAGAGAAGAGGAGAAAAGTGAAAGGGAGAGGAGAGAGAGAGAAGAACTGAGCTTTGTCCATCTGATCAGCCCGTCCCTTTCACCCACACACGAAAAGTAATTAACCTAGTCTGGCCCAATGATGTGAGGGGATGGAAATGACCCCTGACCTCCAGAGGTCACACACAGATGAGTCAGGGTTCTGAAGAGATCACTCTGTATCTCTATAATTACAGACTGCTGGGTAGACTACACTCACAAGTAGAACCCTCCTAACAAAGACCAGTCCTCAGCCTCGGATTAAATAATCCCCCCCCCCCCCAACCCACACACCCTGTGATGCTGTAACAACAACATCGTTGGGGGGGTGGACTGGCTCCATTTGCAGATTCAGCTGGGCTGTTTTAGGAGAACCATAAGCAACAGAGTTGATGGTTAGCCTCCCCAAAGTACAGAGTCCCACCCCAAGACCTCTCCAACACCACCCAGGAAGACAGGGGAATTTAGCACCAAGGACAGTGGCCCGACTGTGAACTGAAAAGTGACTCCTAAAGAGGGGAATGGGGATCCCCCCCAAAAACACAGTCAGAGCTGGAGACAGTAAACACAACCCTCAGCCTCCCTCTGTCCCATCCTTCAGCCATGCAGGCTACAGTGGGCTATCTGTAGATCTGTATAGGTTTATGTACATTTGTTTTCATTCTGGATGCTTGAGGTACCCACATTTTGCTGTGATTTTAACCTTTAAATTCTGCATCGCAAGTTCACAACACATACAGTATATTCAACAGTATAAATGACACAACCACAGAGCAGTTTACAACTCATACCGTTTTCATTGCATCATTAGGCCGTTGGTTGGCATAGGAAAATGTTCATTGCCTTCAAAGCGCTCAGCCCAAAGGCTACTTACCACAGATGAAAATTACCAGTGTCACGTGCATGGCTTAATGGTCATCAGTCAATCAATCCCCTTTGAAGTGTAGATTCAGACTGAAAATTGTACATAGACATAGCCTGGTATTAATCATTTTACACGTCAACTCAATCAATGAAGATGCGACGTTTTGATTCCACACTTATTTAAAAAGAAAAACACTTTGATAAACTGATACGGCATTAGAACGTATAGGTTACAGGTTGGAAGGTTTACTGTAATATAACAACGTTAGTTCAACTGTAATAAATTATTTCAGAGAGAGAAAAAAATACACTTACACTTTAATTTTAGTAGGTTTGATCCCCGTATTTTAAGTCAACTCGAATGCTGCGAGTCCTCCTGTTAAATTGAATGCGAGGTTGAGCGGAGTTAGCAGTATGATCTGAAGTCTGGCGACCACTCTCCAAAGTCCTGTCCTGAGTCTCGTTTGATGGAAACTCCGCAGCGGAGCATCTTTCGTAGGAATGGACTCACGCTTCTGGCTGCTCAAGAGCTGATCACGTCTGACTGGGGTTGCATATGTTTACTGTAGTGTAATAACGACAAAACAAAAATCCACTTAAACGGTTTTAACCCTTGTGTGGTGTTCATGTTTTTGTTATTCACCCAATGTTCGCGGGTCTGATGGACCCACAACATTATTGGGGTTTTAAAACAATACAGCCATAACAATTATTGTACAAATATGTCATACTTAATACTTAGTTAATATTTGGTTAATATTTTCCATTTACCTCTGCCCGATCACATTTATCAATAAAAGCGCTATTCATTTATTTTAATAAAACGTGATTTTTGTCAGTAAAAATCTATTATAATCAAGACATGCGTGGAATAAATGATGTTTATCTTGAACACATATAAATGAAAAAGATTGTCGTCACTATTGAATGTTTATTGAACTGAACAAATTGGAAAGACAAATTTTACATACAGTATTTTATGGAAACGATAAATGAGCCCCATTGAACACAAATGAAGGCCAGTCTACATACCACATGAGGGACAGAGTTTTACTGTGTATGTGTTGCAAATGTATTTCTTGCACTTGATGCATGTGTACTCTGTCTTCATGTCCTTCTTGGGTCCACACACATCACAGCTCTTCTTCTTGTTGCTACCGGCTGCAATCTAGAATGAAGAAAACACTTGGTTCAGAAATTTTACGAACATCTCCCTCACTCACTCACATATGTAGTTACAGCAGACCAAGGTAGGAGAGTCAGACACACACACACATGCAACAGCATCACTCACACTTCCTTCCGGTATTGGAGTTGTTGGTTCTGTGGGTCAGGCGGATGGGGTACCAGCATCCTCTTCCTGAATCCTCCTCACGATGGCTGCAGAAGCTGGGGTCCTTGGGATATGTTGCCTCCTCTGGATTTGAGGTCTTACCAATGCTTTGACCAGCTCCTCGAGAAAGAGCCATATCCTCTGGAGATTCCCTCTGTTCCAATCTGGGTTCAACGCCATCCTGATGACAAACGCGTTGTAGGCCGAGATGTCCAAGATGTTGAAGAATATCACTAGTGGCCAGCGTATGGTTCTTCTTTTGCAGCTGTAGCCAGTCACCATCTTGTATAAATTGTCCACCCCTCCTTTTGTGGCTTTATAATCCATTATGATTTTAGTTTTTTGCTGTTCCTGGCCACAGATTCTCCCATCCCTATGCAGCGTACTCATGAGTACCACATTTTTGCCTTTCTTTGGCATGTAGGACACTCGGGACGTGTCGGCCGTGAATACAAACTTCACGTCCTGTTCTGTGTATTCAAAACCAAACATCGTCAGCTTCCTCTTGAGAGGGCTCTTGAACGCAGGTCTTCACGGAATCAATAGCAGGAAACAGAGTAAAGCAAAACTCCTTTAATAAAGGACACGAAAATACTACCCAAGTAGTCATACACCTGCTCACTCAACACGGAGCCACAATACAGGAAACAATCACGGACAAAACCCAGGGGGGAACAGAGCAATTAAATAACACATATTGAGTCGCCCTCTTCTTACAGAAGGCGAGAGCCAAATCGGCATATTCTGAGGGGATGTGCACGGTGGAGACCTGGTCTGGACTTTCCACCGTAGTCGCACCGATGGAAACACCTACACACCTCCCAGAGCACCCTCGTGACCACCCCTTGAGAGCCCTCTGTTGCCACTAAATATTGGGGTCATGATAGGCCAACCAGGGTATGCCCAGCACCATGGGAAACGCAGGAGAATCAATAAGGAAAAGACTGATACGCTCCTCATGACCCCCCTGCGTCACCATGCTTAGTGGAGCTGTGGCCTCCCTAATCAGCCCTGACCCTAAGGGTCGACTATCTAGGGCATGCACAGGGAAAGGAACATCAAGAGACACAATGGGGATCCCTAACCTACGGGCAAAAGTATGGTCAATAAAATTCCCAGCTGCGCCTGAATCTACTAGCGCCTTATGCTGGAAAAGCGGGGAACACTCAGGAAACTCTACCAACAAAAACATGTGAGCAACAGGGGGCTCTGGGTGAGTTTGGTGCTTACTCACCTGGGGTGACACAACAGTGCTCTGCCTGCCTCCTCGACTCCCTAAAGAACCCCCCCAACACCGACCAGCAGTGTGTCCTCTGCGGCCACAGCTGGTGCAGGGAATGGCTCCTCCTCCGTTCCCCCTGAGCGCAGCACCTCCCAGCTCCATAGGGGTCGGAGCGGAGACGCAGGAGGATGGAATTAACAGGCCCCGATCCGGACATCCGTGGGTAGCCAGCAGGTTATCCAGTCGAATGGACATGTCCACCAGTTGGTCCTCCTGACGGACGTCCTCCCGCAGACTGCACCGGAAATGGTCGATCAGGGCCCACTCATTCCATTGCGCGCCCGCGGCCAGGGTACAGAAGTCCAGGGCAAAATCCTGCGCGCTCCTCGTCCCCTGTCTTAAGTGGAAAAGGCGTTCACCCGCCGCTCTCCCCTCCGGTGGATGGTCGAAAACCGCCCGGAACGGCGAGTGAACTCCTCATAGTGGTCAGACGCGTCATCCTCTCCCCATACGGCGTTGGCCCACTCCAGAGCTTTCCCAGATAAACAGGAGACGAGGGCAGAAACGCTCTCGCATCCCGAAGGAGCCGGGTGGACGGTCGCCATGTAGAGCTCCAGCTGGAGCAAGAACCCCTTGCACCCAGCAGCCGTCCCATCATACTCCCTCGGGAGCGAGAGCCTAATCCCACTGGGACCAGATGAAGGATGGGTAACCAGTGGGGTAGGTGGTGGTGAAGGTAGAGGTGCTGGCAGTCCTCCTCTCTCGAATCGCTCCAGGGTCAGCAGCACGCGATCCATGGCTGAGCCGAGATGTTGAAGCATGGTCATGTGCTGCTGGACACGCTCCTCTACATGAAGAGGAGGGCTGTGTTCTCCTGCTGATTCCATTTAAAAGGTCTGTGATTCTGTGTGGGCTCTTGAATGCAGGTCTTCACGGAATCAATCGCAGGAAACAGAGTAAGACAAAACTCTTTTAATAAAGGACACGAAAATACTATCCAAGTAGTCATACACCTGCTCACTCAACACGGAGCCACAATACAGGAAACAATCACAGACAAAACCCAGGGGGGAACAGAGGAATTAAATAACACATAGAATTAGGGTAATGTGAACCAGGTGTGAAATGAGACAAGACAAACAGAAAATTAGAAATGGATCGGTGGTGGCTAGAACTCCGGTGACGTCGACCACCGGTAGCCGCTCGAACCAGGAGAGGGACCGACTTCAGCGGAAGTCGTGACACCTCTTGAGGAACTCCTGTCCCAGCTTGTGCGAAGTAAGAAAGTTATTGCATGTGATGTTGTGGTCACGAAGTCCCTTTGTCACGTCCAGGACAACCTGCATCCCTTGGTTCTTCTCAGGGCCTCCTTAATCTGGCTTCCCCGTATACACTTGCAAGTTCCACGCATATGATGAAGCAGCATCACAGGCAGCCCAGATCTTGATTCCATATTTTGCAGGTTTTGCAGGTTTAGACGGTATGTACTGCCTGAAGGGGCAGCGGCCCCTAAATGGCATAAACTGCTCATCAACAGTAACGTTGGGCCCAGGGTTGTGAAACAGGGGAGGCGGTCCCCCTACTTGTCCCACATTGACCTGATTGCAGCTACCTTGTCTCACTGCCGCCGAGCTGGTCTCGTGTCTCGGTTATCGAAGCAGATAATCCTGAAAATAATGTAGAAGTTTTCCAGACACATTGTTGCATGAAAAGGTTCTGCCAATTTCTGCCTCCATTGGATCTGAAAACACCAGCAAGGATAAGAACCCCAAACTATGCATGTACATGAGTTTGGCCCACCTCCTACCATCTCTCTCCAAAAACAAGCCTTCCCTCCAAATTAGTGCAGTTCAGAATGATTTTCTGGATGGTGTCTGGGATGAACAGTTCAAAAGAAGACTTTATGTCCTGCACATGAGTAACCGCCAACCGTGTCGGCCTTGGTTGCATCCTTATCACATTGGCAGCCATGCAGGGTGGCTCATTCAAATAAAAGACCATTTCAATTTCACAATTTTTTTACATCCATATTTCTCCTCCTGCAGGCTGCTGATGAGCTGGTTGCTGGCGGGCTGGTCCTGGGGCTGGCTGCTGACGGGCTGGTCCTGGGGCTAGCTGAGGGTCAATCTCATCCTCTTCTTCCAACTCAGTCAGACTCCAAATTGAAAGAGACATGATCCTCATATTCGGAAAATTCTTCATCTTCCAAAGTGGAAGACGCTCCTTCCACACTAGCTTCTCTCTCTGCAAACAAAATGTCTAAGGCCCTCTGAGCAGAGATGGTTTTTGCCATACTGATTGATTGTGGTAAGGAGCCACACATGCAAAGCTATCTATTTGTTGTGTCCCTCCCCCAATTTGCACCTGGCTGGGGTAGAGTGTGGGAAAATACAGATTTTTTTACAATGTATTGAAATAATGTATCAAAATAATGTACTGTAATAACATTGTGCAGGTTCCTGCAAGACATTGTGTAGTTTCACACACTACAAAGGGTAAAGAGAAAAAAACAAAAACAAAGGGTAAAGAGTGTGAAAAAAGCGGGAGACAAGCAGACAGGCAAGGAGACAAACAGGTTCTTGGTGCTATTGTATATTGAAACAGCAAGCCCAGGAAGGAGGAAGACAGAGTGAAGGCACACAGCAAACCTTTTTGTTAAGTTTTTACTTGTTCCACCTACACACACACTCAGGTTGATTTTTTATTTTATTTTTGCAAACATTTAAAATGGGTCCCACAGACCCAAACACCACACAATGGTTAAAAACTTTAATTACGGTTATATATACAGTACCAGTGAAAAGTTTGGACACTCAGTCAAGGGTTTTTCTTTATTTGTACTATTCTCTACATTGTAGAACAATAGTGAAGACGACAAAACTATGAAATAACACATGGAATCATGTAGTAACCAAAAAAGTGTATATTTTATATATGAGATTCTTCAAAGTAGCCACCCTTTGCCTTGATGACAGCTTTGCACACTCTTGGCATTCTCTCAACCAGCTTCACCTGGAATGCTTTTCCAGCAGTCTTGAAGGAGTTCCCACATATGTTGAGCACTTGTTGGCTGCTTTTCCTTCACTCTGCTGTCCAACTCATCCCAAACCATCTCAATTGGGTTGAGGTTGGGTGATTGTGGAGGCCAGGTCATCTGATGCAGCACTCCATCACTCTCCTTCCTGGTCAAATAGCCCTTACACAGCCTGGAGGTGTGTTGGGTCATTGTCCTGTTGAAAAACAAATGATAGTCCCACTAAGCACAAACCACATGGGATGGTGTATCGCTGCAGAATGCTGTGGTAGCCATGCTGGTTAAGTGTGCATTGAATTCTAAATAAATCCCTGACAGTGTCACCAGGATAGCACCCCCACATCATCACACCTCTTCCTCCATGTTTTACGTTGGGAACTACACATGCGGAGGTCATCCGTTCACCTACTCTGCGTCTCACAAAGACACGGCGGTTGAAACCAAAACTCTCAAATATGGACAGATTTCCACCAGTCTAATGTCAATTTCTAGTGGATCTTGGCCCAAGCAAGTCTCTTCTTATTATTTGTGTCCTTTAGCAGTGGTTTCTTCGCAGCTATTCGACCATGAAGGCCTGATTCACCCAGTCTCCTCTGAACAGTTGAGGTTGAGACGTTACTTGAACTCTCTGAATATTTATTTGGGCTGCAAGCTGAGGCTGGTAACTCTAATGAACTTATCCACTGCAGCAGAGGTAACTCTGGGAGTTATCCTTTCCTGAGCCAGTTTCATCATAGCGCTTGATGGTTTTTGCGACTGCACTTGAAGAAACTTTCCGTATTGACTGACCTTCATGTCTTAAAGTAATGATGGACTGTAATTTCTCGTTGCATATTTGAGCTGTTCTTGCAATAATACGGACTGGTATTTTACCAAATCTTCTGTATACCACCCCTACCTTGTCAGAACACAACTGATTTGCTCAAAGGAAGGAAAGAAATTCCACAAATGTACTTTTAACAAGGCACACCTGTTAATTGAAATACATTCCAGCTGACTATGTCATGAATCTGGTTGAGAGAAAGCCAAGAGTGTGCAAAGCTGTCATCAAGGCAAAGGGTGGCTACTACTATATTTTGATTTGTTAACACTTTTTTGGTAACTACATGATTCCACATGTGTTAAACTCAGCAAAAAAAGAAACGTCCCTTTTTCAGGACCCTGTCTTTCGAAGATAATTCGTAAAGGGTTTAAACACTGTTTCCCATGCTTGTTCAATGAATCATAAACAATTAATGAACATGCACCTGTGGAACGGTCGTTAAGACACTAACAGCTTACAAACGGTAGGCAATTAAGGTCACAGTTATGAAAACTTCAGACACTAAAGACGCCTTTCGACTGAAGAAAGATGCCCAGGGTCTCTACTCATCTGCGTGAACATGCCTTAGGCATGCTGAAAGGAGGCATGAGGACTACAGATGTGGCCAGGGCAATAAATTGCAATGTTCGTACTGTGAGACGCCTAAGACAGCGCTACAGGGAGACAGGACGGACAGCTGATCATCCTCGCAGTGGCAGACCACAAGTAACAACACCTGCACAGGAACGGTACATCCGAACATCACACCTGCGGGACAAGTACAGGATGGCAACAACAACTGCCCGAGTTAAACCAGGAATGGTTTAACAATCCCTCCATGAGTGCTCAGACTGTTCGCAATAGGTTGAGAGAGGCTGGACTGAGGGTTTGTAGGCCTGTTGTAGCAGGTCCTCACCAGACATCATCGGCAACAACGTCGCCTATGGGCACAAACTCACCGTCGCTGGACCAGACAAGACTGACAAAAAGCGGTTTTGTCTCACCAGGGGTGGTGGTCGGATTCACGTTTATCGTCAAAGGAATGAGCGTTACACCGAGGCCTGTACTCTGGAGTGGGATCGATTTGGAGGTGGAGGGTCAGTCATGGTCTGGGGCGGTGTGTCACAACATCACCGGACTGAGCTTGTTGTCATTGCAGGCAATCTCAACGCTGTGCGTTACAGGGGAAGACATCCTCCTCCCTCATGTGGTACCCTTCCTGCAGGCTCATCCTGACATGACCCTCCAGCATGACAATGCCACCAGCCATACTGCTCATTCTGTGCATGATTTCCTGCAAGACAGGAATGTCAGTGTTCTGCCATGGCCAGCGAAAAGCCCAAATCTCAATCCCATTGAGCACGTCTGGGACCTGTTGGATCAGAGGGTGAGGGCTAGGGCCATTCCCCCCATAAATGTCTGGGAACTTGCAGGTGCCTTGGTGGAAGAGTGGGGTAACATTTTACATCAATAATTGGAAAATCTGGTGCAGTCCATGAGGAGGAGATGCACTGCAGTACTTAATGCAGCTGGTGGCCACACCAGATACTGACTGTTACTTTTGATTTTGACCCCCCCTTTGTTCAGGGACACATTATTCAATTTCTGTTCGTCACATGTCTGTGGAACTTGTTCAGTTTATGTCTCAGTTGTTGAATCTTGTTATGTTCATACAAATATTTACACATGTTAAGTTTGCTGAAAATAAACTCAGTTGACACTGAGAGGACGTTTCTTTTTTTGATGAGTTAATTTCATCGTTTTGAGGTCTTCACTATTATTCTACAATGTAGAAAATAATATAAAATAAAGAAAAACCCTGGAATGAGTACAGTAGGTGTGTTCGAACTTTTGAATTGTTCTGTATATACATATAAAACAAGTATGGTTCTTTCTAGCAGCTGAGCTGGTTGTATGACTTTTAATCAACACACACATTACTAATACAGGTACCAAAGCTAGATGCTGCATACACTTGTGACTTTGATCATATCAAAATAGTGGGCTATTTTGATTTTTGATACACATACAGTGGGGAAAAAAAAGTATTTAGTCAGCCACCAATTGTGCAAGTTCTCTCACTTAAAAAGATGAGAGAGGCCTGTAATTTTCATCATAGGTACACTTCAACTATGACAGACAAAATGAGGAAAAGCAATCCAGAAAATCACATTGTAGGATTTTTTTATGAATTTATTTGCAAATTATGGTGGAAAATAAGTATTTGGTCACATACAAACAAGCAAGATTTCTGGCTCTCACAGACCTGTAACTTCTTCTTTAAGAGGCTCCTCTGTCCTCCACTCATTACCTGTATTAATGGCACCTGTTTGAACTTGTTATCAGTATAAAAGACACCTGTCCACAACCTCAAACAGTCACACTCCAAACTCCACTATGGCCAAGACCAAAGAGCTGTCAAAGGACACCAGAAACAAAATTGTAGACCTGCACCAGGTTGGGAAGACTGAATCTGCAATAGGTAAGCAGCTTGGTTTGAAGAAATCAACTGTGGGAGCAATTATTAGGAAATGGAAGACATACAAGACCACTGATAATCTTCCTCGATCTGGGGCTCCACGCAAGATCTCACCCCGTGGGGTCAAAATGATCACAAGAACGGTGAGCAAAAATCCCAGAACCACACGGGGGGACCTAGTGAATGACCTGCAGAGAGCTGGGACCAAAGTAACAAAGCCTACCATCAGTAACACACTACGCCGCCAGGGACTCAAATCCTGCAGTGCCAGACGTGTCCCCCTGCTTAAGCCAGTACATGTTCAGGCCCGTTTGCTAGAGAGCATTTGGATGATCCAGATGAGGATTGGGAGAATGTCAGATGAAACCAAAATAGAACTTTTTGGTAAAAACTCAACTCGTCGTGTTTGGAGGACAAAGAATGCTGAGTTGCATCCAAAGAACACCATACCTACTGTGAAGCATGGGGGTGGAAACATCATGCTTTGGGGCTGTTTTTCTGCAAAGGGACCAGGACGACTGATCCGTGTAAAGGAAAGAATGAATGGGGCCATGTATCGTGAGATTTTGAGTGAAAACCTCATTCCATTAGCAAGGGCATTGAAGATGAAACGTGGCTGGGTCTTTCAGCATGACAATGATCCCAAACACACCGCCCGGCAACGAAGGAGTGGCTTCAGAAGAAGCATTTCAAGGTCCTGGAGTGGCCTAGCCAGTCTCCAGATCTCAACCCCATAGAAAATCTTTGGAGGAGTTGAAAGTCCGTGTTGCCCAGCGACAGCCCCAAAACATCACTGCTCTAGAGGAGATCTGCATGGAGGAATGGGCCAAAATACCAGCAACAGTGTGTGAAAACCTTGTGAAGACTTACAGAAAACATTTGACCTCTGTCATTGCCAACAAAGGGTATATAACAAAGTATTGAGATAAACTTTTGTTATTGACCAAATACTTATTTTCCACCATAATTTGCAAATAAATTCATTAAAAATCCTACAATGTGATTTTCTGGATTTGTTTTCCTCATTTTGTCTGTCATAGTTGAAGTGTACCTGTGATGAAAATTACAGGCCTCTCTCATCTTTTTAAGTTGGAGAACTTGCACAATTGGTGGCTGACTAAATACTTTTTTTCCCCACTGTACATGACCCCAGACACATTTGTTTGTGATTGCCGAGCGGGTACCTTGAAGAAGTTTGGGAAGTTAATTATTGACAGTTACAGTGTAAACTCCACCACATGTTTTCGGGAAGGCCCTCATGTCTGTCGGAGAATAGATGCTCGCGTTGGTAACAGGAATGCGCACTCTGGAGAGAACGGATTAGGCTCCGTTTTATTGCTTCAGTGCACAATCCACGCTTCGCACACATACACACCACCTATCTACCATCACCAAACCATACTCCTACCCAACAACAGGTGGTTCGAA
The DNA here is from genome assembly GCA_030435695.1 of Brachymystax lenok tsinlingensis. NCBI lineage: Eukaryota > Metazoa > Chordata > Actinopteri > Salmoniformes > Salmonidae > Brachymystax > Brachymystax lenok. The sequence goes on from CM059803.1 coordinate 36,010,137, forward strand.
TAATTCCCATTCAGTAGGAAGGCATATATAAAAGTTCATTATTACATTGTTACCACGTTACATGTTACAGATCTCATAGTAGGCTACAAAGTGTTCTTAATGATTACACAATATGGTGTATGTAATAATGCTATTGCCTCCTGAAAGACCCTCCTGATATATTGTTTAACTTTAGATTTTACGCATTCCTTCTCTGTGGCTGTGGACAGACACTCTTTCTTTCACCCCGTCAACCTGCACCACAGTGGAGACTAATGGTTATGGGTATTATTTCAAGGTTATTATTATAAGGTTATTTTAAATTATGACTCATGAGTAATGAATTGTGCTATCCCTCTCGTGTATGTATTCTCTCTCTCTCTCTCTCTCTCTCTCTCTCTCTCATACACTTGTGAGTAAAATGGCAAGAAATATTACAAATCAATAATTCTGGATAATTCTGAGAGGATGACTTTCCAGCCTGACTGAACAGGAGACTGGAGGAGGGAGAGGACGTTCTCTCAAAGCACACACTTAATGTTAAGGAACACACACACGCACGTGACGCACGCACGGTAGTAGCCTCAACGAATTCTCACAAGGTAGTCGGAAAACTTCTCAATCGAAGTTGACTCTGTAGCGTCCCCCAATGGTGTGATTTGTTACTTTTTTCTCATTTCTAATTTGGGGCAAATCAGATCAATTCTAACATGAGGTAAAAGACAACACGAAATAGACCTCAAGTGTGAGGAAAATAACTACTTTAAAAAAACGTTAACATTATATCAAATTAATATTTATTTTTCACAGATGTCTGTGTCAATTATACATCAGTAGTGCTGAAATGCACATAAAAACAAAGACTTGTGTGAGCGACCGTGCGTGAGTGTTTGTTTTCGTGTGTACTGTATATGCGTGACAAACAAGTATTTTTTGTTTCAATACCATTTTTGCTTACAAAAAAATATATAAACAGTAACATCTGTCACTCCTTGGTATCAAACATTATTTTTTCAATACGAATGTCATATTTGACGTATAGCATATAAGTATCCTACTGTAGTCAAATAAAAACAGCAACAATTCCAGAAAGGACATTCAATTTGTAAAAACAACACATTACTTTCATTACTTAACATCCTCTCTGTATATCAAACATCTTGCGACAATTTTCTATTTTCAATTAAAAAGTCGATCTATCTTGGAACACACAACACAAGCTTAATTGGTTCCTATCCAGTTGTCACCTTGAACGATACACACCAAACTGGTGCAGATAGCGTTGTATAAAAAAACATTAAATTAATGAATAGTGAGTTACACTGGGTGTTGACAGAAACAGATGACCTATGTAGTGCAGACCTGGACAGAAAATAGTTGTATTTTGTAATTTATTTGAAAACCTTTCAAATACTCGAGGTAGTCAAATATACACTAAACATGTAAAGTGTTTGTCCCATGTTTCATGAGCTGAAATAAAACATCCCAGATAATCCATCCACCTGACAGGTGTGACATATCAAGAAGCTGATTAATTAAACAGCATAATCATCACAGGTGCAAAAAAAAGCCACTGTAAAATGTGAAGTTTTGTCACACAACACAATGCCACAGATGCCTCAAGTTTTGAGGGAGTGTGCAATTGGCATGCTGACTGCAGGAATGTCCACCAGAGCTGCTGCCAGAGTAAATCATGTTAATTTCTCTACCATAAACCACCTCCAACCTCATTTTAGATAATTTGGCAGTACGTCCAATCGGCCTCACAACTGCAGACCACGTGTAACCACGCCAGCCAGGACCTCCACAACTGGCTTCTTCACCTGCGGGATCATCTGAGACCAGCCACACGGACAGCTGATGAAACTGTGGGTTTGCACAACCGAAGAATATCTGCACAAAATGTCAGAAACCATCTCAGGGAAGCTCATCCGAGTGCTTGTCGTCCTCACCAGGGTCTTGACCTGGTGAGGACCAAATGCTCAACTTCGATGGCCACTGGCATGCTGGAGAAGTGTGCTATTCACGGATTAATCCTGGTTTCAACTGTACCAGGCAGATGGCAGACAACATGTATGGCGTTGTGTGGGCAAGAGGTTTGCTGATGTCAATGTTGTGAACAGAGTGCCCCATGGCTGTGGTGTGCTTATGGTATGGGCAGGCATAAGCTACGGACAACGAACACAATTGCATTTTATTGATGGCAATTTGAATGCACAGAGATACCATGACGAGATCCGGAGGCCCATTGGTCGTGCCATTCATTAATATAGCCTGTAGCCTAGAATGAAATACATGAGGGACATGGAATCACCTCAACATTAGAGAAGACCACTTTTGCAGCTTCAAAATGACTAAGGGCGTTTTCACACATAGCTTTGAGCTATAGTTCGACTCAGGGGCGTCATGCAGACCAAAAATCAGAGAGGGCACAAGGTACGTGAGGATGTCTGGGGGTGGAGAATTTATCATTTTGCCTTTGTACACGCTTGGCATTCTCTCAGCCAGGCTTTATCAATGGTGGCTACTTTGAAGAATCTCAAATATAAAATATACACTTTTTTGGTTACTACATGATTCCATATGTGTTATTTCATAGTTTTGACATCTTCACTATTATTCTACAATGTAGAAAATAGTAAAAATAAAGAAAAATCTTTGAATGAGTAGGTGTGTCCAAACTTTTGACTGGTACTGTATATTTTTATTTTTATCTAAACTACCTCTTGAGCTGTCTGTATCCTCCCTGACTGATGGTGCTTCTTTATTAGAAACTAAATATGCTTCTCTGCATCTCTGCTGAAATCTGTGTACAGTACATGATTGAAAGGAATGTGAGTCTTATTCAGTACATTTAGTAATTTCTTGCTTTTTTAAAGTCTGCCAATTTTGCCAGCATTCATGCCAGCTAAGATTGTTAGACAAGCTAGCTACTCTAACTTGATAGCGTGAAATGGCTTCTTTGTAACTAAAATTAAATCAACATTTATTTGTCACATGCTTCCTAAACAACATGTGTAGAGAGTGAAACGCTTACTTACAGGTCATTTTCCAACAACGCAGAGTTAAAGATGAATAAGACATTTAAATAGTGAAATCTGGAATAAAGACACAGTCAATAACAAATAACAAGAACAAGAACAATAAAATGGCTATATACAGGGAGTCAGGCCAGGCCCTACGGGGGGGTAAAAGGAGGCTTTGCCCCCTCAGTTGAAACTTGTGCCCCTTCAGTTTTAGTTTAATGTCCCTAGATAAAAAATATCTGAAAAGTTGAAATGATTGAGTGACAGGTTGGCACAAAATCTGTATCTCCGCTGTGATGTGTCAGCACAATGGACAGAGCACGCTGAGAGGATCTGTATCTCCGCTGTGATGTGTCAGCACAATGGACAGAGCACGCTGAGAGGATCTGTATCTCCGCTGTGATGTATCAGCACAATGGACAGAGCACGCTGAGAGGATCTGTTTCTCCGCTGTGATGTGTCAGCACAATGGACAGAGCACGTTGCGGTGTGTGTTGAAGGCAGGCAATCAGTTTCAGAAAAGTAGTCACTGAGATCTGTATTCAAATATTTTAAAAAAGTAATCGCTTTCTGAGATCTGCTTTAAAAAATAGTCATTTGTTGGGATCTGTATTCAAATAGTTATCAAAATCTGATTTGCTGATTCATGGACCGTCTATATCGGTTTACCTTACATTCGCACTGGCACAAGGAGCAGCGCGCACAGCGACAACGTCATCACATCATCCAAAAAACATGGCACACATTGGATGAATCTAAGATGTTAAAATCTTCGGTTGTGAGTGCTGGAAATATAATCGGCCTCAGCGACAATTATTTGAATAATTCAATGGATTTTCTGTGCACAAAGGTGATGACTGAAGTTTCAAATCTGACTTCTCTACGTGGCTGGTCTATGGAAATTGTCTTTCTGGGCCTGACGTTAGTTAAACGTACCGAAGCAACACTGTAGGAGCATTCGAAACTGTGCTTTGAGACCGGAACCTTGGCTCCTTGATCAGAAGGAGCTGCTGAGTTCAAATGGACTGCAGGAGAATAGTACACATGACCGTGTTCCCCCTCACTAACAGTTGCTGTATAACATTTTTTTTATTCAATTCATTTCACATTTTACAGAGGGAGAATGGGAATAAAGCATCAGTGGAATGTCGTTTTTTTCTCCCCTACATTGTTCAATAACACATCATCAGTTGCAGTTGTTGTATGTCTGCGCCTGCTTTCGTATGGCCTCGCGTGCGTCCGTAGCGTTCTTCTCCAGCTCTCCTAGCTCGGTGTGCTGGTCCAGCATTCTCTGCTCATTATTACGGAACTTCCTCTCAAGCTCTGAAACAGAACAGCAGAGAACTCATTATAGGAAGACAACAGGGACATTCATTAAAAAGTTTAGTCCCAAATGGCGCCCTGTTCCCTATATAATGCACTGCTTTGGAGCCGAGCCCAACGGGCCCTGGTCAAAACTGTTGTTCTATGTAGAGAATTTCCAGTTCACACTTACAGACACATCTACATTCAAAACCAAAGACACCATGCTGATATCCTGTGGTCATGGAATACCTTACAGCCATGACTATGTTGGCTACGTATTGTATCTCATATTTCATGTTTCAGAGGGAAGTACGGTACACACTCCGTAGGGTTTCTATGCCCTTGTCAGCCTTAGTGAGCAGGTCTTCAGCCTCCTTCTTGATCTCTTTGGCCCTCTGGTTGACGCTTCCCAGGTCCCCAGAGGCCCCACCCAGAGAGTCCACCTTCATTTGCAGGTCTTTGTACAGATCCTTCGTCTCATTCAGCCTCTGGATCACAACACAGAGACACACACAGCTACAAATCAACAACCAAACCCCCAGCTACACATCCACAACCAGACACACACAACTACACATGAACAACCACACACACAACTACAATCACAGACACAGCTACAACCAGACACACAAAACTACACACCAACAACCACACATCAACAACCACACACACAACTACAATCACAGACACAGCTACAACCAGACACACAAAACTACACACCAACAACCACACATCAACAACCACACATCAACAACCACACACCCAACTACACATAAACAACCACAACTACACATCAACATATTGTAGCACAACTAGGAAACAGACACACTCATCCATAGACACACATGCTTATGCACACACACACACACACACACACACACCTGCTCTAGTCCCAATGCTGCATGGGTGGCATTTTTGGCCTGGTTCTTGACATCTTGGGCCATCTCCATGTTTTGATCTATCTTGTCCTGTAGCGCCTCCACCCCCATGGACAGGTTGGCCAGTCGCATCATAGCACCCATTTGCTTGGTCTCCAGATCCTGAAGGTTCTCTTCCACCTGAGAAGTGGGAAAGGCACACAACAAGTAGGGACATAGCAGACTGAGAAACACACACACACACACACACACTGCGATGTGGCTGTGGAGAGCTGTGTACAGTACCGTTGCGGTGGCGTTCCTGGTGCTCTTCAGGTTGTTCAGGGCATGGTCCAGGACTTCGGTTGCTTTCTGAATGGCTTTCTCAGACTCATCCAACGCCTGCTTAGTCCTGTTGGCTGTGTCCTTCACTCCTTCTGCTCGTGTCCTACAAATACATACAGGACAAGTGAAAAATGTGTGTGTGTGTGTATGTATGTATGAGTGTTTCTATGTGTATGTGTGTGTTTGTATGTGTATGTGTTTGTCAGTGTGTGTGTGTGTGTGTGTGTGTGTGTGTGTGTGTGTGCGCATGTGTGTGCGCATGTGTGTGCGCGTGTGTGTGTGTGTTTGTATGTGTGTAGTAGACTGAGAGCTCTGCTCTGCTAGGAAAACATACTGAAAGGCTATGACCACAGAGTTTCTAAACCCAGAGGTGCAACATCGCGAGACTTCCGGGAATGCTTGCGATTCAGATCAAACAGACCAGGATTTGGGGGTTGAGAAGTCAATGAGAGAAGTGAATTTAGTTTCCTTAGTTGTTCATTTTCAATACATTTTAAGGTACAACCTAGATTGGAGCCAATGTCTTAAGTAGTTGAATATGTTATTACTCCAATCGCATGAAAGTGAAAAACTGAAACGTATTCATTTTCGTCAAAACAACTTTATATCGAAGGAGTGCCTTGCCATGCATTTCAATACATGAGCTTAGCTACACTGAACCAAAATGTAAACGCAACATGTAAAGTGCTGGTCCCACGTTTTATGAGCTGAAATAAAAGCTCCCAGAAATTGTCCATATACACAAAAAGCTTATTTCTCGTAAATGTTGTGCACAAATTTGTTTACATCCTTGTTAGTAATCATTTTATCATTTGTCAAGATAATCCATCCACCTGACAAGTGTGGCATATCAAGAAGCTGATTCAACAGCATGATCATAACACAGGTGTACCTTGTGCTGGGGACAATAACGGGCTGTGGAGTATTTCGGTCTTTAATGAGGCCCTTTTGTGGGGAAAAACTAATTCTGATTGGCTGGGCGGGGCGGGTCTGGCTCCCAAGTGGATGGGCCTATGCCAGGCCCACCCATGGCTGCGCCCCTGCCCAGTCATGTGAAATCCATAGAATAAGGCTATATGAATTTATTTCAATTGACTGATTTCCTTAACAGTAACTCAGCAAAATCTTTGAAATGGTTGCATTTTGCGTTCATATTTTTGTTCAGTATTGTTAATGTCGCTATGACATCGCCTACAAGTGTGATCTGGTATTTCTATTGGGGATTTAGCCGTTCATACTGTACTGTTACGGTACAGTCTTTGCTATGATTCTCTCTCTGTGCATTTCCTGTCTTCCATTTTATGTCACAGAGTAACTACCGCTGAACAGAATATACACAACCGGTCAAAAGTTGTTCCTTTATTTTTAATATTTTCTACATTGTAGAACAATAGTGAAGACATCAAAACTATGAAATAACACACATGGAATCATGTAGTAACCAAAAAAGTGTTAAATCAAAATATATTTGAGATTTGAGATTATTCAAATAGCCACTCTCTGCCTTGATGACAGCTTTGCAAAATCTTGGCATTCTCTCAACCAGCTTCACCTGGAATGCTTTTCCAACAGTCTTGAAGGAGCTGCTTTTCCTTCACTCTGCGGTCCAAATAATCACAAACCATCTCAATTTGGTTGAGGTCGGGTGATTGTGGAGGCCAGGTCATCTGATGTAGCACTCCGCCACTCTCCTTCTTGGTCAAATAGACCTTACACAGCCTGGAGGTGTGTTGGGTCATTGTCCTGTTGAAAAGAAATGATAGTCCCACTAAGCGCAAACCAGATGGGATGGCATATCCCTGCAGAATTATGTGGTAGCCATGCTGGTTAAGTGTGCCTTGAATTATAAATAAATCCCTGACAGTGTCACCAGCAAAGCACCCCCACACCATCACACCTTCTCCTCCAAGCTTCATTGGTGGGAAATACACATGCGGAGATCATCCGTTCACCCACACGCATCTCACAAAGACACAGCCGTTGGAACCAAAAATCTCAAATTTGGACTCCAGACCAAAAGACAAATTTCCACTGGTATAATGTCCATTGCTCATGTTTCTTGGCCAAAGCAAGTCTCTTCTTATTATTGTTGTCCTTTAGTAGTGGTTTCCTTGCAGCAATTCGACCATGAAGACCTGATTCACGCAGTCTCCTCTGAACAGTTGATGTTGAAATGTGTATGTTACTTGAACTCTGTGAAGCATTTATTTGGGCTGCAAATTCTGAGGCTGGTAACTCTAATGAACTTCTCCTCTGCAACAGAGGTAACTCTGGGTCTTCCATTCCTGTGGCGGCCCTCATAAGAGCCAGTTTCATCATTAAAATTCTTTAAATCTTCCGTATTGACCTTCATGTCTTAAATTATTGATGAACTGTCGTTTCTCTTTGCTTATTTGAGCTGTTCTTGCCATAATATGGACTTGGTCTTTTACCAAATGGGTCTATCTTCTGAATACCACCCCTACCTTGTCACAACACAACTGATTGGCTCAAACACATTAAGGAAATAAATTCTACAAATTGACTTTAAAGAAGGCACACCTGTTAATTGAAATAAATTCCAGGTGACTACCTCATGAAGTTGGTTGAGAGAATGCAAAGAGTGTGCAAAGCTGTCATCAAGGCAAAGGGTGGCTACTTTGAAGAATATCAAATATATAATATATTTTGATTTGAACACTTTTTGGTTACTACATGATTCCATATGTGATATTTCATAGTTTTGATGTTTTCACTATTATTCTACAATGTAGAAAATAGTCAAAATAAAGAAAAACCCTTGAATGAGTAGGTGTTCTAAAACTTTTGACCGGTAGTGTACAACTTAAAGCAACCACATATTTAGCCATGGAGAACGTTCTGATTGGCCAGTGAGGGATGAAGCATTGACCACACCCACAACTTGTTTACTCATCAAAACCCAGCCCTTTCGCACCACCGCCAGCTACTGTGGTCATAATTCCGGTTGTGAAAATAAAATAAAAAGATTTCAGACACAGAATCTATATTGCTACCGCCTGCGCTAAGATTTACTATTGCGTTAGGTTTGTTAAAATGGAAGCCTATAAGTCTAATATGCCTCCTGTTGTCTCTTTCTCCCTCTGTCTTACTTGGCATCCTTAGCTCTGTTGAGCAGCTCCTTGGCCCGGTGGAGTTGCTGGGAGGTGTGGTTGAACATCCCCTGTACATCTGTCAGGTTGCTGATGTTGTCTTTGATCTGCTGGACAACAGTGTCCAGAGTGGTTCTGTTCACAGGCAGAGATATAGCCAGCACCTGCTGAGCCACCTTTTCTATGCTCTCCGGGTCCGCACCCTCCTCTGTAAACAACACACCACGATCAAATTGATATCATAAGAAGTGTCCAAAGAGAGAGAGAGAGAGAGAGAGAGAGAGAGAGAGAGAGAGAGAGAAAGAGAGAGAGAGAGAGAGAGAGAGAGAGAGAGAGAGAAATATGTATTTTTTTAATGAAACGTTTTCTGGAAGGTTAATGGCATTAACAAACCAGTCAGGAAATCTTTGATCTTCTGAATGAATTCCTTGAGTTTCTTATTAGAGTTTTCAAAGAAGTCCTTATTCTTCTTGGCTTTGTCCAAATTGTCCATGGCTTGACTTTTAACGTCCTGGGTCAGCATAGCTATGTAATGGAGCTGGAAACATAACACAGAGGATTACTGAAAAACACACTGCATATGGAACACTATATACAAAACACGCTGTGTTAAGACTCACAAAGACACTGACAAGCATATAATACAACCCCTTTTGGGTAACTGGAACAGCAGGTCAGTGATTCAGCTTATATTGAGGCACATGCACGCAGAGGTATAGTTAGTGCATGTAAAAGAGTAAGGCAGACACACCTTCTTCGCCATGCCCCGGAGATCTTCACTGGCAGCCGTTAGGTTGTCAGTGACATCACTGGCGTGTTTCAGTCCCTTTAGGGAGGCGCTCACAGTCCCCTTACACCCGTCCCCTCCACACACCCGCTGACCGCCATCGTCACGACAACCAGCACCCCCACACGGGCTGTCATGACATGTGCCATTGGAGCTGGTATTGGAATGGCCACCACATACCTGGAGGAAAACACAAAACAGGTAGGGTCAGTGTCTGACACAGACAGAGGGCTACGGGTCACACATCCAGGGCAGGGATGCTGTAACATTTATTTACAAGTGAAATGAACACATCATGACAGGTACGTCTGCCAGTTAGAACTACGCGTCAGACAGAAATGACCATAATGCTAATCATTATTTAAATGAAACCAGCCCTTTACCACACAACACAGCCAAGATGATTGTTCCTGCTGATTGGTAGGCATTGTCCTCGCAGCCATCAGCACTATCTATAACCACTCAGACCAAAAACAAGCTTCCCTTTAGAATACTGAGAAGACCCCACTATATTGTCCCCTACATGCCCCCTTTATACCTGGCGACTCAGGTGTGGGACTTTCTTGTCTACATCTTGGGCTTTGTCCTGTAGCTCTGACAGTGATTTCTTCTGGGCTGCCACCGTGCGCAGGAACTCATCCCTCCTCTGGTTCAGAAGGTCCTCAGTGTGTGCGCGTGTGGCTTTAGACTCCTCGACGGGGCTGAAGGGAACAGACACTGAGGCGCTGCACTTCTGGTGAGCCTCCTGGGACCCACGGTAGTACTTCTTCACATTGTCAAACTGATCTGGGATGGAGAGGAGGACCAGGGCAAAACAAATGAGTGAAAGAGAGTAAAAAACGTGCAAAGACTGTACGTGTGTATGTGTCTATGTTTTGTGGTCTAGGGGGAGGTGCTACCTTGGAATCCGGAGCTGAGGTTGTTCCTCCGTTCTTGGTGTCGGTGCACCAGGGTGGTGTTAAGGTCTCTGAGTTCTCTCTCCATCTGGGTCAGGTTCCTCCTCAGTACCTCGTCCTGCACTGCTGTCCCATTCAGTTCACGGGCCACACCCATCAGACGGCCGTCAGTCAGAGCTATCTCCACCCTGGATACACCACAGAGAAGCACCAGAGACCTCTGAGTACAATTGTCAGTGTGTATTGACATTTCACACACTGTCCTGTTTTATGTGTATAATTGTTGTATGACTGGGTTTCAATAAGCACAGCTGCCCCTCTTGCAAAATTTGCATAAGAGGGTTTAGCTGTTCTACACTGCTCCTCTGTAGCTCAGTTGGTAGAACATGGAGCACCAGGATAATGGTTTCAATTCCCGGGATTATGTACATGTCATGGTTGTCTTCTCTCGGGAATGACCAAAGCGCAGCGACGTAACCAGAATACATGTTTATTAACCAAAACGGGACGAGACGGAACAAAACAATAAACAATACGTGAACCCTACCGCTAAATCCTAAACTGGACACAGAGATCTAAACCTAAACACGACTGACGAAACCTAACTACACACGAATGGCAGAACCTAACTAAACACGAAAGACAAGAACCTGACTTAACACGATAACCATAACATAAACAATAACTCACAAAACTAAAGTGCAAACCCCAAACATATATATGGTTCCCAATTAGAGGTAACGAGACTCAGCTGCCTCTAATTGGGAACCATTATCCCAACATAGAAATAGACACCATAGAACACAAGAAACCCCTACACCAAAGCAAAACTAAACCCTCCAGCCTGTGCACTCAGGCCTGGGCGTTACAATACCCCAAAGGCGCGGACTCGGACGCCCCAAAAGTCCTTGGGGGTCTTCGGTGGGTCCCTTTGTTCCAGGTGGGGGCTCCGGTGCCGGCCCGTGCGGGTTCGGTTTAAGGCCCCGGAGGCCCGGACCATTCCCTGGAACTCTGGTGCGTGGAGCAGAAGCTGGGCGTACTGGACTCATGATGCTCACGGGAACTCTGGTGCGTGGAGCTGGAACTGGCCGTACTGGACTCATGATGCTCACCGGAACTCTGGTGCGTGGAGCAAGACCCGGCCTTACCGGACCCACGATGCTCACGGGGACTCTGGTACGTGGAGCAGGAACTGGCAGTACCGGACTCGTGATGCTCACTGGAACTCTGGTGCGTGGAGCAGGAACTGGCAGTACCGGACTCGTGATGCTCACTGGAACTCTGGTGCGTGGAGCAGGAACTGGTCATACTGGACTCGTGATGCTCACTGGAACTCTGGTGCGTGGAGCAGGAACTGGCCGTACTGGGCTCGTGACGCGCACTCTGGTGCGGAGCGGGAACAGGCCGAACTGGGCTCGGACGGCGCACTCTGGTGCGAGGAGCGGAACAGGCCGAACTGGGCTCGTGACGCGCACTCTGGTGCGGGAGCGGGAACCGGCCGTACTGGGCTCGTGACGCGCACTCTGGTACGGGGAGCGGGAACCGGCCGTACTGGGCTCGCTAAAGCGCGCGGGAGCCTGGTGCGCCGGAGCCGAACAGGGCGTGGCGGGCTCTGAAGGCGCACTGGGGCCTGATGCGTGGAGCAGGGACAGGGCGTGTTGAATCCACAACACGGACATGGATCGTGGAACATGGAACAGGTACAGGGCGTGTTGACTCCACAACACGTACTGGGATCTTGGAACTGGAACAGGGACTGGACGTGTTGACTCCACAACACGAACTGAGATCTTGGAACTCGGAACAGGGACAGGACGTGTTGACTCCACAACACGAACTGGGATCTTGGAACTCGGAACAGGGACTGGACGTGTTGACTCCACAACACGAACTGGGATCTTGGAACTCGGAACAGGGACTGGACGTGTTGACTCCACAACACGAACTCGGATCTTGGAGCGTGGAACAGGGACTGGACGTGTTGACTCCACAACACGAACTGGGGACCTGATGCGGAGAGCAGGCACCACTCTTCCAGGTAGCACACTGACCTTGACCTGACCGATGAGTGGAGCTGGAATCTCTCGGACTGGGCTGTGGATTCGGACCGGAGATTCTGCCTGTAGGACCGCAGGATATCTGGGTCCCAAAAGGCGCACTGGAGACCTGGCGCGCAGAGCTGGCACCACTCTTCCTGGCTGCACACTCAGTCTAGCCCGACTGATAATGGGAGCTGGAATCTTTCGTACCAACCTCTGAATACGCACAGGAGAAACCGTGCGCAAAACTGCATAGCAGGGTGACCTCTCCGTGCGACGCTCTCCCCAACGCTCTCTCCACAAAGCACGAGGAGTTGGCTCAGGAGTCCCTCCTGAACCGGCCAACCTCCTCGTGTGCCCCCCCCAAAAAAAGTTTTTTGGGGCTGTCTTTCGGACCTCCGTGCCAGGCGAGTCCCAATGAGCTGCTCCCTGGTCCAGTACTCCCGGGTCTCTCGCTGCTTGGTCTTCGGTTGGTGGGTTATTCTGTCATGGTTGTCTTCTCTCGGGAATGACCAAAGCGCAGCGACGTAACCAGAATACATGTTTATTAACCAAAACGGGACGAGACGGAACAAAACAATAAACGATGAACAATACGTGAACCCTACCGCTAAATCCTAAACTGGACACAGAGATCTAAACCTAAACACGACTGACGAAACCTAACTACACACGAATGGCAGAACCTAACTAAACACGAAAGACAAGAACCTGACTTAACACGATAACCATAACATAAACAATAACCCACAAAACTAAAGTGCAAACCCCAAACATATATATGGTTCCCAATTAGAGGTAACGAGACTCAGCTGCCTCTAATTGGGAACCATTATCCCAACATAGAAATAGACACCATAGAACACAAGAAACCCCTACACCAAAGCAAAACTAAACCCTCCAGCCTGTGCACTCAGGCCTGGGCGTTACAGTACATAATGTATGCACGCATAAAAGCATATGTTAAATGTCATACATTATGATGCTATATTAGGTGAATGAAACTCTCTAGCTCCACCTACAGTACAGAGGAGTATGATGCTTTTACCTCAGGTCATCGATGGACTGGCCAATCAGCTGGTGTAGCCTGTCCCGGTCTCCGTCTAGGATCAGGTCCTGTACCTGGGCCAGTTTATTCTCCAGCTCATGGATGTGTTTGTCTCCCACGCCGGGAGTCTCTCCGCTCTCCAGGATCCTCTGGATGTCGTAACCGATGTGGTCCAGGTCCCGGCGGATCATACACACCGCGTCGTCCCACAGCTCGAAGCAGGGGTGGCACCGGACACACTTAGGGAAGGCCCCGGTGAAGCCGTGGGCACACTCGTCACACCGCCGTCCCGCCATCCCCTCCCTGCACTCACACGCCCCCGTCACACGGTCACACTGAGCAGTCTCCGAGCCTAGCGGCTCACACTTACACTCTGACAGAAGATGGAGAGGGGGAGATGGGGGAGAGAGATAGAGAGGGGGAGATGGGGGAGAGAGATTGAGAGTGGGAGAGAGATGGAGAGGGGCAGATGGAGGAGAGAGATGGAGAGAGGGAGAGAGATGGAGAGGGGGAGATGGAGGAGAGAGATGAAGAGAGATGGAGGAGAGAGATTGAGAGGGGGAGAAAGATGGAGAGGAAATGGGGTAGAGAGATAGAGAGAGGGAGATGGGGAGAGAGATGGAGAGGGGGAGAGAGATGGAGAGGTGGAGAGAGAAGGAGAGGGGAGATGGGGAGAGAGACAGGAGATGGGGGAGAGAGATGGAGATGGGAGATGGGGGAGAGCGATGGAGAGGGGGAGAGAGATGGAGAGGTGGAGAGAGAAGGAGAGGGGAGATGGGGAGAGAGATGGAGATGGGAGATGGGGGAGAGCGATGGAGAGGGGAGAGATTGAGAGGTGGAGAGAGAAGGAGAGGGGGAGATGGGGGAGAGAGAGGAGATGGGGGAGAGAGATGGAGATGGGAGATGGGGAGAGCGATGGAGAGGGAGAGAGATGGAGAGGTGGAGAGAGAAGGAGAGGGGAGATGGGGGAGAGAGACGGAGATGGGGAGAGAGATGGAGATGGGAGATGGGGGAGAGCGATGGAGAGGGGAGAGAGATGGAGAGGTGGAGAGAGAAGGAGAGGGAGATGGGGGAGAGAGACGGAGATGGGGAGAGAGATGGAGAGGTGGAGAGAGAAGGAGAGGGGGAGATGGGGGAGAGAGACAGAGATGGGGAGAGAGATGGAGATGGGAGATGGGGAGAGAGAGATGGAGAGAGGGGAGAGAAGGGGAGAGAGAGATTGAGAGGGGAGATGGGGAGAGAGAGATGGAGAGGGGGAGAGAGATGGAGAGGTGGAGAGAGAAGGAGAGGGGGAGATGGGGGAGAGAGACGGAGATGGGGGAGAGAGATGGAGATGGGAGATGGGGGAGAGAGATGGAGAGGGAGAGAGATGGAGAGGGGCAGATGGAGGAGAGAGATGGTGAGAGGGAGAGAGATGGAGAGGGGGAGATGGAGGAGAGAGATGGAGATGGGGAGATGAGGGAGAGAGATGGAGAGAGGTGGAGAGGGGAGATGGGGGAGAAAGATGGAGAGGGGAGATGGGGGAGAAAGATGGAGAGGGGGAGATGGGGGAGAGAGATGGAGAGGGGGAGATGGGGGAGAGAGATAGAGAGGGAGATGGGGGAGAAAGATGGAGAGGGGGAGATGGGGGAGAGAGATGGAGAGGGAAGATGGGGGAGAGAGATGGAGAGGGAGATGGGGGAGAGAGATAGAGAGGGGAGATGGGGAGAGAGATTGAGAGGGGAGATGGGGAGAGAGATGGAGAGGAGATGGGGGAGAGAGATGGAGAGGGGGAGATGGGGGAGAGAGATGGAGAGGGGAGATGGGGAGAGAGATGGAGAGGGAGATGGGGAGAGAGATGGAGAGGGGGAGATGGGGGAGAGAGATGGAGAGGAGAGATGGAGAGGGGGTACACATGAAGTTAGTGGATATGAAGGTCACAATAATAAAGTATTAACGGTCAAATACCTAGGTGTCTGGTTAGACTGTAAACTCTCCTTCCAGACTCACATCAAACATCTCCTATCTAAAATTAAATCTAGAATTGGCTTCCTATTTCGCAACAAAGCTTCCTTCACTCATGCTGCCAAACATACCCTCGTAACCTCCAATACTCTACTCAACAAACTGGATGCAGTCTATCACAGTGCCATCCGTTTTGTTACCAAAGCCCCATATACCACCCACCACTGCGACCTGTACGCTCTCGTAGGCTGGCCTTTGCTTTACACTCGTTGCCATATCCACTGGCTCCTGGTCATCTACAAGTCCCTGCTAGGTAA
Organism: Brachymystax lenok tsinlingensis; assembly: GCA_030435695.1. Lineage (NCBI taxonomy): Eukaryota > Metazoa > Chordata > Actinopteri > Salmoniformes > Salmonidae > Brachymystax > Brachymystax lenok. The sequence goes on from CM059803.1 coordinate 36,025,790, forward strand.
AGTCCCGCCTTATCTCAGCTCGCTGGTCACCTTAGCATCACCAACCCGTAGCACGAGCTCCAGCAGGTATATCTCACTGGTCACCCCCAAAGCCAATTCCTCCTTTGGCCGACTTTCCTTCCAGTTCTCTGCTGCCTATGACTGGAACGAACTTCAAAAATCTCTGAAACTGGAGACACTTATCTCCCTCAACAGCTTTAAGCACCAGCTGTCAGAGCAGCTCACAGACCCCTGCACCTGTTTATAGCCCATCTGTAAATAGCCCAACCAACTACCTCATCCCCTACCGTATTTATTTATTTATCTTGTTCCTTTGCACCCCAGTTTTTCTACATTGCACATTCATCTACTGCACATTTTTACCATTCCAGTGTTAAATTGCTATATTGTAATTACTCTACCACCATGGCCTATTTATTGTCTTACCTTCCTTATCCTACCTCATTTGCACTCTTTGTATATAGATTAGTTTTTTTTTCTACTGTATTATTGACTGTATGTTTGTTTTACTCTATGTGTAACTCTGTGTTGTTGTATGTGTCGAAATGCTTTGCTTTATCTTGGCCAGGTCGCAGTAGTAAATGAGAACTTGTTCTCAACTTGTCTACCTGGTTAAATAAAAAAAATAAAAATAAAAAAATTTGAACATAGAATTCAAATCAAATGTTATTTGTCACATGCGCCAAATACAACAGGAGTAGACCTTACAGTGAAATGCTTACTTACAAGCCCTTAACCAAAAATGCAGTTTTAAGAAGAAAAACATTTGTTAAGAAAGTATTTACTAAAATAAACTGAAGTAAAAAATATATAAAAAAATGTAAATAAAAAATGTTAATAATTAAGGAGCAACAATAAAATAACAAGGCTTTATACAGGGGGTACCGGTACAGAGTCAATGTGGAGGCTTTATACAGGGGGTACCGGTACAGAGTCAATGTGGAGGCTTTATACAGGGGGTACCGGTACAGAGTCAATATGGAGGCTATATACAAGGGGTACTGGTACAGAGTCAATGTGGAGGCTTTATACAGGGAGTACCGGTACAGAGTCAATGTGGAGGCTATATGCAGGGGGTACCGGTACAGAGTCAGTGTGGAGGCTTTATACAGGGAGTACCGGTACAGAGTCAGTGTGGAGGCTATATACAGAGGGTACCGGTACAGAGTCAATGTGGAGGCTTTATACTGAGGGTACCGGTACAGAGTCAATGTGGAGGCTATATACAGGGGGTACCGGTACAGAGTCAATGTGGAGGCTATATACAGAGGGTACCGGTACAGAGTCAATGTGCAGGGGCACCGGTTAGTCGAGGTAATTGAGGTAATATGTACATGTAGATAGAGGTAAAGTGACAATGCATGAATAATAAACAAAGAATAGCAGCAGCGTAAAAATGGGGGGTGGGGACAATCCAAATAGTCTGGGTAGCCATTTGATTAGCTGTTCAGGAGTCTTATGGCTTGGGGGTAGAAGCTGTTAAGAAGCCTTTTGGACCTAGACTTGGCATTCCGGCACCACTTGCCGCGTGGCAGCAGAGAGAACAGTCTATGACTGGGGTAGCCGGAGTCCTTGGAATTTATTTCAATTTACTTCTGACACCTACTATAGAGGTTCTGGATGGCAGGAAGCTTGGCCCCAGTGATGTACTGGGCTGTTCACACTACCCTCTGTAGTGCCTTGCGGTCTGAGGCCGAGCAGTTGCCATACCAGGCAGTGATGCAACCAGTCAGGATGCTCTCAATGGTCCAGCTGTAGAACTTTTTGAGGATCTGAGGACCCGTGCCAAATCTTTTCAGTCTCCTGAGGGGGAATAGGTTTTGTCTTGCCCTCTTCACGACTGTCTTAGTGTGTTTGAACCATGATAGTTTGTTGGTGATGTGGACACCAAGGAACTTGAAGCTCTCAACCTGCTCCTCTTAATGATAGGCTTTGACATCTGTAACATTTAATTACCTTCACACTGCACTCCTGGATCTCCCCAATGGAACTGCTCACACTCAGCGCACTGCTTTCCCCCAAAGCCTTGCCCACAGTGACACTGTCCACTGAACTACAGACAGACAGACAGACAGACAGACAGACAGACAGACAGACAGACAGACAGACAGACAGAGAAAGAAAGATGTCAAATCATCAAACCATTCAATTAAAGTTAATATTTACTGTAGGTAATACATACTCTAGGTAATACATACTGTAGGTAATACATACTCTAGGTAATACATACTCTAGGTAATACATACTGTAGGTAATACATACTCTAGGTAATACATACTCTAGGTAATACATACTCTAGGTAATACATACTCTAGGTAATACATACTTTAGGTAATACATACTTTAGGTAATACATACTTTAGGTAATACATACTCTAGGTAATACATACTTTAGGTAATACATACTCTAGGTAATACATACTCTAGGTAATACATACTTTCACAACTATGAGGCTTACCATGTTGCAGTGGGATCCCCTGGCGTGCTGAGGGTGGCAGCCACACTGCTCACACCCTCTGTCCGTGCCATAGTTCCAGTGGTCGGGGGCACACTGGTTACAGTTGTGCCTGACCACGTTGTCCCGACACGGGCATGCTCCTGTCTGTCTGTCACAGTGGCAATGGCCATCGCTGCAGTAGGACTGTTGTGTACCTGCTGTTACACATGTGCAACCTGCAGATGGAATAACATCAACATGTCAGACGCGGTACAGCACACGCCCACACACACAGCAGAGATAGACAAGATTGTAATTTACATTTCTTTTAAAAATGTAACCTTTATTTAACTAGGCAAGTCAGTTAAGAACAAATTCTTATTTACAATGACGGCCTACACCGGCCAAACCCGGACGACGCTGGGCCAATTGTGCGCCGCCCTATGGTACTCTAAATCACAGCCGGATGTGATACAGCCTGGATTCGAACCAGTGACTGTAGTGACGCCTCTTGCGCTGAGATGCAGTGCCTTAGACAGTCACGCTATATAATTCAGCCAATGTCCAACGTGACACATGTCATCACAAATGCCAACAGTTTGTCACCAGTAGGCATCACCAGAGACAAAACTCATTAGAGATTCCAACCAGCCATTACTATGTAGAAACTTACGCCTACAATCCTGGGCCAGGGCATTGCCGTAGTAACCATGTTTACAGTCAGAGCAGGAGGGCCCGTCCGTGTTGTATAGGCAGCTCAGGCATCGGCCGGTCATGGGGTCACATGACTTGGGGTCCTGGGTGTCTATGTTGCCACTGCACTGGCACGGGCGGCACTGCCCACCTGAATGCTCAGGGTTGCCGTAGTAACCAGGGGCACACCGATCACAGCGAGGCCCTAGGGTGGGGAAAAGAGAGTGAAAGCGGTCAGGCTTACAGCTGAGAAGTTCAATGCCAATAAGTGTAGCAAGGATTTCCTTGCTACTGAGCTAAACTGTATCATTGGGACTATACCTATGTAGCCCTGTTTACAGTTGCAGAGGATTTGATTGGATGAGCTGTCAGCATGACAGGAGTGTCCGTTGGAGTGTCCGCTTTCTGCGTTACCAGGACAGGGACAATGTCGACAGTGATCCCCAGACCCCAGCACTGGGTTTCCAAAGAACCCATTTCCACACCTGGGCAGGAAGAGAAACATATTTAATGTCTTTCATTATGGTACCGATCACAGTATTATATACTGGGACTATTACCGATCACAGTATTATATACTGGGACTATTACCGATCACAGTATTATATACTGGGACTATTACCGATCACAGTATTATATACTGGGACTATTACCGATCACAGTATTATATACTGGGACTATTACCGATCACTATCTGATCTATCAACACCAAAACACTCAACAAAACGATGTCACCCACACCATTTACGAATCACTGTTTATCCCCTTGCCCACCTTTCACAGAGCTGTCCATCAGTGTAGTCCCTGCAGGCCTGGCACTCCCCTGTCTGTGGGTTGCAGCCATCAGCGTGCCCGTTACACTGGCATGGCCTGCAGCTGGGGAAGCCCCACTGGCCAGGCTGGCAGTCTGAGCACTGGCGCCCGCTGGCCCCCTGTCTGCACGGGCACTGCCCCGTCACCGGGTCACACTGCTCTCCCAGAGAACCCTGGGAGTGGCAGTCACAGGCTGGGGAGGGAGGAGGAGAAAGAGGGAGAGATAGAAAGAGGGAGAGCAGGGGAGATAGTATTTAGGATGTGGTTTGGGAGGTCACGCAGAGTATGACAAACCTGCTATATAATTTCCATTAAATAAAGATGTGATGACTGGCTGAAAGATGCCAGTGCCCACTCACCAGTGCAGCCATACGGTCCGAAGCCGTAAGTGTGAGGTGCACACTGGTCACACCGTCTTCCAATCACGTTAGGTTTACAGCGGCACTGACCTCCAACCCTGTCACACTCAGCACTGAGAGACCCCTGGGGGTCACACTGACATTCTACAGGGAAAATGAGAGTCTTCAATCAAACAAGTCATGGAGGATATTCTGTGGTGACGACAGTGTAACAATTCCATCCAACTCATACCATGCATTACTGATCATAGTGCAGCTTGCTAGAGTTAGTTGGACCAGGAAGTACTTGACACCCAGTTTTTGACAACAAGGCATTAATGGAGGCTTTGACCTTTGATCCCCTGATCCCCTAGTGAATGATGTATGGTAGACTCACGCAGGGCTCCATCGTGCAGGATGGCAGAGATGCTGCAGATGAGCTTGGTGCACATCTCTGCCAGCAGGGGCGTAGGCGTGGCCAAGAAGGACTCCATGCACATGTAACGTACCATCTCACCACGACGCTCCTCTGCCGCCGGGTCGTGACCCTGGAAACCTGGCAGCTCCGTGTACTTGGGGGTCAGCACCAGCTGGGAAGGAGGAATGGAGGGAATAAAGGAAAGTGAGTGAGAGGTGGAAAGAATTCAAATGTAAAGTGAATTTGGTACCTAAATGCACTTTTGTTTCAGACCACTAGGTGGTGGTATCTGGTCAACAGTTATTGTCACATTGCTGCTGAGAGTGGCACAGCGGTCTAAGGCACTGCATCTCAGGGGCTATAGGCGTCACTACAGACACCCTGTTTCGATTCCAGGCTGTACCACAATCGGCTGTGATTGGGAGTCCCATAAGGCGGCGCACAATTGGCCCAGCGTCGTCCGGGTTTGGCCGGTGTAGGCCGTCGTTGTAAATAAGAATTTGTTCCTAACTGACTTGCCTAGTTAAATACAGGTTCAATAAATTTAAAATATATAAATATAGTTCACTCACACACATCGAGAAGGTCAGTTTTCCTTTCTGTTTCAACTCAACTCCCTCTCATGTAGAGTTGTCACTCCAGAGCTCTGACAAGTTTAATAAGTTGATTGACTCACCGAGTCTACAAGGATGAAAGCAGTCAGGTGTCTCTGGGACACTCCGTGGCGCTGGAGTCTGATAGCCACTACATAACGGTTACTGGGCTCAAAGCAGAAAGGACTGGGCATCTGAACATACCTGTGGGTCACACAGAGACAGTCTCTTATCAAACATTCTCATAATACATTGTTGTCAGGTCCAGCCCTGGGTTTCAGGCTGGCGTGTTTAGTTTGTTTTGGTTAGTAGGGTTTTTTGGTTCTAGGTGGTATATTTCTATGTTGGGTTGATGGTTCCCAATTAGAGGCAGCTGATTGTCGTTACCTCTAATTGGGAACCATATATATGTTTGTGGTTTTCACTGGGGTTTTTGTGGGTCATTGTTTGTATAGTATGTTTAGTGGTGTGTGCACGTTTAGCCACACCGGTGTTACAATCTTCGTTTGTTCATTGTTTTCCCAGTTACGTAAAATAAAGTATGTATACTGGATACCTCGCTGCGCCTTGGTCCGTCAATATAGAAGATCGTGACAGAATGACCCACCATAAAAGGACCAAGCAGCGAAAGAGCCAGGATTTCTGGACGGGAGGAAATCCTGGCTGGAGAGGGACCCTGGACCCAGCCTGGGGAGTATCGCCGTCCTAAAGAGTAGCTGGAAGCAGCGGCGGCGGAGCGGCGCTATTATGAGGATAAATACAGAGCATGGACACCCGATCGGGAGAGATATGCTGGAACACGCCTGGCAAGGAAAACCTGAGAGGCAGCCCCCAAACATTTTTTTGGGGGGGCACACGGGGAGGTTGGCTGGTGCAGGTTGGAGACCTGAGCCAACTACTCGCGCTTTTCGAGGGGGCGTCGCACTGGTAAGACACCGTGTTATGCGGTGAAGCGCACGGTGTCTCCAGTGCTCGTTCACAGCCCGGTGCGTGACTTGCCAGCTCCTCGCATCTGTCGTGCTAGGGGGAGTTGGCAGCCAGGAAGGAGGGTGTTGTCTCAGCGCTCCTGGTCTCCGGTGCGCCTTTTCGGGCCAGGATATCCTGCGCCGGCTCTGCGTGCGGTGTCTCCGGTTCATGCCCACAGCCCGGTGCGCGACATTCCAGCTCCCCTCATCTGTGAGGCCAGGGTGAGAGTGCAGCCAGGAAGAATGGTGCCAGCTATGCGCGCTAGGTCTCCAGTGCGCCTTCGTGGACCTCAATATCCTTCGCTGGCTCTGCGTGCGGTGTCTCCGGTTCGTGCCCACAGCCCGGTGCGTGACATTCCAGCTTCCCTCCTCTGTGAGGCTAGGGTGAGTGTGCAGTCTGGTAGGATGGTGCCGGCTCTGCGATCCAGGTCTCCTATGCGCGCCGTGGGTCCAGCACGGCCCGTTCCTGCTCCCCGCACCAGAGTCCCAGTGCGCATCGTGAGTCCAGCGCGGCCCGTTCCTGCTCCCCGCACCAGAGTCCCAGTGCGCATCGTGAGCTCAGCACAGCCTGGTCATTGTACCAGGTTTCTAGGGTGGGCCTCCGGTGCCTGATCTCGGGCCAGCACGGCCGGCACCGGAGCCGCCACCTAGGACAAAGAGACCCACCCGAGGACCCCCATGGACTTTTTGGCGCGGTCGGAGTCCGCGCTTTGGGGGTAATGTCACGATCCAGCCCTGGGTGGCGTGTTTAGTTTGTTTTGGTTAGTAGGGTTTTTTGGTTCTAGGTGGTATATTTCTATGTTGGGTTGATGGTTCCCAATTAGATCCCAATGGTCCCAATGATCCCAATGGTTTCCAGCTGATTGTCGTTACCTCTATTTGGGAACCAGTTACGTAAAACAAAGTATGTATACTGGATACCTCGCTGCGCCTTGGTCCGTCAATATAGAAGATCATGACAATTGTTCTGTTTTGAGTTGTGGGAAAGCCATATGGCCCTATAAGGTTAAAAGGAAATGAAACCAGCAAAATACAAGTGAAAGAAATCAAACCTTTCCCCCAAATGACGCACAGAGTGAAGAGCCTCACTGGCCCAGACACAAAGCAGCACAGAGTGAAGAGCCTCACTGGCCCAGACACAAAGCAGCATAGACACCTCCAGTCACTATGCTGAACAAACACACAGGGACAGGGTGAAACAGGGAGGTCTGGGAATCCCTGACTGGAACAGAGACAGGTGAATCGGGTCTCTGTCAGAGGGCCCCTGACTGGAACAGAGACAGGTGAACCTGGTCTGACTGGAACAGAGACAGGTGAATCTGGTCTCTGTCAGAGGGCCCCTGACTGGAACAGAGACAGGTGAACCCGATCTGACTGGAACAGGACAGGTGAACCGGGTTTTTGTCTTTCTGCTCTCCAATACAGTTTAACAGGCAACAGACTGAACGGTGGACAGGCACACACACACACGCACGCACGCAGCACCACAATTCATCAACTAAAATGTATGTACACAACAATCCACTGTGTATTTTTCTAAACGGGATGCATTGATTCAGTCTACAGACATTGTAAAGAGTGTGATCCAGTCTACAGCCATTGTAAAGAGTGTGATTCAGTCTACAGACATTGTAAAGAGTGTGATCCAGTCTACAGCCATTGTAAAGAGTGTGATCCAGTCTACAGCCACTGTAAAGTGTGTGATCCAGTCTACAGCCATTGTAAAGAGTGTGATTCAGTCTACAGACATTGTAAAGAGTGTGATCCAGTCTACAGCCATTGTAAAGAGTGTGATCCAGTCTACAGCCACTGTAAAGTGTGTGATCCAGTCTACAGACATTGTAAAGTGTGTGACCCAGTCTACAGCCATTGTAAAGAGTGTGATCCAGTCTACAGCCATTGTAAAGAGTGTGATCCAGGCTACAGACATTCTAAAGAGTGTGATCCAGTCTACAGCCATAGTAAAGAGTGTGATCCAGTCTACAGCCATTGTAAAGAGTGTGATCCAGTCTACAGCCATTGTAAAGAGTGTGATCCAGTCTACAGACATTGTAAAGAGTGTGATCCAGTCTACAGCCATTGTAAAGAGTGTGATCCAGTCTACAGCCATTGTAAAGAGTGTGATCCAGTCTACAGCCATTGTAAAGAGTGTGATCCAGTCTACAGCCATTGTAAAGAGTGTGATCCAGTCTACAGCCATTGTAAAGAGTGTGATCCAGTCTACAGACATTCTAAAGAGTGTGATCCAGTCTACAGCCATTGTAAAGAGTGTGATCCAGTCTACAGCCATTGTAAAGAGTGTGATCCAGTCTACAGCCATTGTAAAGAGTGTGATCCAGTCTACAGCCATTGTATGCCTGGTGCCATTATGCGCTGGCATCCTGTCTGACTTCTGACTCGCTGTGTGTGTTTTTGGTCGCTTTGCTAATTGGTTCTGCCTAAGACACCAATCACAGAGCAGAACAGAACAGCAGGGGGAGCCAGGGTCCAGTGAGCCAGTCAGATCCGGGCTGGGCCCGTTGGAACTCTGGTATTCACAAGTTCCTTCTTAGGGAAGTTTCTTGACATGTGTAAGTTGACCAGAGAATAGCCCGGGTACAGACTATACTGGGAAGTCATCAGTAGGCATGGTGGAAAGGATGGGAAGGTTTATGCTGGCAAGTCTCCACAGTGATAGTTGACAGTGTGAGAGAATGAGTGTGCTGCAAGACAAACACACAACAGGTAACACCATGTAAAGAGGACTGTGGCGGCAGGACTAGTGTTTCTCAGTAACACCTTGTAAAGAGGACTGCGGCGGCAGGACTAGTGTTTCTCAGTAACACCTTGTAATGAGGACTGCGGCGGCAGGACTAGTGTTTCTCAGTAACACCTTGTAATGAGGACTGCGGCGGCAGGACTAGTGTTTCTCAGTAACACCTTGTAATGAGGACTGTGGCGGCAGGACTAGTGTTTCTCAGTAACACCTTGTAATGAGGACTGTGGCGGCAGGACTAGTGTTTCTCAGTAACACCTTGTAAAGAGGACTGCGGCGGCAGGACTAGTGTTTCTCAGTAACACCTTGTAAAGAGGACTGCGGCGGCAGGACTAGTGTTTCTCAGTAACACCTTGTAATGAGGACTGCGGCGGCAGGACTAGTGTTTCTCAGTAACACCTTGTAATGAGGACTGCGGCGGCAGGACTAGTGTTTCTCAGTAACACCTTGTAATGAGGACTGTGGCGGCAGGACTAGTGTTTCTCAGTAACACCTTGTAAAGAGGACTGCGGCAGGACTAGTGTTTCTCAGTAACACCTTGTAATGAGGACTGGCGGCAGGACTAGTGTTTCTCAGTAACACCTTGTAATGAGGACTGTGGCGGCAGGACTAGTGTTTCTCAGTAACACCTTGTAATGAGGACTGTGGCGGCAGGACTAGTGTTTCTCAGTAACACCTTGTAATGAGGACTGTGGCGGCAGGACTAGTGTTTCTCAGTAACACCTTGTAAAGAGGACTGCGGCGGCAGGACTAGTGTTTCTCAGTAACACCTTGTAATGAGGACTGCGGCGGCAGGACTAGTGTTTCTCAGTAACACCTTGTAATGAGGACTGCGGCGGCAGGACTAGTGTTTCTCAGTAACACCTTGTAATGAGGACTGTGGCGGCAGGACTAGTGTTTCTCAGTAACACCTTGTAATGAGGACTGTGGCGGCAGGACTAGTGTTTCTCAGTAACACCTTGTAATGAGGACTGCGGCGGCAGGACTAGTGTTTCTCAGTAACACCGTGTAATGAGGACTGTGGCGGCAGGACTAGTGTTTCTCAGTAACACCTTGTAAAGAGGACTGTGGCGGCAGGACTAGTGTTTCTCAGTAACACCTTGTAAAGAGGACTGTGGCGGCAGGACTAGTGTTTCTCAGTAACACCTTGTAATGAGGACTGTGGCGGCAGGACTAGTGTTTCTCAGTAACACCTTGTAATGAGGACTGTATGGCGGCAGGACTAGTGTTTCTCAGTAACACCTTGTAATGAGGACTGTGGCGGCAGGACTAGTGTTTCTCAGTAACACCTTGTAATGAGGACTGTGGCGGCAGGACTAGTGTTTCTCAGTAACACCTTGTAAAGAGGACTGCGGCGGCAGGACTAGTGTTTCTCAGTAACACCTTGTAAAGAGGACTGTGGCGGCAGGACTAGTGTTTCTCAGTAACACCTTGTAAAGAGGACTGTGGCGGCAGGACTAGTGTTTCTCAGTAACACCTTGTAAAGAGGACTGTGGCGGCAGGACTAGTGTTTCTCAGTAACACCTTGTAAAGAGGACTGTGGCGGCAGGACTAGTGTTTCTCAGTAACACCTTGTAAAGAGGACTGTGGCGGCAGGACTAGTGTTTCTCAGAGCAACGTTAAGGAAAGGAAAGGAGCACAACATGTTTACTGCTGATAGCAAACAGTGTAGATAACCTTTAATGAAAGTACATGTTTTCCTAACAATAAATCTAAAACAAACTCAATTAACCTACAGTAACTTTCTCTCCCTTAGACTGGGCGTTTCCACGGTTTCTCAATGTCAACACGCTATCTATCGACCTTATCAGAAGAATGTTCTCTCACACCCAGAACTAAGCTGGCTCCTATTCCTGTATCATATAATAACAGTGGGATATCCAACACATTTTAAGAATGGCATAAATCCTTAGTTGGTTAGTAAATATTGCTAGAGTAGAGGGATTGATAATATAATAGGAGTCAGTGTTAGATTTATACCTGGGAGTAATCCAGAGACCACACACATACTGACATACAGGTTGGTACACATTAACGACACATATATTGGATTCATATCTATTGAAACCTGTGCTAAAACACACACACTCTCTCTCACACACACAAGCGCACACACACATGCACACACACACACACACACACACACACACACACACACACACACACACTCCTGTGGTCTGTTAAGTAGGCAGCAGGTTGGGGTTGGGGTTAGGGTTGGGGATAGGGTTGGGTTTGGTTCTATCAGCAGTACCTCCTGGTCAGGGTTAGGGTTGGGGTTAGGTTTGGGGTTGCTTCTATCAGGGTTAGGGTTGGTTCTATCAGGGTTAGGGTTGGGGTTAGGGTTGGTTCTATCAGGGTTGGGGTTGGTTCTATCAAGGTTGGGGTTGGTTCTATCAGGGTTAGGGTTGGGGTTAGGTTTGGGGTTGGTTCTATCAGGGTTGGGGTTGGTTCTATCAGGGTTAGGGTTGGTTCTATCAGGGTTAGGGTTGGTTCTATCAGGGTTAGGGTTGGGGTTGGTTCTATCAGGGTTGGGGTTGGTTCTATCAGGGTTGGGTTGGGGTTAGAGTTGGGGTTGGTTCTATCAGGGTTAGGGTTGGTTCTATCAGGGTTAGGGTTGGGGTTAGGTTTGGGGTTGGTTCTATCAGGGTTGGGGTTGGGGTTGGTTCTATCAGGGTTAGGGTTGGGTTAGGGTTAGGGTTGGTTCTATCAGGGTTAGGGTTGGTTCTATCATGGTTAGGGTTGGAGTTGGGGTTAGGGTTGGGGTTGGGGTTAGGGTTGAGGTTAGGGTTGGTCTATCAGGGTTAGGGTTAGGGTTGGGTTTGGGTTTGGGGTTGAGGTTAGGGTTAGGATTGGTTCTATCAGTAGTACCTCCTGTGGTGTGGCAGGGTGACTGTATACAGCTGTTCAGTAGGCAGCAGGTTGCCACAGCGGGAGCTAGAGGATAGCAGCAGGGAGGTGACAGTCACTATGGCCTCCCAGTCCTCTGTCGACTACACACACACACACAACAGGCAGTGTTTTAAAGGGTGTTAACGGCATTGGTTTCACACTGTTACATTGTTATCACATGTCCAACTCTCCGGCAGACACAGAGAGGAGAGCGACAACATTTACATTTCTGTGACCATCAACGTGTTACAAACACAGACTTATTTAAGGGTCTTCCAAAGTGTAATACCGTCTATTGGGTTTGCCTGGTTTTACAGTAGTAGTACAATGCATGGGAGACAAGGAGGACTGGAGGGAGTGAAGCGTACTGTACCTCTGGCTCATAGCGGATCATGATGTCATAGTCCATGGCATAGGGGATGTTGTCTATGGTGAAGACCAGTCCAGCTCCATCTTTGACCTGGGCAAAACCAGGTCCAGTCCAGGTGACCATGTGACCCTGGGATCGCTCCCTGTGGACACTCTTCACATCCGGCTGGAACACACACAGAGGAATACCCGTTAGCACGACACACTAAAAACAAACACACTAAACATTATAAACATACTAAACACGTCACATACACACTAAACACACACCCACCCCACAGCCAGCCTCAAAGCCTACAGCCCACAGTCTACAGCCCACCCCATAGCCCAACCTACTGCCCACAGCAAACCCCATAGCCCACAGCCTACAGCCCACAGCCTACAGCCCACAGCCTACAGCCCACCCCATTTTTTATTTATTTTCTATCTAGCAACCTTTTGGTTACTGACCTAATGCTCTAACCACTAGGCTACCTGCTGCCCCATAGCCTACAGCCCACCCAGAAAGCCTACAGCCCACAGCCTACAGCCCACCCCATTTCCTACAGCCCACAGCCCACCCCACAACCCACCCCACAGCCCACAGCCCACCCCACAGCCCACAGCTGACCACACAGCCTACAGCTCACATCCCACCCAAAAGCACACCCCATTGCCCACAGCACACAATCTACAGCCCACCCCATAACCTGCAGCCCACCCCACAGCCCATAGCCTGCAGCCCACCCCATAGTTTACAGTCCACAGCCCACAGTCTACAGCCCACTACAAAGCCTACAGCCCACCCCATTTCCTACAGTCCACAGCTCACAGTCTACAGCCCACTACAAAGCCTACAGCCCACCCCATTTCCTACAGCCCACAGCCCACCCCACAGCCTACAGCCCACATCCCACCCGAAGCACACCCCATAGCCCACAGCACACAGCCTACAGTCCACCCCATAACCTACAGCCAACCCCACAGCCCATAGCCTACAGCCCACCCAACAGCCCATAGCCTACAGCTCACCCCACAGCCTACAGCCCACAGCCCGCCCCTCAGACTACAGCCTACAGCCCACAGACTACAGCCCACCCCATAGCCTACAGCTTACTTATAGCCAACAGCCCACAGCCCACCCCACAGCCTACAGCCCACAGCGCACCCCATAGCCCACCCCATAATCTACAGCCCACCCCACAGCCCATAGCATACAGCCTACAGCCCACCCCATAGACTACAGCCCACAGCCTACAGCCTACAGTCCACAGCCCACCCCATTGCCTACAGCCCACCCCATAGCCTACAGCCCACAGTCTACAGCCACCAGCCTGGCCCCCATAGCCTATAGCCTACAGCCTGCCCATATTACCAGCCTACACTGCCCACATGGCCTGATACCCACATTACAGTATCCTACATTACAGTAATCCACGATACAGCCACACCTGACCTACAGCCAATCCCAGATCCCACAATGAGCAAACCACATGGCCCACATTGATCCACCTGAGTCACTAGCCTAAAGCCCCTATCCCACCTAGAGCCACCCCGCCATAGCCCACCAGCACACAGCCTAAGAGGCCCACACCCCATGGCCTAAAGGCCCACCCACAGCCTACCAGCCTACACCCCACAGCCTACAACCCACTGAGCCTACAATACAGGATCCACCATGGACTACAGTGCCCACCCCATAGCCCAGCCACCCCATAGCCTACAGCCACACACCACATGGCCCATGCCCGTCCTACAGCCTACATTACACCACGGACCTACAGCCGTCCCAAGGCCACAGCCAGATACGCAGCCCACAGCCACTGATCCACCCACAGCCTAGAAGCCCCTAATCCACCACAAAGTACACCCATATTACAGCCCTGACACCTGTCTAAAGCCACCCATTGTGACCTAAAGGCCCACTTGACCTATTCTGACCTGCACCCCTGACCTCTGACCAGCCTACAGCCTGATACAGTCCACCCCCATGGGCTACAGCCACCTTGTATTTGTTGCCCACATGCCCACCCCATGGCTCTAGTCACACACCACAGCCTCTGGCCAAATCCCAAATTACAATAGACCCCCATGACCCATGGACCCAGTTGCCCTGACCTAGCCTAAATCCTGCCTAAATCCTGCCACCATATTACACACCATGACAGTACCCATGGCCTGGACAGCCCAGCCTTGACTAGCTGCCACAGTGCTTAGCTACCACGATATACATTAAATCTAAGGCCCACGATGTCCTCATTTTTCTAGCCTAGCCACCCTGACCTACAGCCTATTCTGGGACTCTGACCTACACGATCCACCATGGACTACCAATGCCCACCCATATTACAGCCCACCCCATGGCCTACAGCCCTACAGCCTCTGGCCAGCGTCCCAAAGGCCCTGACAATGAGCCCCCATATTACAGACCACCACAGCCTGCAGCCTACATCCCACCCCAAAGCCTGCCATATTACAGTAGACAGCCTACAGCCCACCCCACAGCCTACAGCCCACACCACAGCCTACAGCCCATCCCAAACCCTGAGCCTACAGTCCTACACAGCCTACAGCCCTGACCTACAACCCACAGCCTCAGCCTAGGTCACCTGACTAGTCCACCCCATGGACTACAGCCACAGCCATGGCCTACAGCTGCCCACACCACAGCCTACAGCCCATCCCAAAGCCCACAGCAAACCCCATAGCCCACAGGCCACCCACAGCCTACAGCCTACATCCCACCCCAAAGCACACACCATAGCCCACAGTGGTGTCTGACCCACCCATGACCTACAGCCCACCTGGCCTACAAGCACACCCACAGCCTTGACCCTATTGTCAGCCCACCACAGCCTACAGCCATCCCAAACCCCTGACCTACAGCCTGACCTACAGCCTACAGCCACCCTGACAGCTCTGACAACCCACAGCCACAATGACCTACAGTCCACCCCATAGACTACAGCCCACCCCATAGCCCACAGCCCACCCCATAGCCTACAGGCCACCCACAGCCTACAGCCTACAATACCATCACTGACACTATATGGCCCACAGTAGACAGCCTACAGCCCACCCCATAGCCTACAGCCCACACCCCACAGCACACCCTACAGCCTACAGCCTACACTACAGCCTACAGCCCACACCACAGCCTACGGCCCATCCCAAAGCCCAAAGCATACCCCATAGCCCACAGTACACAGCCTACAGCCCACCCCATAGACTACAGCCCACCCCACAGCCTACAGCCAGCCCACGGCCCATAACCGTGGTTCACGGCAAGGGAAGGCAGAGGGAACCATAGATATCAGAATACATTCCATAGAATACATTCTATTTCTATGTATTTATTTCTATGGAGGGAAGGAACAGATAGTGTGTTACTGTTTGCTGCAGCTGGCGGATGCGTCTCAGTACTGCCCTCTGCTGCTTGGCGTTGGCGATACGTTGATGGCGCCTGTGTCTCCTCAGCTGGTTGTTGAGGTGCTCCACACAGTCGACCTCAGCCTGGGGCCTGGCCTTGCCCTGGGGAGAAGTGGAGGAGAGGACTAGGTCAACTGATTTGCTGACTGCCGACTAATAGGCGAAGTGTTCCCTTCCTTGCTAGGAGTAACATCTGCACGTGTTCGTTGACTGGGCTGAAAGTGAGGAAATCACACGGACACATTCATTCCAACAGACAAAGAAAGAGAGAGAGAGAGAGAGAGAGAGAGAGAGAGAGAGAGAGAGAGAGGCTGTGGGTGTGTGTGTGTGTGTGTGGCTCTTTCAGGATATGTTGTCAAAGTCCCAGTACTAAGCTGAGTTTCTTTATAACTGCATCACGCAGACAGAAACAAACATCTCTCTAGTAAGAAGAGAAGAGGCGAAGTGTATGCTTCATGATTAAACTGACTCATGGACACCTACAGCACCCGATGTCACAGGAATACCAAAAAAGATAATCCCAAGGACAACAACCACCAGATTCACTGCCTGTTCACCCCGCTTATCATCCAGAAAGCGAGGTCAGTACAGATGCATCAAAGCTGGGACAGAGGGCCTGATAAACAGCTTCCTATCTCAAGACCATCAGACTGTTAAAGAGCCATCACTAACATGGGAGGCTGCTGCCAACATACAGACTTAAATCACTGGTCACTTGAATAAATGGATTTAATTATAGGTATCACTATTCACTTTAAATAATGCCACTTTAATAATGTTTACATCATCTACATTACTCATCTCCTTATGTATATAGTGTATTTTATACCATCTATTGCATATTGCCTATGCCCATATGACGGCCATCTACAATCCATATATTTATATGCACATATTCTTATTCCATCCCCCTTACATTGTGTGTATAAGGTCGTCAGATTTGTGAATTTGTTAGATTACTTGGTTAGATATTACTGCACTGTCGGAATTGTCACGTCCACCAATAGCGCAGGGAAACCCTCTGGGTTCTTGGATTATAGTCTGGCCGTGTATAAACCCCCTCCATCTTTGTTTCTCCCCTCCCACAGGCAGAAACTAAAACCGCAGGAAAGTGCCGTGCTTGGAGGTCTATCAGGCACTGGTCTGACCAATTGGATTCAAGCTTAAAAGATTGCTTGATCAAGTGGACTTGGATATATTCTGGGTAGCCTCAGACAATAACATTGGCGGTATCACGGCTGACTCTGAGAGTGAGTTTATTAGGAAGTGCATTGGAGATGTTGTACCCACTGGGACTATTAAAACCGTCCCTAACCAGGAAACCATGGATTTGAGTGGCAGCATTATGCGCCAAACTTTAAGCGCCGAGGAACACTACCACGCATTTAATCATAGCAGGTGACTAAAAACATGACTGAATACAAACAGTGCACTTATTCCCTCCTGCTTAAGGCAATTAAACAAGCAAAAGCGTCAGTATAGAGACAAAAGTAATCGGATTACAAAAAGAAAACCAACCCGGTCAGCGGGACATCGGCGTCTTGTCTCGGAATAAATTAAACAACTTCTTTGCTGCGCTTTGAGGACAATATTTGCGGTGCCACTGACCGCAGCCCATCTACCAGGACTGTGGGCTCTCCTTCTCCGTGGCCGGCGTGGAAGTAAAACATTTAAAGCATATGTTCACCCTCGCCTGCAAGGCTGCCCGGCGAGCAGCATCCTAGCCGGCGTCCTCAGAGCATGCGAAGACCAGCTGGCTGGTGTGTTCTGGACATATTCAATCAATCCTTATCCCAGTCTGCTGTCCCCACATGCTTCAGGATGGCCACCATTGTTCCTGTTCCCAAAGAAGCTAAGGTAACTGAACTAAAGCCCGTAGCACTGTCTGTGCCTCCACTTCTGTCATGATGAAGTGCTTGAGAGAGACTAGTCAAAGGATCATATCACCTCCACCCTACAGTTACCTGGAGCCACTCCAAATTTGCTTACTTGGCGATTACAGCTCGCTGTCACACTGCACACTGCCCTATCCCATCTGGACAGGAATACCTATGTAGAGAAAGGCTGTTCCAGGACTTCAGCTCAGCATTCCAACACCATGGTACCCTCCAGAGCTCATCGTAAGCTTAAGCAGGACCCTGAGTCTCAACCTGCCCCTGTGCAACTGGGTCCTGGACTTTCTGATGAGTCCGTCCCAGGTGGTGAAGGTAAGGAAACCAACATCTCAACCCGCTGATCCTCAACACTGGGGCCCCACAAAGTGCGTTCTCAGCCCTCTCTACCTGTACTCCCTGTTCACCCATGACTCCGTGTATGCGCTTCCATCTCAATCATCAAGTTTGCAGAGCGACACTACAGTGGTAAGCTTGACTACCAGCACTGGCGAGACAGCCTACAGGAGGGAGGTGAGGCCCTCGAGAAATAATGGTGTCAGGAAGGCAACCTCTCACTGTGCGTCAACAAAACAAAAGAGATGATCGTGGACACAGGAAACAGCAGATGGAGCACCACCCTTTCCACATCGACAGGACAGTAGTGGAGAAGGTGCAGAAGGTTTAAGTTCCCTCTGTGTACACATCACGGACAAACTGAAATAGTCCATTCATGCACAGACAAGCACAGTGGTGAAGAAGGCGCTTCTTCCAGCCTCGGGAGGCTGAAGAAATTGTTACCTAAAACCCTCACAAACCTTTACAGATGCACAATCAAAGAGCATCCTGTTGAGCTACATATCCACCACCTGGTACAGTAAACAACTGCACTGCCCTCAACACTTAAAGAGCTCTCCAGAAGAGGAGTGATGCGGTCTGCCTATAAAGCATCACCGAGGGTCAAATTCTGCCCCCAGGGACACCTACAGCACCCGATGTCTACTGGGAAGGCCAAAAAAGATAATAAGGACAACAACCACCCCCCCCGATTCACTGCCTGTTCACCCCGCTTTATCATCCAGAAGGCGAGAGTCCAGGTACAGATGCATCAAAGCTGGGACAGAGAGACTGATAAACAGCTTCTATCTCAAGGCCATCAGACTGTTAAAGAGCCATCACTAACATAGGGAGGCTGCTGCCAACATACAGACTCAAATCACTGGTCACTTGAATAAATGGATTTAATTAAGGTATCACTATTCACTTTAAATAATGCCACTTTAATAATGTTTACATATCCTACATTACTCATCTCATATGTATATAGTGTATTTTATACCATCTATTGCATATTGCCTATGCCGCACGGCCATCTCCAATCCATATATTTATATGCACATATTCTTATTCCATCCCCTTACATTGTGTGTATAAGGTTGTCGTTGTGAATTTGTTAGATTACTTGTTAGATATTACTGCACTGTCGGTGTCACGTCCTGGCCATAGAGAGCCCTCTGGGTTCTCTATGGGGTTTTGGGCCAGGACGTGAACAGGGGTGTTTTTTTTTATGTTGGTTTTCAGTTGGTTCCCAATTAGAGGCAGCTGTTAGTCGTTGCCTCTAATTAGTTTAAAGTCTCCCAACCTGTGTTTGTGGGTTATTGTTGCGTGTAAGTACCTGTGTGTGCTACACTAATGTTACGGTCTGTTATTTCTTGTTGTTTTGGATGTTCCATTTTGAATTAAAACATGTGGAACTCTACACACGCTGCGCCTTGGTCCATTATTAGTCAGTTGTACAACCGAATGCCTTCAACTGAAATGTGTCTTCCGCATTTAACCCAACCCCTCTGAATCAGAGAGGTGCGGGGGGCTGCCTTAATCGACATCCACGTCTTCGGCGCCCGGGGAACAGTGGGTGGCAGTTAGCCTAGTGGTTAGAGTGTTGGACTTGTAACTGGAGGGTTGCAAGTTCGAATCCCCGAGCTGACAAGGTAAAAATCTGTCGTTCTGCCCCTGAACAAGGCAGTTAACCCACTGTTACCCGGGCGCCGAAGACGTGGATGTTGATTAAGGCAGCCCCCCGCACCTCTCTGATTCAGAGGGGTTGGGTTAAATGCGGAAGACACATTTCAGTTGAAGGCATTCGGTTGTACAGCTGACTAATAATGGTGACTTTGACTTTTAACTGCCTTGTTCAGGGGCAGAACAACAGATTTTTACCTTGTCAGCTCGGGTTTTCAAACTTGCAACCCTCCGGTTACAAGCCCAACGCTCTAACCACTAGGCTACCTGCCGCCCCCTTTATTGAAGATCGTGACAGTCGGGACTAGAGGCACAAGCATTTTGCTACAATCGCATTAACATCTGCTAACCATGTGCTTGTGACCAATCCAATTTGATTTGATTTGTGTGTGTGTGCGTGGCAGACAGGCAGCACTAACTCTGGGTGGCATCTCCTCTACCGTCTGATCTTTTTCTGTGTCATAGCTTTGAGTGGGGCATAACACAGTGTCATAGCTCTGAGTGGAGCCTAACACAGTGTCAAAGCTCTGAGTGGGGCCTAACACAGTGTCATAGCTCTGAGTGGGGCCTAACACAGTGTCATAACTCTGAGTGGAGCCTAACACAGTGTCATAGCTCTGAGAGGAGCCTAACACAGTGTCATAGCTCTGAGTGGGACCTAACACAGTGCCATAGCACTGAGTGGGGCATAACACAGTGGCATAGCTCTGTGTGGGGCCTAACACAGTGTCATAGCTCTGAGTGGGGCCTAACACAGTGTCATAGCTCTGAGTGGGGCCTAACACAGTGTCATAGCTCTGAGTGGAGCCTAACACAGTGTCATAGCTCTGAGTGGAGCCTAACACAGTGTCATAGCTCTGAGTGGGACCTAACACAGTGTCATAGCTCTGAGTGGAGCCTAACACAGTGTCATAGCTCTGAGTGGGGCCTAACACAGTGTCATAGCACTGAGTGGGGCATAACACAGTGGCATAGCTCTGTGTGGGGCCTAACACAGTGTCATAGCTCTGAGTGGGGCCTAACACAGTGTCATAGCTCTGAGTGGGGCCTAACACAGTGTCATAGCTCTGAGTGGAGCCTAACACAGTGTCATAGCTCTGAGTGGAGCCTAACACAGTGTCATAGCTCTGAGTTGAGCCTAACACAGTGTCATAGCTCTGTGTGGAGCCTAACACAGTGTCTGTCTGAGGTCTAGCTACTGGGCTCTGGGCTGCTCTGGTCTGCTCTGAGTGGAGCTACTAGGCTCTGGTCTGCTCTAGTCTGCAGACCTACTGTAGATCACACTCAGAACCTACGCTAGCCAACACACGCCTGTCTGCCCTCTGACATACACAACATGCTGCCACCCTCATCCAATGCATGTTCAACCTCAAAAGAGTGCCATTGCAATCATACACTACGAAACCTCAGAAACCTGATGCACAGCATGAATTGGTGCCAAATGAAAAGAGATAAAGAGACTCCAGGAAATGAGGAAGTAGAATCAGTGTTGTTAGAGAGAGAGAGAGTGAGAGAGAGAGAGAGAGAGAGAGAGAGATGCTAGAGACATTATGATCATGATTGATATGATTAAGATCGATAGCACCACATGACCATCATATAACCCTTGACACCATAGTATCATAAACCAAGTTTTAAAACGTGCAACATTTTAAAAGTTAACACAAAAGTTAACACATTAACCCCATGAGTCCAGCTACAGCATGACCCACCATCCCAGCAGGCCCTGTACTCTGTTTTCACACAACACAACCCAACAATCCCCCTTACGCATGTCTCATGCTTTCACATTCATTTTTAATGTGGCCTTGTGTAGAGGATGTTGAGGCTTGCCCTGTGGGAGGTGAGGAGACAAGAGTTAACGTAACAGAGGGCTGCTGCCGTTGTCTCCGTGTCTGTTGTTGTGTCCGTGTCGTTGTCCTTTCTGTTCAGGACCCAGGTACAGATAAACCCAGTCAAACACCACAACAGAACCCAGGTACAGATAAACCCAGTCAAACACCACAACAGGACCCAGGTACAGATAAACCCAGTCAAACACCACAACAGGACCCAGGTACAGATAAACCCAGTCCAACATCACAACAGGACCCAGGTACAGATAAACCCAGTCCAACATCACAACAGGACCCAGGTACAGATAAACCCAGTCCAACATCACAACAGGACCCAGGTACAGATAAACCCAGTCCAACACCACAACAGGACCCAGGTACAGATAAACCCAGTCAAACACCACAACAGGACCCAGGTACAGATAAACCCAGTCCAACATCACAACAGGACCCAGGTACAGATAAACCCAGTCCAACATCACAACAGGACCCAGGTACAGATAAACCCAGTCCAACACCACAACAAGACCCATTTACAGATAAACCCAGTCCAACACCACAACAGGACCCAGGTACAGATAAAGGCCTCAGATACAGTTCTACACAGAGAATAAGCAGACATACAGTTTCAAATCCACTGAGAATGACCTTGAATAGGAAGGAATACAGTGAAGTGACCTGAAGTTAACACCTTGTGTCCCAGATCAAACATGGAAAAGTTTAGTCTGAAGCCGTATATCTCTCAGATAAATAATCGCACGGTCGTATAGTATATCAGTGAAAGGTGCTTACTCAGACACATTATTTAAAGCACAGGAGATAACAGAAAGACCTTTCACAGTCCTAAACTATCAGCAGAGAAATATTAAACATCTTCCAACGATTCTACATTCATCAACGTAGCTGGTGGGAGCTGTGATCAGAAAACACTGGTATGCTTGTTAGGACTAAATTCACACTAGACTAAACTCAAATGTCATCTACAGTATGAACAGTGCCCTAGTGGACAGCTGTTTGTACTGTGTATGCTCACCGGTAGGTTGTGGTCACTAGGTGAGTGGCCAACAGTGTCCTCTGCCTCGTATTTGTAGTAGTCCAGCGGGGCACAGAAGTACTCAGGCTGCACGTCAGAACACTGTCGACCAATCAGGTTCCTGCGACAGTCACACTGGCCATTTTCAACCATACACCTGCATAAACACAGACACACACACACAGACGTCATAGTCTCGCTCATTTACAACTCATGAGTCAACAAACAGTTAAGAAATGTAGACATGTGCAGTATGCTCATTTGATTTGATGTAACACCTAATAATAAAGAACAGTTTCTTGTTCAGTGCCATTAATCAAACACACACAAGAGATTAACAATTCTCCTGCAACGTCAGACGTACCTGTTGCTGTAGGCTCCACCAAAGTCACAGTCACATGCTCTGCAGCCTGCTAGGTCATTACTGAGACCCCAGTACTCTGGCTAAGGGGGAGAGGACACCCACACACAACATCATGACCACAGCCTCAGAACTTCAATACAATAATTGCAAGATGAGGCATCTGAAAGGAATAGTGTATAACATAGGCAAAACGGTGTGTGAGAAGGTCTAGAAAGAGCACCAGTCTTACCAGACACTGGTTGCAGTAGCGGCCGGTGATATATCTCTTACAGGAGCAGTCCCCACTTATCTGATCACATGGTGCTCCCAGCATTATAATCCCACGAGGGTCACAGTTACACGCTGAGGGTAACAAACACACACACACACACACTTGTTTTACACTGCCTGCTGCAACACACACACACACACACACATTGTTTACACCAGGGGTGTCAAACAAATTTTGCCCTGGGGGCCGCATTCTAATTTTCAACGAGGTCCAGAGGGCCGCACTGAAAATGTTTTATATAATTTTTGGAATTTGACTGGGTTTATCTGTACCTGGGTCCTGTTGTGGTGTCAGTGATTATTAGTAAGCTGGACCCAGTCAATAAACTGTATGAATGTAGTGATTATTAGTGAGCTGGACCCAGTCAATAAACTGTATGAATGTAGATCCATGGTCATTTATGCACCATTTAGATTAGGTTTTAGTCATTTCAAAGTCCTTCAAGACTTTTGGAAAAGCATTCCAGGTGAAGCTGGTTGAGAGTATGCCAAGAGTGTGCAAAGCTGTCATCAAGGCAAAGGGTGGCTACTTTAAAGAATCTAAAATCTAAAATATATTTTGATTTGTTTAACACTTTTTTGGTTACTACATGATTCAATATGTGTTATTTCATAGATTTGATGTCTCCAATATTACTCTAAACTCAGCAAAAAAAGAAATGTCCTCTCACTGTCAACTGCGTATATTTTCAGCAAACTTAACATGTGTAAATATTTGTATGAACATAACAAGATTCAACAACTGAGACATAAACTGAACAAGTTCCACAGACATGTGACTAACAGAAATGAAATAATGTGTCCCTGAACAAAGGGGGGTCAAAATCAAAAGTAACAGTCAGTATCTGGTGTGGCCACCAGCTGCATTAAGTACTGCAGTGCATCTCCTCCTCATGGACTGCACCATATTTGCCAGTTCTTGCTGTGAGATGTTACCCCACTCTTCCACCAAGGCACCTGCAAGTTCTGGGGGGAATGGCCCTAGCCTTCACCCTCTGATCCTACAGGTCCCAGACGTGCTCAATGGGATTGAGATCCGGGCTCTTCGCTGGCCATGGCAGAACACTGACATTCCTGTCTTGCAGGAAATCACGCACAGAACGAGCAGTATGGCTGGTGGTATTGTCATGCTGGAGGGTCATGACAGGATGAGCCTGCAGGAAAGGTACCACATGAGGGAGGAGGATGTCTTCCCTGTAACGCACAGCGTTGAGATTGCCTGCAATGACAACAAGCTCAGTCCAATGATGCTGTGACACACCGCCCCAGACCATGACGACCCTCCACATCCAAATCAATCCCGCTCCAGAGTACAGGCCTCGGTGTAACGCTCATTCCTTCGACGATAAACGCGAATCCGACCACCACCCCTGGTGAGACAAAACCGCGACTTGACGTTGTTGCCGGTGATGTCTGGTGAGGACCTGCCTTAGAACAGGCCTACAAGCCCTCAGTCCAGCCTGTACCTGTCCCGCAGGTGTGAGGTTTGGATGTACCGATCCTGTAGGACTGTGACTGCAGTACCTATGGCTTCCACTAGATGGCAACAGTCTTTATACAAAGACTGGGAATTCTAGGAGTAACCAGAACGGATAGGAAGAGGAAGAAGTCAGGGGACCACTTTTGTAAACAAGGTTTGACGCGCGCGAGATTGTGAACGCACACCACTTAATTTTTCTTTCCTATTGTTCACGTTATCGCCCGGTTGAAATATTACAGCAAATATACACAAAAGGATACCTAAGGATACATTAAAAATGATGTTTGAATTGTTTGTAGAAAGTGTATAGGTATAATTTGAACGTGTTCTCTTCACGGTTCAATGGGCGACTCAATGGTGGATTTTATGATCATAACGCGCCAACCAAACGGAGATTTATGGATATAATAAATGACTTTTTCTAACAAAAGAACGATTGGATGTCTTCGTTGGACACTTGGGAAGCCCTCAGCGGAAGTTCTTTGAAAGGTAAGGGATTTTATATTAGCGCTAGCGCCCCACTGCTCCCTAAATAGTTAACGACCGTTCCACAGGTGCATGTTCATTAATTGTTTATGGTTCATTGAACAAGCATGGGAAACAGTGTTTAAACCCTTCACAATGAAGATCTGTGAAGTTATTTGGATTTTTACGAATTATCTTTGAAAGACAGGGTCCTGAAAAAGGGACGGTTCGTTTTTTGCTGGGTTTACAATGTAGAAAATAGTAAAAGTAAAGAAAAACCCTGGAATGAGTAGGTGTGTCCAAACTTTTGACTCATACTGTATAAAAAACACACACACACAAGCGTACACACACACACTTACGTTGGCAGCCCTGTGGGTCGTTCTGGCTCAGACCATAGTATCCCTCCTTGCAATAGTCACAGCGGGTGCCCTTCACGTTCAGCTTACAGCGGCACTGCCCCGCGATCATACTCATGTCCTGGTCTGTGTGGCTGTCACACACACCTCCCTCCATGGAACCCACAGGATCACAGTCACACACTTGAGATAGAGAGATAGATCAAGAGGGACAATAGGAAGATGAGAGGCCAAGATGTGTATAGAGTGAGTATTCCATCTACACTGTATAACCAACAACATATGATAGCGGTATCCATAGAAGTATGCAGACAGCAGAACACTAGACGGATGTATTTTATTCCAAACTCCCTCTACTCACCACTACAGACTCCTGGGTCTCTGATGTATTTTATTCCAGACCCCCTCTACTCACCACTACAGACTCCTGGGTCTCTGATGTATTTTATTCCAGACCCCCTCTACTCACCACTACAGACTCCTGGATCTCTGATGTCCCTGCTGGGGTTCAGGTAGTAGAAGGGTTTACACATCTCACAGGTGCGTCCCATGGTGTTGTGGAGACAGTCGTCACAGACGCCACCGCTGGCATTGCCTGTGGCCAGGTACACCGCCATGTCAAAGTGACACTGGTTGGAGTGACCGTTACAGTTGCATTCTGGGTAAAGAAGCAAAGAAATTACAAACATCAGAAATGGTCCTCCATGTTGTTTCTGCAGCTGTGTGTGTAGTGTTAATTCTCCACATATGGGTTGGATGTTTACATCAACAGATTCCTCCCACTACAAGTGAGTGTGGGTTGTTTTCCTACTACAGCTGAGTAAAGTGTAGTCTCACCTCTGCATGTGTGAGGGTTGTCGGCCTCGGCTGGGCTCCAGGGCAGGTCATTGTGGAGGTCTCTGCAGCGCTCACAGTTCAACCCCTCAGTGTTGTGCTTACAAACACATCGCCCATGGATCTGACCAATCACAGCACAGAAAGAAAACATGACAGTTATCATTGTCTCTTGGACAATTCTTTCACAGTCATCTTCATATGCAATGACCAAGGGCTCCCACACAGGGACATGTGACATAAACCATGGTGTAAAAAGAGCTGCCTATGCCTCCGTCCCACCCACCATGCCATTGTCCCTGGCGTCCACCCCTGGTACGGGGGCACACTCGGAGGCGTGTCCGTAGCAGAAGCAGCTGCCCCTCACCACCAGCTCATACAGGGAGTAGTAGTACTTCTGCAGAACGTCAGAGCGCCGGTCCAGCAGGTTATCTCCCAGGGTGTGCAGCTTGGTGAAGTTGATCCGTAGGTTGGTGATCCGCAGCAGCTCTACACAACAAAAGGGTATGTTTACATCAATGTGTCACAGAATTGATAGTTTATAGGTTAATTTCAGTCTTCCTCTGACTTGTTCTCTGAATTGATCTAACGTCCCCAAGTATTTGTCTCACCTTGAATCTCCAAACTGTATGGGTCTTTCACATGTATGGCAGGGTCGAGCACTTTATAAATGACCTGAAAGACATTCAAAAGTAATAAAGAGATTAAACTAACTGTTCATGAACAGGTCGTTGTAATCATACATTCATATAAAGGAGTATAACTCATAGTGGTATAGTTTCCGTCTATGTCATCACCTCTCCTTCCGTGGAGGGCTCGATGTCAGAGTATCTCTCCTCACAGATGACATCATTGATATGGTGGAGGGTGTGGGAGGGCACTCTGGGGAACATCTTGGAGCAGTTGTAGGCAAAATAACGGTACGGTCTCCAAGAGCGACCAAAATCAGCCGAACGCTCTATCAGCATGGCGGCAGGTCGGAATGTCTATGGAAAGATAGCGTGAACAAATATTCAGTAACGTCTGGGACTTTTTCAGAGTAATTTCTGTGATGTTTACTGCATGTCTGTTTTATTGGTAATAGTATGTTTGTAGATAGTTTGAATTCATGTCTCTTGGATAGAAAATCGTGTTTGTAGATAGTTTGAATTCGTGTCTCTTGGATATTACTCAACAAATACCTGAGCAGCCATCAGACAGCTCTCACCTTAAACTTCATGATGAGGTGAGTGAAGTGGAATTCTGCCTCCAGATTCAGTCTGATACTGACACCCTCCTCCCCTGTAGTGAATAAATAACACAATGAGGAATTATTGCAGATGATACACACATACATACAGGAACACACATAAACACACACACACACACCGTTGACAGACTGCCACCAGGTGAGGTCCTCATTGCTGCCTTTGAGTTGGATGACATTCTTCACGCGGTGACTGTTTTTGTGGTTGTACGGGTCATAAGGATGCTGAGAGTTACACGCAAAACACTTGTCTGATTCCTACAGGGAGACAGAAGCAGTAGGTATATATCATGAGGGGGCAGGGAACTCCAGTATCAGTAAGTGTGTACAGTATCAGTATAGAGTGTACAGTATCAGTATAGTGTGTACAGTATCAGTATAGTGTATACAGTATCAGTAGGAAGCACCAGTAACTCGATCAATAAAAAAGTGGTCAGATGAAGCAGATGCTAAGCTACAGGACTGTTTTGTTAGCACAGACTGGAATATGTTCCGGGATTCCTCCGATGGCATAGAGGAGTACACCACATCAGTCATGAGCTTCATCGATAAGTGCATCGATGACGTTGTCCCCACATACCCCAACCAGAAGCCATGGATTACAGGCAACATCCGCACTGAGCTAAAGGATAGAGCTGCCGCTTTCGTGGAGCGGGACTCTAACCCGGAAGCTTATAAGAAATCCCGCTATGACCTCCAACGAACCATCAAACAAGCAAAGCGTCAATACAGGACTAAGATCGAATCGTACTACACCGGCTCTGATGCTCGTTGAATGTGGCAGGGCTTGCAAACCATTACAGACTACAAAGGGAAGCACAGCCGAGAGCTGCCCAGAGACACGAGCCTACCAGACGAGCTAAACTACTTTTTTCTGTAGCCATGAAGTGCTTTGAAAGGCTGTTTATGGCTCACCATTATCCCAGAAACCCAATTTTGCATACCGCCCCAACAGATCCACAGATTATGCAGTCTTTATTGCACTCCACACTGCCCTTTTCCACCTGGACAAAAGGAACAACTATGTGAGAATGCTATTCATTGACTACAGCTCAGCGTTCAACACCATAGTTCCCTCAAAGCTCATCAATAAGCTAAGGACCCTGGGACTAAACACCTCCCTCTGCAACTGGATCCTGGACTTCCTAACGGGCCGCCCCCAGGTGGTAAGGGTAGGTAACAACACATCCGCCACGCTGATCCTCAACACAGGGGCCCCACAGGGGTGCGTGTTCAGCCCCCTACTGTACTCCCTGTTCACTAATGACTACACGGCCAGGCACAACTCCAACACCATCATTAAGTTTGCCGATGACACAACAGTGGTAGGCCTGATCACCGACAATGATGAGACAGCCTATAGGGAGGAGGTCAGAGACCTGGCCGTGTGGTGCCAGGACAACAACCTCTCCCTCAACGTGATCAAGACAAAGGAGATGATTGTGGACTCCAGGAAAAAGAGGACCTAGCAAGTCCCCATTCTCATCGACGGTGCTGCAGTGGAGCAGGTTGAGAGCTTCAAGTTCCTTGGTGTCCACATCACCAACAAACTAACATAAGCCAAGCACACTAAGACAGTCGTCAAGAGGGCACGACAAAACCTATTCCCCCTCAGGAGACTGAAATGATTTGGCATGGGTCCTCAGATCCTCAAAAGATTCTACAGCTGCACCATTGAGAGCATCCTGACTGGTTGCATCACTGCCTGGTATGGCAACTGCTCGGCCTCCGACCGCCAGGCACTACAGAGGGTGGCGCGTACGGCCCAGTACATCACTGGTGCAAAGCTTTCTGCCATCCAGGACCTCTATACAGGCGGTCAGAGGAAGGCCCTAAAATTGAGACTCCAGCCATCCAAGTCATAGACTGTTCTGTCTGCTACCACACGGCAAGCGGTATCGGAGCGCCAAGTCTAGGTCCAAGAGGCTTCTAAACAGCTTCTACCCACAAGCCATAAGACTCCTGAACATCAAATCAAATGGCTACCCAGACTATTTGCATTGCCGGTACCCCCTCGTATATAGTCGCACTATTGTTATTTTACTGCTGCTCTTTAACTACTTGTTACTTTTATTTCTTATTCATTTTTTTTAAACTGCTTTGTTGGTTAGGGGCTTGTAAGTAAGGATTATACTGTAAGGTCTACACCTGTTGTATTCGGCGCATGTGACTAATATCATTTGATTTGATTTGATTTTAGTATAGTGTGTACAGTATCAGTATAGTGTGCACAGTATCAGTATAGTGTGTACAGTATCAGTACAGTGTGTACAGTATCAGTATGGCGTGTACAGTATAGTGTGTACAGTATCAGTATAGTGTGTACAGTATCAGTATAGTGTGTACAGTATCAGTATGGTGTGTACAGTATAATGTGTACAGTATCAGTATAGTGTATACAGTATCAGTATAGTGTGTACAGTATCAGTATAGTGTGTACAGTATCAGTATAGTGTATACAGTATCAGTATTGTGTGTACAGTATCTGTATAGTGTGGTGGGGTACACATGCATGCCTGCCACACCAGCTCACCCCCTAAATCTCCTTTTCACACACTTATTCAGGACCTAGACTTATAAGGGCATTCCTCTCTTCATGCTTAGGTTACCACCATCTTAAACTGATCCTCCATCAACAAACCTCTCTCCCTCTCCTCACATCTCAGACGTATCTATCTCTCATTAGTCAAGCATGGAGGAACCTCAGATTATGACTGAGCATTCCTCTCCTCACATCTCAGACTTATCTATCTCTCATTAGTCAAGCATGGAGGAACCTCAGATTATGACTGAGCATTCCTCTCCTCACATCTCAGACGTATCTATCTCTCATTAGTCAAGCATGGAGGAACCTCAGATTATGACTGAGCATTTCCAGTGAAACATCAGCACTCATCTAAGAGTTGTCTGATCTTCATTGACACAGGAAGACCCCCCCCCATTCTTCCACTCCACCACTGTCCTTGACCCAGTGAGAGCTGGGCTAGCGTTACAGCTTTAGTTCCAGTCCATCAGGTGGGTGGTGAGGCCAGACAGATCAGCCTTTGGCCCTGGGCCTGGCCCAGCCCCTAACACTGGCTGTCAGTCACCATGTCCCGCCCTGCTCTAGCTAAGAGCTATTCCACAGTCACCACCTGTCAATCATGTTGAAGGTAGGGAGGGAGGGAGGAAGGCGGGGGGCGATGAATACCTTGGACTGAAATTAAACAGTTCAGTTTCAAGTCCAGTTGTGTGTGTGTGTGTTCTCACCTGCAGGTGGCTGACTATGCAGTAGTGTTCTGGCCCATGAAGACCACAAGTAGAGGTAGCGGTCAGATTAATGGCTCGGCCAACCAGCAGGTTGCCTGTTGCTGGGTAACAGCTGCCCTCCATGCAGCCATGCAGGCTTGAAGGGAGCTGCTGTCCCACTACACTGAGAGCTGAGGGGAAAGCGGATGGAAGAGAACACAAAATACCTGATGATTAGTTACTCCATCATTTATAAAAACATTATGGATTGAATAGTTCAATAGTATGCAGACTGGATAAGGAGACATGGAGAAATGACATACCGTAGAAAACAATCCTTAGGTCATACACAGTTATACTTGCAGTTATGACTTCCTGCTCTTTGACTGAAGACAATGGGCTTATCTTTCTACAGGAGGGTTGGGGAGAGGGAGGGAGGGGTGGGGTGGGGTGGGGTGGGGTGGGGAGAGGGAGGGAGGGAGGGAGGAGGGAGGGAGGGTGGGGTGGGGTGGGAGGGATGGGGAGTGGGAGAGGGAGGGAGGGAGGGGTGGGGAGAGGGAGGAAGGACGGAGGTAGGGAGGGAGGGGGTGGAGAGTGGGAGAGGGAGGGGTGGGGAGAGGGAGGTAGGGAGGGAGGGAGGGGGTGGAGAGTGGGAGAGGGAGGGGTGGGGAGAGGGAGGAAGGTGGGGGGCGCTGAAAACCTGGGACTGAAATTGAACAGTTCCGTTTCAAGTCCAGGAGCGGTGTCTGTTTCACTAAGAGAGTGTTCACAGTGTTCAGTCAGCCCAGAGGATGAGCTCACTCTGCATAAGGAGACTCCAGTAAGCTACTCAACGTACGCTACGCTACGCTACACTACCACCACGATTGGGAGATCACAGGAAAACCCTTTCCATCGTAGACAATTCTACAGAGGTTACTCTGTTACTACCAGCATTGGGAAGTAAGGACATACATGTCATGAAATAACATGTTTTCAATGCAAATGCGTAACAGTAACTGTATTCCGTTACAGATCTGTAGTAATTGTCATGACAGACAATGCAGATAGAATCAGTGTCAAGTTCAACTTATCACGGTATCAGATCAGGTTACACAGGACAGGTCATAATGGTATCAGATCAGGTTACACAGGACAGGTCATAATGGTATCAGATCAGGTTTCACAGGACAGGTCATAATGGTATCAGATCAGGTTTCACAGGACAGGTCATAATGGTATCAGATCAGGTTTCACAGGACAGGTCATAATGGTATCAGATCAGGTTTCACAGGACAGGTCATATTGGTATCAGATCAGGTTACACAGGACAGGTCATAATGGTATCAGATCAGGTTACACAGGACAGGTCATAATGGTATCAGATCAGGTTACACAGGACAGGTCATAATGGTATCAGATCAGGTTACACAGGACAGGTCATAATGGTATCAGATCAGGTTACACAGGACACGTGACAAGTGTCATGTTGCTTTAATGTCTTCAGACCAGGAGTCAGGCCAGGAGTCAGAGGTGAACATTGAGGTAAAGAAATCACTGGTTCCCTGAAGTTGGAGCTGGTCTCTATGACATTCTAGTGGTTCTAGACAATAAATAAATAGTGCTGTTGTGACCTCATCTTTGAAGCACTGTCATAATCTGTGAATTATGAACTGGACAGCTCCCTCAGCACCCCGAGGAGACCTTTGTGTTCAAGGTGGACCAGGGACACTGTAGAACAGCCCTATTATACCCTATTTTGTGCTCTGAGTGTTGTCCCACTCACCCACTGAAATGTTCTCTCCACATCAGTGACTCTGAATAACCAAGACATCATCATGATTGAGGGAAGAGGGGAGAGTGAATGAGGGAGGAGGGAGAGTGAATGAGGGAGGAGGGGAGAGTGAATGAGGGAGGAGGGGAGAGTGAATGACGGAGGAAGGGAGAGTGATTGAGGGAGGAGGGGAGAGTGATTGAGGGAGGAGGAGAGAGTGATTGAGGGAGGAGGGGAGAGTGAATGAGGGAGGAGGGGAGAGTTGTTGAGGGAGGAGGGGAGAGTGAATGAGGGAGGAGGGGAGAGTAGTTGAGGGAGGAGGGGAGAGTGATTGAGGGAGGAGAATAAAAACAAGGCAGAGAGAAAGAGAAGGGTAGAAAGGGCAGAAAAGAAAGAGGGGGACTGATTACTTTCTGAAGAGCAGGAGGGAGGTAGCTAGAGAAGCAGCTAGAGATGAGCGGGAGAAAGAGAGAAGCAGCTAGAGATGAGCGGGAGAAAGAGAGAAGCAGCTAGAGATGAGAGGGAGAAAGAGAGAAGCAGCTAGAGATGAGCGGGAGAAAGAGAGAAGCAGCTAGAGATGAGCGGGAGAAAGAGAGAAGCAGCTAGAGATGAGCGGGAGAAAGAGAGAAGCAGCTAGAGATGAGCAGGAGAAAGAGAGAAGCAGCTAGAGATGAGCGGGAGAAAGAGAGAAGCAGCTAGAGATGAGAGGGAGAAAAAGAGAAGCAGCTAGAGATGAGGAAAGAGATGCAGAGATCACTGGGGCCTCTTTCAACACCAGAGGACCAGGGAACAGCAAACACACAGCATGTTGGGACACGACAGAGGTGGAAAGTGTGATGTGGATTTAAAAACATCATCTGTTACCCATGAGAAATGAAATAGTCATATTTTCCATAGGCATGTTTATTAAGTGTCAATTACAATATAAGAGAACCAAGTAAACATAGGGCCACTAAATCAGCGGACGACAACACATAGAGCTCAACAGAGCTTTTCTAATTGAACACATAAAAACACGCTCCAATCCACAGACAGATTAACGAGCGTGCCTTGCCTTGGCTTGCTTCACAGGCTGCTATTGTGCAAGGCTGTAATGGAATCCATGTCCTTTTGTCCTGTACCGTTGGCTAACAGATAAATATACACAGACATATAACATGACTTGGCCCTTACTCAAGTAAAATATTTAACTGAAGCAGATTCCCTGAATTCCAGCGAACGAGCAGTGAACCACAGGGCCTTAACCTGAGACCAGTAGGATACATTCAGCCACTCACACACCTGAGACCAGTAGGATACATTCAGCCACTCACACACCTGAGACCAGTAGGATACATTCAGCCACTCATACACCTGAGACCAGTAGGATACATTCAGCCACTCATACACCTGAGACCAGTAGGATACATTCAGCCACTCACACACCTGAGACCAGTAGGATACATTCAGCCACTCACACACCTGAGACCAGTAGGATACATTCAGACACTCACACACCTGAGTACAGGTACAGTAAACCTGCAGGTTAAATCAAAGGCTGACCTTTTGAGTATTGATCTGAACATACGTCCGATCCGACTCTCCCTGGGCAAACAGAACAGTCCCGTTAGGAGCGTTGAACAGAACGATTAGCATACAGGAGCTCGCCAGAGATGAAGGACAACGATGTGGGGTGGGGGTAACTGTAGTTGTGACTCCTAGGGCCCTTCTCCGTAACGCATTAGCTCTGACAGTGATACAGCACCTAATGGC
Source organism: Brachymystax lenok tsinlingensis (assembly GCA_030435695.1). Taxonomy (NCBI): domain Eukaryota; kingdom Metazoa; phylum Chordata; class Actinopteri; order Salmoniformes; family Salmonidae; genus Brachymystax; species Brachymystax lenok. Next base: position 36,059,981 of record CM059803.1, read on the forward strand.
TTTTCTAAGATGCAATGTGTACGTTGCATGAGTGGACGATCTAGTCAAATCAAATGAAATTGTATTTGTCACATGCGCTGTATACAACAGGTGTAGACCTTACAGTGAAATGCTGAATTACAAGCCCTTAACCAACAAGAGCAGTAGTAAAATTACAATAGTGAGGCTATATATAGCGGGTACCAGTACTGAGTCAATGTGTGGGGCCACCGGTTAGTCGAAGTATTTGAGGTAATATGTACATATAGGTAGAGTTATTAAAGTGACTATGCATAGATAATAACAGAGAGTAGCAGCAGCATAGAAGGAGGGAGGGGGGACAATGCAAATAGTCCGGGTAGCCATTTGATTAGGTGTTCAGAAGTCTTATGGCTTGGGGGTAGAAGCTGTTTAGAAGCCTCTTGGACCTAGACTTGGCGCTCCGGTACCGCTTGCCGTGTGGTAGCAGACAGAACAGTCTATGACTAGGGTGGCTGGAGTCTTCTGACACCGCCTGGTATAGAGGTACTGGATGGCAGGAAGCTTTGCACCAGCGATGTACTGGGCCGTACGCTCTACCCTCTGTAGTGCCTTGCGGTCGGAGGCCGAGCAGTTGCCATACCAGGCGGTGATGCAACCCGTCAGGATGCTCTCGATGGTGTAGCTGTAGAACCTTGTGAGGATTTGAAGGCCCATGACAAATCTTTTCAGTCTCCTGAGGGAGAATAGGTTTTGATGTGCCCTCTTCACGACTGTCTTGGTGTGCTTGGACCATGTTAGTTTGATGGTGATGTGGACGCCAAGGAACTTGAAGCTCTCAACCTGCTCCTCTACAGCCCCGTCAATGAGAATGGGGGCGTGCTCGGTCATCCTTTTCCTGTAGTCCACAATCATCCCTTTTGTCTTGATCACATTGAGGGAGAGGTTGTTGTCCTTGCACCACACGGTCAGGTCTATAGTGTATCTCAGCCCCTGTGTGGTTGAACCATGACCAGAGTGTGTTGAATTGTCCACCTTTCTATGGTTCACTGTGTTGAATTGTCCACCTCTCTATGGTTCACTGTGTTGAATTGTCCACCTCACTATAGTTCACTGTGTTGAATTGTCCACCTCACTATGGTTCACTGTGTTGAATTGTCCACCTCTCTATGGTTCACTGTGTTGAATTGTCCACCTCTCTATGGTTCACTGTGTTGAATTGTCCACCTCTCTATGGTTCACTGTGTTGAATTGTCCACCTCTCTATGGTTCACTGTGTTGAATTGTCCACCTCTCTATGGTTCACTGTGTTGAATTGTCCACCTCTCTATGGTTCACTGTGTTGAATTGTCCACCTCTCTATGGTTCACTGTGTTGACATTATGTTGGAGGTCTATCCTCTCATCAGATGGCTGTTCTATTTTCTCCCCGATGTTGAAATGTACCTGGTTTTGGCTGGTAATTACAAGGCACCACTGCAGACGGATGCTTTGTGTGTGTGTGTGTGTGTGTGCACCCGCATCTGTGAGTGTCTCTTCGTGTGTGTGTTTGCGCGTGTGTGTGTGTGTCAAATCACATTTTATTGGTCATGGTTAGCAGATGTTAATGCGAGTGTAGCGAAATGCTTGTGCTTCTAGTTCCGACCATGTAGTAATATCTAACAAGCAATCCAACAATTTCACAACAACTACCGTATACACACAAGAGTATAAGTGTATAAGAATATGTACATATAAATATCTGGATGAGCGATGGCTGAACGGCATAGCCAAGATGCAGTAGATGGTATAGAGTACAGTATATACACATGAGATGAGTAATGTAGGGTATGTAAACATTATATAAAGCGGCATTGTTTAAAGTGGCTAGTGATACATTTGTTACATCCAATTTTATATTATTTAGAGTTGCTAGAGATTTGAGTCAGTAAGTTGGCAGCAGCCACTCAATGTTAGTGATGGCTGTTTAACAGTCTGATGGCCTTGAGATAGAAGCTGTTTTTCAGTCTCTCGGTCCCAGCGTTGATGCACCTGTACTGACCTCGCCTTCTGGATGATAGCGGGGTGAACAGGCAGTGGCTCGGGTGGTTGTTTTCTGCCCATTCCTGCTGACATATTGGAGAACGTTACTTTAGGTCAGATCCTAATGTACTCGAGTGTGAAAACAAAAACACAGGACTTTTGTAGGTTTTAAAACTGCTGTTGACACCAGCTGGTTTTGCAGTCTGATTAGAGCGTTGGTCAAGCACGTGTCTGTACTCCGCCCTCCACTGAGCCACACACACACACACACACACACACACACACACACACACACACACACACACACACACACACACACACACACACACACACACACACACACACACACACTGGGGCTATGGCAAGAATGCAGGGAGACTGCGCGAGGGGAAAATGTTATTCATTAAGAAAAACATTCCAGGTGTTGGACACGGACAGTTCCAAACAGTCCGCCCCCTCCCACAATGCCCCTGTGCGGAGGTGGAATGTGTGTGTTGGAGTGTAGAGGGCCCGTCCATACACGCACCGTGCTGCTGATCTCTTTACAGGCTGGCATGGGGAAAGAAGCACCAGGCTCAGGCTGTCAGGCCGACAGGGTTGGACAGCATGATGGATCATGGCCTTCACAGCAACTGTCTTTCGTCTGGGAGTCAAGTCTCCATTCACTCCTGAGATGTTTTCAGCCACCGGACTGGAGCGCTGAGCACAGCAGTGAATACGCTGTCTGTCAGAGCAGTGGGGGCTCGTCAACCCATGTTACTTTTACCGGACTTACACCGCTTACTGCCCTGAGATCAACTCTCCCTAGGCTAGTCTATGGTGGGTCACCTACCCTGAGATCCCCTCTCCCTAGGCTAGTCTATGGTGGGTCACCTACCCTGAGATCCCCTCTCCCTAGGCTAGTCTATGGTGGGTCACCTACCCTGAGATCGTTCCTCCCTAGGCTAGTCTATGGTGGGTCCCATCACTGCCCTCATAGCTGTCAGTGTTGACCCTTATCCAATAACAGCAGATTGTGTGATCAATCGTTTAACAGGACACTGTCTCCATCCAGTTCTGTATTACTTGTACAGTAGGAGAGCACATAGCAATGCACTGATACAGATGGAGGGTGAAAGGTAACACTTCCACAGAACAGAAGTGAATATGCAATCATAGAGAACATGACCTAGATTCCAGACTGCAGGTGAATGAGGAGAAAAGGGCACATTTCCCAGAATATAAAGCAACCTGTACTTTTTGCCAGTGCAAGGAGGGTGAGGGAGGATTTAAGAAAATCACAAGACCCAGTAATCTGTCTTTAACTGGATTAGAGCTGAGTTCTTGGGAAAGCTACGATGACGACCAGGTGGGAGAGGAGAGTAGGGCAGCTGTTTGGGTCCTGGGCTGGGGGGGGCAGACAGTAGCCCGCTGAACACACCTCATACCTCACTGATTGCATATATGTGTGTGTGTGTGTGTGTGCGCACGCAGGTGTGTCACCTCAGTCACCAATTAGCCCTGCAGAGGCCCGTTCTGACAATCCTACAGAGACTAGAGTTGCTGCTAGTAACCCATAGATCGCAGGACATTTCAGAAATACCCCAAATTGTGTGGGATTTAAATAACAGATTTTCAACTGAATCTTCAAAGATGTAAGTAGCTAGCGTTTACCCTGCGAGATTACCTAATATAATACGCTTGTTAAAAAGCTTTCAGCGCTCATTGTTCTGGCATCTTAAAATCTTCTTAGGGTTCAGGCCCCTTTTTATCCATTTCCGCCTGAATGACGTGCCCAAAGCAAACTGCCTGGAGCTCAGGCCCTGAAGCCAGGATATGCATATCTTTGGTACCACTGGAAAGTTTGTAGAAATGTTAAAATAATGTAGGAGAATATAACACAATAGATATGGTAGGAGAAAATCCAAAGAAAAACCAACCAGAATATTGTAAAATAGCTCCCTGGATGCAAAACATATGGCTTCCACAGGGTGTCAGCAGTCTATGTTCAAAGTTTCAGGTTTGTAACTTCAAAAACGAATAAGAAATAACAGTTGTTGTATGAGGACACAGTCTTCGAAATCCGTGTCATGGCGTGCCATGATGAAGTTGCGCACCTGCTAAAATCGGTTTCCTATTGAACATACTTCTTTCCGAAAAATACATTATAGTTTGATTACATTTTAGGGTGTCTGAGGAGTAAATTCAAATGTATTTTGACTTGTTGAAACAAAGTTTAGGGGTAGATTTTCGGATTCCTTTCTCTGCAAGTTGAATGAGTGGATTACTCAAATCGATGGCGCCAACTAAACAGATTTTTTGGGATGTGAATGTATGAAACCTGTGCTGGTGAAAAAAATATTTGGATGTAGGGCGCCGTCCTCAAACAATCGCATGGCATATTTTCGCTGTAATAGCTACTGTAAATTGGACAGTGCAGTTAGATTAACAATAATTTAAGCTTTCAGCCGAAGTAAGACACTTATATGTACCTAAATGTAAATAACTATTAGAATTTATTTGAATTACGCTTTCACCAGAAGTTGTCCCGCTAGCGGGACACCGATCCTTAAGATGTGGTTGTGGAACCCAATCATACAGAGGGACATCAACCAGAATTCTGTCCTTCTAAGGTTCCATTCTCTAGTGTGTTGTATAGCAATTATCTCATATATTACGCAAACCAGGGGGAGGAGCTGCAAAGTTATACAGAACTGCATTGAATCTCGCCAGAACAGCAGTCTGAGGAGTGGATCCTCTTTGGTAGTAAGAGACTAATGAAAGATCAGAGGCAGGATCATTAGTCAGCAGCTCAATGGTGTCAACACAGTAAAGCAGAGACAAATCCCCTGTCTGCACTGCACCCAACCTGCCCTGCCAACCTGCCCTGCCAACCTGCCCTGCCAACCTGCCCTGCTCTGGAGGAAACACCATTCACACATCTGTGGTTTAGGAGGGAAGACAATGATTATGGTGTATGAAATGGAGAAATAAACATAATGATCATGTATAAAGGGATTAAGAGACAACAATCTACGAGAGAGAGAGACAGAGAGAGAGAGAGAGACAAAGAGAGAGAGAGAGACAGAGAGAGTGAGACAGAGAGAGAGAGAGAGAGAGAAAGAGAGAGAGACAGACAGACAGACAGAGAGAGAGAGAGAGAGAGAGAGAGAGAGAGAGAGAGAGAGAGACAGAGAGAGAGAGAGAAAGAGAGAGAGAGACAGAGAGAGGACACACAGAGAGAGAGAGAGAGAGAGAGAGAGAGAGAGAGAGAGAGAGACAGACAGTCAGACAGACAGAGAGAGAGACAGACAGTCAGACAGACAGAGAGAGAGAGAGACAGAGAAAGGGAGAGAAAGAGAGAGAGAGACAGAGAGAGGGACACAGAGAGAGAGAGAGAGAGAGAGAGAGAGAGAGAGAGAGAGAGAGAGAGAGAGAGAGAGAGAGAGAGAGAGAGAGAGAGAGAGAGAGAGAGACAGAGAGAGACACAGATAGAGAGAGAGAGAGAGAGAGAGAGAGAGAGAGAGAGAGAGAGAGAGAGAGAGAGAGAGAGAGAGAGAGACAGACAGACAGACAGAGAGAGAGAGAGAGAGAGAGAGAGAGACAGACAGACAGACAGAGAGACAGAGAGACAACACACTAGTAAAACAACAACATCATGTGATGGGGAGGAAGGGAAATGTGGGGTTTGTGTCTGTCTCCTCTATAAGGAAGCTGTTGCTGTGCCAGTCACGCCCATGGACTCTCCTCCTCAGTCTTTACAATGTGACAAAACGAAACGCATTGTACACAGTATTACAGATGCAAAATGACTGCCCGCACCTTTGCCATGGACCTTTGCCATGGACCTTTGCCATGGACCTTTGCCATGGACCTTTGACAAAGTGTCACTGCGGGATGTTTTACAGTGTGCTTTCGAAATATGTATTCATCCGACTTCAACAGAACTGACCAGCAACTGTAAAACATGTTTGAGCAGTCATGGCCATAACCTGTAACCTCTGAGGAAATGTGTGCATCAGTCTGTGTGTGCAAGTGCTGCAGGGCACAGAAACTACCTTCTCAGGCCTCTGCTTTCTCACACTGCTGGTAATGAATCTATGCTTTAATACCCTCCTTTTCTCTATCAGCCCAATCTGTCCAATATGGACACTAAGGAGCTTTTCTTCCTCTCACGCCCTTGCTTTGCTCATTCTTCTCTCCATGTCATCACCAAATGACTGACCTCTCTCTTCAGTCCCCTCCTGTCTCCCTTCTTTCCCCTCTTCCCTGTTTCCCCCTCCTCTCTTCCCTGTTTCCCCCTTCTCTCTTCCCTGTTTTACTCTCCTCTCTTCCCTGTTTCCCCCTCCTCTCTTCCCTGTTTTACCCTCCTCTCTTCCCTGTTTCCCCCTCCTCTCTTCCCTGTTTTACCCTTCTCTCTTCCCTGTTTCCCCCTTCTCTCTTCCCTGTTTTACCCTCCTCTCTTCCCTGTTTACCCTCCTCTCTTCCCTGTTTCCCCCTTCTCTCTTCCCTGTTTTACCTCCTCTCTTCCTGTTTCCCTCCTCTCTTCCCTGTTTCCCCCTTCTCTCTTCCCTGTTTTACCCTCCTCTCTTCCCTGTTTCCTCCTTCTCTCTTCCCTGTTTTACCCTCCTCTCTTCCCTGTTTTACCCTCCTCTCTTCCCTGTTTCCCACTTCTCTCTTCCCTGTTTTACCCTCCTCTCTTCCCTGTTTCCCCCTTCTCTCTTCCCTGTTTACCCTCCTCTCTTCCCTGTTTCCCCCTTCTCTCTTCCCTGTTTTACTCTCCTCTCTTCCCTGTTTCCCCCTCCTCTCTTCCCTGTTTTACCCTCCTCTCTTCCCTGTTTCCCCTCCTCTCTTCCCTGTTTTACCCTCCTCTCTTCCCTGTGTTCCCCTCCTCTCTTCCCTGTTTCCCCCTCCTCTCTTCCCTGTTTTACCCTCCTCTCTTCCCTGTTTCCCACTTCTCTCTTCCCTGTTTTACCCTCCTCTCTTCCCTGTTTTACCCTTCTCTCTTCCCTGTTTTACCCTCCTCTCTTCCCTGTTTCCCCCTTCTTTCTTCCCTGTTTTACCCTCCTCTCTTCCCTGTTTCCCCCTCCTCTCTTCCCTGTGTTCCCCTCCTCTCTTCCCTGTGTTCCCCTCCTCTCTTCCCTGTTTCCCCCTCCTCTCTTCCCTGTTTTACCCTTCTCTCTTCCCTGTTTCCCCCTTCTCTCTTCCCTGTTTTACCCTCCTCTCTTCCCTGTTTCCCCCTTCTCTCTTCCCTGTTTTACCCTCCTCTCTTCCCTGTTTCCCCCTTCTCTCTTCCCTGTTTTACTCTCCTCTCTTCCCTGTTTCCTCCTTCTCTCTTCCCTGTTTTACCCTCCTCTCTTCCCTGTTTTACCCTCCTCTCTTCCCTGTTTCCCCCTTCTCTCTTCCCTGTTTTACCCTCCTCTCTTCCCTGTTTCCCCCTTTTCTCTTCCCTGTTTTACCCTCCTCTCTTCCCTGTTTCCCCCTCCTCTCTTCCCTGTTTCCCCCTCCTCTCTTCCCTGTTTTACCCTCCTCTCTTCCCTGTTTTACCCTCCTCTCTTCCCTGTTTCCCCCTCCTCTCTTCCCTGTTTTACCCTCCTCTCTTCCCTGTTTTACCCTCCTCTCTTCCCTGTTTCCCCTTCTCCCTTCCCTGTTTTACCCTTCTCTCTTCCCTGTTTTACCCTCCTCTCTTCCCTGTTTCCCCCTTCTCTCTTCCCTGTTTTACCCTCCTCTCTTCCCTGTTTCCCCCTCCTCTCTTCCCTGTGTTCCCCTCCTCTCTTCCCTGTGTTCCCCTCCTCTCTTCCCTGTTTCCCCCTCCTCTCTTCCCTGTTTCCCCCTCCTCTCTTCCCTGTTTTACCCTCCTCTCTTCCCTGTTTTACCCTCCTCTCTTCCCTGTTTCCTCCTTCTCTCTTCCCTGTTTTACCCTTCTCTCTTCCCTGTTTTACCCTCCTCTCTTCCCTGTTTCCCCCTTCTCTCTTCCCTGTTTTACCCTCCTCTCTTCCCTGTTTCCCCCTTCTCTCTTCCCTGTTTTACCCTCCTCTCTTCCCTGTTTCCCCCTCCTCTCTTCCCTGTTTTACCCTCCTCTCTTCCCTGTTTCCCCCTCCTCTCTTCCCTGTTTTACCCTCCTCTCTTCCCTGTTTCCCCCTCCTCTCTTCCCTGTTTTACCCTTCTCTCTTCCCTGTTTTACCCTCCTCTCTTCCATGTTTTACCCTCCTCTCTTCCATGTTTTACCCTCCTCTTTTCCCTGTTTTACCCTCCTTACCCCGTCTCTTCCTGTTTCTCTTCCTTCCTTGATGTTTGGCTGCATAAATATGGGATGTTAATTAATCAAATCCTTCAAACTTTAATGTCAGTGTGCAATAGCATTTTCCAGACCACGGGGCTAAACTTTCTGATATAAATCCAGCCCTGGAGAGAGGGAACCAAAAAAGCAGTAGTTCTGTTTGGGAAATAGAATCTCACCAAGAATGTTTGGCACAAAAATAAAGTGTGAACAGCAAATTAAGAAATGCTAAATCCTTACGATCTTGGACCAGAAACACAGGGTTCAGAGAGAGACAGACTAGGTTAGGTCAGAGGTTAGTGTGAATGGAGGAATGGAGAAAACAGAGAGTTGTTGTGGGGCTCTAATGTAGACAAGGTCATCAAAGCCTGGCCTGTTTTCAAAACCAGATGCCTCAAACTACTATAGTCCCCCAGTGTGGGATTCTGTGGCATAATATGCCCATAGCTGATTCAGGTAAGTGAGAGTTGGAAAGTGTACTTTCAATGCTCAATAAACTACAACATTTGTCCTGTTGTTTAGGGGAAGCAGCTGATTCTGAGTGACAAACATTAACATCATGTGGGAGTATTTTTGTGCTGAGTGTTGTGACTCTGGATGTGGGTGGTGAGATGACAGAATACGTCACCATAGAAACACGACTGTAATACAGTAAACGTAATGTTTACAAAGAGCAGGATAAAACTTAAACTTCCACTCACCCAAAATGAAGAAGCCCAGATATGCAGCCATGGCGGACGTCAGTATACCTTGACAGAAGGTCATCCGGAAGGCTGAAACATAGAGTGGGATAGAGTGTGTGTTTTGAGTGAGTAAGACAAACAAATATCTCTGTGAAATATCATCAATTGGTCTTCAAAGTTGTAATAATGTTGCATCATAAACCACAATGATCCTCCATTGAAACGCTGGGGTAGCCCAGCCATTTATATAAGTAACACAACAAGGAGAACCAAGGCACTCTTCATATAATGACAATGGCTTTATTTTTATATGTTTCCACATGTTCAATGGAACAAATCTTTTACAATTCTGACACGTTTTGGTAGGATGACCTTAAGATCTAAATGTCTCTGCGTGCTGATGCCCCTCACACACTGGCTCTCAGGGAGTCCTAGACCCTAGAGGTCAGGGGTGCCTCTGTGACCGTGTCGTGACACTGTGGAGAGAAAGGCGTTGTGTGTGTGCACAGTCTACACAGACACAGCTTTAAGGGTTAAATGGGTCAGAGCAGGTTCCCTTCAGATGTGTGCGTGGGAAAACAGATTAGTGATGTCCAACTATTCTAATCTGACTTGTCTCAAACAAATTAAAGTTGTTGTCAAATAGTACCAAATCCAACCAATGATAATAAAACCCTTTCTAAGACTTTTTGTCAATATGGTTTAGCATGGCAAAATAATCTACCATACTGTAATCCCACCACCCACTGAGCAAAAACTGGTTAAATCAACGTTGTTTCAACCAAAACAATCTACAGTGCATTCGAAAAGTATTCAGACCCCTTTACTTTTTCCACATTTTGTTAGTTTACAACCTTATTGCGAAAACAGGTTTTTAGAAATTGTTGAAAATTCATACAAAATAAAAAACAGAAATACCTTATTTACATAAGTATTCAGACCCTTTGCTTTGAGACTCGAAATTGAGCTACAACTTGATCAGAGTTCACCTGTGGTAAATTCAATTGATTGGACATTATTTGGAAAGGCACACACCTGTCTATATAAGGTCCCACAGTTGGCAGTGCATGTCAGAGCAAAAACCAAGCCATGAGGTCGAAGGAATTGTCCGTAGAGCTCCGAGACAGGATTGTGTCGAGGCACAGATCTGGGGAAAAACAGCAAAACATTTCTGCAGCATTGAAGGTCTCCAAGAGCACATTGGCCTCCATCATTCTTAAATGTAAGAAGTTTGGAAGACACAAAGAATCTTCCTAGAGCTGGCCGTCCTGCCAAACTGAGCAATCGTGGGAGAAGGGCCTTGGTCGGGAGGTGACCAAGAACTCGATGGTCACTCTGAAGGAGCTCCAGAGTTCCTCTGTAGAGATGGGAGAACCTTCCAGAAGCACAACCATCTCTGCAGCACTCCAACAATCAGGCATTTATGATAGAGTGGCCAGACGGAAGCCACTTATCAGTAAAAGGCACATGACAGCCCGCTTGGAGTTTGCCAAAAGGCACCTAAAGACTCTCAGACCATGAAAAACAAGATTCTCTGGTCTGATGAAACCAAGATTGAACTCTTTGGCCTGAAAGCCAAGTGTCACGTCTGGAGTAAACCTGGCACCATCCCTATGGTAAAGCATGGTGGTGGCAGCATCATGCTGTGGGGATGTTTTTCAGCAGCAGGGACTGGGAGACTAGTCAGGATCGAGGGAAAGATGAAGTACAGAGAGATCCTTGATGAAAACCTTCCCCAGAACGCTCAAGACCTCAGACTGGGGTGAAGGTTCACCTTCCAACAGGACAACGACCCTAAGCACACAGCCAAGACAACGCAGGACTGGCTTCGGGACATGTCTCTGAATGTCCTTGAGTGGCCCAGCCAGAGCCCGGACTTGAACCCGATTGAACATCTCTGGAGAGACCTGAAAATAGCTGTGCAGCAACGCTCCCCATCCAACCTGACAGAGCATGGGAGGATCTGCAGAGAAGAATGGGAGACTCCCAAACAAGTGTGCCAAGCTTGTAGTGTCATATCCAAGACTTTAATGTGGAAAAAGTCAAGGGGTCTGAATACTTTCTGAATGCACTGTATGTGATGATGTTGAATCAACGTGGAAAACTGATTGGATTTGCAAAAAGTCATCAATGCAAGGGCATTTCATATGTTTTTTAACCTCAATCCAATGACTATATATTTTTTAATTTCACATTGAATTCACGTTAGTTGACAACAAATCCAAATGTAAATCAAAACGAGATGTTGAACTGACGTCTGTGCTCAGTGGGCAACGTTCCTTCAAACAGACAGTACACTGTACATTTACCTCTGTTACAGATTAACAAGTGCCAAGTAGTGAGGCAGAGGGATGCCGATATCACACAGTGATGTCATATTCATTTTACAGGGAGAGTTAACTCCACGTGCTGCTGTTCTCATAAGGCCAATGACCAAACCTGCATGGCTTTTCCATAATGCGACTATGCAGAATAAGACAAGAAAATGCATGATACTGAACTGGGAAAAAATCTGTTTCAACTTTAAACATCAGGTTAGGTTTACCCATTCAATTGTTGGGAGCGTACAATGCTTGGTTCGCTGCAGCCTTGGGACAGAGGGGCTGAGGGCAGGCTGGCTGAGGGCTGGGGGCAGGCTGGCTGGGGGCTGGCTGGTGGGTCTCTCTGTGGGTTAAAACCCTTGAGGATCGGGGCCCTTGTCTGCAGCCACTGTACCCTACTGAAGTGTCCTACACTGTGACAGCTCTGCAACACAATGCCACTACCACAGTTTCCCACCAACATAAAACACAGGGAGAACAGTTTACAGAAAATCATGTCAATTTAAGTCAGCTGACAGTTTACCACAGAAACAAGACAACAACATGCCACAGAAATCTACCAGTTTACCACACTTAACTATCACAGAATGCCAATTCAGTATCTCACAAAGTCCAACAAATCTACCATAAAAGTATCTCAAGTCCTTCAAATTCACCATTTCAACAACATAATCATACAAATCTTTGACAAAACGTGCCTGTATGCAAACATTACTCAAATAGAAGTATTTCAAAAAAGCAAAAGGGTGTACCACGCTAGTAGCACAGATGTTAACTCATAAAGACAAAGTTCTAAAAGCTGACAATCAATCAGACACAACACATCTGTTAGGTCAAACTTCTGAAAAGTGATTTATCTAGACATCCCAGCTAGCACATAACGTTCTGAGAACCATATGTTTTTTTTTGGTGAGAGCGTGGCTGTCCTGTTGTTATTTTGCATGCTACCTTCCCACAACGTTCTGGGAATGGTTCAGGATAGTTGCTTGGCTTTGGAACATTCTCAGCATATTTAAGGAACTACAAATTTTTTTTAATTTTATTACTTTAACAGAACGTTTCTAAAAGTTAAAACATGGTTACAGTTAATTCAACTTTTGGTAATGTTATAGGAACGTTCTCCAACTGGTTTGACATTGGGAATGTTCTCAAATATTTCAGAGAACGTTAAAAAACAAAGTTCTTCTGTGGGAATTACAGTACTTCAGGATAACGTTTTCTACAGATTTCCTCATGATTCTATTTAAAGTCAAGTTCTCAGAACTTTCAGAGAGTGTTAAGAAATAACATTCTTCTGTGGGAATTTTAGAAAACTTTAGTAATGTTCAGAGAATGTTCTAAGAATTTTATTTAAAAACATAATAATTCCATTCTCAGAACATTAAAGCAGCATGTAACTTTTTTTGGCAACCTGACTAAATGCACATAGAAATGTGAGTTGTACATCTGTCATTCTTATTGGAAGCAAGTCTAAGAAGCGGTAGATCTGTTTTATGTGCACTATTTCTATGCTTCCCGTTGATAAGTTTTGTTTTTGCATCTTTTACTTTCGGTTTTGTACGCCAGCTTCAAACATCTGAAAATACAGTATTTGTGGTTATGGGAATTATATTTCACAGCGGTTTAGATGGTACAATGATTCTCTACAATAACTTGCATATTTTGTCACATAAACTGAAATTAGAAAAACGATTAGAATTTTAGCAACCAGGAAATGGCGGAGCGACTTCTGCATAGTGCACCTTATTATTACACCTTATACTTTCCATAAAAAAACACAAGAAAACTTTTGTAACATTCAGAGGGCGTTTTAATAATGTTATTTAAAAACATATACATTCAGTTCTCAGCATCAACAAAATTCTCTCTATCCTCCATCATGTTGTGTGTTGGCCACACCCACTAATTGGCTACACCAGATCTTAATGAGTGCTTGTTTCCTTTGAAATGGGGTCTGTTTGAATAGACTAAAATGAACAGCTTTATATGTGGAAAAGAACATGGCATGCTAGCTCCATCCTGGTGGCGCAGTTTATAGGTTTCAATCTCACTGATGCTATGTCACAATAAAAAAGAAATGTGTTTGAATGATTAATGCTGAAGCAAATAAATGTTCATGTGCCTAGATGTGCTTGGAGTTCAAAACAGATAACTCTAACTAAGCTAGCAGTGTTAGTAAGTCTTACTGAAACCTTCAGTGACAGTTTTAAGGAAGTTATTCAAAAACGTCCAAATAACCTTTACATTTAGTTCAAAACTTTCACAACATTTAGAGAATGTTCTCAGAATGTTCTCAGAAAGTCTCAATGGGCTTTTCCTGGTTAAATAAAAGGTTAAATAAAAAAATAAGAAATGAATGTTATTTAATTACCTTCAAATAACCTAGAATTTCCGTTCTCAGGACGTAAATTAAACCTCCCAGGAAACCTTTCAAGGAACCATAGTAAAACAAATCTCCCTGCAACCAAAACATTTAGGTTCTCATTAACAGGTGAAAATGTTCAGTTTTACCGGTCAGGGGACGTACGGCTTTGTTCCCAGAACCAATTGGAAACCAAAAAATGTAAGTTTCAACAACTTTCAAGGAACCAAATGTGCTAGCTGGGATAGTAATAATATGAATAAGATCTAAGTACTCACACAGCCACGCAAGCTTAACTCAGTCCTCTCTGGTGAGAATCTTTCTGCAGGCTGGTTCAGTTCCCGAGTGTGTGTGTGTGTAAGTGTGAGTGTGTGTGTAAGTGTGAGTGTGTGTTCAGTGTGTGTAATAAAACACTTGTAAGCACAACTGGCTGTAGCGATGTAAAAACAGCCTGAATAATATCAGCCAATCAGATGGTTGTATGGCTGGCCACCCAGTCTCTCCCTGGCCTCGTCATCGGGGCAGTGGGGTGAATGTACAGCGATTCTTATTCAAATTCATCTGCCACTCTGAGAGCCACTGTTTGAAAGGGGAAAATGGTCTCTAGGCAGGCGGAATGCACTGGGGTTGGGATGGAAGGAAGGAGAGAGGGAGGGATGGAGGGAGGGATGGGGGCCCTCAGGCGCTGTGTTGGATTTTCCCAAGCCAGGCAGGGAGAGCCCCCCCTGCCACTAGAGTGAGGAGCACCCAATCTGACAACTAGACCGACGACGGTCAAGCGAAGAAGAAAAAACTGAGCTCTCTGTATTTCTATTGGATGAAATAAGAAGATACCCCAGAACCTTAAAGCTCTCTGTAATTCTATTGGATGAAGTAAGAAGACACCCCAGAACCTTAAAGCTCTCTGTATTTCTATTGGATGAAATAAGAAGATATCCCACAACTTCTTTTTTTTTTTACCCCTTTTTCATGGTATCCAATTGGTAGTTACAGTCTTGTCCCATCGCTGCAACTCCCGTACGGACTCGGGAGACGCGAAGGTCGAGAGACGTGCTTCCTCCAAAACACAACCAGCCAAGCTGCACTGCTTCTTGACACAATGCCCGCTTAACCCAGAAGCCAGCCGCACAAATGTGTCGGAGGAAACACCGTACACCTGCCGACCGTGTCAGCGTGCATTGCACCCAGCCCACCACAGGAGTCACTAGTGCGCAATGGGACAAGAACATCCCTGCCGGCCAAACCCTCCCCTAACTAGGATCTATAGTGGCATTTTCTGCTCTGTGGTTACATGACCTCTATGAAAGGGCACTGAGGTGGAGCCCAATGTGGGACACGACATGTGACAAGGCTACCCCAACATATTCAGAATCAGCGGAACTCATAAGCAGGTCGCTATGGTCAAGTTGAATATGATCTTGAACTTGAATGACTCTGTGAATGTATGTGTGACATTAAAATAATAGTAACCTGATCGAGTTCCAATTGAGGAGCTAATGTAACCTGGACAGAGGAGGCATTTCCCCTCCAAACAACAACTCAACCTGGAGTGTAGGTTTAGAGTTGAGCCAGATTACACAGTCCTCATAGTCAGACACATCTGTGACCTATCAAATAGAGATGATGGTTTTCAACAAAAGAGCAATACATGACCTTGTTCTCCCTTCCGTCAAATATGTATCCGCACGCCAAACACGTCAAATACATCAAACACATCAAATACGTCAAACACATCAAATATGTTGAACAGGTCTAACACGTCAAATATGTACACATGTCAAATACGTCAAACACATCAAACACTTCAAATACGTATACACACATCAAACACGTCAAATATGCATACACACGTCAAATATGTATACACTCGTCAAATACGTCAAACAGGTCAAACACGTCAAATACGTATACACACGTCAAACGCATCAAATATGCATACACACGTCAAATACGTCAAACAAGTCAAACATGTATACACACGTCAAATACGCCAAACACGTCAAATATATATACACATGTCAAATATGTCAAACACATCAAATAAGTCAAATATGGATACACACGTCAAACGAGTCAAACATGTATACACACGTCAAATATGTATACACACGTCAAATATGCATACACACGTCAAATACGTCAAATATGTAAACATACGTACAACACGTAAAATATGTATACATACGTCAAATATGTATAGACACGTCAAATATGTATACACACGTCAAACACGTCAAATATGCATACACACGTCAAACATGCATACACACGTCAAACACGTCAAATATGTCAAACACGTCAAATATGTATACACACGTCAAATATGTATACACACGTCAAATATGTATACACACGTCAAATACGTAAAATATGCATACACACGTCAAATATGTATACACACGTCAAATATGTATACACACGTCAAATACGTCAAATATGCATACACACGTCAAATGTGTATACACACGTCAAATATGCATACACACGTCAAATATGTATACACACGTCAAATATGTATACACACGTCAAATATGCATACACACATCAAATATGCATACACACGTCCAACACGTCAAATATGCATACACACATCAAATATGCATACACACGTCCAACACGTCAAATATGTATACACACGTCAAATACGTCAAATATGCATACACACGTCAAATGTGTATACACACGTCAAATATGCATACACACGTCAAATATGCATACACACATCAAATATGTATACACACGTCAAATGTGTATACACACGTCAAATATGCATACACACGTCAAATATGCATACACACGTCAAATATGTATACACACGTCAAATATGTATACACACGTCAAATATGTATACACACGTCAAATATGTATACACACGTCAAATATGCATACACACGTCAAATATGCATACACACGTCAAATATGCATACACACGTCAAATATGTATACACACGTCAAATATGCATACACACGTCAAATATGCATACACACGTCAAATATGCATACACACGTCAAATGTGTATACACACGTCAAATATGTATACACACGTCAAATATGTATACACACGTCAAATATGCATACACACGTCAAATATGTATACACACGTCAAATATGCATACACACGTCAAATATGTATACACACGTCAAATGTGTCAAATATGCATACACACATCAAATATGTATACACACGTCAAATATGTATACACACGTCAAATATGTATACACACGTCAAATATGTATACACACGTCAAATATGTATACACACGTCAAATATGCATACACACGTCAAATATGTATACACACGTCAAATATGCATACACACGTCAAACACGTCAAATATGTATACATACGTCAAACACGTCAAATATGTATACACACGTCAAATATGTATACACACGTCAAATATGTATACACACGTCAAATATGCATACACACGTCAAATGTGTATACACACGTCAAATACGTCAAATATGCATACACACGTCAAATACGTCAAATATGCATACACACGTCAAATATGCATACACACGTCAAATGTGTATACACACGTCAAATATGTATACACACGTCAAATATGCATACACACGTCAAATATGTATACACACGTCAAATATGCATACACACGTCAAACACGTCAAATATGTATACATACGTCAAACACGTCAAATATGTATACACACGTCAAATATGTATACACACGTCAAATATGTATACACACGTCAAATATGCATACACACGTCAAATATGCATAAACACGTCAAATATGTATACACACGTCAAACACGTCAAATATGTATACATACGTCAAACATGTCAAATATGTATACACACGTTAAATATGTATACACACGTCAAATATGTATACACACGTCAAATATGCATACACACGTCAAATATGTATACACACGTCAAATACGTCAAATATGCATACACACGTCAAATATGCATAAACACGTCAAATATGTATACACACGTCAAATATGTATACATACGTCAAACACGTCAAATATGTATACACACGTCAAATATGTATACATACGTCAAACAAGTCAAATATGCATACACACGTTAAATATGTATACACACGTCAAATATGTATACACACGTCAAATATGTATACACACGTCAAATATGTATACACACGTCAAATATGCATACACACGTCAAATACTTCATAGACATCAAACATGTATACACACGTCAAATATGTATACACACGTCAAACATGTATACACACGTCAAACATGTATACACACGTCAAACATGTATACACACGTTAAATATGCATACACACGTCAAATATGTATACACACGTCAAATACTTCATAGACATCAAACATGTATACACACGTCAAATATGTATACACACGTCAAACATGTATACACACGTCAAACATGTATACACACGTCAAACATGTATACTCACGTCAAATACATCAAATATGTATACTCACGTCAAATACGTCAAACACGTAAAATATGTCCAACACGTCAAACACCTCAAATACGTAAAATATGTATACATACGTACAACACGTCAAACACATCAAATATGTCAAACACGTCAAATACCTAAAATACGTATACACACGTCAAATACGTCAAACACATCAAACACTTCAAATACGTATACACACATCAAACACGTCAAATATGCATACACATGTTAAATACGTCAAATATGTATACACACGCCAAACACGCCAAACACACATAAAATATGTATACATAAGTCCAACAAGTCAAACACGTCAAATATGTCCAACACGTCAAATACTTCAAATTCGTCAAACATGTATACACATGTCAAATACGTCAAATACTTCAAACACGTAAAATATGTATACATACGTACAACACGTCAAACACATCAAATACGTCAAACACGTCAAATACCTAAAATATGTATACACATGTCAAATACTTCAAACACGTCAAACACATCAAACACGTCAAATACGTATACACACATCAAACACGTCAAATACGTCAAATATGTATACACACGTCAAATACGTCAAATATGCATACACACGCCAAACACGTCAAATATGCATACACACGTCAAATATGTATACACACGTCAAATATGTATACACACGTCAAATATGGCAAACACGTCAAATATGTCCAACACGTCAAATACTTCATAGACATAAAACATGTATACACACGTCAAATATGTATACACACGCCATACAACTGCTCTTAAACGCAAGTAAAACTATATGCATGCTCTTCAACCGATCGCTGCCCGCACCCGCCCGCCCGTCCAGCATCACTACTCTGGACGGTTCTGTCTTAGATTATGTGGACTATTACAAATGCTTAGGTGTCTGGTTAGACTGTAAACTCTCCTTCCAGACTCACATCAAACATCTCCAATCCAAAATGTTATCTAGAATTGGCTTCCTATTTCGCAACAAAGCATCCTTCACTCATTCTGCCAAACATACCCTTGTAAAACTGACCATCCTACCGATCCTTGACTTCGGTGATGTCATTTACAAAATAGCCTCCAATACTATACTCAACAAATTGGATGCAGTCTATCACAGTGCCATCCGTTTTGTCATCAAGGCCCCATATACCACCCACCACTGCGACCTGTATGCTCTTGTTGGCCGGCCCTCGCTTTACACTCGTCACCATACCCACTCCAGGTCATCTACAAGTCCCTGCTAGGTAAAGCCCCGCCTTATCTCAGCTCGCTGGTCACCATAGCAGCACACACACGTAGCACGAGCTCCAGCAGGTATATCTCACTGGTCACCCCCAAAGCCAATTCCTCCTTTGAACCGACTTTCCTTCCAGTTCTCTGCTGCCTATGACTGGAACGAACTACAAAAATCTCTGAAACTGTAGACACTTATCTCCCTCAACAGCTTTAAGCACCAGCTGTCAGAGCAGCTCACAGACCACTGTACCTGTTTATAGCCCATCTGTAAATAGCCCAACCAACTACCTCATCCCCTACCGTATTTATTTATTTTGTTCCCTTGCACCCCAGTTTTTCTGCAAGGGAATATGCATACACACGTCAAATATGCATACACACGTCCAACACGTCAAATATGTATACACACGTCAAATATGCATACACACGTCAAATATGCATACACACGTCAAATATGCATACACACGTCCAACACGTCAAATATGCATACACACGTCAAATATGTATACACACGTCCAACACGTCAAATATGTATACACACGTCAAATATGTCTAACACGTCAAATATGCATACACACGTCAAATATGTATACACACGTCAAATATGTATACACACGTCAAATAGGCATACACACACATCATATGCATACACACATTGCACATTCATCTACTGCACATCTACCATTCCAGTGTTTATATGCTATATTGTAATTACCTCGCCACCATTGCCTATTTATTGCCTTACCTTCCTTATCTTATCTCATTTGCACTCTTTGTATATAGATTTGTTTTTCTACTGTATTATTGACTGTATGTTTGTTTTACTCCATGTGTAACTCTGTGTTGTTGTATGTGTCGAACTGCTTTGCTTTATCATGGCCAGGTCGCAGTTGTAAATGAGAACTTCTTCTCAACTTGCCTACCTGGTTAAATAAAGGTGAAATAAAAAAGAAATAAAAAAAAACACGTCAAATATGTATACACACATCAAATATGCATACACACGTCAAATATGTATACACACGTCAAATATGCATACACACGTCAAATATGCATACACACGTTAAATATGTATACACACATCAAATATGCATACACATCCAACACGTCAAATATGCATACACACGTCAAATATGCATACACACGTTAAATATGCATACACACGTCAAATATGCATACACACATCCAACACGTCAAATATGCATACACACATCAAATATGCATACACACGTCAAATATGTATACACACATCCAACACGTCAAATATGCATACACACGTCAAATATGCATACACACGTCAAATACGTCAAATATGTATACACACGTCAAATATGTATACACACGTCAAATATGCATACACACGTCAAATATGCATACACACGTTAAATATGTATACACACGTCAAATATGTATACACACATCAAATATGCATACACACATCCAACACGTCAAATATGCATACACACGTCAAATATGCATACACACGTCAAATATGCATACACACGTCAAATATGCATACACACGTTAAATATGTATACACACATCAAATATGCATACACACATCCAACACGTCAAATATGCATACACACGTCAAATATGCATACACACGTCAAATATGTATACACACATCAAATATGTATACACACATCAAATATGCATACACAAATCAAATATGCATGCACACGTCAAATATGTATACGCACATCAAATATGCATACACATGTCAAATATGCATACACACATCAAATATGTATACACATGTCAAATATGTATACACACGTCAAATATGCATACACACGTCAAATATGCATACACACGTCAAATATGCATACACACGTCAAATATGTATACGCACATCAAATATGCATACACACGTCAAATATGCATACACACATCCAACACGTCAAATATGCATACACACGTCAAATATGTATACACACGTCAAATATGCATACACACGTCAAATATGCATACACATGTCATTTGGCGGCAGGTAGCCTAGTGGTTAGAGCGTTGGACTTGTAACCGGAGGGTTGCAAGTTCGAATCCCCGAGCTGACAAGGAACAAATCTGTCGTTCTGCCCCTGAACAAGGCAGTTAACCCACTGTTCCCCGGGCGCCAAAGACGTGGATGTCGATTAAGGCAGCCCCCCGCACCTCTCTGATTCAGAGGGGTTGGGTTAAATGCGGAAGACACATTTCGGTTGAAGGCATTCGGTTGTACAACTGACTAATAATGGTGACTTTGACTTTGACTTTTTGACTTTGTCAAATATGTATACACACGTCAAATATGCATACACACGTCAAATATGCATACACACGTCAAATATGTATACACACGTCAAATATGCATACACACATCAAATATGCATACACATGTCAAATATGCATACACACGTCAAATATGCATACACACGTCAAATATGCATACACACGTCAAATACGTCAAAGATGCATACACACGTCAAATATGTATACACACATCAAATATGTATACACATGTCAAATATGCATACACACGTCAAATATGTATACACACGTCAAATATGCATACACACGTCAAATATGTATACACACGTCAAATATGCATACACACGTCAAATATGTATACACACATCAAATATGCATACACATGTCAAATACGTCAAATATGCATACACACGTCAAATATGTATACACACGTCAAATATGTATACACACATCAAATATGTCTAACACGTCAAACACGTCAAATATGCATACACACGCCAAATATCAAATCAAATCAAATTTTATTTGTCACATACACATGGTTAGAAGATGATAATGCGAGTGTAGCGAAATGCTTGTGCTTCTAGTTCCGACCATGCAGTAGTATCTAACAAGTAATCGAACAATTTCACAACAACTACCTGATACACACAAGTGTAAAGGAATGAATACGAGTATGTACATATAAATATATGGATGAGCGATGGCTGACCGGCATAGGCAAGATGCAGTAGATGGTATATAGTACAGTATATACATGTGAGATGAGTAATGTAGGATATGTAAACATTATATAAATGGCATCGTTTAAAGTGGCTAGTGATACATTTATTACATCCACTTTTTAATTATTAAAGTTGCTAGAGATGTGAGTCGATGGCCGAATGGCATAGGCAAGATTCAGTAGATGGTTTAGAGTACAGTGTATACATTTGATATGAGTAATGTCAGATATGTAAACATTATATACAAAATTGTTTAAAGTGGCTAGTGATACATTTGTTACATCAAATGTTCTATTATTTAAAATGGCTAGAGATTTAAGTCAGTATGTTGGCAGCAGCCACTCAATGTTAGTGATGGCTGTTTAACAGTCTGATGGCCTTGAGATAGAAGCTGTTTTTCAGTCTCTCGTCCCAGCTGAAAAACAGCTTCTATCTCAAGGCCATCAGACTGTTAAACAGCCATCACTAACATTGAGTGGCTGGACATATTTGACGTGTTGGATGTATTTGACGTGTTGAACACAAATATGTCCAAAACACAAAGCGCTATTTTCATGGACAAATAGCGCTTCAGAACAGTACTGAATGAGATGTATAAATCATAACAGACTCCTTTCAAAAGCAGCAGTCTACAGGCAACCATTCAATAACACTGTCCCGAGTCAATGTTCAATGAGGCACAATTCAAAGAAAGTAGGTCTTAGGTTAACGTCTAAAATATGAATTCATTTTGTCAATCCGGATTATTTCTTATTAACTGACCTGATCTTGATAAATGACAAAGACTAATCCATTGCGTATGCAGCCGTCAGACCAAAGGTAGAGGGACAGGCAGAGGCAATGTCTGACAGACAAAAGGTGTAAAGGGCCAGGTATAACAGAGCTTGGCAACATCAGGCTGCTGTTCCCTTCCGTTTAGGTCATCATGGAAGTGTCTCTCTTTTTTATAAAGGCATGTGACTCAGCGTGGCAACCCATCACAAACAAGATGGTCCAAATTCAACAACGTCAATGCAACTTTAACAATAAAAGAGTAACTGGTGAGAGCAACATGTTTAGTCTCTGGATGATCCTCAGGACATCTCAATCTCTTCAACTCCTTTCCGTCGCCGACACTGAGTGCTGCTATCTATCACTAACCCAAATATACTTCTGTGATCTGAAAGCATTTTCATTCAAGAAATGAAATGACATGTCCGGGTTTAAATCCAGGATAATCTGAAATATCTTTCTGTGCAGATCTCTGCAGTAGTCTAATTGGCCCAGATCTTCAATGATTCAGACAGAATTGAGACAGACATACATACAGTACATAGCAGCTCCCTCTACAGTGTATGTATAAGTGAGTGTGTGTGCCCTTTCATTCACCCAAACTGTAATACTCTGTATCAGATTCAGTGTCGCCATGCACGCTGACTAAACCGCTGCAGGTAAAATATCACATAAAGTAATCTTTAAACCAACACGCCAGCACACCTGAAGTCTACAAAGTGCTCACCAAGGGCAAGACCAAACAGTACAGTATCCAGGTAGAGAACCTTAGAGCTAACTTACCCCACCTAACCCATGAAGACCACAACTACCACAAGGAGAATGATTCATACGATCTCATACATCTACACCAACAATTCGATACATTAAACTGATTATGGTAGTAGGCTGAGTATGGCATTAGTTATGTAAACACCTTACTCTTCTTATCTTAATTGGCGTAAGGTCATAATTGAAGTGAGCACAGGCCGATTAAAACACCTGGTTTTCAGAGCAATCTTTTACAGTACATCTACGCATGGGCTAGCATGAGCAGTGCAAGCTTCCTTCTTTTGCACGAGTCAAGTGAGTTTGGAAAAACCTTAGAGTGTTCATTTTAGAAATAGTTCTCATACAAACTTTATATATTTATCCGAAATCAGAATCAAATAGGCTTCACCAAAATAACATGATCGCTGTGGTACAGTAAAACATATATTGTGATTGCCGATTTTCTGCATTTATCAAAGTCACATCAGGTAGCCTGATCTCAGATGTGTCCATGTAAACAGGATTATTAGGGAAATCTTTCTTCTTGCAAAGCATGTCAACATTTAAATGTATCTGTACTTTCAGAGCCATGATTCATTACAATTATACAGATTAAATACATTTAGTCAGATGTGCTGTGAGTCTGGTCTGAAATTGTGAAGTTGACCTTGCGGTATGATTTTACAGTGAGGAGGTAACAGGACTTCTTTACTTTTCTTATCAAACGTGAAGATAATAATATAAACAAATAAACAGGATGATAAAGGAAAACCAAGGCTTCCACCATGCCTGTACCTGGCAGAATGCCCACCTTACCTTGTCTATCTCTCAAACAATGAGAATGCAAAGTTCTTATACCCCTACCCATTTGACCAATGAAAACAAGGCAATTCACACGTTGATCATTTAACGTTTAAAAGACATGAATTACAATCTAAACGTCTTCAGAACATAAACATAGTTGAATATATTCCAGCACACATCTCAATAACTGTGCTAAACCTTAAACCTAAACCTGTTGGACTTAAACTTAATGCATTAACTATACTTTGGGGGTGTGAACATGTATATCCCAGGAGTTAGCTACTACCACACAACCCGTACCATTCATTAACTATACTCTGGGGGTGTGAACATGTATATCCCAGGAGTTAGCTACTACCACACAACCCGTACCATACATTAACTATGCGCTTCAACGAGCTACATTAGCCAGTCAATTCTCTGAATAGGAAATGGACAGAACCATCTTCAATAAACGAGGAAATACAAGGTAGTCATACCCATTGCTGAAGATCTACCTTCACGTCGTAATTAGTAAACAATATCACATTGTACTTGTAACTTTTGATCACTCCATGTATGACCAGAAAGAGCCTATACTATCGGGAGATACAACAACAGGTTTTGGCGCCAAACCAAATTGACGGCGCGCCCAACTCAAACTCTTAACACACATTTCTCCTCTTTAACAGACGATTAGCAACAGTCAAGAGGACATCTCTAACCACAGGAATAAAATTTATAAAATGTGCTTCTCATAAACCGTAAAACATCGTCAGTATCTGGTTAATAATATAGGCATGTCTTTAGAGACGGAGGACCAGAGATTTTTTGAGTGGAGTTGAGCGGTTGAAAATCCCACTCCTTTGTGCTCCAGCGATCAACATCCTTACGCCCACTCCGCACAAAAAAAATCACTCATCACTCATATGAAAAAAAAACGAGAAGGGCTAAGTAGACTATTATAAAAAGCTTGAAGATTTCAATGTTGTAGGCTATTGAACAAGGACCTACACAAAAGTATGTGGACACCCTTTCAAATTAGTGTATTTGATTATTTCAGTCACACCCGTTGCTGACAGGTGTACAAAATCGAGCACACAGCCTTGCAATCTCCATAGACAAACATGGGCTGTAGAATGGCCTTACTGAAGACCTCAGTCTTCGGTCAACTGTAAGTGCTGTTATTTTGAAGTGGAAATGTCTAGGAGGAACAACGGCTCAGCCGTGATGTGGTAGCTCACAGATGTGGACTGCAGAGTGCTGAAACGCATAGTGTGTAAAAATCGTCTGTTCTCGGTTGCAACACTCACTACCGAGTTCCACACTGCCTTTGGGAGCAACTCAGCACAATAACTGTTTGTCAGGAGCTTCATGAAATGGGTTTCCATGGCCGAGCAGCCACACACAAGCCTAAGATCACCATGCGCAATGCCAAGCATCGGCTGGAGTGCTGTAAAGCTCGCCGCCATTGGACTCTGGAGCAGTGGAAATGCGTTCTCTGGAGTGATGAATCACGCTTCACCATCTGGCAGTCCAACGGACGAATATGGGTTTGGCGCCTGCCAGGAGAATGCTACCTGCCCCATGGCATTGTGCCAACTGTAAATTTGGAGGATGAGGAATAATGGTCTTGGGTTGTTTTTCATGGTTCTGGCTAGGCCCCCCCTAGTTCCAGTGAAAGGAAATTACATTCTACACGATTCTGTGCTTTAAACTTGGTGACAACAGGCCCTTTCCTGTTTCAGCATGACAATGCCACCGTGCACAAAGCGAGGTCCATACAGAAATGGTTTGTCGAGATTGGTGTGGCAGAACTTGACTGGCCTGCACAGAGCCCTGACCTCAACCCCATCGGCCACCTTTGGGATGAATTGGAACGCCGACTGCAAGCCAGGCCTAATCGCCCAACATCAGTGCCCGACCTCACTAATGCTCTTGTTGCTCAACAAAAGCAAGTCCCCACAGCAATGTTCCAACATCTAGTGGAAAGCCTTCCCAGAAGGGTGGAGGCTGTTATAGCAGCAAAGGGGGGGGACCAACTCTATATTAATACCATGATTTTGGAATTAGATGTTTGACTAGCAGGTGTCCACATACTTTTGGACCTGGCTGATGGGCTATGTGGTCACCGTGTTAAAAAACAAATAGCTTTTTCTCTAATCTATTGATGATCCGATACTCTGTTGCGCTCACATTTTACAGTTGATAGACAATTTTATCACTGTAGCAAACTTAGACTCCTCTTTTTTAACCTCTTCCAGCTAGGGTCCCATTTTCCAAATTTTCGCCTGTCTGACGTGCCCAAAGTTAAATGCCTACCACTCATGGCCAGAAACTAGGATATTTACATATTTAGTACTATTGGATAGGAAACACTCTGAAGTTTATAAAACCATTAAGATATAGTCTGTGGCTATTCCAGAACAGATTTAGCAGGCAAAAACCAGAGAGATTTCTGTCCGAATTTATTTTCTGTTGCTCTCCTCTCATTTTGAAGCCCATGTAATATTTTCTATGGGGAATAGGACCGAGGTTGCAGTACTTATGGCTTCCACTAGATGTCAACAGTCTCTGGAAAGGGTATGGAGGAAAAAGCTCTGACCAGATCCTTAGAGAGAGAGAATTACTACGGGTAGGGCAAAAAGGTAAACAGGCGTGCGTTCACGAGAAACGCGCCCAAGCGCGACCAACTTTCTTTTTGTCTTTTAACGCTTCACTTACCGTTCTTGTAAAATATGATCGCTATTATTCATAAAAGAATACATAAGGATGCATTATTAATGATATTTGATTTGTTTGTGAAAAGATGAGAGGTATAATTTGAGCGATCCCTTCACTGTAAAGCGGGCGAGTAGACTGACAATGCTTGGTGGAGTAGCTGAGCGTAACGTGCCAAAAACAACGGATATTTATGGATATAATTATTTACTTTTTCTAACAAAAGAACCATGGATTATCTTGTTTGGACACTTGGGAAGACCTCAGAAGAAGTTATTTGAAAGGTAAGCGATTTATATTAGCTGTGATATGGATATTTTGAGAACCGAGCTGGATATGAATTTATGCTAATGTGGAAAATATGTGAGGTACTAGCCTCAAACAATCAAATGTAGTGCTTTACGTAAAGCCTTTTTAAAATCTGACAACGCAGTGATATTGCCAAGAAGCAGAGCTTTTGATGGCTATGCAACACTATGCAACACTTGTATATCGAAGTTAAATATTACGAATATGTATTACGAATATGTATTTTGAATTTGGCGCGTTATGTTTGCTCTGAAAACGATCCCGCTAAAGGGATCGGCGCGCTAAGAGGTTAACAATAGCCTGTATAGAAACCAAAACGTCTCTGGTGCTGCAGCATGTGCTCATGTGCTGTCTTGTCATTAATTACACAGGCTGCAACCTATTTCTTGGTCGACTCATTTCAACATCTCTGCGTATTAGTGGTGGGATAACCTAAATACATACAACAGAATGAAAAGAACAGTGATGAAGGAAATCAAAAATGCTGGGCAGAGCATGGCCAGAGCTCATGGCTGAGCGGTACCGAAGTGAAATTGGAGCAGCAGAGAAGAACAGGAGAGAAGAACAGGAGAGAAGAGCAGGAGAGAACAAGAGAGAACAGGAGAGGAGAACAGGAGAGAAGAACAGGAGAGAAGAGCAGGAGAGAAGAATAGGAGAGAAGAACAGGAGAGAAGAACAGGAGAGAACAAGAGAGAACAGGAGAGGAGAACAGGAGAGAAGAACACTAGAGAAGAACAGGAGAGAACAGGAGAGAGCAGGAGAGAAGAACAGGAGAGAAGAACAGGAGAGAAGAGCAGGAGAGAACAACAGGAGAGAAGAGCAGGAGAGAAGAACAGGAGAGAAGAACAGGAGAGAAGAGCAGGAGAGAAGAACAGGAGAGAAGAGCAGGAGAGAAGAACAGGAGAGAAGAACAGGAGAGAAGAGCAGTAGAGAAGAGCAGGAGAGAAGAACAGGAGAGAACAGGATACATTTTTGTGTGCTACCGCAAGTTTAATAAATGGTTTCCTGTTATTAGTGAGATATATTTCAGATGCAATCAGGCATTTCCCCGAACATTAGCATCAGCTCAGATCATCAGAGGGTGGGTGAGTGTGTGTGTGGTTTGTGACTTTGATGATAATTAAATGGATTTCCTGAAGATCACTTTATCAAAGAGTTAAGATGACACTTTCCGTATTTTGATTTGAAATACACAAAGAGAGACTACTCCTCGACTGTGAATCATTTATCATTCCATCAGACAACTTTAATCACATTATTTGACCCAGGGTTCTTCAATCACATTAGATGACCCAGGGTTCATTACATTCTGATCTTCAAGTATGTCTTTACAATGTAGATGAACATCTGTCAGGAGTCATACTGTAAGCCCCCCAACCCCCGCCCAGCATATGGACAGATGCGATCCGAGGTGTTTTATGAATATCGGCCCAGAGTAGAACAGGCAAAGGCAGCAGGTGCTGATAGGCTGGGTGGAGAGATAAGGCTGATACCCTCCCAATGCAGCTGACAGGCTTGGTAGAGAGATGAGGCTGATACCCTCCCAATGCAGCTGACAGGCTTGGTAGAGAGATGAGGCTGATGCTCTCTAAAGGCAGCTGACAGGCTTGGTAGAGAGATGAGGCTGATGCCCTCCCAAGGCAGCTGACAGGCAGGGTGGAGTGATGAGGCTGATGCCCTCCCAAGGCAGCTGACAGGCAGGGTGGAGTGATGAGGCTGATGCCCTCCCAAGGCAGCTGACAGGCTGGGTGGAGAGATGAGGCTGATGCTCTCTGAAGGCAGCTGACAGGCTGGGTGGAGAGATAAGGCTGATGCCCTCCCAAGGCAGCTGACAGGCTGGGTGGAGAGATGAGGCTGATGCCCTCCCAATGCAGCTGACAGGCTGGGTAGAGAGATGAGGCTGATGCCCTCCCAAGGCAGCTGACAGGCAGGGTAGAGAGATGAGGCTGATGCCCTCCCAAGGCAGCTGACAGGCAGGGTAGAGAGATGAGGCTGATGCCCTCCCAAGGCAGCTGACAGGCTGGGTAGAGAGATGAGGCTGATGCTCTCTGAAGGCAGCTGACAGGCTGGGTAGAGAGATGAGGCTGATGCTCTCTGAAGGCAGCTGATAGGCTGGGTAGAGAGATGAGGCTGATGCCCTCCCAAGGCAGCTCAAGGCCCAGACTCATGGATCTCTTTAACCCATTAGGTGGAGCTAAAGGCCAAGCAGGAGATTATACTAAGCTCACAGACAGAGGCCATGGGAATCTTAATGTATAGACCTTTTAGATGTCTAAACAGATCCATTGTGGTGTATTAGGCATAGATTGGGCCCTGTGCATATAACTACCAGCATGGACAGCAAACTAACGAGTAGTCTAAAGGTCACTTTTGTCTAACTCGTCACAGCAGGTTTGATATAGGGCATAGACTATGCTTCCACTAAGGCATCATGTCAGACACAGTAGGCATATACATTGGGATTTCACTAATAAATCTGAGATTGATTACTGTGATTGAAAGTGATTGAAATGGTGTCTCTGACCTCCTGTTCAATGTTAATTTGAGTAGCTGTCTAATCTAAGTGGAATGTGTGAAATGGTGTCAGTAATCTGTTGGCTCTGACCCGGTGGTCAGTGGAAGGGTAGCACAGCACAGATCTGCTCTAGTGTCAAGCAGTAATAACGCAAGAAAAAGCTATAGGGGTTGGCAGGTAGCCTTGCGGTTAAGAGCGTTAGGCCGGTATCTGAAAGGTCGCTGGTTCGATTGCGCCAATCTGTAGAAATCTGCCGTTCTGCCCTTAAGCAATTAACCCCCAAGGCAGTTAACCCCCAACAACTGCTCCCTGGGTGCCGATTGCAGCCCACCGCACCTTTCTGACACAGGTTGGGTTAAATGCAGAACACACATTTCGGTTGAGCGAATTCAGTTGTACTAGGTTTCATATTGGCGTGGATTAAGGCAGCCCACCTCTCTGATTCAGAGGGTTTGGGTTAAATGCAGAACACAAATTTCGTTGAATGGATTCAGTTGTACTACTGACTAGGTATTCCCTTACCCTTTTAGTGTGCACAGGGCAACAACTATTAGAAAGTCAGACATGGGCAAGAGAAAGAACATGTAACCTGAACATTGTATACTTTCTATACTTCAGAGAACGGAGTTTCTTGCAGTCAATGACCAAAAGCGCCCTCTAGTGGCCTCATGGGTGGAACGTTATTCATATTTTTCATAATTTCATCATAAATAAAGATTATATATATAAAAAAATGAAAATCCAGTGTATCTACGTATGTCAATCGGTTTTGTTAAATTTCAGTCTTCTGTGATGTATATAAAGTGTAATATTGGGATGCAAACTTGTAATACATCTCAACTCTATATCTGACATGGTACATGTTAGATATAGAGATATCTTCTTTGATATCTATCTTCTTTGTTTTAAACCCATCACCATGTGCGTGAGGTGTATACTTTAGTTTCAAAGTAGATTTGTTTAAGACCATCAAGAAACACTCTGTGTGACCCTGATTTAGCCCACTGCAGTAAAAGGTTAAATAAATGTTATTATACGCATAACTAATCCCCACCCCCCAAAATGTAATCTTTAATTTTCAACTTCCCCTGTTCCCTTTACTAAAATCTCAGCCAACAGACCAGGGATTGGGAGCTGGAGTGTAACAGTATTTCTCCCATCATTTTCCTCCCTCTCCCAGATCTTTCTTGGATAATATTTGATCACAGATGAGGAGAGAACACTGCAGCTCCTGATTGTCAATGTCTGATCATCCGCAGTAAACTCAATCCCTTTATTTGTTGTGCTTTAAGCTAGTGCCCTACTATCCACCTGCATGTAGAAGCACACAAATCTAGCCACACGTTTATTTGACTGATTCTGCAAACTCACAGGTCAGGTCAGGATAAACGGTTAGCCTACACAACAGCAATTATTTATTGTTACAATACATGTCAGATCACGTGTTAGAGAAGGGTGTAGTGAAGTTTAATACTACAGATAGAACGAAAGGTAAAAAGGTACAGCAGCCTCACCTGTTCACAATTTCTCTGCTCCCTCGCTCGCCTCGACCACATGTGTGAGTCATGTGTACAGTCTCTGGTGACTGCCTGTCCTGCAGTCCTGTACTGAAAAGGGGGGAGGAGTCGAAAGCAGAGCTTATCAGAATATAGGTGCAAGGTAGGTTTCCGCTAGGTATAGTCATCACGGCGACGACAGAATTGTACCTTCATGTGCGGGAGATCAAAGCTGAACTTGGAGGAAGAAGGGCTCGGTTTGTTTGATTCACTCTGTAATGCCCTATAGCTACAGCTAGACAACTGTTATTTCCCTTATTAGTCACTTGCACCTTTTCCATTTGCCTTTTGGTCTGTAATCTTACAAAACATTAACTTCCCACTCCTTCCCAGTGACTCAGGGCAGGTGTCTGCCCAGGTGTTACCAATGTGGGATAAGATAAGGGTTAGAAATGGAAACAAGATGGAATGGTAAGCCTACCAGATGGTGTGGTAAGCCTAGAAAATGGAATGGTAAGCCTACAAGATGGAGTGGTAAGCCTACCAGATGGTGTGGTAAGCCGACAACATGGTGTGGTAAAGCCTACAAGATGGAATGGTAAGCCTACCAGATGGTGTGGTAAGCCTACAAGATGGAGTGGTAAGCCTACAAGATGGAGTGGTAAGCATACAAGATGGAGTGGTAAGCCGACAAGATGGAGTGGTAAGCCTAAAAGATTGAGTGGTAAGCCTGCAAGATGGAGTGGTAAGCCTACAAGATGGAGTGGTAAGCCTACAAGATGGAGTAGTAAGCCTACAAGATGGAGTGGTAAGCCTACAAGATGGAGTGGTAAGCCTACAAGATGGAGTGGTAAGCCCATAAGATGGAGTGGTAAGTCTACAAGATGGAGTGGTAAGCCTACAAGACGGAGTGGTAAGCCTACAAGATGGTGGTAAGCCTACAAGATGGAGTGGTAAACCTACAAGATGGAGTGGTAAACCTACAAGATGGTGTGGTACGCCTACAAGATGGAGTGGTACGCCTACAAGATGGAGTAGTAAGCCTACAAGATGGAGTGGTAAGCCTACAAGATGGTGGTAAGCCTACAAGATGTAGTGGTAAACCTACAAGATGGTGTGGTAAACCTACAAGATGGAGTGGTAAGCCTATAAGATGGAGTGGTAACCCTACAAGATGAAGTGGTAAGCCTACAAGATGGAGTGGTAAGCCTATAAGATGGAGTGGTAAGCCTACAAGATGGAGTGGTAAGCCTACAAGATGGAGTGGTAAGCCTACGAGATGGAGTGGTACGCCTATAAGATGGAGTGGTAAGTCTACAAGATGGAGTGGTAAGCCTACAAGATGGAGTGGTAAGCCTACAAGATGGAGTGGTAAGCCTATAAGATGGAGTGGTAAGTCTACAAGATGGAGTGGTAAGCCTATAAGATGGAGTTGTAAGCCTACAAGATGGAGTGGGAAGCCTATAAGATGGAGTGGTAAGCCTATAAGATGGAGTGGTAAGCCTATAAGATGGAGTGGTAAGCCTACAAGATGGAGTGGTAAGTCTACAAGATGGAGTGGTAAGCCTATAAGATGGTGGTAAACCTACAAGATGGAGTGGTAAGCCTATAAGATGGAGTGGTAACCCTACAAGATGAAGTGGTAAGCCTACAAGATGGAGTGGTAAGCCTATAAGATGGAGTGGTAAGCCTACAAGATGGAGTGGTAAGCCTACAAGATGGAGTGGTAAGCCTATGAGATAGAGTGGTAAGCCTACAAGATGGAGTGGTAAGCCTACAAGATGGAGTGGTAAGCCTACCAGATGGTGTGGTAAGCCTACAAGATGGAGTGGTAAGCCTACAAGATGGAGTGGTAAGCCTATAAGATGGTGTGGTAAGCCTATAAGATGGAGTGGTAAGCATACAAAATGGAGTGGTAAGCCTACAAGATGGTGGTAAGCCTACAAGATGGAGTGGTAAGCCAACAAGATGGAGTGGGAAGCCTATAAGATGGAGTGGTAAGCCTATAAGATGGAGCGGTAAGCCTAGAAGATGGAGTGGTAAGCCTACAAGATAGAGTGGTAAGCCTACAAGATGGAGTGGTAAGCCTATAAGATGGAGTGGTAAGTCTACAAGATGGAGTGGTAAGCCTACAATATGGAGTGGTAAGCCTATAAGATGGAGTGGTAAGTCTACAAGATGGAGTGGTACGCCTATAAGATGGAGTGGTAAGCCTACAAGATGGAGTGGGAAGCCTATAAGATGGAGTGGGAAGCCTATAAGATGGAGTGGTAAGCCTATAAGATGGAGTGGTAAGCCTACAAGATGGAGTGGTAAGTCTACAAGATGGAGTGGTAAGCCTATAAGATGGAGTGGTAAGCCTACAAGATGGAATGGGAAGCCTACAAGATGGAGTGGTAAGCCTATAAGATGGAGTGGTAAGCCTATAAGATGGAGTGGTGAGCCTACAAGATGGAGTGGTAAGCCTACAAGATGGAGTAGTAAGCCTACAAGATGGAGTGGTAAGCCTGCAAGATGGTGGTAAGCCTACAAGATGGAGTGGTAAACCTACAAGATGGAGTGGTAAACCTACTAGATGGTGTGGTAAGCCTATAAGATGGAGTGGTAAGCCTATAAGATGGAGTGGTAAGCCTACAAGATGGAGTTGTAAGCCTACTAGATGGAGTAGTAAGCCTACAAGATATAGTGGTAAGCCTACAAGAAGGTGGTAAGCCTACAAGATCGAGTGGTAAGCCTATAAGATGGAGTGGTAATCCTACAAGATGGAGTAGTAAGCCTACAAGATGGAGTGGTAAGCCTACAAGATGGAGTGGTAAACCTACAAGATGGAGTGGTGTACCTACAAGATAGTGTGGTAAGCCTACAAGATGGAGTGGTAAGCCTATAAGATGGAGCAGTAAGCCTACAAGATGGAGTGGTAAGCCTACAAGATGGAGTAGTAAGCCTACAAGATACAGTGGTAAGCCTACAAGAAGGTGGTAAGCCTACAAGATGGAGTGGTAAGCCTATAAGATGGAGTGGTAAGCCTATAAGATGGAGAGGTAAGCCTACAAGATGGAGTGGCAAGCCTACAAGATGGAGTGGTAAGCCTACAAGATGGAGTGGTAAGCTTACCAGATGGTGTGGTAAGCCTACAAGATGGAGTGGTAAGCCTACAAGATGGAGTGGTAAGCCTATAAGATGGTGTGGTAAGCCTATAAGATGAAGTGGTAAGAATACAAGATGGAGTGGAAGCCTACAAGATGGAGTGGTAAGCCAACAAGATGGAGTGGTAAGCCTACAAGATGGAGTGGTAAGCCTATAAGATGGAGTGGTAAGCCTATAAAATGGAGTAGTAAGCCTACAAGATATAGTGGTAAGCCTACAAGAAGGTGGTAAGCCTACAAGATGGAGTGGTAAGCCTATAAGATGGTGTGGTAAGCCTATAAGATGGAGTGGTAAGCCTACAAGATGGAGTGGCAAGCCTACAAGATGGAGTGGTAAGCCTACAAGATGGAGTGGTAAGCCTACCAGATGGTGTGGTAAGCCTACAAGATGGAGTGGTAAGCCTACAAGATGGAGTGGTAAGCCTATAAGATGGTGTGGTAAGCCTATAAGATGGAGTGGTAAGAATACAAGATGGAGTGGAAGCCTACAAGATGGAGTGGTAAGCCAACAAGATGGAGTGGTAAGCCTACAAGATGGAGTGGTAAGCCTATAAGATTGAGTGGTAAGCCTATAAGATGGAGTGGTAAGCCTACAAGATGGAGTGGTAAGCCTATAAGATGGAGCAGTAAGCCTACAAGATGGAGCAGTAAGCCTACAAGATGGAGTGGTAAGCCTACAAGATGGAGTAGTAAGCCTACAAGATATAGTGGTAAGCCTACAAGAAGGTGGTAAGCCTACAAGATGGAGTGGTAAGCCTATAAGATGGAGTGGTAAGCCTATAAGATGGAGTGGTAAGCCTATAAGATGGAGTGGTAAGCCTACAAGATGGAGTGGCAAGCCTACAACATGGAGTGGTAAGCCTACAAGATGGTGTGGTAAGCCTACAAGATGGAGTGGTAAGCCTACAAGATGGAGTGGTAAGCATTTAAGATGGTGTGGTAAGCCTATAAGATGGAGTGGTAAGCATACAAGATGGAGTGGAAGCCTACAAGATGGAGTGGTAAGCCTATAAGATGGAGTGGTAAGCCTACAAGATGGAGTGGTAAGCCTATAAGATGGAGTGGTAAGCCTATAAGATCAGTGGTAAGCCTATAAGATGGAGTGGTAAGCCTACAAGATGGAGTTGTAAGCCTACCAGATGGAGTAGTAAGCCTACAAGATATAGTGGTAAGCCTACAAGAAGGTGGTAAGCCTACAAGATGGAGTGGTAAGCCTACAAGATGGAGTGGTAAGCCTACAAGATGGAGTAGTAAGCCTACAAGATGGAGTGGTAAGCCTACAAGATGGAGTGGTAAACCTACAAGATGGAGTGGTGTACCTACAAGATGGTGTGGTAAGCCTACAAGATGGAGTGGTAAGCCTATAAGATGGAGCAGTAAGCCTACAAGATGGAGTGGTAAGCCTACAAGATGGAGTAGTAAGCCTACAAGATATAGTGGTAAGCCTACAAGAAGGTGGTAAGCCTACAAGATGGAGTGGTAAGCCTATAAGATGGAGTGGTAAGCCTACACGATGGAGTGGCAAGCCTACAAGATGGAGTGGTAAGCCTACAAGATGGAGTGTTAAGCCTACAAGATGGAGTGGTAAGCCTACCAGATGGTGTGGTAAGCCTACAAGATGGAGTGGTAAGCCTACAAGATGGAGTGGTAAGCCTATAAGATGGTGTGGTAAGCCTATAAGATGGAGTGGTAAGCATACAAGATGGAGTGGTAAGCCTACAAGATGGTGGTAAGCCTACAAGATGGAGTGGTAAGCCAACAAGATGGAGTGGGAAGCCTATAAGATGGAGTGGTAAGCCTATAAGATGGAGCGGTAAGCCTATAAGATGGAGTGGTAAGCCTACAAGATATAGTGGTAAGCCTACAAGAAGGTGGTAAGCCTACAAGATGGAGTGGTAAGCCTATAAGATGGAGTGGTAAGCCTACAAGATGGAGTGGCAAGCCTACAAGATGGAGTGGTAAGCCTACAAGATGGAGTGTTAAGCCTACAAGATGGAGTGGTAAGCCTACCAGATGGTGTGGTAAGCCTACAAGATGGAGTGGTAAGCCTACAAGATGGAGTGGTAAGCCTATAAGATGGTGTGGTAAGCCTATAAGATGGAGTGGTAAGCATACAAGATGGAGTGGTAAGCCTACAAGATGGTGGTAAGCCTACAAGATGGAGTGGTAAGCCAACAAGATGGAGTGGGAAGCCTATAAGATGGAGTGGTAAGCCTATAAGATGGAGCGGTAAGCCTATAAGATGGAGTGGTAAGCCTACAAGATAGAGTGGTAAGCCTACAAGATGGAGTGGTAAGCCTATAAGATGGAGTGGTAAGTCTACAAGATGGAGTGGTAAGCCTACAATATGGAGTGGTAAGCCTATAAGATGGAGTGGTAAGTCTACAAGATGGAGTGGTAAGCCTATAAGATGGAGTGGTAAGCCTACAAGATGGAGTGGGAAGCCTACAAGATGGAGTGGGAAGCCTATAAGATGGAGTGGTAAGCCTATAAGATGGAGTGGTAAGCCTACAAGATGGAGTGGTAAGTCTACAAGATGGAGTGGTAAGCCTATAAGATGGAGTGGTAAGCCTACAAGATGGAATGGGAAGCCTACAAGATGGAGTGGTAAGCCTATAAGATGGAGTGGTAAGCCTATAAGATGGAGTGGTAAGCCTACAAGATGGAGTGGTAAGCCTACAAGATGGAGTAGTAAGCCTACAAGATGGAGTGGTAAGCCTGCAAGATGGTGGTAAGCCTACAAGATGGAGTGGTAAACCTACAAGATGGAGTGGTAAACCTACTAGATGGTGTGGTAAGCCTATAAGATGGAGTGGTAAGCCTATAAGATGGAGTGGTAAGCCTACAAGATGGAGTTGTAAGCCTACTAGATGGAGTAGTAAGCCTACAAGATATAGTGGTAAGCCTACAAGAAGGTGGTAAGCCTACAAGATGGAGTGGTAAGCCTACAAGATGGAGTAGTAAGCCTACAAGATGGAGTGGTAAGCCTACAAGATGGAGTGGTAAACCTACAAGATGGAGTGGTGTACCTACAAGATGGTGTGGTAAGCCTACAAGATGGAGTGGTAAGCCTATAAGATGGAGCAGTAAGCCTACAAGATGGAGTGGTAAGCCTACAAGATGGAGTAGTAAGCCTACAAGATACAGTGGTAAGCTTACAAGATGGTGGTAAGCCTACAAGATGGAGTGGTAAGCCTACAAGATGGTGGTAAGCCTACAAGATGGAGTGGTAAGCCAACAAGATGGAGTGGGAAGCCTATAAGATGGAGTGGTAAGCCTATAAGATGGAGCGGTAAGCCTAGAAGATGGAGTGGTAAGCCTACAAGATAGAGTGGTAAGCCTACAAGATGGAGTGGTAAGCCTATAAGATGGAGTGGTAAGTCTACAAGATGGAGTGGTAAGCCTACAATATGGAGTGGTAAGCCTATAAGATGGAGTGGTAAGTCTACAAGATGGAGTGGTACGCCTATAAGATGGAGTGGTAAGCCTACAAGATGGAGTGGGAAGCCTATAAGATGGAGTGGGAAGCCTATAAGATGGAGTGGTAAGCCTATAAGATGGAGTGGTAAGCCTACAAGATGGAGTGGTAAGTCTACAAGATGGAGTGGTAAGCCTATAAGATGGAGTGGTAAGCCTACAAGATGGAATGGGAAGCCTACAAGATGGAGTGGTAAGCCTATAAGATGGAGTGGTAAGCCTATAAGATGGAGTGGTAAGCCTACAAGATGGAGTGGTAAGCCTACAAGATGGAGTGGTAAGCCTGCAAGATGGTGGTAAGCCTACAAGATGGAGTGGTAAACCTACAAGATGGAGTGGTAAACCTACTAGATGGTGTGGTAAGCCTATAAGATGGAGTGGTAAGCCTATAAGATGGACTGGTAAGCCTACAAGATGGAGTTGTAAGCCTACTAGATGGAGTAGTAAGCCTACAAGATATAGTGGTAAGCCTACAAGAAGGTGGTAAGCCTACAAGATGGAGTGGTAAGCCTATAAGATGGAGTGGTAATCCTACAAGATGGAGTAGTAAGCCTACAAGATGGAGTGGTAAGCCTACAAGATGGAGTGGTAAACCTACAAGATGGAGTGGTGTACCTACAAGATAGTGTGGTAAGCCTACAAGATGGAGTGGTAAGCCTATAAGATGGAGCAGTAAGCCTACAAGATGGAGTGGTAAGCCTACAAGATGGAGTAGTAAGCCTACAAGATACAGTGGTAAGCCTACAAGAAGGTGGTAAGCCTACAAGATGGAGTGGTAAGCTTATAAGATGGAGTGGTAAGCCTATAAGATGGAGTGGTAAGCCTACAAGATGGAGTGGCAAGCCTACAAGATGGAGTGGTAAGCCTACAAGATGGAGTGGTAAGCTTACCAGATGGTGTGGTAAGCCTACAAGATGGAGTGGTAAGCCTACAAGATGGAGTGGTAAGCCTATAAGATGGTGTGGTAAGCCTATAAGATGGAGTGGTAAGAATACAAGATGGAGTGGAAGCCTACAAGATGGAGTGGTAAGCCAACAAGATGGAGTGGTAAGCCTACAAGATGGAGTGGTAAGCCTATAAGATGGAGTGGTAAGCCTATAAAATGGAGTAGTAAGCCTACAAGATATAGTGGTAAGCCTACAAGAAGGTGGTAAGCCTACAAGATGGAGTGGTAAGCCTATAAGATGGAGTGGTAAGCCTATAAGATGGAGTGGTAAGCCTACAAGATGGAGTGGCAAGCCTACAAGATGGAGTGGTAAGCCTACAAGATGGAGTGGTAAGCCTACCAGATGGTGTGGTAAGCCTACAAGATGGAGTGGTAAGCCTATAAGATGGTGTGGTAAGCCTATAAGATGGAGTGGTAAGAATACAAGATGGAGTGGAAGCCTACAAGATGGAGTGGTAAGCCAACAAGATGGAGTGGTAAGCCTACAAGATGGAGTGGTAAGCCTATAAGATCGAGTGGTAAGCCTATAAGATGGAGTGGTAAGCCTACAAGATGGAGTGGTAAGCCTATAAGATGGAGCAGTAAGCCTACAAGATGGAGCAGTAAGCCTACAAGATGGAGTGGTAAGCCTATAAGATGGAGTAGTAAGCCTACAAGATATAGTGGTAAGCCTACAAGAAGGTGGTAAGCCTACAAGATGGAGTGGTAAGCCTATAAGATGGAGTGGTAAGCCTATAAGATGGAGTGGTAAGCCTATAAGATGGAGTGGTAAGCCTACAAGATGGAGTGGCAAGCCTACAACATGGAGTGGTAAGCCTACAAGATGGTGTGGTAAGCCTACAAGATGGAGTGGTAAGCCTACAAGATGGAGTGGTAAGCATTTAAGATGGTGTGGTAAGCCTATAAGATGGAGTGGTAAGCATACAAGATGGAGTGGAAGCCTACAAGATGGAGTGGTAAGCCTATAAGATGGAGTGGTAAGCCTACAAGATGGAGTGGTAAGCCTATAAGATGGAGTGGTAAGCCTATAAGATCGAGTGGTAAGCCTATAAGATGGAGTGGTAAGCCTACAAGATGGAGTTGTAAGCCTACCAGATGGAGTAGTAAGCCTACAAGATATAGTGGTAAGCCTACAAGAAGGTGGTAAGCCTACAAGATGGAGTGGTAAGCCTACAAGATGGAGTGGTAAGCCTACAAGATGGAGTAGTAAGCCTACAAGATGGAGTGGTAAGCCTACAAGATGGAGTAGTAAGCCTACAAGATGGAGTGGTAAGCCTACAAGATGGAGTGGTAAACCTACAAGATGGAGTGGTGTACCTACAAGATGGAGTGGTAAGCCTATAAGATGGAGTGGTAAGCCTATAAGATGGAGTGGTAAGCCTACAAGATGGAGTGGCAAGCCTACAACATGGAGTGGTAAGCCTACAAGATGGTGTGGTAAGCCTACAAGATGGAGTGGTAAGCCTACAAGATGGAGTGGTAAGCATTTAAGATGGTGTGGTAAGCCTATAAGATGGAGTGGTAAGCATACAAGATGGAGTGGAAGCCTACAAGATGGAGTGGTAAGCCTATAAGATGGAGTGGTAAGCCTACAAGATGGAGTGGTAAGCCTATAAGATGGAGTGGTAAGCCTATAAGATCGAGTGGTAAGCCTATAAGATGGAGTGGTAAGCCTACAAGATGGAGTTGTAAGCCTACCAGATGGAGTAGTAAGCCTACAAGATATAGTGGTAAGCCTACAAGAAGGTGGTAAGCCTACAAGATGGAGTGGTAAGCCTACAAGATGGAGTGGTGTACCTACAAGATGGTGTGGTAAGCCTACAAGATGGAGTGGTAAGCCTACAAGATGGAGTGGTAAACCTACAAGATGGAGTGGTGTACCTACAAGATGGTGTGGTAAGCCTACAAGATGGAGTGGTAAGCCTATAAGATGGAGCAGTAAGCCTACAAGATGGAGTGGTAAGCCTACAAGATGGAGTAGTAAGCCTACAAGATATAGTGGTAAGCCTACAAGAAGGTGGTAAGCCTACAAGATGGAGTGGTAAGCCTATAAGATGGAGTGGTAAGCCTACAAGATGGAGTGGCAAGCCTACAAGATGGAGTGGTAAGCCTACAAGATGGAGTGTTAAGCCTACAAGATGGAGTGGTAAGCCTACCAGATGGTGTGGTAAGCCTACAAGATGGAGTGGTAAGCCTACAAGATGGAGTGTTAAGCCTACAAGATGGAGTGGTAAGCCTACCAGATGGTGTGGTAAGCCTACAAGATGGAGTGGTAAGCCTACAAGATGGAGTGGTAAGCCTATAAGATGGTGTGGTAAGCCTATAAGATGGAGTGGTAAGCATACAAGATGGAGTGGTAAGCCAACAAGATGGAGTGGGAAGCCTATAAGATGGAGTGGTAAGCCTATAAGATGGAGCGGTAAGCCTATAAGATGGAGTGGTAAGCCTACAAGATATAGTGGTAAGCCTACAAGAAGGTGGTAAGCCTACAAGATGGAGTGGTAA
The DNA here is from genome assembly GCA_030435695.1 of Brachymystax lenok tsinlingensis. Taxonomy (NCBI): domain Eukaryota; kingdom Metazoa; phylum Chordata; class Actinopteri; order Salmoniformes; family Salmonidae; genus Brachymystax; species Brachymystax lenok. Next base: position 36,101,657 of record CM059803.1, read on the forward strand.
GCCTATAAGATGGAGTGGTAAGCCTACAAGATGGAGTGGCAAGCCTACAAGATGGAGTGGTAAGCCTACAAGATGGAGTGTTAAGCCTACAAGATGGAGTGGTAAGCCTACCAGATGGTGTGGTAAGCCTACAAGATGGAGTGGTAAGCCTACAAGATGGAGTGGTAAGCCTATAAGATGGTGTGGTAAGCCTATAAGATGGAGTGGTAAGCATACAAGATGGAGTGGTAAGCCTACAAGATGGTGGTAAGCCTACAAGATGGAGTGGTAAGCCAACAAGATGGAGTGGGAAGCCTATAAGATGGAGTGGTAAACCTATAAGATGGAGCGGTAAGCCTACAAGATAGAGTGGTAAGCCTACAAGATGGAGTGGTAAGCCTATAAGATGGAGTGGTAAGTCTACAAGATGGAGTGGTAAGCCTACAATATGGAGTGGTAAGCCTACAAGATGGAGTAGTAAGCCTACAAGATGGAGTGGTAAGCCTGCAAGATGGTGGTAAGCCTACAAGATGGAGTGGTAAACCTACAAGATGGAGTGGTAAACCTACTAGATAGTGTGGTAAGCCTATAAGATATAGTGGTAAGCCTACAAGAAGGTGGTAAGCCTACAAGATGGAGTGGTAAGCCTACAAGATGGAGTAGTAAGCCTACAAGATGGAGTGGTAAGCCTACAAGATGGAGTGGTAAACCTACAAGATGGAGTGGTGTACCTACAAGATGGTGTGGTAAGCCTACAAGATGGAGTGGTAAGCCTATAAGATGGAGCAGTAAGCCTACAAGATGGAGTGGTAAGCCTACAAGATGGAGTAGTAAGCCTACAAGATACAGTGGTAAGCCTACAAGAAGGTGGTAAGCCTACAAGATGGAGTGGTAAGCCTATAAGATGGAGTGGTAAGCCTATAAGATGGAGTGGTAAGCCTACAAGAGGGAGTGGCAAGCCTACAAGATGGAGTGGTAAGCCTACAAGATGGAGTGGTAAGCCTACCAGATGGTGTGGTAAGCCTACAAGATGGAGTGGTAAGCCTACAAGATGGAGTGGTAAGCCTATAAGATGGTGTGGTAAGCCTATAAGATGGAGTGGTAAGAATACAAGATGGAGTGGAAGCCTACAAGATGGAGTGGTAAGCCAACAAGATGGAGTGGTAAGCCTACAAGATGGAGTGGTAAGCCTATAAGATCGAGTGGTAAGCCTATAAGATGGAGTAGTAAGCCTACAAGATATAGTGGTAAGCCTACAAGAAGGTGGTAAGCCTACAAGATGGAGTGGTAAGCCTATAAGATGGAGTGGTAAGCCAACAAGATGGAGTGGTAAGCCTACAAGATGGAGTGGTAAGCCTATAAGATCGAGTGGTAAGCCTATAAGATGGAGTGGTAAGCCTACAAGATGGAGTGGTAAGCCTATAAGATGGAGCAGTAAGCCTACAAGATGGAGCAGTAAGCCTACAAGATGGAGCAGTAAGCCTACAAGATGGAGTGGTAAGCCTACAAGATGGAGTAGTAAGCCTACAAGATATAGTGGTAAGCCTACAAGAAGGTGGTAAGCCTACAAGATGGAGTGGTAAGCCTATAAGATGGAGTGGTAAGCCTATAAGATGGAGTGGTAAGCCTATAAGATGGAGTGGTAAGCCTACAAGATGGAGTGGCAAGCCTTACAACATGGAGTGGTAAGCCTACAAGATGGTGTGGTAAGCCTACAAGATGGAGTGGTAAGCATATAAGATGGTGTGGTAAGCCTATAAGATGGAGTGGTAAGCATACAAGATGGAATGAAGCCTACAAGATGGAGTGGTAAGCCTATAAGATGGAGTGGTAAGCCTACAAGATGGAGTGGTAAGCCTATAAGATGGAGTGGTAAGCCTATAAGATCGAGTGGTAAGCCTATAAGATGGAGTGGTAAGCCTACAAGATGGAGTTGTAAGCCTACCAGATGGAGTAGAAGGCCTACAAGATATAGTGGTAAGCCTACAAGAAGGTGGTAAGCCTACAAGATGGAGTGGTAAGCCTACAAGATGGAGTGGTAAGCCTACAAGATGGAGTAGTAAGCCTACAAGATGGAGTGGTAAGCCTACAAGATGGAGTGGTAAACCTACAAGATGGAGTGGTGTACCTACAAGATGGTGTGGTAAGCCTACAAGATGGAGTGGTAAGCCTATAAAATGGAGTAGTAAGCCTACAAGATGGAGTGGTAAGCCTACAAGATGGAGTAGTAAGCCTACAAGATATAGTGGTAAGCCTACAAGAAGGTGGTAAGCCTACAAGATGGTGTGGTAAGCCTATAAGATGGAGTGGTAAGCCTACAAGATGGAGTGGCAAGCCTACAAGATGGAGTGGTAAGCCTACAAGATGGAGTGGTAAGCCTACAAGATGGTGTGGTAAGCCTACAAGATGGAGTGGTAAGCCTACAAGATGGAGTGGTAAGCCTATAAGATGGTGTGGTAAGCCTATAAGATGGAGTGGTAAGAATACAAGATGGAGTGGAAGCCTACAAGATGGAGTGGTAAGCCAACAAGATGGAGTGGTAAGCCTACAAGATGGAGTGGTAAGCCTATAAGATCGAGTGGTAAGCCTATAAGAGGGAGTAGTAAGCCTACAAGATATAGTGGTAAGCCTACAAGAAGGTGGTAAGCCTACAAGATGGAGTGGTAAGCCTACAAGATGGAGTGGTAAGCCTATAAGATGGAGCAGTAAGCCTACAAGATGGAGCAGTAAGCCTACAAGATGGAGTGTTAAGCCTACAAGATGGAGTAGTATGCCTACAAGATATAGTGGTAAGCCTACAAGAAGGTGGTAAGCCTACAAGATGGAGTGGTAAGCCTATAAGATGGAGTGGTAAGCCTATACGATGGAGTGGTAAGCCTACAAGATGGAGTGGCAAGCCTACAACATGGAGTGGTAAGCCTACAAGATGGAGTGGTAAGCCTACCAGATGGTGTGGTAAGTCTACAAGATGGAGTGGTAAGCCTACAAGATGGAGTGGTAAGCATATAAGATGGTGTGGTAAGCCTATAAGATGGAGTGGTAAGCCTATAAGATGGAGTGGTAAGCATACAAGATGGAGTGGAAGCCTACAAGATGGAGTGGTAAGCCTATAAGATGGAGTGGTAAGCCTACAAGATGGAGTGGTAAGCCTATAAGATGGAGTGGTAAGCCTATAAGATCGAGTGGTAAGCCTATAAGATGGAGTGGTAAGCCTATAAGATGGAGTGGTAAGCCTACAAGATGGAGTAGTAAGTCTACAAGATGGAGTGGTAAGTCTACCAGATGGTGGTAAGCCTACAAGATGAAGTGGTAAACCTACAAGATGGTGTGGTAAGCCTACAAGATGGAGTGGTAAGCCTACAAGATGGAGTGGTAAGCCTACAAGATGGAGTGGTTAACCTACAAGATGGAGTGGTAAACCTACAAGATGGTGTGGTAAGCCTACAAGATGGAGTGGTAAGCCTATAAGATTGAGTGGTAAGCCTACAAGATGGAGTGGTAAGCCTACAAGATGGAGTAGTAAGCCTACAAGATATAGTGGTAAGCCTACAAGAAGGTGGTAAGCCTACAAGATGGAGTGGTAAGCCTATAAGATGGAGTGGTAAGCCTATAAGATGGAGTGGTAAGCCTATAAGATGGAGTGGCAAGCCTACAAGATGGAGTGGCAAGCCCACAAGATGGAGTGGTAAGCCTACAAGATGGAGTGGTAAGCCTACCAGATGGTGTGGTAAGCCTACAAGATGGAGTGGTAAGCCTACAAGATGGAGTGGTAAGCCTACAAGATGGAGTGGTTAACCTACAAGATGGAGTGGTAAACCTACAAGATGGTGTGGTAAGCCTACAAGATGGAGTGGTAAGCCTACAAGATGGAGTGGTAAGCCTATAAGATGGAGCAGTAAGCCTACAAGATGGAGTGGTAAGCCTACAAGATGGAGTAGTAAGCCTACAAGATACAGTGGTAAGCCTACAAGAAGGTGGTAAGCCTTCAAGATGGAGTGGTAAGCCTATAAGATGGAGTGGTAAGCCTATAAGATGGAGTGGTAAGCCTATAAGATGGAGTGGTAAGCCTACAAGATGGAGTGGCAAGCCTACAAGATTGAGTGGTAGGCCTACAAGATGGAGTGGTAAGCCTACCAGATGGTGTGGTAAGCCTACAAGATGGAGTGGTAAGCCTATAAGATTGTGTGGTAAGCCTATAAGATGGAGTGGTAAGCATACAAGATGGAGTGGAAGCCTACAAGATGGAGTGGTAAGCATATAAGATGGAGTGGTAAGCCTATAAGATGGAGTGGTAAGCCTATAAGATTGAGTGGTAAGCCTATAAGATGGAGTGGTAAGCCTATAAGATTGAGTGGTAACCCTACAAGACGAAGTGGTAAGCCTACAAGACGGAGTGGTAAGCCTATAAGATGGAGTGGTAAGCCTACAAGATGGAGTGGTAAGGCTACAAGATGGAGTGGTAAGCCTACGAGATGGAGTGGTAAGCCTATAAGATGGAGTGGTAAGTCTACAAGATGGAGTGGTAAGCCTACATGATGGAGTGGTAAGCCTATAAGATGGAGTGGTAAGTCTACAAGATGGAGTGGTAAGCCTATAAGATGAGGTTGTAAGCCTACAAGATGGAATGGGAAGCCTACAAGATGGAGTGGTAAGCCTATAAGATGGAGTGGTAAGCCTATAAGATGGAGTGGTAAGCCTACAAGATGGAGTGGTAAGCCTACAAGATGGAGTAGTAAGCCTACAAGATGGAGTGGTAAGCCTGCAAGATGGTGGTAAGCCTACAAGATGGAGTGGTAAACCTACAAGATGGAGTGGTAAACCTACTAGATGGTGTGGTAAGCCTATAAGATGGAGTGGTAAGCCTATAAGATGGAGTGGTAAGCCTACAAGATGGAGTTGTAAGCCTACTAGATGGAGTAGTAAGCCTACAAGATATAGTGGTAAGCCTACAAGAAGGTGGTAAGCCTACAAGATGGAGTGGTAAGCCTACAAGATGGAGTAGTAAGCCTACAAGATGGAGTGGTAAGCCTACAAGATGGAGTGGTAAACCTACAAGATGGAGTGGTGTACCTACAAGATGGTGTGGTAAGCCTACAAGATGGAGTGGTAAGCCTATAAGATGGAGCAGTAAGCCTACAAGATGGAGTGGTAAGCCTACAAGATGGAGTAGTAAGCCTACAAGATACAGTGGTAAGCCTACAAGAAGGTGGTAAGCCTACAAGATGGAGTGGTAAGCCTATAAGATGGAGTGGTAAGCCTATAAGATGGAGTGGTAAGCCTACAAGAGGGAGTGGCAAGCCTACAAGATGGAGTGGTAAGCCTACAAGATGGAGTGGTAAGCCTACCAGATGGTGTGGTAAGCCTACAAGATGGAGTGGTAAGCCTACAAGATGGAGTGGTAAGCCTATAAGATGGTGTGGTAAGCCTATAAGATGGAGTGGTAAGAATACAAGATGGACTGGAAGCCTACAAGATGGAGTGGTAAGCCAACAAGATGGAGTGGTAAGCCTACAAGATGGAGTGGTAAGCCTATAAGATCGAGTGGTAAGCCTATAAGATGGAGTAGTAAGCCTACAAGATATAGTGGTAAGCCTACAAGAAGGTGGTAAGCCTACAAGATGGAGTGGTAAGCCTATAAGATGGAGTGGTAAGCCAACAAGATGGAGTGGTAAGCCTACAAGATGGAGTGGTAAGCCTATAAGATCGAGTGGTAAGCCTATAAGATGGAGTGGTAAGCCTACAAGATGGAGTGGTAAGCCTATAAGATGGAGCAGTAAGCCTACAAGATGGAGCAGTAAGCCTACAAGATGGAGCAGTAAGCCTACAAGATGGAGTGGTAAGCCTACAAGATGGAGTAGTAAGCCTACAAGATATAGTGGTAAGCCTACAAGAAGGTGGTAAGCCTACAAGATGGAGTGGTAAGCCTATAAGATGGAGTGGTAAGCCTATAAGATGGAGTGGTAAGCCTATAAGATGGAGTGGTAAGCCTACAAGATGGAGTGGCAAGCCTTACAACATGGAGTGGTAAGCCTACAAGATGGTGTGGTAAGCCTACAAGATGGAGTGGTAAGCATATAAGATGGTGTGGTAAGCCTATAAGATGGAGTGGTAAGCATACAAGATGGAATGGAAGCCTACAAGATGGAGTGGTAAGCCTATAAGATGGAGTGGTAAGCCTACAAGATGGAGTGGTAAGCCTATAAGATGGAGTGGTAAGCCTATAAGATCGAGTGGTAAGCCTATAAGATGGAGTGGTAAGCCTACAAGATGGAGTTGTAAGCCTACCAGATGGAGTAGAAGGCCTACAAGATATAGTGGTAAGCCTACAAGAAGGTTGTAAGCCTACAAGATGGAGTGGTAAGCCTACAAGATGGAGTGGTAAGCCTACAAGATGGAGTAGTAAGCCTACAAGATGGAGTGGTAAGCCTACAAGATGGAGTGGTAAACCTACAAGATGGAGTGGTGTACCTACAAGATGGTGTGGTAAGCCTACAAGATGGAGTGGTAAGCCTATAAAATGGAGTAGTAAGCCTACAAGATGGAGTGGTAAGCCTACAAGATGGAGTAGTAAGCCTACAAGATATAGTGGTAAGCCTACAAGAAGGTGGTAAGCCTACAAGATGGTGTGGTAAGCCTATAAGATGGAGTGGTAAGCCTACAAGATGGAGTGGCAAGCCTACAAGATGGAGTGGTAAGCCTACAAGATGGAGTGGTAAGCCTACCAGATGGTGTGGTAAGCCTACAAGATGGAGTGGTAAGCCTACAAGATGGAGTGGTAAGCCTATAAGATGGTGTGGTAAGCCTATAAGATGGAGTGGTAAGAATACAAGATGGAGTGGAAGCCTACAAGATGGAGTGGTAAGCCAACAAGATGGAGTGGTAAGCCTACAAGATGGAGTGGTAAGCCTATAAGATCGAGTGGTAAGCCTATAAGAGGGAGTAGTAAGCCTACAAGATATAGTGGTAAGCCTACAAGAAGGTGGTAAGCCTACAAGATGGAGTGGTAAGCCTACAAGATGGAGTGGTAAGCCTATAAGATGGAGCAGTAAGCCTACAAGATGGAGCAGTAAGCCTACAAGATGGAGTGTTAAGCCTACAAGATGGAGTAGTATGCCTACAAGATATAGTGGTAAGCCTACAAGAAGGTGGTAAGCCTACAAGATGGAGTGGTAAGCCTATAAGATGGAGTGGTAAGCCTATACGATGGAGTGGTAAGCCTACAAGATGGAGTGGCAAGCCTACAACATGGAGTGGTAAGCCTACAAGATGGAGTGGTAAGCCTACCAGATGGTGTGGTAAGCCTACAAGATGGAGTGGTAAGCCTACAAGATGGAGTGGTAAGCATATAAGATGGTGTGGTAAGCCTATAAGATGGAGTGGTAAGCCTATAAGATGGAGTGGTAAGCATACAAGATGGAGTGGAAGCCTACAAGATGGAGTGGTAAGCCTATAAGATGGAGTGGTAAGCCTACAAGATGGAGTGGTAAGCCTATAAGATGGAGTGGTAAGCCTATAAGATCGAGTGGTAAGCCTACCAGATGGTGTGGTAAGCCTACAAGATGGAGTGGTAAGCCTACAAGATGGAGTGGTAAGCCTATAAGATGGTGTGGTAAGCCTATAAGATGGAGTGGTAAGAATACAAGATGGAGTGGAAGCCTACAAGATGGAGTGGTAAGCCAACAAGATGGAGTGGTAAGCCTACAAGATGGAGTGGTAAGCCTACAAGATGGAGTAGTAAGCCTACAAGATGGAGTGGTAAGCCTACAAGATGGAGTGGTAAACCTACAAGATGGAGTGGTGTACCTACAAGATGGTGTGGTAAGCCTACAAGATGGAGTGGTAAGCCTATAAGATGGAGCAGTAAGCCTACAAGATGGAGTGGTAAGCCTACAAGATGGAGTAGTAAGCCTACAAGATACAGTGGTAAGCCTACAAGAAGGTGGTAAGCCTACAAGATGGAGTGGTAAGCCTATAAGATGGAGTGGTAAGCCTATAAGATGGAGTGGTAAGCCTACAAGAGGAGTGGCAAGCCTACAAGATGGAGTGGTAAGCCTACAAGATGGAGTGGTAAGCCTACCAGATGGTGTGGTAAGCCTACAAGATGGAGTGGTAAGCCTACAAGATGGAGTGGTAAGCCTATAAGATGGTGTGGTAAGCCTATAAGATGGAGTGGTAAGAATACAAGATGGAGTGGAAGCCTACAAGATGGAGTGGTAAGCCAACAAGATGGAGTGGTAAGCCTACAAGATGGAGTGGTAAGCCTATAAGATCAGTGGTAAGCCTATAAGATGGAGTAGTAAGCCTACAAGATATAGTGGTAAGCCTACAAGAAGGTGGTAAGCCTACAAGATGGAGTGGTAAGCCTATAAGATGGAGTGGTAAGCCAACAAGATGGAGTGGTAAGCCTACAAGATGGAGTGGTAAGCCTATAAGATCGAGTGGTAAGCCTATAAGATGGAGTGGTAAGCCTACAAGATGGAGTGGTAAGCCTATAAGATGGAGCAGTAAGCCTACAAGATGGAGCAGTAAGCCTACAAGATGGAGCAGTAAGCCTACAAGATGGAGTGGTAAGCCTACAAGATGGAGTAGTAAGCCTACAAGATATAGTGGTAAGCCTACAAGAAGGTGGTAAGCCTACAAGATGGAGTGGTAAGCCTATAAGATGGAGTGGTAAGCCTATAAGATGGAGTGGTAAGCCTATAAGATGGAGTGGTAAGCCTACAAGATGGAGTGGCAAGCCTTACAACATGGAGTGGTAAGCCTACAAGATGGTGTGGTAAGCCTACAAGATGGAGTGGTAAGCATATAAGATGGTGTGGTAAGCCTATAAGATGGAGTGGTAAGCATACAAGATGGAATGGAAGGCCTACAAGATATAGTGGTAAGCCTACAAGAAGGTTGTAAGCCTACAAGATGGAGTGGTAAGCCTACAAGATGGAGTGGTAAGCCTACAAGATGGAGTAGTAAGCCTACAAGATGGAGTGGTAAGCCTACAAGATGGAGTGGTAAACCTACAAGATGGAGTGGTGTACCTACAAGATGGTGTGGTAAGCCTACAAGATGGAGTGGTAAGCCTATAAAATGGAGTAGTAAGCCTACAAGATGGAGTGGTAAGCCTACAAGATGGAGTAGTAAGCCTACAAGATATAGTGGTAAGCCTACAAGAAGGTGGTAAGCCTACAAGATGGAGTGGCAAGCCTACAAGATGGAGTGGTAAGCCTACAAGATGGAGTGGTAAGCCTACCAGATGGTGTGGTAAGCCTACAAGATGGAGTGGTAAGCCTACAAGATGGAGTGGTAAGCCTATAAGATGGTGTGGTAAGCCTATAAGATGGAGTGGTAAGAATACAAGATGGAGTGGAAGCCTACAAGATGGAGTGGTAAGCCAACAAGATGGAGTGGTAAGCCTACAAGATGGAGTGGTAAGCCTATAAGATCGAGTGGTAAGCCTATAAGAGGGAGTAGTAAGCCTACAAGATATAGTGGTAAGCATACAAGAAGGTGGTAAGCCTACAAGATGGAGTGGTAAGCCTACAAGATGGAGTGGTAAGCCTATAAGATGGAGCAGTAAGCCTACAAGATGGAGCAGTAAGCCTACAAGATGGAGTGTTAAGCCTACAAGATGGAGTAGTATGCCTACAAGATATAGTGGTAAGCCTACAAGAAGGTGGTAAGCCTACAAGATGGAGTGGTAAGCCTATAAGATGGAGTGGTAAGCCTATACGATGGAGTGGTAAGCCTACAAGATGGAGTGGCAAGCCTACAACATGGAGTGGTAAGCCTACAAGATGGAGTGGTAAGCCTACCAGATGGTGTGGTAAGCCTACAAGATGGAGTGGTAAGCCTACAAGATGGAGTGGTAAGCCTACAAGATGGTGTGGTAAGCCTACAAGATGGAGTGGTAAGCCTACAAGATGGAGTGGTAAGCCTACAAGATGGAGTGGTAAGCCTACAAGATGGAGTGGTAAGCCTATAAGATGGAGTGGTAAGCCTACAAGATGGAGTGGTAAGCCTACAAGATGGAGTGGTAAGCCTATAAGATGGAGTGGTAAGCCTACAAGATGGTGTGGTAAGCCTACAAGATGGAGTGGTAAGCCTACAAGATGGAGTGGTAAGCCTATAAGATGGTGTGGTAAGCCTATAAGATGGAGTGGTAAGAATACAAGATGGAGTGGAAGCCTACAAGATGGAGTGGTAAGCCAACAAGATGGAGTGGTAAGCCTACAAGATGGAGTGGTAAGCCTATAAGATCGAGTGGTCAGCCTATAAGAGGAGTAGTAAGCCTACAAGATATAGTGGTAAGCCTACAAGAAGGTGGTAAGCCTACAAGATGGAGTGGTAAGCCTACAAGATGGAGTGGTAAGCCTATAAGATGGAGCAGTAAGCCTACAAGATGGAGCAGTAAGCCTACAAGATGGAGTGTTAAGCCTACAAGATGGAGTAGTATGCCTACAAGATATAGTGGTAAGCCTACAAGAAGGTGGTAAGCCTACAAGATGGAGTGGTAAGCCTATAAGATGGAGTGGTAAGCCTATACGATGGAGTGGTAAGCCTACAAGATGGAGTGTAAGCCTACAACATGGAGTGGTAAGCCTACAAGATGGAGTGGTAAGCCTACCAGATGGTGTGGTAAGCCTACAAGATGGAGTGGTAAGCCTACAAGATGGAGTGGTAAGCATATAAGATGGTGTGGTAAGCCTATAAGATGGAGTGGTAAGCCTATAAGATGGAGTGGTAAGCATACAAGATGGAGTGGAAGCCTACAAGATGGAGTGGTAAGCCTATAAGATGGAGTGGTAAGCCTACAAGATGGAGTGGTAAGCCTATAAGATGGAGTGGTAAGCCTATAAGATCGAGTGGTAAGCCTACTATAAGATGGAGTGGTAAGCCTATAAGATGGAGTGGTAAGCCTACAAGATGGAGTAGTAAGCCTACAAGATGGAGTGGTAAGTCTACCAGATGGGTGGTAAGCCTACAAGATGAAGTGGTAAGCCTACAAGATGGTGTGGTAAGCCTACAAGATGGAGTGGTAAGCCTACAAGATGGAGTGGTAAGCCTACAAGATGGAGTGGTTAACCTACAAGATGGAGTGGTAAACCTACAAGATGGTGTGGTAAGCCTACAAGATGGAGTGGTAAGCCTATAAGATGGAGTGGTAAGCCTACAAGATGGAGTGGTAAGCCTACAAGATGGAGTAGTAAGCCTACAAGATATAGTGGTAAGCCTACAAGAAGGTGGTAAGCCTACAAGATGGAGTGGTAAGCCTATAAGATGGAGTGGTAAGCCTATAAGATGGAGTGGTAAGCCTATAAGATGGAGTGGTAAGCCTACAAGATGGAGTGGCAAGCCTACAAGATGGAGTGGTAAGCCTACAAGATGGAGTGGTAAGCCTACCAGATGGTGTGGTAAGCCTACAAGATGGAGTGGTAAGCCTACAAGATGGAGTAGTAAGCCTACAAGATGGAGTGGTAAGCCTACAAGATGGAGTGGTAAACCTACAAGATGGTGTGGTAAGCCTACAAGATGGAGTGGTAAGCCTACAAGATGGAGTGGTAAGCCTATAAGATGGAGCAGTAAGCCTACAAGATGGAGTGGTAAGCCTACAAGATGGAGTAGTAAGCCTACAAGATACAGTGGTAAGCCTACAAGAAGGTGGTAAGCCTACAAGATGGAGTGGTAAGCCTATAAGATGGAGTGGTAAGCCTACAAGATGGAGTGGTAAGCCTATAAGATGGAGTGGTAAGCCTACAAGATGGAGTGGCAAGCCTACAAGATGGAGTGGTAAGCCTACCAGATGGTGTGGTAAGCCTACAAGATGGAGTGGTAAGCCTACAAGATGGAGTGGTAAGCCTACAAGATGGAGTGGTAAGCCTATAAGATGGAGTGGTAAGCCTATAAGATGGAGTGGTAAGCCTACAAGATGGAGTGGTAAGCCTATAAGATGGAGTGGTAAGCCTACAAGATGGAGTGGTAAGCCTACAAGATGGAGTGGTAAGCCTACAAGATGGAGTGGTAAGCCTACAAGATGGAGTGGTAAGCCTACAAGATGGAGTGGTAAGCCTACAAGATGGAGTGGTAAGCCTAGATGGAGTGGTAAGCCTACAAGATGGAGTGGTAAGCCTATAAGATGGAGTGGTAAGCCTACAAGATGGAGTGGTAAGCCTACAAGATGGAGTGGTAAGCCTACAAGATGGAGTGGTAAGCCTATAAGATGGAGTGGTAAGCCTACAAGATGGAGTGGTAAGCCTATAAGATGGAGTGGTAAGCCTACAAGATGGAGTGGTAAGCCTACAAGATGGAGTGGTAAGATGGAGTGGTAAGCCTACAAGATGGAGTGGTAAGCCTACAAGATGGAGTAAGCCTACAAGATGGAGTGGTAAGCCTACAAGATGGAGTGGTAAGCCTATAAGATGGAGTGGTAAGCCTACAAGATGGAGTGGTAAGCCTACAAGATGGAGTGGTAAGCCTACAAGATGGAGTGGTAAGCCTACAAGATGGAGTGGTAAGCCTACAAGATGGAGTGGTAAGCCTACAAGATGGAGTGGTAAGCCTACAAGATGGAGTGGTAAGCCTACAAGATGGAGTGGTAAGCCTATAAGATGGAGTGGTAGCCTATAAGATGGAGTGGTAAGCCTACAAGATGGAGTAAGCCTACAAGATGGAGTGGTAAGCCTACAAGATGGAGTGGTAAGCCTACCAGATGGTGTGGTAAGCCTACAAGATGGAGTGGTAAGCCCTACAAGATGGAGTGGTAAGCCAGATGGAGTGGTAAGCCTATAAGATGGAGTGGTAAGCCTACAAGATGGAGTGGTAAGCCTACAAGATGGAGTGGTAAGCCTACAAGATGGAGTGGTAAGCCTACAAGATGGAGTGGTAAGCCTACAAGATGGAGTGGTAAGCCTATAAGATGGAGTGGTAAGCCTATAAGATGGAGTGGTAAGCCTACAAGATGGAGTGGTAAGCCTACAAGATGGGAGTAAGCCTACAAGATGGAGTGGTAAGCCTACAAGATGGTGGTAAGCCTACAAGATGGAGTGGTAAGCCTACAAGATGGTGTGGTAAGCCTATAAGATGGAGTGGTAAGCCTACAAGATGGAGTGGTAAGCCTACAAGATGGAGTGGTAAGCCTACAAGATGGAGTGGTAAGCCTACAAGATGGTGTGGTAAGCCTACAAGATGGAGTGGTAAGCCTATAAGATTGGAGTGGTAAGCCTACAAGATGGAGTGGTAAGCCTACAAGATGGAGTAGTAAGCCTACAAGATATAGTGGTAAGCCTACAAGAAGGTGGTAAGCCTACAAGATGGAGTGGTAAGCCTACAAGATGGAGTGGTAAGCCTACAAGATGGAGTGGTAAGCCTACAAGATGGAGTGGTAAGCCTACAAGATGGAGTGGTAAGCCTACAAGATGGAGTGGTAAGCCTACAAGATGGAGTGGTAAGCCTACCAGATGGAGTGGTAAGCCTACAAGATGGAGTGGTAAGCCTACAAGATGGAGTGGTAAGCCATAAGAGATGGAGTGGTAAGCCTACAAGATGGAGTGGTAAGCCTACAAGATGGAGTAGTAAGCCTACAAGATGGAGTGGTAAGCCTATAAGATGGAGTGGTAAGCCTACAAGATGGAGTGGTAAGCCTACAAGATGGAGTGGTAAGCCTACAAGATGGAGTGGTAAGCCTATAAGATGGAGTGGTAAGCCTACAAGATGGAGTGGTAAGCCTACAAGATGGAGTGGTAAAGCCTACAAGATGGAGTAGTAAGCCTACAAGATGGAGTGGTAAGCCTACAAGATGGAGTGGTAAGCCTACAAGATGGAGTGGTAAGCCTACAAGATGGAGTGGTAAGCCTACAAGATGGAGTGGTAAGCCTACAAGATGGAGTGGTAAGCCTACAAGATGGAGTGGTAAGCCTACAAGATGGAGTAGTAAGCCTACAAGATGGAGTGGTAAGCCTACAAGATGGAGTGGTAAGCCTACAAGATGGAGTGGTAAGCCTACAAGATGGAGTGGTAAGCCTACAAGATGGAGTGGTAAGCCTACAAGATGGAGTAGTAAGCCTACAAGATGGAGTGGTAAGCCTACAAGATGGAGTGGTAAGCCTACAAGATGGAGTGGTAAGCCTACAAGATGGAGTGGTAAGCCTACAAGATGGAGTGGTAAGCCTACAAGATGGAGTGGTAGCCTACAAGATGGAGTGGTAAGCCTACAAGATGGAGTGGTAAGCCTACAAGATGGAGTGGTAAGCCTACAAGATGGAGTGGTAAGCCTACAAGATGGAGTAAGCCTACAAGATGGAGTGGTAAGCCTACAAGATGGAGTGGTAAGCCTACAAGATGGAGTGGTAAGCCTATAAGATGGAGTGGTAAGCCTACAAGATGGAGTAGTAAGCCTACAAGATGGAGTGGTAAGCCTACAAGATGGAGTGGTAAGCCTACAAGATGGAGTGGTAAGCCTATAAGATGGAGTGGTAAGCCTACAAGATGGAGTGGTAAGCCTACAAGATGGAGTGGTAAGCCTACAAGATGGAGTGGTAAGCCTACAAGATGGAGTGGTAAGCCTACAAGATGGAGTGGTAAGCCTACAAGATGGAGTGGTAAGCCTACAAGATGGAGTGGTAAGCCTACAAGATGGAGTGGTAAGCCTACAAGATGGAGTAGTAAGCCTACAAGATGGAGTGGTAAGCCTGCAAGATGGTGGTAAGCCTACAAGATGGAGTGGTAAGCCTACAAGATGGAGTGGTAAGCCTACAAGATGGAGTGGTAAGCCTATAAGATGGAGTGGTAAGCCTACAAGATGGAGTGGTAAGCCTACAAGATGGAGTGGTAAGCCTACAAGATGGAGTGGTAAGCCTACAAGATGGAGTGGTAAGCCTACAAGATGGAGTGGTAAGCCTATAAGATGGAGTGGTAAGCCTATAAGATGGAGTGGTAAGCCTACAAGATGGAGTGGTAAGCCTATAAGATGGAGTGGTAAGCCTACAAGATGGAGTGGTAAAGCCTACAAGATGGAGTGGTAAGTAAGCCTACAAGATGGAGTGGTAAGCCTATAAGATGGAGTGGTAAGCCTACAAGATGGAGTGGTAAGCCTACAAGATGGAGTAGTAAGCCTACAAGATGGAGTGGTAAGCCTACAAGATGGAGTGGTAAGCCTACAAGATGGAGTGGTAAGCCTACAAGATGGAGTGGTAAGCCTACAAGATGGAGTGGTAAGCCTACAAGATGGAGTGGTAAGCCTACAAGATGGAGTGGTAAGCCTACAAGATGGAGTGGTAAGCCTACAAGATGGAGTGGTAAGCCTACAAGATGGAGTGGTAAGCCTACAAGATGGAGTGGTAAGCCTACAAGATGGAGTGGTAAGCCTATAAGATGGAGTGGTAAGCCTACAAGATGGAGTGGTAAGCCTACAAGATGGAGTGGTAAGCCTACAAGATGGAGTGGTAAGCCTACAAGATGGAGTGGTAAGCCTACAAGATGGAGTGGTAAGCCTACAAGATGGAGTGGTAAGCCTACAAGATGGAGTGGTAAGCCTACAAGATGGAGTGGTAAGCCTACAAGATGGAGTGGTAAGCCTACAAGATGGAGTGGTAAGCCTACAAGATGGAGTGGTAAGCCTACAAGATGGAGTGGTAAGCCTACAAGATGGAGTGGTAAGCCTACAAGATGGAGTGGTAAGCCTACAAGATGGAGTGGTAAGCCTACAAGATGGAGTGGTAAGCCTACAAGATGGAGTGGTAAGCCTACAAGATGGAGTGGTAAGCCTACAAGATGGTAAGGATGGAGTGGTAAGCCTACAAGATGGAGTGGTAAGCCTACAAGATGGAGTGGTAAGCCTATAAGATGGAGTGGTAAGCCTACAAGATGGAGTAAGCCTACAAGATGGAGTGGTAAGCCTATAAGATGGAGTGGTAAGCCTACAAGATGGAGTGGTAAGCCTACAAGATGGAGTGGTAAGCCTACAAGATGGAGTGGTAAGCCTACAAGATGGAGTGGTAAGCCCTACAAGATGGAGTGGTAAGCCTACAAGATGGATGGAGTGGTAAGCCTACAAGATGGAGTGGTAAGCCTATAAGATGGAGTGGTAAGCCTATAAGATGGAGTGGTAAGCATACAAGATGGAGTGGAAGCCTACAAGATGGAGTGGTAAGCATATAAGATGGAGTGGTAAGCCTATAAGATGGAGTGGTAAGCCTATAAGATTGAGTGGTAAGCCTATAAGATGGAGTGGTAAGCCTATAAGATTGAGTGGTAACCCTACAAGACGAAATGGGAAGCCTACAAGACTGAGTGGTAAGCCTATAAGATGGAGTGGTAAGCCTACAAGATGGAGTGGTAAGGCTACAAGATGGAGTGGTAAGCCTACGAGATGGAGTGGTAAGCCTATAAGATGGAGTGGTAAGTCTACAAGATGGAGTGGTAAGCCTACATGATGGAGTGGTAAGCCTATAAGATGGAGTGGTAAGTCTACAAGATGGAGTGGTAAGCCTATAAGATGAGGTTGTAAGCCTACAAGATGGAGTGGTAAGCCTATAAGATGGAGTGGTAAGCCTACCAGATGGTGTGGTAAGAATACAAGATGGAGTGGAAGCCTACAAGATGGAGTGGTAAGCCAACAAGATGGAGTGGTAAGCCTACAAGATGGAGTGGTAAGCCTATAAGATCGAGTGGTAAGCCTATAAGATGGAGTGGTAAGCCTACAAGATGGAGTGGTAAGCCTACAAGATGGTGGTAAGCCTACAAGATGGAGCCGTATGCCTACAAGATGGAGTGGTAAGCCTACAAGATGGAGTAGTAAGCCTACAAAATATAGTGGAAAGCCTACAAGAAGGTGGTAAGCCTACAAGATGGAGTTGTAAGCCTATAAGATGGAGTGGTAAGCCTATAAGATGGAGTGGTAAGCCTATAAGATGGAGTGGTAAGCCTACAAGATGGAGTGGCAAGCCTACAACATGGAGTGGTAAGCCTACAAGATGGAGTGGTAAGCCTACCAGATGGTGTGGTAAGCCTACAAGATGGAGTGGTAAGCCTACAAGATGGAGTGGTAAGCCTATAAGATGGAGTGGTAAGCCTATAAGATGGAGTGGTAAGCTTACAAGATGGAGTGGAAGCCTACAAGATGGAGTGGTAAGCCTATAAGATGGAGTGGTAAGCCTACGAGATGGAGTGGTAAGCCTACGAGATGGAGTGGTAAGCCTATAAGATGGAGTGGTAAGCCTATAAGATCGAGTGGTAAGCCTACAAGATGGAGTGGTAAGCCTACAAGATGGAGTAGTAAGCCTACAAGATGGAGTGGTAAGCCTACCAGATGGTGGTAAGCCTACAAGATGAAGTGGTAAACCTACAAGATGGTGTGGTAAGCCTATAAGATGGAGTGGTAAGCCTACAAGATGGAGTGGTAAGCCTACAAGATGGAGTGGTTAACCTACAAGATGGAGTGGTAAACCTACAAGATGGTGTGGTAAGTCTACAAGATGGAGTGGTAAGCCTATAAGATTGAGTGGTAAGCCTACAAGATGGAGTGGTAAGCCTACAAGATGAGGTAGTAAGCCTACAAGATATAGTGGTAAGCCTACAAGAAGGTGGTAAGCCTACAAGATGGAGTGGTAAGCCTATAAGATGGAGTGGTAAGCCTATAAAATGGAGTGGTAAGCCTATAAGATGGAGTGGTAAGCCTTCAAGATGGAGTGGCAAGCCTACAAGATGGAGTGGTAAGCCTACAAGATGGAGTGGTAAGCCTACCAGATGGTGTGGTAAGCCTACAAGATGGAGTGGTAAGCCTACAAGATGGAGTGGTAAGCCTATAAGATGGTGTGGTAAGCCTATAAGATGGAGTGGTAAGCATACAAGATGGAGTGGAAGCCTACAAGATGGAGTGGTAAGCCTATAAGATGGAGTGGTAAGCCTATAAGATGGAGTGGTAAGCCTATAAGATCGAGTGGTAAGCCTATAAGATGGAGTGGTAAGCCTATAAGATGGAGTGGTAAGCCTACAAGATGGAGTAGTAAGCCTACAAGATGGAGTGGTAAGCCTACCAGATGGTGGTAAGCCTACAAGATGAAGTGGTAAACCTACAAGATGGTGTGGTAAGCCTACAAGATGGAGTGGTAAGCCTACAAGATGGAGTGGTAAGCCTACAAGATGGAGTGTTAAACCTACAATATGGAGTGGTAAGCCTACAAGATGGTGGTAAGCCTACAAGATGGAGTAGTAACCCTACAAGATGGAGTGGTAAGCCTACAAGATGGTGGTAAGCCTACAAGATGAAGTGGTAAACCTACAAGATGGTTTGGCAAGCCTACAAGATGGAGTGGTAAGTCTACAAGATGGAGTGGTAAGCCTACAAGATGGAGTGGTAAGCCTGTAAGATGGAGTGGTAAGCCTACAAGATGGAATGTTAAACCTACAAGATGGAGTGGTAAGCCTACAAAATGGAGTGGTAAACCTACTAGATGGTGTGGTAAGCCTACAAGATGGAGTGGTAAGCCTATAAGATGGAGTGGTAAGCCTACAAGATGGAGTGGTAAGCCTACAAGATGGGAGTAGTAAGCCAACAAGATATAGTGGTAAGCCTACAAGAAGGTGGTAAGCCTACAAGATGGAGTGGTAAGCCTATAAGATGGAGTGGTAAGCCTACAAGATGGAGTAGTAAGCCTACAAGATGGATTGGTAAGCCTACAAGATGGAGTGGTTAATCTACAAGATGGAGTGGTAAACCTACAAGATGGTGTGGTAAGCCTATAAGATGGAGTGGTAAGCCTACAAGATGGAGTGGTAAACCTACAAGATGGAGTGGTTAACCTACAAGATGGAGTGGTAAACCTACAAGATGGTGTGGTAAGCCTACAAGATGGAGTGGTAAGCCTATAAGATTGAGTGGTAAGCCTACAAGATGGAGTGGTAAGCCTACAAGATGGAGTAGTAAGCCTACAAGATGTAGTGGTAAGCCTACAAGAAGGTGGTAAGCCTACAAGATGGAGTGGTAAGCCTATAAGATGGAGTGGTAAGCCTATAAGATGGAGTGGTAAGCCTATAAGATGGAGTGGTAAGCCTATAAGATGGAGTGGTAAGCCTATAAGATGGAGTGGCAAGCCTACAAGATGGAGTGGCAAGCCCACAAGATGGAGTGGTAAGCCTACAAGATGGAGTGGTAAGCCTACCAGATGGTGTGGTAAGCCTACAAGATGGAGTGGTAAGCCTACAAGTTGGAGTGGTAAGCCTACAAGATGGAGTGGTTAACCTACAAGATGGAGTGGTAAACCTACAAGATGGTGTGGTAAGCCTACAAGATGGAGTGGTAAGCCTATAAGATGGAGCAGTAAGCCTACAAGATGGAGTGGTAAGCCTACAAGATGGAGTAGTAAGCCTACAAGATACAGTGGTAAGCCTACAAGAAGGTGGTAAGCCTACAAGATGGAGTGGTAAGCCTATAAGATGGAGTGGTAAGCCTATAAGATGGAGTGGTAAGCCTATAAGATGGACTGGTAAGCCTACAAGATGGAGTGGCAAGCCTACAAGATTGAGTGGTAAGCCTACAAGATGGAGTGGTAAGCCTACCAGATGGTGTGGTAAGCCTACAAGATGGAGTGGTAAGCCTATAAGATTGTGTGGTAAGCCTATAAGATGGAGTGGTAAGCATACAAGATGGAGTGGAAGCCTACAAGATGGAGTGGTAAGCATATAAGATGGAGTGGTAAGCATATATAAGATGGAGTGTTAAGCCTATAAGATTGAGTGGTAAGCCTATAAGATGGAGTGGTAAGCCTATAAGATTGAGTGGTAACCCTACAAGACGAAGTGGTAAGCCTACAAGATGGAGTGGTAAGCCTATAAGATGGAGTGGTAAGCCTACAAGATGGAGTGGTAAGCCTACAAGATGGAGTGGTAAGCCTACGAGATGGAGTGGTAAGCCTATAAGATGGAGTGGTAAGTCTACAAGATGGAGTGGTAAGCCTACATGATGGAGTGGTAAGCCTATAAGATGGAGTGGTAAGTCTACAAGATGGAGTGGTAAGCCTATAAGATGAGGTTGTAAGCCTACAAGATGGAGTGGTAAGCCTATAAGATGGAGTGGTAAGCCTATAAGATGGAGTGGTAAGCCTATAAGATGGAGTGGTAAGCCTACAAGATGGAGTGGTAAGTCTACAAGATGGAGTGGTAAGCCTATAAGATGGTGGTAAGCCTACAAGATGTAGTGGTAAACCTACAAGATGGAGAGGTAAGCCTATAAGATGGAGTGGTAACCCTACAAGATGAAGTGGTAAGCCTACAAGATGGAGTGGTAAGCCTACAAGATGGAGTGGCAAGCCTACAACATGGAGTGGTAAGCCTACAAGATGGAGTGGTAAGCCTACCAGATGGTGTGGTAAGCCTACAAGATGGAGTGGTAAGCCTATAAGAATGAGTGGTAAGCCTATAAGATGGAGTGGTAAGCCTATAAGATGGAGTGGTAAGCCTACAAGATGGAGTGGCAAGCCTACAAGATGGAGTGGTAAGCCTACAAGATGGAGTGGTAAGCCTACCAGATGGTGTGGTAAGCCTACAAGATGGAGTGGTAAGCCTACAAGATGGAGTGGTAAGCCTATAAGATGGTGTGGTAAGCCTATAAGATGGAGTGGTAAGAATACAAGATGGAGTGGAAGCCTACAAGATGGAGTGGTAAGCCAACAAGATGGAGTGGTAAGCCTACAAGATGGAGTGGTAAGCCTATAAGATCGAGTGGTAAGCCTATAAGATGGAGTGGTAAGCCTACAAGATGGAGTGGTAAGCCTACAAGATGGTGGTAAGCCTACAAGATGGAGCCGTATGCCTACAAGATGGAGTGGTAAGCCTACAAGATGGAGTAGTAAGCCTACAAAATATAGTGGAAAGCCTACAAGAAGGTGGTAAGCCTACAAGATGGAGTTGTAAGCCTATAAGATGGAGTGGTAAGCCTATAAGATGGAGTGGTAAGCCTATAAGATGGAGTGGTAAGCCTACAAGATGGAGTGGCAAGCCTACAACATGGAGTGGTAAGCCTACAAGATGGAGTGGTAAGCCTACCAGATGGTGTGGTAAGCCTACAAGATGGAGTGGTAAGCCTACAAGATGGAGTGGTAAGCCTATAAGATGGAGTGGTAAGCCTATAAGATGGAGTGGTAAGCTTACAAGATGGAGTGGAAGCCTACAAGATGGAGTGGTAAGCCTATAAGATGGAGTGGTAAGCCTACGAGATGGAGTGGTAAGCCTACGAGATGGAGTGGTAAGCCTATAAGATGGAGTGGTAAGCCTATAAGATGGAGTGGTAAGCCTACAAGATGGAGTGGTAAGCCTACAAGATGGAGTAGTAAGCCTACAAGATGGAGTGGTAAGCCTACCAGGTGGTGGTAAGCCTACAAGATGAAGTGGTAAACCTACAAGATGGTGTGGTAAGCCTATAAGATGGAGTGGTAAGCCTACAAGATGGAGTGGTAAGCCTACAAGATGGAGTGGTTAACCTACAAGATGGAGTGGTAAACCTACAAGATGGTGTGGTAAGTCTACAAGATGAAGTGGTAAGCCTATAAGATTGAGTGGTAAGCCTACAAGATGGAGTGGTAAGCCTACAAGATGAGGTAGTAAGCCTACAAGATATAGTGGTAAGCCTACAAGAAGGTGGTAAGCCTACAAGATGGAGTGGTAAGCCTATAAGATGGAGTGGTAAGCCTATAAGATGGAGTGGTAAGCCTATAAGATGGAGTGGTAAGCCTACAAGATGGAGTGGTAAACCCAAGATGGAGTAGTAAACCTACAAGATGGAGTGGTAAGCCTACAAGATGGAGTAAGCCTACAAGATGGAGTGGTAAGCCTACAAGATGGAGTGGTAAGCCTACCAGATGGTGTGGTAAGCCTACAAGATGGAGTGGTAAGCCTACAAGATGGAGTGGTAAGCCTATAAGATGGTGTGGTAAGCCTATAAGATGGAGTGGTAAGCATACAAGATGGAGTGGAAGCCTACAAGATGGAGTGGTAAGCCTATAAGATGGAGTGGTAAGCCTATAAGATGGAGTGGTAAGCCTATAAGATGGAGTGGTAAGCCTATAAGATGGAGTGGTAAGCCTATAAGATGGAGTGGTAAGCCTACAAGATGGAGTAGTAAGCCTACAAGATGGAGTGGTAAGCCTACCAAGATGGTGGTAAGCCTACAAGATGAAGTGGTAAACCTACAAGATGGTGTGGTAAGCCTACAAGATGGAGTGGTAAGCCTACAAGATGGAGTGGTAAGCCTACAAGATGGAGTGTTAAACCTACAAGATGGAGTGGTAAGCCTACAAGATGGTGGTAAGCCTACAAGATGGAGTAGTAACCCTACAAGATGGAGTGGTAAGCCTACAAGATGGAGTGGTAAGCCTACAAGATGAAGTGGTAAACCTACAAGATGGTTTGGCAAGCCTACAAGATGGAGTGGTAAGTCTACAAGATGGAGTGGTAAGCCTACAAGATGGAGTGGTAAGCCTGTAAGATGGAGTGGTAAGCCTACAAGATGGAATGTTAAACCTACAAGATGGAGTGGTAAGCCTACAAAATGGAGTGGTAAACCTACTAGATGGTGTGGTAAGCCTACAAGATGGAGTGGTAAGCCTATAAGATGGAGTGGTAAGCCTACAAGATGGAGTGGTAAGCCTACAAGATGGGAGTAGTAAGCCAACAAGATATAGTGGTAAGCCTACAAGAAGGTGGTAAGCCTACAAGATGGAGTGGTAAGCCTATAAGATGGAGTGGTAAGCCTACAAGATGGAGTAGTAAGCCTACAAGATGGATTGGTAAGCCTACAAGATGGAGTGGTTAACCTACAAGATGGAGTGGTAAACCTACAAGATGGTGTGGTAAGCCTATAAGATGGAGTGGTAAGCCTACAAGATGGAGTGGTAAGCCTACAAGATGGAGTGGCAAGCCTACAAGATGGAGTGGTAAGCCTACAAGATGGAGTGGTAAGCCTACCTGATGGTGTTGTAAGCCTACAAGATGGAGTGGTAAGCCTATAAGATGGAGTGGTAAGCCTACAAGATGGAGTGGTAAGCCTACAAGATGGAGTGGTAAGCCTACGAGATAGAGTGGTAAGCCTACAAGATGGAGTGGTAAGCCTATAAGATGGAGTGGTAAGCCTATAAGATGGAGTGGTAAGTCTACAAGATGGAGTGGTAAGCCTACAAGATGGAGTGGTAAGCCTACAAGATGGAGTGGTAAGCCTATAAGATGGAGTGATAAGTCTACAAGATGGAGTGGTAAGCCTATAAGATGGAGTGGTAAACCTACAAGATGGAGTGGGAAGCCTATAAGATGGAGTGGTAAGCCTATAAGATGGAGTGGTAACTCTATAAGATGGAGTGGTAAGCCTACAAGATGGAGTGGTAAGTCTACAAGATGAAGTGGTAAGCCTATAAGATGGAGTGGTAAGCCTACAAGATGTAGTGGTAAACCTACAAGATGGAGTGTTAAGCCTATAAGATGGAGTGGTAACCCTACAAGATGAAGTGGTAAGCCTACAAGATGGAGTGGTAAGCCTATAAGATGGTGTGGTAAGCCTACAAGATGGAGTGGTAAGCCTACAAGATGGAGTGTTAAGCCTATGAGATAGAGTGGTAAGCCTACAAGATGGAGCAGTATGCCTACAAGATGGAGTGGTAAGCCTACAAGATGGAGTAGTAAGCCTACAAGATATAGTGGTAAGCCTACAAGAAGGTGGTAAGCCTACAAGAAGGTGGTAAGCCTACAAGATGGAGTGGTAAGCCTATAAGATGGAGTGGTAAGTCTATAAGATGGAGTGGAAAGCCTACAAGATGGAGTGGCAAGCCTACAAGATGGAGTGGTAAGCCTACAAGATGGAGTGGTAAGCCTACCAGATGGTGTGGTAAGCCTACAAGATGGAGTTGTAAGCCTATAAGATGGTGTGGTAAGCCTATAAGATGGAGTGGTAAGCCTATAAGATGGAGTGGTAAGCATACAAGATGGAGTGGAAGCCTACAAGATGAAGTGGTAAGCCTATAAGATGGAGTGGTAAGCCTACAAGATGGAGTGGTAAGCCTATAAGATGGTGTGGTAAGCCTATAAGATCGAGTGGTAAGCCTATAAGATCGTGTGGTAAGCCTATAAGATGGAGTGGTAAGCCTACAAGATGGGAGTAGTAAGCCTACAAGATATAGTGGTAAGCCTACAAGAAGGTGGTAAGCCTACAAGATGGAGTGGTAAGCCTATACGATTGAGTGGTAAGCCTACAAGATGGAGTGGTAAGCCTACAAGATGGAGTGGTAAGCCTACAAGATGGAGTGGTAAGCCTACAAGATGGAGTGGTAAGCCTACAAGATGGAGTGGTAAGCCTACAAGATGGAGTGGTAAGCCTATAAGATGGTGTGGTAAGCCTATAAGATGGAGTGGTAAGCCTATAAGATGGAGTGGTAAGCCTACAAGATAGAGTGGTAAGCCTACAAGATGGAGTGGTAAGCCTATAAGATGGAGTGGTTAGTCTACAAGATGGAGTGGCAAGCCTACAAGATGGAGTGGTAAGCCTATAAGATGGAGTGGTAAGTCTACAAGATGGAGTGGTAAGCCTATAAGATGGAGTGGAAGCCTACAAGATGGAGTGGTAAGCCTACAAGATGGAGTGGTAAGTCTACAAGATGGAGTGGTAAGCTTATAAGATGGAGTGGTAAGCCTACAAGATGGAATGGGAAGCCTACAAGATGGAGTGGTAAGCCTATAAGATGGAGTGATAAGCCTATAAGATGGAGTGGTAAGCCTACAAGATGGAGTGGTAAGCCTGCAAGATGGTGGTAAGCCTACAAGATGGAGTGGTAAACCTACAAGATGGAGTGGTAAACCTACTAGATGGTGTGGTAAGCCTACAAGATGGAGTGGTAAGCCTATAAGATGGAGTGGTAAGCCTACAAGATGGAGTTGTAAGCCTACCAGATGGAGTAGTAAGCCTACAAGATATAGTGGTAAGCCTACAAGAAGGTGGTAAGCCTACAAGATGGAGTGGTAAGCCTATAAGATGGAGTGGTACGCCTACAAGATGGAGTAGTAAGCCTACAAGATGGAGTGGTAAGCCTACAAGATGGAGTGGTAAACCTACAAGATGGAGTGGTAAACCTACAAGATGGTGTGGTAAGCCTACAAGATGGAGTGGTAAGCCTATAAGATGGAGCAGTAAGCCTACAAGATGGAGTAGTAAGCCTACAAGATGGAGTGGTAAGCCTGCAAGATGGTGGTAAGCCTACAAGATGGAGTGGTAAACCTACAAGATGGAGTGGTAAACCTACTAGATGGTGTGGTAAGCCTACAAGATGGAGTGGTAAGCCTATAAGATGGAGTGGTAAGCCTACAAGATGGAGTTGTAAGCCTACCAGATGGAGTAGTAAGCCTACAAGATATAGTGGTAAGCATACAAGAAGGTGGTAAGCCTACAAGATGGAGTGGTAAGCCTATAAGATGGAGTGGTAAGCCTACAAGATGGAGTAGTAAGCCTACAAGATGGAGTGGTAAGCCTACAAGATGGAGTGGTAAGCCTACAAGATGGAGTGGTAAACCTACAAGATGGAGTGGTAAGCCTACAAGATGGAGTGGTAAGCCTATAAGATGGAGCAGTAAGCCTACAAGATGGAGTGGTAAGCCTACAAGATGGAGCAGTAAGCCTACAAGATGGAGTGGTAAGCCTACAAGATGGAGTAGTAAGCCTACAAGATATAGTGGTAAGCCTACAAGAAGGTGGTAAGCCTACAAGATGGAGTGGTAAGCCTATAAGATGGAGTGGTAAGCCTATAAGATGGAGTGGTAAGCCTATAAGATGGAGTGGTAAGCCTACAAGATGGAGTGGCAAGCCTACAAGATGGAGTGGTAAGCCTACAAGATGGAGTGGTAAGCCTACCAGATGGTGTGGTAAGCCTACAAGATGGAGTGGTAAGCCTACAAGATGGAGTGGTAAGCCTATAAGATGGTGTGGTAAGCCTATAAGATGGAGTGGTAAGAATACAAGATGTAGTGGAAGCCTACCAGATGGAGTAGTAAGCCTACAAGATATAGTGGTAAGCATACAAGAAGGTGGTAAGCCTACAAGATGGAGTGGTAAGCCTATAAGATGGAGTGGTAAGCCTACAAGATGGAGTAGTAAGCCTACAAGATGGAGTGGTAAGCCTACAAGATGGAGTGGTAAACCTACAAGATGGAGTGGTAAACCTACAAGATGGTGTGGTAAGCCTACAAGATGGAGTGGTAAGCCTACAAGATGGAGTGGTAAGCCTATAAGATGGTGTAGTAAGCCTATAAGATGGAGTGGTAAGCATACAAGATGGAGTGGAAGCCTACAAGATGGAGTGGTAAGCCTATAAGATGGTGTGGTAAGCCTATAAGATGGAGTGGTAAGCATACAAGATGGAGTGGAAGCCTACAAGATGGAGTGGTAAGCCTATAAGATGGAGTGGTAAGCCTATAAGATGGAATGGTAAGCCTATAAGATGGAGTGGTAAGCCTACAAGATGGAGTAGTAAGCCTACAAGATGGAGTGGTAAGCCTACAAGATGGTGGTAAGCCTACAAGATGAAGTGGTAAACCTACAAGATGGTGTGGTAAGCCTACAAGATGGAGTGGTAAGCCTACAAGATGGAGTGGTAAGCCTACAAGATGGAGTGTTAAGCCTATAAGATGGAGTGGTAAGCCTATAATATGGAGTGGTAAGCCTACAAGATGGAGTGGCAAGCCTACAAGATGGAGTGGTAAGCCTACAAGATGGAGTGGTAAGCCTACCAGATGGTGTGGTAAGCCTACAAGATGGAGTGGTAAGCCTACAAGATGGAGTGGTAAGCCTATAAGATGGTGTGGTAAGCCTATAAGATGGAGTGGCAAGCCTACAAGATGGAGTGGTAAGCCTACAAGATGGAGTGGTAAGCCTACCAGATGGTGTGGTAAGCCTACAAGATGGAGTGGTAAGCCTACAAGATGGAGTGGTAAGCCTATAAGATGGTGTGGTAAGCCTATAAGATGGAGTGGTAAGAATACAAGATGTAGTGGAAGCCTACCAGATGGAGTAGTAAGCCTACAAGATATAGTGGTAAGCATACAAGAAGGTGGTAAGCCTACAAGATGGAGTGGTAAGCCTATAAGATGGAGTGGTTAGCCTACAAGATGGAGTAGTAAGCCTACAAGATGGAGTGGTAAGCCTACAAGATGGAGTGGTAAACCTACAAGATGGAGTGGTAAACCTACAAGATGGTGTGGTAAGCCTACAAGATGGAGTGGTAAGCCTACAAGATGGAGTGGTAAGCCTATAAGATGGTGTGGTAAGCCTATAAGATGGAGTGGTAAGCATACAAGATGGAGTGGAAGCCTACAAGATGGAGTGGTAAGCCTATAAGATGGTGTGGTAAGCCTATAAGATGGAGTGGTAAGCATACAAGATGGAGTGGAAGCCTACAAGATGGAGTGGTAAGCCTATAAGATGGAGTGGTAAGCCTATAAGATGGAGTGGTAAGCCTATAAGATGGAGTGGTAAGCCTACCAGATGGTGTGGTAAGCCTACAAGATGGAGTGGTAAGCCTACAAGATGGAGTGGTAAGCCTATAAGATGGTGTGGTAAGCCTATAAGATGGAGTGGTAAGAATACAAGATGTAGTGGAAGCCTACCAGATGGAGTAGTAAGCCTACAAGATATAGTGGTAAGCATACAAGAAGGTGGTAAGCCTACAAGATGGAGTGGTAAGCCTATAAGATGGAGTGGTAAGCCTACAAGATGGAGTAGTAAGCCTACAAGATGGAGTGGTAAGCCTACAAGATGGAGTGGTAAACCTACAAGATGGAGTGGTAAACCTACAAGATGGTGTGGTAAGCCTACAAGATGGAGTGGTAAGCCTACAAGATGGAGTGGTAAGCCTATAAGATGGTGTAGTAAGCCTATAAGATGGAGTGGTAAGCCATACAAGATGGAGTGGAAGCCTACAAGATGGAGTGGTAAGCCTATAAGATGGTGTGGTAAGCCTATAAGATGGAGTGGTAAGCATACAAGATGGAGTGGAAGCCTACAAGATGGAGTGGTAAGCCTATAAGATGGAGTGGTAAGCCTATAAGATGGAGTGGTAAGCCTATAAGATGGAGTGGTAAGCCTACAAGATGGAGTAGTAAGCCTACAAGATGGAGTGGTAAGCCTACAAGATGGTGGTAAGCCTACAAGATGAAGTGGTAAACCTACAAGATGGTGTGGTAAGCCTACAAGATGGAGTGGTAAGCCTACAAGATGGAGTGGTAAGCCTACAAGATGGAGTGTTAAGCCTATAAGATGGAGTGGTAAGCCTATAAGATGGAGTGGTAAGCCTACAAGATGGAGTGGCAAGCCTACAAGATGGAGTGGTAAGCCTACAAGATGGAGTGGTAAGCCTACCAGATGGTGTGGTAAGCCTACAAGATGGAGTGGTAAGCCTACAAGATGGAGTGGTAAGCCTATAAGATGGTGTGGTAAGCCTATAAGATGGAGTGGTAAGCCTACAAGATGGAGTGGTAAGCCTACAAGATGGAGTGGTAAGCCTACCAGATGGTGTGGTAAGCCTACAAGATGGAGTGGTAAGCCTACAAGATGGAGTGGTAAGCCTATAAGATGGTGTGGTAAGCCTATAAGATGGAGTGGTAAGAATACAAGATGTAGTGGAAGCCTACCAGATGGAGTAGTAAGCCTACAAGATATAGTGGTAAGCATACAAGAAGGTGGTAAGCCTACAAGATGGAGTGGTAAGCCTATAAGATGGAGTGGTTAGCCTACAAGATGGAGTAGTAAGCCTACAAGATGGAGTGGTAAGCCTACAAGATGGAGTGGTAAACCTACAAGATGGAGTGGTAAACCTACAAGATGGTGTGGTAAGCCTACAAGATGGAGTGGTAAGCCTACAAGATGGAGTGGTAAGCCTATAAGATGGTGTGGTAAGCCTATAAGATGGAGTGGTAAGCATACAAGATGGAGTGGAAGCCTACAAGATGGAGTGGTAAGCCTATAAGATGGTGTGGTAAGCCTATAAGATGGAGTGGTAAGCCTACAAGATGGAGTGGAAGCCTACAAGATGGAGTGGTAAGCCTATAAGATGGAGTGGTAAGCCTATAAGATGGAGTGGTAAGCCTATAAGATGGAGTGTTAAGCCTATAAGATGGAGTGGTAAGCCTATAAGATGGAGTGGTAAGCCTACAAGATGGAGTAGTAAGCCTACAAGATGGAGTGGTAAGCCTACAAGATGGTGGTAAGCCTACAAGATGAAGTGGTAAACCTACAAGATGGTGTGGTAAGCCTACAAGATGGAGTGGTAAGCCTACAAGATGGAGTGGTAAGCCTACAAGATGGAGTGTTAAGCCTATAAGATGGAGTGGTAAGAATACAAGATGTAGTGGAAGCCTACCAGATGGAGTAGTAAGCCTACAAGATATAGTGGTAAGCATACAAGAAGGTGGTAAGCCTACAAGATGGAGTGGTAAGCCTATAAGATGGAGTGGTAAGCCTACAAGATGGAGTAGTAAGCCTACAAGATGGAGTGGTAAGCCTACAAGATGGAGTGGTAAACCTACAAGATGGAGTGGTAAACCTACAAGATGGTGTGGTAAGCCTACAAGATGGAGTGGTAAGCCTACAAGATGGAGTGGTAAGCCTATAAGATGGTGTGGTAAGCCTATAAGATGGAGTGGTAAGCATACAAGATGGAGTGGAAGCCTACAAGATGGAGTGGTAAGCCTATAAGATGGTGTGGTAAGCCTATAAGATGGAGTGGTAAGCATACAAGATGGAGTAGTAAGCCTACAAGATGGAGTGGTAAGCCTACAAGATGGAGTGGTAAGCCTACAAGATGGAGTGGTAAACCTACAAGATGGTGTGTGGTAAGCCTAAAAGATGGAGTGGTAAGCCTACAAGATGGAGTAGTAAGCCTACAAGATGGAGTGGTAAGCCTACAAGATGGAGTGGTAAGCCTACAAGATGGAGTGGTAAGCCTACAAGATGGAGTGGTAAGCCTACAAGATGGAGTAGTAAGCCTACAAGATGGAGTGGTAAGCCTACAAGATGGAGTGGTAAGCCTACAAGATGGAGTGGTAAGCCTACAAGATGGAGTGGTAAGCCTATAAGATGGAGAGGTAAGCCTACAAGATGGAGTGGTAAGCAAGATGGAGTGGTAAGCCTATAAGATGGAGTGGCAAGCCTACAAGATGGAGTGGTAAGCCTACAAGATGGAGTGGTAAGCCTACCAGATGGTGTGGTAAGCCTACAAGATGGAGTGGTAAGCCTACAAGATGGAGTGGTAAGCCTATAAGATGGTGTGGTAAGCCTATAAGATGGAGTGGTAAGAATACAAGATGTAGTGGAAGCCTACCAGATGGAGTAGTAAGCCTACAAGATATAGTGGTAAGCATACAAGAAGGTGGTAAGCCTACAAGATGGAGTGGTAAGCCTATAAGATGGAGTGGTTAGCCTACAAGATGGAGTAGTAAGCCTACAAGATGGAGTGGTAAGCCTACAAGATGGAGTGGTAAACCTACAAGATGGAGTGGTAAACCTACAAGATGGTGTGGTAAGCCTACAAGATGGAGTGGTAAGCCTACAAGATGGAGTGGTAAGCCTATAAGATGGTGTGGTAAGCCTATAAGATGGAGTGGTAAGCATACAAGATGGAGTGGAAGCCTACAAGATGGAGTGGTAAGCCTATAAGATGGTGTGGTAAGCCTATAAGATGGAGTGGTAAGCATACAAGATGGAGTGGAAGCCTACAAGATGGAGTGGTAAGCCTATAAGATGGAGTGGTAAGCCTATAAGATGGAGTGGTAAGCCTATAAGATCGAGTGTTAAGCCTATAAGATGGAGTGGTAAGCCTATAAGATGGAGTGGTAAGCCTACAAGATGGAGTAGTAAGCCTACAAGATGGAGTGGTAAGCCTACAAGATGGTGGTAAGCCTACAAGATGAAGTGGTAAACCTACAAGATGGTGTGGTAAGCCTACAAGATGGAGTGGTAAGCCTACAAGATGGAGTGGTAAGCCTACAAGATGGAGTGTTAAGCCTATAAGATGGAGTGGTAAGAATACAAGATGTAGTGGAAGCCTACCAGATGGAGTAGTAAGCCTACAAGATATAGTGGTAAGCATACAAGAAGGTGGTAAGCCTACAAGATGGAGTGGTAAGCCTATAAGATGGAGTGGTAAGCCTACAAGATGGAGTAGTAAGCCTACAAGATGGAGTGGTAAGCCTACAAGATGGAGTGGTAAACCCACAAGATGGAGTGGTAAACCTACAAGATGGGAGTGGTAAGCCTACAAGATGGAGTGGTAAGCCTACAAGATGGAGTGGTGTAAGCCTATAAGATGGTGTGGTAAGCCTATAAGATGGAGTGGTAAGCCTACAAGATGGAGTGGTAAGCATACAAGATGGAGTGGTAAGCCTACAAGATGGAGTGGTAAGCCCATAAGATGGAGTGGTAAGCCTACAAGATGGAGTGGTAAGCCTATAAGATGGAGTGGTAAGCCTATAAGATGGAGTGGTAAGCCTATAAGATGGAGTGGTAAGCCTACAAGATGGAGTGGTAAGCCTACA
Source organism: Brachymystax lenok tsinlingensis (assembly GCA_030435695.1). Taxonomy (NCBI): domain Eukaryota; kingdom Metazoa; phylum Chordata; class Actinopteri; order Salmoniformes; family Salmonidae; genus Brachymystax; species Brachymystax lenok. The sequence continues at coordinate 36,133,181 of CM059803.1, forward strand.
AGATGGAGTGGTAAACCTATAAGATGGAGTGGTAAGCCTACAAGATGGAGTGGTAAGCCTACAAGATGGAGTGGTAAGCCTACAAGATGGTGTGGTAAGCCTACAAGATGGAGTGGTAAGCCTACAAGATGGAGTGGTAAGCCTACAAGATGGAGTGGTAAGCCTACAAGATGGAGTGGTAAGCCTACAAGATGGAGTGGTAAGCCTACAAGATGGAGTGGTAAGCCTACAAGATGGAGTGGTAAGCCTACAAGATGGAGTGGTAAGCCTACAAGATGGAGTGGTAAGCCTACAAGATGGAGTGGTAAGCCTACAAGATGGAGTGGTAAGCCTACAAGATGGAGTGGTAAGCCTACAAGATGGAGTGGTAAGCCTACAAGATGGAGTGGTAAGCCTATAAGATGGAGTGGTAAGCCTACAAGATGGAGTGGTGTTTACAAGATGGAGTGGTAAGCCTACAAGATGGAGTGGTAAACCTACAAGATGGAGTGGTAAGCCTATAAGATGGAGTGGTAAGCCTACAAGATGGAGTGGTAAGCCTACAAGATGAGGTAGTAAGCCTACAAGATATAGTGGTAAGCCTACAAGAAGGTGGTAAGCCTACAAGATGGAGTGGTAAGCCTATAAGATGGAGTGGTAAGCCTATAAAATGGAGTGGTAAGCCTATAAGATGGAGTGGTAAGCCTTCAAGATGGAGTGGCAAGCCTACAAGATGGAGTGGTAAGCCTACAAGATGGAGTGGTAAGCCTACCAGATGGTGTGGTAAGCCTACAAGATGGAGTGGTAAGCCTACAAGATGGAGTGGTAAGCCTATAAGATGGTGTGGTAAGCCTATAAGATGGAGTGGTAAGCATACAAGATGGAGTGGAAGCCTACAAGATGGAGTGGTAAGCCTATAAGATGGAGTGGTAAGCCTATAAGATGGAGTGGTAAGCCTATAAGATGGAGTGGTAAGCCTATAAGATGGAGTGGTAAGCCTATAAGATGGAGTGGTAAGCCTACAAGATGGAGTAGTAAGCCTACAAGATGGAGTGGTAAGCCTACCAGATGGTGGTAAGCCTACAAGATGAAGTGGTAAACCTACAAGATGGTGTGGTAAGCCTACAAGATGGAGTGGTAAGCCTACAAGATGGAGTGGTAAGCCTACAAGATGGAGTGTTAAACCTACAAGATGGAGTGGTAAGCCTACAAGATGGTGGTAAGCCTACAAGATGGAGTAGTAACCCTACAAGATGGAGTGGTAAGCCTACAAGATGGTGGTAAGCCTACAAGATGAAGTGGTAAACCTACAAGATGGTTTGGCAAGCCTACAAGATGGAGTGGTAAGTCTACAAGATGGAGTGGTAAGCCTACAAGATTGAGTGGTAAGCCTGTAAGATGGAGTGGTAAGCCTACAAGATGGAATGTTAAACCTACAAGATGGAGTGGTAAGCCTACAAAATGGAGTGGTAAACCTACTAGATGGTGTGGTAAGCCTACAAGATGGAGTGGTAAGCCTATAAGATGGAGTGGTAAGCCTACAAGATGGAGTGGTAAGCCTACAAGATGGGAGTAGTAAGCCAACAAGATATAGTGGTAAGCCTACAAGAAGGTGGTAAGCCTACAAGATGGAGTGGTAAGCCTATAAGATGGAGTGGTAAGCCTACAAGATGGAGTAGTAAGCCTACAAGATGGATTGGTAAGCCTACAAGATGGAGTGGTTAACCTACAAGATGGAGTGGTAAACCTACAAGATGGTGTGGTAAGCCTATAAGATGGACTGGTAAGCCTACAAGATGGAGTGGTAAGCCTACAAGATGGAGTGGCAAGCCTACAAGATGGAGTGGTAAGCCTACAAGATGGAGTGGTAAGCCTACCTGATGGTGTTGTAAGCCTACAAGATGGAGTGGTAAGCCTATAAGATGGAGTGGTAAGCCTACAAGATGGAGTGGTAAGCCTACAAGATGGAGTGGTAAGCCTACGAGATAGAGTGGTAAGCCTACAAGATGGAGTGGTAAGCCTATAAGATGGAGTGGTAAGTCTACAAGATGGAGTGGTAAGCCTACAAGATGGAGTGGTAAGCCTACAAGATGGAGTGGTAAGCCTATAAGATGGAGTGATAAGTCTACAAGATGGAGTGGTAAGCCTATAAGATGGAGTGGTAAACCTACAAGATGGAGTGGGAATCCTATAAGATGGAGTGGTAAGCCTATAAGATGGAGTGGTAACTCTATAAGATGGAGTGGTAAGCCTACAAGATGGAGTGGTAAGTCTACAAGATGAAGTGGTAAGCCTATAAGATGGTGGTAAGCCTACAAGATGTAGTGGTAAACCTACAAGATGGAGTGTTAAGCCTATAAGATGGAGTGGTAACCCTACAAGATGAAGTGGTAAGCCTACAAGATGGAGTGGTAAGCCTATAAGATGGTGTGGTAAGCCTACAAGATGGAGTGGTAAGCCTACAAGATGGAGTGTTAAGCCTATGAGATAGAGTGGTAAGCCTACAAGATGGAGCAGTATGCCTACAAGATGGAGTGGTAAGCCTACAAGATGGAGTAGTAAGCCTACAAGATATAGTGGTAAGCCTACAAGAAGGTGGTAAGCCTACAAGAAGGTGGTAAGCCAACAAGATGGAGTGGTAAGCCTATAAGATGGAGTGGTAAGTCAATAAGATGGAGTGGAAAGCCTACAAGATGGAGTGGCAAGCCTACAACATGGAGTGGTAAGCCTACAAGATGGAGTGGTAAGCCTACCAGATGGTGTGGTAAGCCTACAAGATGGAGTTGTAAGCCTATAAGATGGTGTGGTAAGCCTATAAGATGGAGTGGTAAGCCTATAAGATGGAGTGGTAAGCATACAAGATGGAGTGGAAGCCTACAAGATGAAGTGGTAAGCCTATAAGATGGAGTGGTAAGCCTACAAGATGGAGTGGTAAGCCTATAAGATGGTGTGGTAAGCCTATAAGATCGAGTGGTAAGCCTATAAGATCGTGTGGTAAGCCTATAAGATGGAGTGGTAAGCCTACAAGATGGGAGTAGTAAGCCTACAAGATATAGTGGTAAGCCTACAAGAAGGTGGTAAGCCTACAAGATGGAGTGGTAAGCCTATACGATTGAGTGGTAAGCCTACAAGATGGAGTGGTAAGCCTACAAGATGGAGTGGTAAGCCTACCAGATGGTGTGGTAAGCCTACAAGATGGAGTGGTAAGCCTACAAGATGGAGGTAAGCCAACAAGATGGAGTGGTAAGCCTATAAGATGGAGTGGTAAGTCAATAAGATGGAGTGGAAAGCCTACAAGATGGAGTGGCAAGCCTACAACATGGAGTGGTAAGCCTACAAGATGGAGTGGTAAGCCTACCAGATGGTGTGGTAAGCCTACAAGATGGAGTTGTAAGCCTATAAGATGGTGTGGTAAGCCTATAAGATGGAGTGGTAAGCCTATAAGATGGAGTGGTAAGCATACAAGATGGAGTGGAAGCCTACAAGATGAAGTGGTAAGCCTATAAGATGGAGTGGTAAGCCTACAAGATGGAGTGGTAAGCCTATAAGATGGTGTGGTAAGCCTATAAGATCGAGTGGTAAGCCTATAAGATCGTGTGGTAAGCCTATAAGATGGAGTGGTAAGCCTACAAGATGGGAGTAGTAAGCCTACAAGATATAGTGGTAAGCCTACAAGAAGGTGGTAAGCCTACAAGATGGAGTGGTAAGCCTATACGATTGAGTGGTAAGCCTACAAGATGGAGTGGTAAGCCTACAAGATGGAGTGGTAAGCCTACCAGATGGTGTGGTAAGCCTACAAGATGGAGTGGTAAGCCTACAAGATGGAGTGGTAAGCCTATAAGATGGTGTGGTAAGCCTATAAGATGGAGTGGTAAGCCTATAAGATGGAGTGGTAAGCCTACAAGATAGAGTGGTAAGCCTACAAGATGGAGTGGTAAGCCTATAAGATGGAGTGGTTAGTCTACAAGATGGAGTGGCAAGCCTACAAGATGGAGTGGTAAGCCTATAAGATGGAGTGGTAAGTCTACAAGATGGAGTGGTAAGCCTATAAGATGGAGTGGAAGCCTACAAGATGGAGTGGTAAGCCTACAAGATGGAGTGGTAAGTCTACAAGATGGAGTGGTAAGCTTATAAGATGGAGTGGTAAGCCTACAAGATGGAATGGGAAGCCTACAAGATGGAGTGGTAAGCCTATAAGATGGAGTGATAAGCCTATAAGATGGAGTGGTAAGCCTACAAGATGGAGTGGTAAGCCTATAAGATGGAGTAGTAAGCCTACAAGATGGAGTGGTAAGCCTGCAAGATGGTGGTAAGCCTACAAGATGGAGTGGTAAACCTACAAGATGGAGTGGTAAACCTACTATATGGTGTGGTAAGCCTACAAGATGGAGTGGTAAGCCTATAAGATGGAGTGGTAAGCCTACAAGATGGAGTTGTAAGCCTACCAGATGGAGTAGTAAGCCTACAAGATATAGTGGTAAGCCTACAAGAAGGTGGTAAGCCTACAAGATGGAGTGGTAAGCCTATAAGATGGAGTGGTACGCCTACAAGATGGAGTAGTAAGCCTACAAGATGGAGTGGTAAGCCTACAAGATGGAGTGGTAAACCTACATGATGGAGTGGTAAACCTACAAGATGGTGTGGTAAGCCTACAAGATGGAGTGGTAAGCCTATAAGATGGAGCAGTAAGCCTACAAGATGGAGTAGTAAGCCTACAAGATGGAGTGGTAAGCCTGCAAGATGGTGGTAAGCCTACAAGATGGAGTGGTAAACCTACAAGATGGAGTGGTAAACCTACTAGATGGTGTGGTAAGCCTACAAGATGGAGTGGTAAGCCTATAAGATGGAGTGGTAAGCCTACAAGATGGAGTTGTAAGCCTACCAGATGGAGTAGTAAGCCTACAAGATATAGTGGTAAGCATACAAGAAGGTGGTAAGCCTACAAGATGGAGTGTTAAGCCTATAAGATGGAGTGGTAAGCCTACAAGATGGAGTAGTAAGCCTACAAGATGGAGTGGTAAGCCTACAAGATGGAGTGGTAAACCTACAAGATGGAGTGGTAAACCTACAAGATGGTGTGGTAAGCCTACAAGATGGAGTGGTAAGCCTATAAGATGGAGCAGTAAGCCTACAAGATGGAGTGGTAAGCCTACAAGATGGAGCAGTAAGCCTACAAGATGGAGTGGTAAGCCTACAAGATGGAGTAGTAAGCCTACAAGATATAGTGGTAAGCCTACAAGAAGGTGGTAAGCCTACAAGATGGAGTGGTAAGCCTATAAGATGGAGTGGTAAGCCTATAAGATGGAGTGGTAAGCCTATAAGATGGAGTGGTAAGCCTACAAGATGGAGTGGCAAGCCTACAAGATGGAGTGGTAAGCCTACAAGATGGAGTGGTAAGCCTACCAGATGGTGTGGTAAGCCTACAAGATGGAGTGGTAAGCCTACAAGATGGAGTGGTAAGCCTATAAGATGGTGTGGTAAGCCTATAAGATGGAGTGGTAAGAATACAAGATGTAGTGGAAGCCTACCAGATGGAGTAGTAAGCCTACAAGATATAGTGGTAAGCATACAAGAAGGTGGTAAGCCTACAAGATGGAGTGGTAAGCCTATAAGATGGAGTGGTAAGCCTACAAGATGGAGTAGTAAGCCTACAAGATGGAGTGGTAAGCCTACAAGATGGAGTGGTAAACCTACAAGATGGAGTGGTAAACCTACAAGATGGTGTGGTAAGCCTACAAGATGGAGTGGTAAGCCTACAAGATGGAGTGGTAAGCCTATAAGATGGTGTGGTAAGCCTATAAGATGGAGTGGTAAGCATACAAGATGGAGTGGAAGCCTACAAGATGGAGTGGTAAGCCTATAAGATGGTGTGGTAAGCCTATAAGATGGAGTGGTAAGCATACAAGATGGAGTGGAAGCCTACAAGATGGAGTGGTAAGCCTATAAGATGGAGTGGTAAGCCTATAAGATGGAGTGGTAAGCCTATAAGATCGAGTGTTAAGCCTATAAGATGGAGTGGTAAGCCTATAAGATGGAGTGGTAAGCCTACAAGATGGAGTAGTAAGCCTACAAGATGGAGTGGTAAGCCTACAAGATGGTGGTAAGCCTACAAGATGAAGTGGTAAACCTACAAGATGGTGTGGTAAGCCTACAAGATGGAGTGGTAAGCCTACAAGATGGAGTGGTAAGCCTACAAGATGGAGTGTTAAGCCTATAAGATGGAGTGGTAAGCCTATAATATGGAGTGGTAAGCCTACAAGATGGAGTGGCAAGCCTACAAGATGGAGTGGTAAGCCTACAAGATGGAGTGGTAAGCCTACCAGATGGTGTGGTAAGCCTACAAGATGGAGTGGTAAGCCTACAAGATGGAGTGGTAAGCCTATAAGATGGTGTGGTAAGCCTATAAGATGGAGTGGCAAGCCTACAAGATGGAGTGGTAAGCCTACAAGATGGAGTGGTAAGCCTACCAGATGGTGTGGTAAGCCTACAAGATGGAGTGGTAAGCCTACAAGATGGAGTGGTAAGCCTATAAGATGGTGTGGTAAGCCTATAAGATGGAGTGGTAAGAATACAAGATGTAGTGGAAGCCTACCAGATGGAGTAGTAAGCCTACAAGATATAGTGGTAAGCATACAAGAAGGTGGTAAGCCTACAAGATGGAGTGGTAAGCCTATAAGATGGAGTGGTAAGCCTACAAGATGGAGTAGTAAGCCTACAAGATGGAGTGGTAAGCCTACAAGATGGAGTGGTAAACCTACAAGATGGAGTGGTAAACCTACAAGATGGTGTGGTAAGCCTACAAGATGGAGTGGTAAGCCTACAAGATGGAGTGGTAAGCCTATAAGATGGTGTGGTAAGCCTATAAGATGGAGTGGTAAGCATACAAGATGGAGTGGAAGCCTACAAGATGGAGTGGTAAGCCTATAAGATGGTGTGGTAAGCCTATAAGATGGAGTGGTAAGCATACAAGATGGAGTGGAAGCCTACAAGATGGAGTGGTAAGCCTATAAGATGGAGTGGTAAGCCTATAAGATGGAGTGGTAAGCCTATAAGATCGAGTGTTAAGCCTATAAGATGGAGTGGTAAGCCTATAAGATGGAGTGGTAAGCCTACAAGATGGAGTAGTAAGCCTACAAGATGGAGTGGTAAGCCTACAAGATGGTGGTAAGCCTACAAGATGAAGTGGTAAACCTACAAGATGGTGTGGTAAGCCTACAAGATGGAGTGGTAAGCCTACAAGATGGAGTGGTAAGCCTACAAGATGGAGTGTTAAGCCTATAAGATGGAGTGGTAAGAATACAAGATGTAGTGGAAGCCTACCAGATGGAGTAGTAAGCCTACAAGATATAGTGGTAAGCATACAAGAAGGTGGTAAGCCTACAAGATGGAGTGGTAAGCCTATAAGATGGAGTGGTAAGCCTACAAGATGGAGTAGTAAGCCTACAAGATGGAGTGGTAAGCCTACAAGATGGAGTGGTAAACCTACAAGATGGAGTGGTAAACCTACAAGATGGTGTGGTAAGCCTACAAGATGGAGTGGTAAGCCTACAAGATGGAGTGGTAAGCCTATAAGATGGTGTGGTAAGCCTATAAGATGGAGTGGTAAGCATACAAGATGGAGTGGAAGCCTACAAGATGGAGTGGTAAGCCTATAAGATGGTGTGGTAAGCCTATAAGATGGAGTGGTAAGCATACAAGATGGAGTGGAAGCCTACAAGATGGAGTGGTAAGCCTATAAGATGGAGTGGTAAGCCTATAAGATGGAGTGGTAAGCCTATAAGATCGAGTGTTAAGCCTATAAGATGGAGTGGTAAGCCTATAAGATGGAGTGGTAAGCCTACAAGATGGAGTAGTAAGCCTACAAGATGGAGTGGTAAGCCTACAAGATGGTGGTAAGCCTACAAGATGAAGTGGTAAACCTACAAGATGGTGTGGTAAGCCAACAAGATGGAGTGGTAAGCCTACAAGATGGAGTGGTAAGCCTACAAGATGGAGTGTTAAGCCTATAAGATGGAGTGGTAAGCCTATAATATGGAGTGGTAAGCCTACAAGATGGAGTGGCAAGCCTACAAGATGGAGTGGTAAGCCTACAAGATGGAGTGGTAAGCCTACCAGATGGTGTGGTAAGCCTACAAGATGGAGTGGTAAGCCTACAAGATGGAGTGGTAAGCCTATAAGATGGTGTGGTAAGCCTATAAGATGGAGTGGTAAGCATACAAGATGGAGTGGAAGCCTACAAGATGGAGTGGTAAGCCTATAAGATGGTGTGGTAAGCCTATAAGATGGAGTGGTAAGCATACAAGATGGAGTGGAAGCCTACAAGATGGAGTGGTAAGCCTATAAGATGGAGTGGTAAGCCTATAAGATGGAGTGGTAAGCCTATAAGATCGAGTGTTAAGCCTATAAGATGGAGTGGTAAGCCTATAAGATGGAGTGGTAAGCCTACAAGATGGAGTAGTAAGCCTAAAAGATGGAGTGGTAAGCCTACCAGATGGTGGTAAGCCTACAAGATGAAGTGGTAAACCTACAAGATGGTGTGGTAAGCCTACAAGATGGAGTGGTAAGCCTACAAGATGGAGTGGTAAGCCTACAAGATGGAGTGTTAAACCTACAAGATGGAGTGGTAAGCCTACAAGATGGTGGTAAGCCTACAAGATGGAGTAGTAACCCTACAAGATGGAGTGGTAAGCCTACCAGATGGTGGTAAGCCTACAAGATGAAGTGGTAAACCTACAAGATGGTGTGGTAAGCCTACAAGATGGAGTGGTAAGTCTACAAGATGGAGTGGTAAGCCTACAAGATGGAGTGGTAAGCCTGTAAGATGGAGTGGTAAGCCTACAAGATGGAGTGTTAAACCTACAAGATGGAGTGGTAAGCCTACAAGATGGTGGTAAGCCTACAATATGGAGTAGTAAGCCTACAAGATGGAGTGGCAAGCCTGTAAGATGGAGTGGTACGCCTACAGGATGTAGTTGCAAGCCTACAAGATGGAGTGGTAAGCCTACAAGATTGAGTGATAAGCCTACAAGATGGAGTGGTAAGCCTGTAAGATGGAGTGGTAAGCCTACAGGATGTAGTGGCAAGCCTACAAGATGGAGTGGTAAGCCTACAAGATGGAGTGGTAAGCCTATAAGATGGAGTGGTAAGCCTACAAGATGGAGTGGTAAGCCTACAAGATGGAGTGTTAAACCTACAAGATGGATTGGTAAACCTACAAGATGGTGTGGTAAGCCTACAAGATGGAGTGGTAAGCCTACAAGATGGAGTGGTAAACCTACAAGATGGTGTGGTAAGCCTACAAGATGGAGTGGTAAGCCTACATCTTATAGGCTTACTACTCCATTTCCCTTAATACTTCTTCATAAGGTTACAGGTAATTTATGGACTTTTTTGTTTGTGTATATGCTAGCCTTTTGTAGGTGCTGCTGGGACTTTTGTTATGGAGGTACATCAACATATGTATAGAATGATGTTGACGTCTTATCGGCTCTTAACCAACCATGCTATTTTGTTAGTTTTTTCGCGTTTTTCGTAACTTGTTTTGTACATAATGTTGCTGCTACCGTCTCTTGTTTCAACGAGTTGTGGCTGAACGACGACATTAAGAACATACAGCTGGCGGGTTATATACTCTATCGGCAGGATAGAACAGCAGCCTCTGGTAAGACATGGGGCAGGGGCCTATGCATTTATGTAAACAACCCAAAAATGTGTCACGGTTCCAATACCTTTGGAACTCACTGTTTAACTTTTGTTTGTGAGGGTCAAGTTGCTCTTTTTGGTGTAACAGGTATAACTCTTCTCCAAAGGAGACAACCTTCATACATAGTCCATTTGACTGTAAAATGTATTATTCTTCTGATTATCTAGGGTCTTTTTAGGATTCTGGGGCTCAGGGCTTTCCTGGTCAGAATTCCACACTTCCATGTAGTCAGTTGCAGTAGTTAATGACCGATGGATGGCCTCACACACGCCCCCCTCCCGCCCTCCCTCTGGCTTTCCCTCTCCCTTCCTGTTCCAGGTTCAGAGGGATGTTAAATTGTAGGTTTTGAAGCTATAATTTCACAGAGCTGTACTCTGGGAGAAAAAATCAGGTTGGCATTTATTTGGATGAGTCATGTACTGGAGGCAGCTCTGCAAAGTGGTCACTAGCTGGCACAACCACAATAGCATAACATCAGATTTTAAACCTAACACTAACCTTAATCTTAACCACACTGCTAACCCTAATGCCTAACCCTGACCTCAACCAACCTTAACACTAACCACACTGCTTACATTATGCCTAACCCTAACCTTAAATTAACCCCAAAAACCTAATTTTTGTTTTCGTGAATTTGTTAAGAAATGTCTAAAGTTTGAGTGTTAGTTCACGAAGGCATAACTTTTTATTTTGGGGAGAGGGGGAGGGTTGGGGTGAGAAGGGGATGGGAGGGGGGTGCTGTGGGATTATTTAAGATACTCTTTGAAGAAGTAGGGTTTCAGGGTTTCATTTCTGCCTTAAGGGCAAGACTCATGACAATAAACATCAACCTGCTAGAAAAACACCTGTGGGAGGAGTCCAGGGGATTGGTGCATGGCCATGAAAAGGGAAAATGAACCGTTGAGAAATCTAGAGTACCTTGTTTTCATACTGATCGTGTTTTGCTGCAATCAGACAGTGTTTAATGTGTTAAACCTGTGGGCCTGCATACCAACAATCAGGGCCCTGGTCTTTAGTGAGGCCCCGTCGCCGTGAGAACCGGAGCAGTGTGTAGTAGGATTCAATGATGTGTGTATAACAAAGGTCAGGGGGTCACTGGAGAGTGCAGAGTTGACATGTTTCAGGTTCCAGACCATGGATGCACAAACACACTCACACACATCCAACCATATAAGCACACACATGCTGTATACAGTACCAGTCAAAAGTTTGAACACAGCTACACATTCAAGGTTAAAGAAAAAGAAAAATCATTGAATGAGTAGGTGTCCAAACTTTTGACTGGTACTGTATATAAAGCGATGCTCTTGACTGAAGATGCTTCATAGCTCTTTTCATTCAGCTGATACTGATTATGGCATCTACTTAGATTACATTTAGGATCAATATAGTGATTTTGATTGTTATTTTGGGCACTGAAGGATTCAATTACCGTGCCACTTCTAATGACAAACTCAAAGAATAATACAGATCGTCACAAATATAACAATGACTTTTTAAAACTCTTAGCGGAAACGACCAAAATACAATTTTGTAGGGAAGTACTCACAGATAAACAGATAAAACAGATAAAACAATGAGACAAATATTTCACTGGACGTATAAATGTGAAGCATCCGGTTGGCGTTTCCACTCACTACCAAATATGTAGTGAGAGGAAGCCCACTAGTGGGAGAAGATGGAAGAAGACCGAAACGGATTTTGGCTGATAATTAAACATTTGATCTCAATACAGTTTATGTTCCCAAAACTACAATATGTTATGAACAGAACGGACAGTATTTGGTCGACTTTACACTTTGCAAATGTTTAGAAGGAGTGCAAAGGCAAATTGAGTTACATACACGTACTTCACAGAGTAAACGTTCCCTAATGGAAAAATGCTGATGTACACTAGAACGCAGCAGTAGGATATCACTAGCGCGTGCTCGGCTCTGCCCTCCTACTTGCTTGTTCTGCCCACTATGACTCATTTGTTCCCGTTTGAAAATGAAAAAAAACGTAATCTTTCTTGGTTTAGTTATAAACATCTTTGGTACCGCTCGTCATATTAAAGTGAAGGCTTCTGGCAGATAAAGTTCAACTCAACCTCCATCCTGTCAATAATCTGGGACTGCCCTCTAGTGGAAGATTTGTCCCATTACACACACATTTCACTGACAATGGGATTTTGTTACAATACGAATAACCAGTGGTGAAAAGATTACCCAACTGTCAGATCAGAGGCTGAGGATGACCAGGGATGTTCTCTGTTTAGTGAGTCCACCAGATCAGAGGCTGTAGAGATGACCAGGGATGTTCTCTGTTTAGTGAGTCCACCAGATCAGAGGCTGTAGAGATGACCAGGGATGTTCTCTGTTTAGTGAGTCCACCAGATCAGAGGCAGTAGAGATGACCAGGGATGTTCTCTTGATGTGTCTGAATTAGACCATTTTACTGAGCTGCTAAGCGTTCAAAATGTAACGAGTACTTTTGGGTGCCAGGGAAAATATATTGAGTAAAAGGTAGATCATTTTCTTTTGGAACGTAGTGAAGTAAAAGTTGTAGCAAAGTACATATACCACCAAAAAACGACTTAGGTAGTCCTTTCAAGTATTTTTTATTAAGTACTTTACACCACTTCGAATAACACAGCATACATGCATACCTTCAATGACACAAATGTAGAAAAAGACATATGATACTCTGACCCAAGATTGGGCTCTACTTCTGATTTTCAAATAATAAACAGTAGATATAGTACCAATAGTAATAGCTAATACTTATCCAATAACACAGGAGTTTCCCCTTCACATATTATCTGCTGAGGTAGGTAGGTAGAAAATCACATTGTAGGATTTTTAATGAATTTATTTGCAAATTATGGTGGAAAATAAGTATTTGGTCACATACAAACAAGCAAGATTTCTGGCTCTCACAGACCTGTAACTTCTTCTTTAAGAGGCTCCTCTGTCCTCCACTCGTTACCTGTATTAATGGCACCTGTTTGAACTTGTTATCAGTATAAAAGACACCTGTCCACAACCTCAAACAGTCACACTCCAAACTCCACTATGGCCAAGACCAAAGAGCTGTCAAAGGACACCAGAAACAAAATTGTAGACCTGCACCAGGTTGGGAAGACTGAATCTGCAATAGGTAAGCAGCTTGGTTTGAAGAAATCAACTGTGGGAGCAATTATTAGAAATGGAAGACATACAAGACCACTGATAATCTTCCTCGATCTGGGGCTCCACGCAAGATCTCACCCCGTGGGGTCAAAATGATCACAAGAACGGTGAGCAAAAATCCCAGAACCACACGGGGACCTAGTGAATGACCTGCAGAGAGCTGGGACCAAAGTAACAAAGCCTACCATCAGTAACACACTACGCCGCCAGGGACTCAAATCCTGCAGTGCCAGACGTGTCCCCTGCTTAAGCCAGTACATGTTCAGGCCCGCCTGAAGTTTGCTAGAGAGCATTTGGATGATCCAGATGAGGATTGGGAGATGTCATATGGTCAGATGAAACCAAAATATAACTTTTTGGTAAAAACTCAACTCGTCATGTTTGGAGGACAAAGAATGCTGAGTTGCATCCAAAGAACACCATACCTACTGTGAAGCATGGGGGTGGAAACATCATGCTTTGGGGCTGTTTTTCTGCAAAAGGACCAGGACGACTGATCCGTGTAAAGGAAAGAATGAATGGGGCCATGTATCGTGAGATTTTGAGTGAAAACCTCCTTCCATCAGCAAGGGCATTGAAGATGAAACGTGGCTGGGTCTTTCAGCATGACAATGATCCCAAACACACCGCCTCGGGCAACGAAGAAGTGGCTTCAGTAAGAAGCATTTCAAGGTCCTGGAGTGGCCTAGCCAGTCTCCAGATCTCAACCCCATAGAAAATCTTTGGAGAGAGTTGAAAGTCCGTGTTGCCCAGCGACAGCCCCAAAACATCACTGCTCTAGAGGAGATCTGCATGGAGGAATGGGCCAAAATACCAGCAACAGTGTGTGAAAACCTTGTGAAGACTTACAGAAAACGTTTGACCTCTGTCATTGCCAACAAAGGGTATATAACAAAGTATTGAGATAAACTTTTGTTATTGACCAAATACTTATTTTCCACCATAATTTGCAAATAAATTCATTAAAAATCCTACAATGTGATTTTCTGGATTTATTTTTCTCATTTAGTCTGTCATAGTTGAAGTGTACCTATGATGAAAATTACAGGCCTCTCTCATCTTTTTAAGTTGGAGAACTTGCACAATTGGTGGCTGACTAAATACTTTTTTGCCCCACTGTATTTTGTTTTGCATTTTTATCCCTGACATTTTCTGACAATGTGACCTGAACAGGAATAACCTTGGTTAACACAGAACTAAATTATTGCGTAATTTAGTCAGATTGCTCGTTTAAGTTCATGTTTATGTAGTCTGTCCATGAAAGATTAGACCAGGAACAACTCCGGGCCTTACTCATTAGTACTAGCCAAGTGTAATGAAGAATTAGCCTTCCCTCAAGACAGTCCTCCTCTTCTTGATCTCTGAGTCGTTTGGGGGAGTGTTCTCTCAGGGCCTTCTACAGAGCATCAGCACACACCTCATCTGACCAATGGTGGAAAAAGTACTCAATTGTCATACTTGAGTAAAAGTGAAAGTCACCCAGTAAAATCCTACTTCAGTAAAAGTCTAAAAGTATTTGGTTTGAAATATACTTAAGTATCAACAGTAAAAGTAAAAGTATGAGTCATTTCAAATTCCTTATATTAACCAGACAGCACCATTTTACTTAAAAAAAAGATTTACGGAAAGCCAGTTTACAAACAAACCATGTGTTTAGTGAGTCCACCAGATAAGAGGCAGTAGGGATGACCAGGGATGTTCTCTTGGTAAGTGTGTGAATTAGACAATTTTCCTGTCCTGCTAAGCATTCAAATGTAACAAGAACTTTTGGGTGTCAGGGAAAACGTATGAAGTAAAAAGTACATCATTTTTTTTAGTAATGTAGTGAAATAAAATAAAAAGTTGTCAAAAATATAAATAGTAAAGTAAAGTACAGATACCACAAAAATCTACTTAAGGAGTACTTTCAAGTTTTTTTCTTTAAGTATTTTATCTGACAAACAATCAAATCAAATGTATTCTAGTTGTCACAAAGTGCTGTACAGAAACCCAGCCCTAAACCCCAAAGAGCAAGCAATACTGGGGCAGGGGCACGGAAAAACTCCCAAAAAGGCAGGAACCTAGGAGGAAACCTAGAGAGGAACCAGGCTCCAAAGGATGGCCTGTCCTCCTCCGGCTACACAACAGGTACAATACATGACAGACATACGCTGGACACATTAAAAGCTATACACTCTTAGTAAAAAAAGAGTTCCAAAGGGGTTCTTTGGCTGTTCCCATTGGAGAACCCTTTTTGGTTCCAGGTAGAACCATTTTTGGTTCCAGGTGGAACCCTTTGGGGTTCCATGTAGAACCTTCTTGTACATGGAACACAAAAGAGTTCTACCTGGAACCAATAAGGGTTCTTCAAATTGTTCTCCTTTTGGGGATAGCTGAAGAACCCTTTTAGGCTTTAGATAGCACCTTCTTTCTAAGAGTGTAGACAACACACTAAGACACTAGATGGTAATAAATACACTGGCAGTGGGGATCAGTCTTTTGTATTGTCTGTTAAACCATAGGTTTGATAGTGGGACTTTTCAGAAAGGTGAAAGAAGGACATGTGTGTATGCCAGACGTCACAGGGCTTGTTTAGCCGGACCACTTCCTCCCGCTCCAGCTCATACGAGACTAGACCCAGGACCTCTGCCTTGCAAACTCACGTGCCGTCTCAAAATGTTCTGAACAGTTGTGCACCTGAAAAGTTACATTTGCATACATCATTGTCAACTAAAAGGGACATTTATTTTATTTAACTAAGCAAGTCAGTTAAGAACAAATTCTTAATTACAATGACGGCCTAGGAACAGTGGGTTTGACTGCCTTGTTCAGGGGCAGAACGACAGATTTGTTCCTTGTCAGCTCAGGGATTCAATCCAGCAACCTTTTGGTTACTGGCCCAATGCTCTAACCACTAGGCAACCTGTCACCCCGGCAGTTTGCTACAATCGTTAGCTGCAACCGTTACCTGTAACAGTTCCTGTACATCCCATGTGCCCCATCAGTAGTGTGTACCAGGTGGGTGAGGCTGTGTGGACCGGAGAAGGGTTGAGGAAGTACTCAGCTGTCTCCTTCCCGAACACAGAGACAGCAGCGGATTAAATATAGACAGACAGACAGACAGACACAGACACACACACACCCCATCATGTGCACCACAATTATAATGCTTCCATCCAATTATAATGCCAATATTATGTAAAAGTACTGTTTAGTATGGATTTTCCGATACCCACAGCAATTAATTAATACATTCAGAAACAATGTAGCAATGACCTGAGAAGACATAGGATTCACTCATAAACACTAATTCATAAGTAAACAGGTATGACAGGTGTAACAGGTGTGACAGGTATGACAGGTATGACAGGTGTAACAGGTGTGACAGGTATGACAGGTATGACAGGTGTGACAGGTGTGACAGGTGTGACAGGTGTAACAGGTGTGACAGGTATGACAGGTATGACAGGTGTGACAGGTATGACAGGTGTGACAGGTGTGACAGGTATGACAGGTGTAACAGGTGTGACAGGTATGACAGGTGTAACAGGTGTGACAGGTGTGACAGGTATGACAGGTGTAACAGGTGTGACAGGTGTGACAGGTGTGACAGGTATGACAGGTGTAACAGGTGTGACAGGTGTGACAGGTGTAACAGGTATGACAGGTATGACAGGTGTGACAGGTGTGACAGGTGTGACAGGTGTAACAGGTGTGACAGGTATGACAGGTATGACAGATGTAACAGGTGTAACAGGTGTAACAGGTGTGACAGGTGTGACAGGTATGACAGATGTAACAGGTGTGACAGGTGTAACAGGTGTAACAGGTGTGACAGGTGTGACAGGTATGACAGGTATGACAGATGTAACAGGTATGACAGATGTAACAGGTGTGACAGGTGTACCAGATATAACAGATATATCATACATCATAGTGATCATGCATGAGAGATCACGCACTCCCTCATCTCTCCCTGCTGCAGGAAGAATTACACAATCAAATCCTTCCCATTCAACCCTGTGCTCATTACCACATGAAATAGAGGTGATTTGGCCTTACCAATCGGATTTGGGGATGACAGCTGCTGTGCGGGGCTGTGTTAGTGTGTGGGCAGATTGCTGCCGAGTTTCTTGCACAGGAATCAGAGAAACGCCTCCATCTCACACCAGTGATCAGCGTAGGGACACTTAATATCTCAGCAGTTCCGCAGGGCCCTGTCACTACAGGGGCAGCGGGTTCTTGCGACACCCACAGAGAGGTGATGGTTGCCAGGTGGGGCGGAGAGCACCTGGTTCCCCTTTTTGGAAGAGAAGACAAAACACTCTCCTGACTCTCAATCACTTCCAGAGAGACCTTCATCTGTGTTCCTGTCTACTTACTTACCCGCAGACTGCGCGCCCAATCTAGCCCTGTTAATCCCAAACCAATCCACTAGTCAAAGGTTAACAGAAAAAATGCATTAGTGAGAGTTGTCAATAGAGGGTGGTGAGAAAGTAATCTGACAGGCTGAGTGAGAACCTGAACCAGATCCAGGGACAGAATATAATAGAACAGACACAGGGACAGAATATAATAGAACAGATCCAGGGACAGAATATAATAGAACAGACACAGGGACAGAATATAATAGAACAGATCCAAGGACAGAATATAATTGAACAGATCCAGGGACAGAATATAATAGAACAGATCCAGGGACAGAATATAATAGAACAGATCCAGGGACAGAATATAATAGAACAGATCCAGGGACAGAATATAATTGAACAGATCCAGGGACAGAATATAATAGAACAGATCCAGGGACAGAATATAATAGAACAGATCCAGGGACAGAATATAATAGAACAGATCCAGGGACAGAATATAATAGAACAGATCCAGGAACAGAATATAATAGAACAGATACAGGACTGCTTATTGGAAGAAAAACACAACATGCAGTCAATAAAAACACTGTATTCCTCAAACTGAAGAAAACAGAAATCAGACAGTCAGGTTACAAAATAAATATGCAGACTCTCACATGCACAAATCCTCTACTTTGACCCCCTCCGTTTTCATTTTCCACTTGTTGAGACTTTAAAGGCCCGAGGCAGCCGTTTCTATCTCAATATCAAATCATTTCTGGATAACAATTAAGTACCTTACTGTGTTTTCAATCGAAATGGTCAAAAAGAAACAAAAATGGCTACTTAGCGAGAGCAATTTCTCAAGGAAGAATTTAGCTAGGCCTGTCTGGGAGTGGTCTGAGTGAGGAGGTGAAAACTAAAAACAAGCTGATATTGGCAGAGATGTTTTGAACACTTTCTTATTGGTCTTTTAGCTAATTTACAGCCTGGTGATGTCATCAGGCAGGCCAAAACTCCATCCCACCAAAACAGGCGGAAATTTCAGGTGGTCTTTTAAAAAAACTCTAACACTAAAAGGGCATTATCAACTTTTTTTTTAAAACAATTTCAGTGTTATTCCAACCTCAGTGTGGAAATATATATAAAACAGGAAAAAGCAAATGTTGACTGCACTGTAACCATTTAAATGAAATGTAAGACATGTAAATTAATTTGAACATCTACCCTTAGCCTTTGGAAGAGTGGTCATAACATGAGCTCCTATAGAACAGTTTGATGGCTGAGGTCTCTCCGAATCGTGGCCTGATGAGGTGCGATGTCTTTCAACACAATTGATTTCAAATGGTGCTAGAAAGCCCTAGTCCACTCTGAACACCAGAGGAAATCAGTCACGCTGGGAAAGGGCAAAGGTCACAGATACCAGGCAGCATCTTTCACATCCCTGTAAAGTGGAAACAGAAGGGATGGCCAAATCAAAGACCAGTAATAGTCCAAACAAAACTGAGTCTCTATAGTCGCCGAAGAAATGTATGCCTATATACAGTGAGGGAAAAAAGTATTTGATCCCCTGCTGATTTTGTACGTTTGCCCACTGACAAAGAAATGATCAGTCAATCATTTTAATGGTAGGTTTATTTGAACAGTGAGAGACAGAATAACCAAAAAATCCAGAAAAACGCATGTGAAAAATGTTATAAAATGATTTGCATTTTAATGAGGGAGATAAGTATTTGACCCCCTCTCAATCAGAAAGATTTCTGGCTCCCAAGAACTTTATACAGGTAACGAGCTGAGATTAGGAACACACTCTTAAAGGGAGTGCTCCTAATCTCAGCTTGTTACCTGTATAAAAGACACCTGTCCACAGAAGCAATCAATCAATCAGATTCCAAACTCTACACCATGGCCAAGACCAAAGAGCTCTCCAAGGATGTCAGGGACAAGATTGTAGACCCACACAAGGCTGGAATGGGCTACAAGACCATCGCCAAGCATCTTGGTGAGAAGGTGACAACAGTTGGTGCGATTATTCGCAAATGGAAGAAACACAAAAGAACTGTCAATCTCCCTCGGCCTGGGGCTCCATGCAAGATCTCACCTCGTGGAGTTGCAATGATCATGAGAACGGTGAGGAATCAGCCCAGAACTACACGGGAGGATCTTGTCAATGATCTCAAGGCAGCTGGGACCATAGTCACCAAGAAAACAATTGGTAACACACTACGCCGTGAAGGACTGAAATCCTGCAGCGCCCGCAAGGTCCTCCTGCTCAAGAAAGCACATATACATGCCCGTCTGAAGTTTGCCAATGTACATCTGAATGATTCAGAGGACAACTGGGTGAAAGTGTTGCGTCAAATGAGACCAAAATGGAGCTCTTTGGCATCAACTCAACTCGCTGTGTTTGGAGGAGGAGGAATGCTGCCTATGACCCCAAGAACACCATCCTGGAGGTGGAAACATTATGCTTTGGGGTGTTTTTCTGCTAAGGGGACAGGACAACTTCACCGCATCAAAGGGACGATGGACAGGGCCATGTCCTGTCAAATCTTGGGTGAGAACCTCCTTCCCTCAGCCAGGGCATTAAAATGGGTCGTGGATGGGTATTTCAGCATGACAATGACCCAAAACACACGGCCAAGGCATCAAAGGAGTGGCTCAAGAAGAAGCACATTAAGGTCCTGGAGTGGCCTAGCCAGTCTCCAGACCTTAATCCCATAGAAAATCTGTGGAGGGAGCTGAAGGTTCGAGTTGCCAAACGTCAGCCTCGAAACCTTAATGACTTGGAGAAGATCTGCAAAGAGGAGTGGGACAAAATCCCTCCTGAGATGTGTGCAAACCTGTTGGCCAACTACAAGAAACGTCTGACCTCTGATTGCCAACAAGGGTTTTGCCACCAAGTACTAAGTCATGTTTTGCAGAGGGGTCAAATACTTATTTCCCTCATTAAAATGCAAATCAATTTAGAAAATTTTTCACATGCATTTTTCTGGATTTTTTCATTGGTTATTGTTGTTATTCTGTCTCTCACTGTTCAAATAAACCTACCATTAAAATTATAGACTGATAATTTCTTTGTCAGTGGGCAAACGTACAAAATCAGCAGGGGATCAAATATTTTTTCCCTCACTGTATTTAGTGTCTCAATAGACAGAGGATATGTTTGATGATCGTTATGTTATTTCCAGTAGAGGAGACAAATTTGTCTCATATGTTATGAGACATATGTTATGTCGACTATATTAATAGTTCAAGTTAATATTTGTCCTTTCACACACTCTCTCTGACTGTCTGTATCTGTTTCCATCTTCTATACATGTGTCTGCGCTCCATTGCAGAGGTCTCACAGAGGTCAGACTGAGGTCAGGAGGACGTGAAGGGTCTGCCTATGAGCTGGTGTCAGTTAGTATTTCCCTCCAAAACATGGGGTGATTTGGGGGCATTCTCTAACCCTGCAGTACCCCCCATCCTGGGGGACCAGAGGGCTCTGCACCATGTCATAACAGGTTAGCCACAGACCGTTGCATGGGTGTCGGTGTTGGCAGTGGGTTCCTCTCTGCAAGAGAACACAACATTGAAGAGGGACATACACACATATACCCCCAAAAAAAAAAGAAATATAACAATTTAAAGGGACCATCAAGACTAAATCAAATCAAATTGTATTGGTCACATACACGTGTTTAGCAGATGTTATTGCGGGAGTAGCAAAATGCTTGTGCTTCTTTCTCCGACAGTGCAGCAATATCTAACATGCAATATCTAATAGTTTCACAACAATTACCCAAAATACACGTAAATCTAAGTAAGGAATGTATTAATAATGTATATACATAGATGTCAGAGCGGCTTTGGACTAAGATACAGTGGCATAGTATAGAATACAGTACATACATATGAGATGGTGAAGCAATATTTACAAACAATTAACCTGACCGCACCACCCTCTGGAGAGCTTTGTGGTTGTGGGTGGTGCAGTTGCCATACCAGGCAGTGATACAGGATGCTCTCAATTGTGCATCTGTGAAAGTTTGTGAGGGTTTTAGGTGTTAAGCCAAATTTCTTTAGCCTCCTGAGACTTGACTATTACAATTATTCACTTTTGACAAAGTGATGTAAAAGGACATTTATCATGATAATTTGCCATAGATTGAAGTGCACTCAGGGTATTTTGCAAAGGCTGCAAAGGCTGAGAAATTGAGAATATTCGAACAACCTAGCCATTACACACTATAGAAATGATGTCATTAAAAACAGATCTCTCCCACTTAAGCTGTCCAAAATAATGTTATGGCAGGGTCCATAATGGCCATGTAGTCTTTTTAATCCTTCGTACACAGTATAATTGGTCTACATCCTGTTCTGTGCTATTGAAACATGCACAAGCAAAGAAGTAACTTCAGTTACTATGTCCATGGATATATAGAATACCCTTACATTTGTGAAACAGAGAAAGAGAAACAATTTCAACTTGTCCATCACACCTTTAATTTCCATTAGAGGCCATGAGGCTAATCAAACAAACCCTCGTAAAGAAGACTGTGATGGAGTGTTGATTCTATGATACTAATCAACTTAAAAAAAAAATAACAACACTGTTGGTTTCTCTCCCATTCCACCCTGTTACTGGCACACATTTCTAGCTGGTACAACCCACCGCTGGTATTGTTCTGAGAAAAGGTTCTGGATGGTGGTGTCTCACAACTGAACCAGCGAATGAATGACACCTGTGTTTTAATATCTAACTACAGCTCACTGTAACTCTGTCAAGGTGTTATGGGGAGAGGAAACAGTCCTTCCTACCCATGGTAATGGCTGGGAGCGGAATACGTGGAATGATATCAAATACATCAAACACATGGTTTTCATGTGTTTGATGCCATGCCATTCGCTACGTTCCAGACACTATTATGAGCCGTACTCCCCTCAGCAACACACATGGATGGATTCCCATAGACTTTAACAACTATATCAATAGTACATTTTCATATTTCGCTATAACTCGACATCCTAGAAGAGAGACATGTACTTACCCCATGGTGTAGCAGGCAGGGCGGTTGCAGTGGTGATCTGAGCCCTGTGGCGTGGGTAGGGTGTAGCCATGCATTGCTCTAGATAAGGACCAGTGCCAGGTCACACTACAGATCTGACAGTGACACAGAAGCACACACGGGAGGGAGGGAGGGACAAGATAGAAGAGGACAGAAGATGAAAAAGATGAGGGAAACCAGAAACATGTTGTTGTGAGAAATAGTTTCTAAATCAGAGAGATGGATGAAGCAGGTCGGTAAAGAAGCGAGGTCAGGTCGTTAAAGAAGCGAGGTCAGGTCGGTAAAGAAGCGAGGTCAGGTCGGTAAAGAAGCGAGGTCAGGTCGGTAAAGAAGCGAGGTCAGGTCGGTAAAGAAGCGAGGTCAGGTCGGTAAAGAAGCGAGGTCAGGTCGGTAAAGGGAGAAGAGAGAGAGAGGAGGAGGCAGGTCCACGCTGGCTCAGACCATGGGACAGAGTCAGAGAGGCAGTCTGATAGTAACTGGCCGGACTAGAGAAAAGTCCCCCTCTGAGCAGTACTCAATCACTATACCCACGTACTCCTAAGTGCCCTAGTCCAATAGACGAGACAAATTTGTCTCATATGTTATGAGACATATGTTATGTCGACTATATTAATAGTTCAAGTTAATATTTGTCCTTTCACACACTCTCTCTGACTGTCTGTATCTGTCTCCATCTCCTATACATGTGTCTGCGCTCCCTTGCAGAGCTCTCACAGAGGTCAGACTGAGGTCAGGAGGACGTGAAGGGGTTGCCTATGAGCTGGTGTCAGTTAGTATTTCCCTCCAAAACATGGGGTGATTTGGGGGCATTCTCTACCCCTGCAGTACCCCCCATCCTGGGGGACCAGAGGGCTCTGCACCATGTCATAACAGGTTAGCCACAGGCCGTTGCATGGGTGTCGGTGTTGGCAGTGGGTTTCTCTCTGCAAGAGAACACTGAGTCTGTACATAGTCAAATCTTTCCTTAAGTTTGAGTCAGGCACAGTGGTCAAGTAGTCTGCCACTGTGTACTTTCTGTTTAGAGCCAAATAGCATTCTACTTTGCTCAGTTCTTTTGTTAATTCTTTCCAATGTACCAAGTAATTATCTTTTTGTTTTCTCATTATTTTGTTGAGTCTAATTGTGTTGCTGTCCTGGGGCTCTGTGGGGTCTGTTTGTGTTTGTGAACAGAGTCCCAGGACCAGCTTGCTTAGGGGACTCTTCTCCATGTTCATCTCTCTGTAGGTGATGGCATTGTTATGGAAGGTTTGGGAATCGCTTCCTTTTAGGTGGTTGTAGAATTGAACAGTTATTTTCTGGATTTTGTTAGTGCGTATCAGCCTAATTCGGCTCTGCATGCATTATTTGGTGTTTTACGTTGTACACAGAGGATATTAATGTTTTGCTGTTTGTTCTTTGTTATAAGGTCAAAACGATTGCAGAAGTGGTTTACCCATACATCTCTGTTTTGTAAAGTTAACTCTTCGTGTTGTTTGTTTAGTGTTTTCCAATTTTCCCAGAAATCCTTAAGAGTCTATAGATTCGTCAATTACATTGAGCTGATTTCTGACATGCTGTTCCTTCTTTTTCCATAGTATATTTCTGTATTGTTTTAGTGATTCACCATGGTGAAGGCGTAGGCTCAGGTTTTCTGTGTCTCTTTGTTTTTGGTTGGATAGGTTTCTCAATATCTTTTTTAGGTTTTTGCATTCTTCATCAAACCATTAGCCATTGTTGTTTATTTTTTTATCTTCCTGTGGGTCCATCTCCTCTATACTGTTGTGTCTTTGGCTATGCCGGATTAAGTGATATGACATGCTATTCTATAAAATAATTTCTCTGTAATTAATATTACCTGATTAAACTAATCATGTAAATGTAATTGACTAGAAAGTCGGGGCACCACGACATATATTTTATAGAGCTGTTATCTTCAGAATAAACTCTTAAAGACCTAGTAATCTTTTACATCCGTAGCAGTCAATCATTAATCATCACTTTATTTCAATCTTCACGAACCCTGGCTACCAAATTGAATCAGCAAGAGGAAAGCTATGCTATTGTAAATACAGAATCTTATGCATTCTAAAAAACCGCCCATTTGGAAAAGGGAAATGCAAGACATATTTACTCTGAGCTGCGCTTTGATAGATTGGTCTGATAGATGTCTGATAGATGTCTCTGGTGTTAATGAAGTTTAAGTACTAACGCATATTTTCAGCTGGTTGGATTACCGAAATATGGTTCCTTTCCCCACCGTTTTGATGTTACCAGACTCGCTCTATGTTAACAAAGGGATTTTCAAGAGTCAACTCTATAGAGTAGAGAGAGAAAAGGGGGGTATTTATGGGGGTCATAAACCTCACCTACAGGCCAACGTCATGACAATACCATGTTTCTTGAAGGATGACAATGTCTGTATTTCTGATTTCTTTGGTGAAATCCAGGTTCCTGCTCTTTAGGCTAAAGGCAGATTACCTTAGGCCTTGGATATTCCAGGATGAGATAGGGAAGGCTTTGTGTTCCATAAAGTGTCTCGCTGGTCTGGGCGGGGTGTCTATTGATTTGTTGCTCCTGTTGGGGCTGCGGTTAAGGGCGATGTCCTTTAGGGCCTGGGCAAAGGTGGGCACTGCTGCCTTGTATAGGTGGACCTGGTCGTAAAGGCTGTTCAAGTTTAGGGTGGACTTTCTCTCCCTCATTAATCTTTGGTCATTTCTTTATACCTTGCTACAAATAGGAAGATAAATATTGTCATATAGTCAATATAGTCATTATATTATTCTTAACGAGCAAAAGTCTACAGTTGTAAGTGATCAGACTTACTCCATCTCTAACAAAGACATGTTGCTAATTAAAGTCTTCCTCAAGACTCAAAACACTGCTTTAAAGTGTGTAACCGTGGGCTTGGTTTAAGTCAGGGCATTTTGTAAATGTCTATTGTCCTATATTCATATTTTGTTGTTTGTGATGCATTTAGTGATTCATTGAAAAATACTGGCTTTGTGCAACATTAATTAGTGCCTACTACCCTCTTTATAACCTGAGAATTATCAAAGGATGAAACCCTGACATACAGTTCATATTATTTGGGATCACTGAGGATCTGATTCATTGGTCACATGCTATCAAATCAATTTATTCTAATCAACGCAATTTATCGTAGTCAACTGGAGAATATCAAACAGCGGAACAGCAAAACCTCCACATTCAGGATTAGAATTCGGCCTGACAATTTGGAGTGCTTCATCCTGTCAAAGCCAGTGTGTTGTGTCACACCAGATTGTGTTGGGATTAATAACATGAATCTCAGGCATCATTAGGATTCTGGAGATTGCTTTAGTTTAATGTGCTTTACAGATACCCAGCCTAAAACCACATACAAAGAGCAAATGATGCAGAATGTGAAGGGACAGAATGTGAAGGGACAGAATGTGAAGGGACAGATTGTGAAGGGACAGAATGTGAAGGGACAGGCTGTTCCATTGAGATTTATGACTTAGCCTTGATTTTATTTTTACATTGTGCATATAATACTTCACATAAAAAGCAGTTGCCAATGACAACTGAAATTACAGTATGTGCCTCTTATCTACTCAGAAAAGTCATAATACAAAACTGCTGAACTTTATTTTGGTCTTGAGCACAAATTAGATTTCTCACTTTGTCAAACAAAAGAGGAGATAAAACAGAAAATCTCAACATTAATGAAAAGGTCAAAGACATAAAACACGTGTATCTAGTGATGTGTTCTCCAGCTATGTTCCCTGGGGCCCACTGTGAATGTCAAAGCTGCTGGTCAAAACAGACTCGTTAGTATCTCTAAATGGTACACTAATTAGTAACTCCCAACACAAAAAAAATGGTAGATGACAAAACAACAACACTTATGTACTTATTTTTAATGGTTAAAAATAATTATATTGTGACATTTGTAGCATTCTTGTTATAATGGAAGTTCACAATGAAAAGCTGCATAGTGCAATTAATTAGATTGAATTCGGTTTCCAGGAATGGACTAGGCTCTAGGGCTGACAAAAAAAACAGAAGAATATTGAACCAATGGAAGCATCTATTTTTCCTGATGTATAGATCCCATTTAATTATCTGTGTAATTAAAATGTTAAATCACATTGTAGTAGATGAAAAAAGTGTTAAATAAGCTCCTATTTTTGGCATCATGATGCTCTGTTGAGTAACAGAACCTGAAAAGAATGCATTCATAGACAGCCAGTGTGAGGGTCTGGACTCCAATGGAAGGGTGGCCAATGCGTGGAAGAAGAAATATCTGTACAATTAAATAGGTACTCACAACCAAACCACAAAAAGGAAAAACCAAGGAGGCCACGATGCAAAAATAAACTTAAACAAGCAACTGCTCCTGAAAAAGCAACTTCTCATTTAGAACACAGCTTGTGTAACAGCAATATGATATAGAAACATTTATTCTGTCTAAATTCACTACAAAGTGTAAAATATTTGCCCAAAGTCAAACACCTGTCGAATAATTTTGGTTCATAAAGTCAGTCTTGTGTAAATTATGGTTGGGTTTGTTTCAATCCTGCCCACAGCTGGTAGCACAGAAGTAATAATCAATTCGGAGCGCAGTTTCACACGACCCGATGGTAATGTCAGTGATACATTTGGGTTGACTTTGGATAATCCCAATGGGACAAGGTAGGGACCATCGGTAATCTATACATGGACAAAAAAATCCAATAGTTCTAAATTTCAGTGACTTAAAAAACCAACTATGAATTGTAGAAATGTACACTACCGTTCAAAAGCTTGGGGTCACTAAGAAATGTCCTTGTTTTTGAAAGAAAAGCACATTTGTCCATTAAAATAACATCATATTGATCAGAAATAGTGTAGACTTTGTTAATGTTGTAAATGACTATTGTAGCTGGAAATGGCTGATATTTTAATGGAATATCCACATAGGCGTACAGAGGCCCATTATCAGCAACCATCACTACTGTGTTCCAATGGCACGTTATGTTAGCTAATGCAAGTTTATCAATTTAAAAAGGCTAATTGATTATTAGAAAACCCTTTTGCAATTATGCTAGCACAGCTGAAAACTGTTGTGCTGATTACAGAAGCAATACAGCTGGCCTTCTTTAGACTAGCTGAGTATCTGGAGCATCAGCATTTGTGGGTTCGGTAACAGGCTCAAAATGGACAGAAACAAAGCACTTTCTTCTGAAACGCGTCAGTCTGTTCTTGCTCTGAGAAATGAAGGCTATTCCATGCAAGAAATTGCCAAGAAACTGAAGATCTCACAACGCTGTGTACTACTCCCTTCACAGAACAGCGCAAACTGGCTCCAACCAGAATAAAAAGAGTGGGAGGCTCCGATGCACAACTGAGCAAGAGTACAAGTACATTAGAGTGTCTAGTTTGACAAGTCCTCAACTGGCAGCTTCGTTAAATAGTACCCGCAAAACACCAGTCTCAACGTCAACAGTGAAGAGGCGACTCCGGGATGCTGGCCTTCTAGGCAGAGTTCCTCTGTCCAGTGTCTGTTCTTTTGCCCATAATCTTTTCTTTTCATTGGCCAGTCTGATATATGGCTTTTTCTTTGCAACTCTTCCTAGAAGGCCAGCATCCCGGAGTCGTCGCTTCACTGTTGACGTTGAAACTGGTGACCTGCTTCTCATCTCCTGCGTCGGGCCTTACAGAATGCTACTACCATTACAAGAAGCATCAGGGAGTTTTTTTTGTTGTTGTTGGTGACGTTGGACCTGGGGGCCGCCGCTGATGGAACCGGGGGTGCCTAAACTGTCTTGTTGGGCTGTCATGTCCTAGCAGGCTCTAGAGGTTTCCTTGCCCCGGTTGGCTCGGCAGGTTCCCGTCCCACGTCATCCTTCAGCCGGCCCATGGGGCTTCTACGCCGCAGCGGGATCGTGAGGCTGTCACGCCTCAGCTGCCCTGGTCAAGCATCCGCACACAAGCCTAAGATCCCCATGCGCAATGCCAAGCATCGGCTGGAGCAGTGTAAAGCTCGCCGCCATTGGACTCCATCTAGCAGTCGGACGGACAAATCTGGGTTTGGTGGATGCCAGGAGAACACTACCTGCCCCAATGCATAATTCCAACTGTAAAGTTTGGTGGAGGAGGAATAACGGTCTGGGGCTGTTTTTCATGATTCGGGCTAGGCCCCTTAGTTCTAGTTAAGAGAAATCTTAACACTACAGCATACAATGGCATTCTAGACGATTATGTGATTCTGTGCCAACTTTGTGGCAACAGTTTGGGGAAGGCCCTTTCCTGTTTCACCATGACAATGCCCCCGCGCACAAAGCGGGGTCCATACAGAAATGGTTTGTCGAGATCGGTGTGGAAGAACTTGACTGGCCTGCACAGAGCCCTGATTTCAAACCCATCAAACGCCTTTGGGATGAATTGGAATGCCGACTGCAAGCCATGCCTAATTGCCCAACATCAGTGCTCGACCTCACTAATGCTGTTATGGCTGAATGGAAGCAAGTCCCCGCAGCAATGTTCCAACATCTAGTGGAAATCTTTCCCAGAAGAGTGGAGGCTGTTATAGCAGCAAAGGGGGAACCAATTCCATATTAATGTCCTTTATTTTCTTATGAGATGTTTCGGCAAGCAGGTGTCCACATACTTTTAGCCATGTAGTGTATATTTTAATACTATTCTCCCTCCTTCCTTCTCTTTCTCTCTCTGCAGCATGGACCTCATTGTAACTCTGACCATGGTGGTCCTGTGATGGACCACACATGTTCAACTGGAACCAAACCCTGCTTATTGTCATTTATCCAATCACAGAGGACCTTACTGGTTAAACACTTTAAAAATGTCATCATCAATTGTACCTCATTTAACCAAAACCAGGTAGGGGAGTTTCTAACTCACACTTTTTATACAAAAATGTGATGTAAGTCCATAACAACGCTTAAACCACATCAGGAGACCATTTGAGGTCTGGGAAAAATCTAATATATATTTTGGGGACGGTGTAGTTGCCCTTTAAATTAATTCAATTACACACCTAGCAACAGACCATTTACAGTTGAAGTCGGAAGTTTACATACACTTAGGTTGGAGTCATTAAAACTCGTTCTTCAACCACTCCATACATTTCTTGTTAACAAACTATAGTTTTGGTGGTATCTACTTTGCGCATGACACAAGTAATTTTTCCAACAATTGTTCACAGACAGATTATTTCACTTACAATTCACTGTATCACAATTCCAGTGGGTCAGAAGTTTACATACACTAAGTTGACTGTGCCTTTATACAGCTTGAAAAATTCCAGAAAATGATGTCATGGCTTTAGAAGCTTCTGATAGGCTAATTGACACTATTTGAGTCAATTGGAGGTGTACCTGTGGATGAATTTCAAGGCCTACCTTCAAACTCAGTGCCTCTTTGCTTGACAT
The DNA here is from genome assembly GCA_030435695.1 of Brachymystax lenok tsinlingensis. Lineage (NCBI taxonomy): Eukaryota > Metazoa > Chordata > Actinopteri > Salmoniformes > Salmonidae > Brachymystax > Brachymystax lenok. The sequence continues at coordinate 36,162,809 of CM059803.1, forward strand.
GGTAAAATCAAAAGAAACCAGGAATGTGATGAATGAAATAAAAAATTAAATAAATAATTCTCTCTACTATTATTCTGACATTTCACATTCTTAAAATAAAAGTGGTGATCCTAACTGACCTAAGACAGGGAATCAGTACTAGGATTAAATGCCAGGAATTGTGAAAAACTGAGTTTAAATGTATTTGACTAAGGTGTATATAAACTTCTGACTTCAACTGTGTGTACTGTACAATATAGGCATGTGATGGCAGAGTTGGCAAAACAAATGCCCTCCAGCTATGCCTGCTTTACAGTCAACATTTAAAGGTGCAATATGCAGAAATCGCTCCACCATTTCCAGGTTGCTAAAATTCTAATAGTTTGCCCAATTTCAGTATGTGAAAAAAAACAAGTTATTGTAGAGAATCATGGTACCATCTAAAGCGCTGTGAAATACAGTACCAGTGTTCTTTATTTTTTACATTGTAGAATAATAGTGAAGACATCAAAACTATGAAATAACACATGGAATAATGTAGTAACCAAAAAAAAAGTTTTAAACAAATCAAAATATATTTTATATTTGAGATTCATCAAAGTAGCCACCCTTTGCCTTGATGACAGCTTTGCTCACTCTTGGCATTCTCGCAACCAGCCTCATGAGGTAGTCACCTGGAATGCAGTAAAATTAATATGTGTGCCTGGTAAAAAGTTAATTTGTGGAATTTCTTTCCTTCTTAATGCGTTTGAGTCAATCAGTTGTGTTGTGGCAAGGTAGAGGTGGTATACGGAAGATAGCCCTATTTGGTAAATGACCCTGACAGCAAAACCCTGACAGAAAAAACACACTGTGGTTAAAAATGTATCTTCCTGCCATACAGACACTGAAAACTCCTTACCAGGATGCTGCCTGCACCGATGCGTGGGTCAAAGGGAAGTATGATGGGAGATTCCATGTCCTCGGGATCTCCTGAAGCCTCTGGGCAACAGAAACAAACATCAAGAAAGTAGGAGTCAATAAGTGTTACCGATCTCTCAAACAGCTTTTTTTTTTATACTATCAAATTAAATTTTATAACACTCCAAGGTCAACTGTATAACGACTCCACAGTACACAGCAACATATTTATTACACTATGACCCAATGGGAGTTCGACTAAATATTTTACTGTTGTTCTATGCTCAACATTCCAGGTCAGAGGTCAGAACCACACCTGTGGATGGGAGGTCAGTCTTGTCAGGGTAGTCTCTTGACCACGCTGGCCACCTCATGTAGAGCCTCCACCTCTCTGTCATGAAGCTGCTCAGAATGACACGGCCACAGCCCAGCAGGTAGTCCTCCTGCACCACGGCCACAGCCCAGCAGGTAGTCCTCCTGCACCACGGCCACAGCCCAGCAGGTAGTCCTCCTGCACCACGGCCACAGCCCAGCAGGTAGTCCTCCAGCACCACGGCCACAGCCCAGCAGGTAGTCCTCCTGCACCACGGCCACAGCCCAGCAGGTAGGCCTCCAGCACCACGGCCACAGCCCAGCAGGTAGTCCTCCTGCACCACGGCCACAGCCCAGCAGGTAGTCCTCCAGCACCACGGCCACAGCCCAGCAGGTAGTCCTCAAGCACCACGGCCACAGCCCAGCAGGTAGGCCTCCAGCACTACTGCCACAGCCCAGCAGGTAGTCCTCCAGCGCCACAGCCCAACAGGTAGGCCTCCAGCACCCCTAAAATGTATTAAATTGTTTTTTTCCCCCTCATCAATTTACACACAATACTCCTAAATTACAAAGCAAAAACTGTTTTTTATACATTTTTGCTAATGTATTATAAATAAAAAACTGAAATATCACATTTACATAAGTTTTCATACCCTTTACTCAGTATTTGGTTGAAGCACCTTTGGCAGACTACAGACTCGAGCCTTCGTGGGTATGACGCTACAAGCTTGGCACACCTGTATTTGGGGAGTTTCTCCCATTCTTCTCTGCAGATCCTTCTGAAAATAGACTATGGAACTAGTTGAGAATCTATTAATAACTTACTGCAGCATGGCTTCAGGAGATGAACTAGATCACCATGGTAACAACACAACACAGACCCCTGGCTTAAACCATGCCAATATGAACCAAGCAGGTGTCCATATAACCTCTAATGAACTGGAGTCTGTGCTGCAGGTTTCCATATAACCTCTAATGAACTGGAATCTGTGCTGCAGGTTTCCATATAAGCTCTAATGAACTGGAGTCTGTGCTGCAGGTTTCCATATAACCTCTAATGAACTGGGAACTGGGCCCTGGCTCAGTACCAGTACTCCTAACGTAATCATTATGAATGCCAATGTATTCTGACAACGGACTATGAAACTAGTTGGAAATATATTAAGTTACTGCAGCATGGCTTCAGGAGATGAACTAAATCGCCATGGTAACAACCACTGGCGGTTCTAGCTTGTATGGCTCCTGGGCGAACCCCCCTTAAACCCCTCCCCAGCCTAAAAAAGAAAACACCATTCTGCACTAACAAATTTTTATTCAGACATTTGTAACAACACAAATACATAATCAGAACATTTAAAACTATATACATATAAAATATATACAAAAATAAGACTCGGAAATATCAAAGATGGAGTAACAAAGACAAATAGAAACAAATTTGTGTTGATTTGGCACTCGAGCATCAATACATTACCCATCCCCCAACACTGTCAACTAAGAGTCAAGACTAAACCAATTCTCCTTGGTGGTGAGCAGACTGGTTTTTGTTAACGATTTCACACAAACCTGAAATAAATTCAACAATATGTCTGTGAAACTATATATTCACAGTATTATGAATGAATTGTGGTTTATTTGGTTGCATTTCGTAGTGTGACTGATTTTAGTAATTGCATTAGTACTGTACAAAGTTAGAGGTGCGCTATTTGATAGATTCGCCCGCTCCCCCTACCTCGGGCTTCCAGTGGGGAGACCTGAGGTCAACCTACCCCCGGCCCCCTCCCCATCTCGTACTTCTGAGTGGGAGACCTTCAGTGTTGCCAACTTAGTGACTTTGTCGCTACATTTAGCGAGTATTCAGACCCCTCTAGCGATACATTTTCAAAAAAGTGACTAGCGACAAATGGAGCTATTGGAGACTTTTGGAGACTCTAACATGAAAGCACATATCGTTCTTACTCTTCTCAACGAGCAGCGGGGCCGTTGGCCCCACCCCCGTCCCAAAGCACTCAAAGGCGGCCCAGTCCCGCGCTACAGTCCCTCCCAGCTGCAGTCAGAGCAGGAGATGTTCACCCCCTCCGCGTCCAGACTGCAAATGAATTGCGCATGCGTGAAGTCGCTGCTGGCTAATCCCGCCCTGGTTTATATTCTGGGAGCGGGATGTAAATGTAAAATGTTCTTTGTCTAAAATAAATCACTGCACAAAAATAAATCACTGCATTTGACTCACAGAGCCTCAGTCACTTACTCACCTTTTCCACTGTGTGTGTGCCTCTCTGTGACGTAAGCTAAACATCTAGCTGGCTAGCTCATCATGTCTCAGTCTAAACTGTACACTCAAAAATACAGAAAGGAGTGGGAATCAAACCCTGAATTCAAAGGCTGGTTGAAGCCGTTTATTGGAGATGATACACGGGCATACTGAATGTATTGTAAGGCTGATTTCTAGGCCAAACTTAGTGATGTAAAAAAAAAAACATACTCAAAAGGCAAAGCCTTATAACAGTTCCACCTAAAACAATTTGCCATTTATGGTTTAAAAAATTTACTCTTCTCACAATCTTCTGTATTGAAGGACCAAGACGCAGCGATGCTTCCAGTATACATATTTTATTTAACGACGTAACTGGGAAAATAATAAACAAAACAAAGATCCTAACATCAGTGTGGCTTCAAAGTGCACAAAACATACTAATACAATCAATGACCCACAAAACCCCATTGAAAACCACAAACATATATATGGTTCCCAATTAGAGGTAACGACAAACAGCTGACTCTAATTGGGAAACATTTCCCCAACATAGAAATACAAAACCTAGAACACAAAACCCTCCTAAACAAAAGACAAACTAAACACCAGCCTGCTAACCCAGGCCTGGACGTGACAACTCTGCAAAAAAGGCTGAGGCCACCATGGCATTAGCTATCGCTGAAGACTGTTCCATGCTGGCATGTGATCTAGGAGAGAGGAATAACGTTGTGGGATAGACAAAAAGTGAGTAAAAAACACCCTAAATATGTTTAGAACTACAAATGAACTTCCGTCCTCTCTCCTACAGCATCCATCACAATTACATGCACATGGCATCATTTAGCGACATCTAGCGACTCCAGGACAGCCAATAGCTACTTTCCTTACTGAGGAGTTGGCAACACTGGAGACCTTCCCAGGCAGTAGCCTGCCTAGCATACAAACTATGATCAGGGCGCCCACTCCGACAAGGTTAATTGACCCACAGTCCCACACGGTGACATGGCATCATTGACGTGACATGCAAATGAGTGATAGAAAACCGATCGCGCAAATGTAACCATTCCCAAAAAAATTGTGCGGGCACCCTGAACCGCCCCCGGCAAGATGTCGCCCTGGTCGGCTGCCTACGTCGCCTATCCCTAAATCCGCCACTGGTAACAACACAATACATACCCCTGGCCTAAACCCTGCCAATATGGACCAAGCAGGTCTCCATATAACCTCTAATGAACTGAGTTGTGTGTACGCAGTGGTGGAAAAAGTACCCAATTTTCATACTTGAGTAAAATCAAAGATACCTTAATAAAAAATTACTCAAATAAAAGTGAAAGTCGCCCAGTAAAATACTACTTGAGTAAAAGTCTAAAAGTATTTGGTTTAAAATCTACTTAAGTATCAAAAGTAAATGTAATTGCTAAAATATACTTAAGCATCAAAAGTAAAAGTGTAAATCATTTCAAATTCTTTATTTTAAGTAAACCAGACAGCACAATGTTCTTGAATATTTATTTTTTACTTACGGATAGCCAGGGGTACACTCCAACAATCAGACATCATTTGCAAACTAAGTATGATTGTTTAGTGAGTCTTCCAGATCAGAGGCAGTAGGGATGACCAAGGATGTTATCTGTTTAGTGAGTCCGCCAGATCAGAGGCAGTAGGGATGACCAGGGATGTTATCTGTTTAGTGAGTCTGCCAGATCAGAGGCAGTAGGGTTGACCAGGGATGTTCTCTTTATAAGTGCGTGAATTGAAAAAATATCCTGCTAAGCATAAAAAATGTAAGGAGTACTTTTGGGTGTCAGGGAAAAATGTATGGAGTAAAAATAACATTATTTCCTTTAGGAATGTAGTGAAGTAAATGTAGTCAAAAATATAAAGTACAGATACCCCCCAAAACTACTTAAGTGGTACTTTAAAATATTTTTACTTCAGTACATTACACCACTGTGGGCATGTCATGTCTCTCATTACTCATGGCTCTCAAATAACTGGCATTTATATCATTAAATAAATATTACATCATAAATTACATAAATCGTTTAAATCATATATGTATATTCCAAACACTGACATTGCTCATTCTGATATTTCTTAATTTGGGGGGATTTGTGTGTATTGTTAGGTATTACTGCACTGTTGGAGCTAGAAACATAAGCATTTGGCTGGACCTACAATAACATCTGCAAAATATATGTACGCGTACAATAACATTTTGTTACGTTACGGCCTTATTCTAAAATGGATTAAGCAGTTTTTTCCCCCTAATCAATCTACAGACAATACTCCATAATGACAAAGCAAAAACTGTTTTGGAAATTGTTGCAAATAAAATAAAATAAAACTGAAATATTACATTTACATAAGTATTCGGACCCTTTACTCAGTACTTTTGAAAACGCTACTCTAGAGCTAGCTTGAAATGTCGCTGATGGAGCTATCGAAATGGATATGGAGCTATCGAAATGGATATGGAGCTATCGAATTGGATATGGAGCTATCGAAGTGGATATAGAGCTATTGTAGACAATGTTAGAGCACAGTGTAGAATTTGCCAAAACAAAATGTCATATAAAGCCGGTTCTAAGCACAACCTACACACAGCATATGCGAACTGTGCACCCAACTGTGAAGCTAGCTGTAGCGGAGCTTCAAGAAACTAGCGGGCCTGCTAGTGATAGTGGTGGAGCCAGCACCTCCACATGTGGAGATGTATCCACTCAGTCAAGCAGGCCTACTCCGCGACCCATAGTCTTCTATGGACCAGTTTATGCCAAAGTCTATGTCTGTAGCAAAACAAGGGCAAATTGATATTGCATTGGCTAAAATGATTGCCACCGACTTCCAGACATTTTCGATCGTGGAGGACAGAGGATTTAGAAATTATAGCAATAGTCTACATCCAATGTACACAATTCCAAACAATTCCAACCCTTTCAAAATCACTTATTCCAGAGCTGTACGACAGCACTGTGCAAGAAAGAGTCCAAAAAGCTACTGCGGTTTGCCTTACCACTGACTGCCGGACAGCAAGGGTAACCACTTCTTACATGTCGGTTACATGTCACTTCATTGAAGATTTTTCGTTGTCTAGCTGTCTTCTGGACTGCATTGAGTTCAGCGACAGACACACCTCAGAGAACTTGGCAGAGGAACTGTTGAGAGTGGCCAGAGAATGGCAAGTAGATGGAAAAGTGGTATTGTGTTAGTGACAATGCAGCTAACATAACCAAAGCCATGAAAATGTTAAAATGGACCCATTATCCATGTCTTGCCCACACAATCAACCTGATTGTAAGAGATGATCTGAAGGTGATGAAGCCCACTGTGGACAAAGTGAAAGCAGCTGTGGAATACTTCCACAGGAGCACAGTAGGTGCTGAAAAACTAAGGTCTACACACCGCCAGATGGGGATGCCTGAGCTGAGGCCTAAACAAGACTGCACTACAAGGTGGAATTCAACATTTTATAAGTTGAATCGGTTTCTTGAGTCAAAGGATGCCATCATCTCTAGCCTCGCCATTGTCAATGCACCTGTTGATGCTCTGACCCAAGAGGAATGGGAGGGGGTGGAGGTGTGCAGAGTCCTGGAACCCTTTGAGCAGGTCACCGTGGAGATCAGTGGAGAGAGCTACAGTAAGCAGTTATTACTACATCATTATTTCATCCAGTATTTATTATATATGTATATGAGCAGTAGTTTGTTTATATACATTAAAAAGTTATACTTTAAATGCAAATGTTTAATAGCATTCTTTTTCATAACAAACCAATGCATTTTTAAATACATTGTGGTTAGAGTATGATTTCATTTAATTAGAATTGTTTTAACACCAATCATAGTCAAACTATCGCAAACTGTTTGACTTGAAAAAAATACTAAACATGTTTTTTTTAAAGAGACGTTTGGGATCCAAAAGAGCCGCTCTTTTTGGTGAGCTGAGCCGAACGAGCCGGCTCACTGAAAAGAGCAGGAATGCCCATCACTAGGTTTGCGAGCAGAGGATCACTGGTTGGAGCCCAGTATGACAGAACGTTGACTTCGGTTTCACCAGCAACTCTTATTCCCACCATCGCCCTACCTCGAGGCTAATGCAACTCCCCTGTAGATAACCAGTTGGCATTACTGTAATATCATCTAGGCATTGTTGTTGTTAGGAGCTAGTAACGTAAGCATTTCGCTGCACCGCTATAACACCTCCTAAACTGTGTACGCGACCAATACACTTTGATTTGAGCGGAGTACATGTTTGACATTACAAGGATGTAACACTAGGGGGCCTAAGAGCGTACCCAATGACTCTGCGGAGAAGGAATGGAAATATGGAAAATAGCAGCAGGTCAAATGATTCCTGATTTCTAGCAGGCAACAGGGTATTGATTCAACGTGAACCACTACCGCCAATTTATTAACAGCCAATTATCAATTATCATGCAATACCCGGTGACACTCATCTCCATGAAAAGAATAACAACACAATACATCAAATTATAGATATTTATTCAACATTAGTGCATTGTATGGCAAAGATTTATGTCTGAAAATGTGACATCACAATACGTTGATGAATAAAACCCTGAAAGCAATCATATACACAGATTACGTAGTGCATACAATAATATGGGTTCATTACATCAATGCAAAATCTAACCAGAACACTTTTGCTTCAATTGGAAGCAAACACAGAATGAAAGACAATAGAAATACTGAAGACAATTTTATAACAGAAATACAATTATTCACCATTCTAGATTTGTTTTTAAAAATATGTTTCATTTTAATATTTGAATGTTTTTAATGAAAATCATCTGACCTTGTTTTGCTTGAGGAAAATAACTCTAAAACAGCAGTAGCCTGTGTATCAAAGTTGACGAAATGTGTTATGGCAGTTAACTGGCTGATAGTCAAAGCTATTGAAACCTCAGGAGACAACGTTTTAAATCCATTTATATCAAAAAAAAATTGCACAAGGATCAAAATTAATAATAATCACCCGCAGGGCTATTGTCATGAATCTTGTCCTGGAGGTAGAACTGCTAGGCCAGCTGCAAAGTCAAAATGGGCTATATTGTAAAAATGTATGGAAACAAAAATGTGCTTTTTGTTCTTAGTTTCAGGTTCGGGTTAGGCATTAGGGTTAGCAGTGTAGTTAATGTTAGGGTTCATTTTTAAATCCGTGTGGTTAGGGTTTTGTTTAACATTCAATTTTATGACTCTGTGGCTGTGCCAGCTAGTGACCACTCTGCAGAGCTGCCTTCATGACAATAAATGGCAACCTGAGTTTTTTCCAAGGGATACCTGGCCAAGAAGGCAGCTGCTCCTGTATAAACAATAATACAAAAAATAATAACATACTCTCAGAACATTCAATAAAAAATACAACACCTGCCTGGTGACCAATAGCACCAATAAGCAATAGACCAATAAGAAAGAGCATTTGAAACCTCTGTGCCAATAACAGCTAGTTTTCAGTTTTCCCTCCCCACTCCACTCCCAGACATGTTGAGAAATGGCTCTTTGCTAAGAAGCTTTTTCATTTATTTATTGTTTTACCATTTTAATAGAAAACAATCACTGTAAGGTTCTTAATTGTTTCCCAGAAGATATTTGATACTGAGATAAAATCGGCTGCATTTGTCCTTAAAACATTTATCCACATCCCACCGTGTTGCTCTCATCCTCACTGCTTGGATAGAGAAGACAGGGACACAACATATTCCTTTTATCTTCTACCTGAATCACTGGCCACTTTAATAATGGAACACTAGTCACTTTAATAATGTTTACATACTGCTTTACTCACTTCATATGTATATACTGTATTCCTCTCTACTGTATTTTAGTCAATGCCACTCTGACATTGCTCACCCTAATATTTATATATTTCTTAACTCCATTCTTTTACTTTAGATGTGTGTGTATTGATGTGAATTGTTAGATATTACTGCACAGTTGGAGCTAGGAACACAAGCATTTCGCTACACCCACAATAACATCTGCTAAATATGTCTATGTGACCAATAACATTTGATTTGATTTGAGTACAGTGAAAACATCTTCAAATGCAGGACTAAGATATATATTTTTTTTATGTAACCTTTATTTAACCAGGCAAGCCAGTTAAGAACAAATTATTATTTACAATGACGGCCTACCCCGGTCAAACCATAACCTGGATGACGCTGAAACAATTGTGCGTCACCCTATGGGACTCCCAATCACGGCCGGTTGTGATACAGCCTGGAATCAAACCAGGGTCTGTAGTGACGCCTCTAGCACTGAGATACAGTGCCTTAGACCGCTGCGCCACTCAGGAGCCCAAAGATAATGAAAGATGAAAAAAAGTCAAAGAACAGGAACTGTACTTTGGTCCTCACTCTACTTTGGTTGTAACTGTAGTTTGGTCCTTACTGTAAATTCCCTTCCCAAGTTTCTGTGTCTGTCTCATTCCAAATTGAATACATCTCATCGTCCCTCTTCTCAGCTGCGATATCTGGGAGACATCTCTCCCACCTCTCTTCTGCCTCACTCCAACACACCTGCCCTGTGCCGTGACCTCACCCATGTCCTCTCCAGCTCCAGCTCAGGGCGTTCGCCCTTCCACCGGAAGAGTCTGAACAGCGCCTGACGTACCTCCCAATTGCGAATGCCAAAGATGAGTGGGTTGATGCAGGGGAGGCACCATGATGAGGATCAGGAGAGAAATGTGCAGAGTTCCAGCTGACAGCGAGGTCCCAGCCCCGGAGAGGGTGGTTATCATGTCCCCTGTGCCCTCCAGCTCCCACAGAGCATCTGAGGTGATCTTGAGGAACATAGGGAGTAGCTGCAGGAACACCATTCCACAGTAGAAGAGCACAGTGTTGCGCGCCCGAGTGTTCATCATGTTGAAGGGCACCACAGCATTAACAGCATCCTGGTACATCCGCACATAGGCAAAGAAGTAGCTGAGGAGGCAGAGCAGGGTGAAGATGAAGCCCACCAGTTTGCGGGTGATAGCCGCTGCCCTGGGGAAACCCATGTGGCGTTCCACGGTGTCAGGCTCACATATGAGGCCAGAGGTTGCTGTGCCATACTCCCCTTCCCCCTGGTGTAGTAGGGTGAGGTTAATGCAGCCAATGCTGATGGACAAGACCCAGGTGAGGCCGACGGTGAGGCGCAGGCGCACTGGGGTGATGATGGAAAGGTAATGGATGGCATGGCACACATACAGGTAACGTTCAATGGCCATGCAGGTGATGGTGATGAGGGTGCTGAAGATGCAGACGCTGCCGGTGAAATACTGAAGGAGACACAAAGTGTTGAAGTTCATTGTGCTTCTCTGCAGTAAGCAGTGGGTCACAAAGGGGCCCAAATTTATGGTTTGCACCATGTCACTCAGAATCAAGTTCTTCAACAGGGCGTAGCGTGGCTCCCAGGACAGGTCCTCCGAGTGTCCCAGTCCCAACAAAGTGAATCCGTTCACAGCCAAAGAGAGGATGGTGAGCATCAAGAACACAAAAACCAGCACATTCACTACTGCCTCATATGGCATTATGAGCAAAAAGAGGCAGCCTCCGAGGGCAAAGTTGCGGTTGTCATCTTCCGTTCCGTTCTTAAAAGTATGAGCAACGCATGGACCCGTGCGGTTGAACACCTGACTGGAATTCATGATGAACTTATGAGCCATGGTCGAGCCGAGCGCATGGCTTTACTCCTTTATACTCTCTCTCTCTCTCTCTCTCTCTCTCTCTCTGTGTGTCTCTCTCTCTCTCTTTCTCTCGCTCTGTGTCTCTCTTTCTCTCGCTCTGTGTCTCTCTCTCTCTGTCTCTCTCTCTCACAGGCGAGCGCTCGAGAAGGGTGCTGAGCCTGTGTTACACACTGTGGTACGAAAAATCCACCTGTTGAATCAGTGGTTGAATCAGACTTTCATGTTATCTGTTGATAAATTTGCTTACGGTCACTATATGTTTAAATGTATATTTTATTTACACTTTATTTTGGTAATTCAATGATATTTGTTGGTATGATAATAAATAATGACAGTAAAAATAGCCAAATAGTCATCATCACCTTCATCCTCATTACCTTCGACTAGTTTTCTATATAAAAAATATATATTTAAAGTAATTGTGTTAAAAAGGTTTCCTTCAAATAAATGGTAATTAAGTATGTTAAAAAGCAGCTTTTCTGTGTTGGAATGGTGAAGGCGTACCCCAATAACAGAATGGTGTGGGAGTATATCGGTCATTAAAAATATGAATGCGAGTAGACCTGATTGGCCAGCTAATCCTTCTCAGGAGGATGACATCATCCTCTATGAGGAAATAGCAAGCATTTTTGAAATGGTCTATTTTTCTTTTTTTTTCTAAACGTATGCTTTGGCCACAAATGCGAGTAAAGGATGAGTCAACACTATTTGGGTATGAGTTAACAGAATGAGATTTTCACTTGACAGTTACTATAATGACTTAATTATATTTAAAATATTTGGTTATATATGTAGAAGTAGAGTATCTTAAATCAGCGGTCACTCACATCTGTGGTAGCTGCGAGTATTGAATTACTTATAGAATTACTTATTACTGTAATTATCCCATCCACATTGACGTGGCTGCAGTGGAGCAGGTCGAGAGCTTCAAGTTCCTCGGTGTACAAATCACTAAAGACTTAAAATGGTCCAGACACACACGCAGTCGTGAAGAAGGCCCGACAGCACCCCTTCCCCCTCAGGAGGTTGAAAAAGTTTGGCATGAACCCACTTTTAGTTTGTGTGTGCTTGTGGCTGAGAGTGAATCGTTTTCAAGACAAGAACTCAATTGAATTAAATCATTATCATACTGTACGTTTAGCTAATTTTGTAGGCCTAGTTCAAAATCCATATTCTCAGCAATATTAAGCATAAATTGGGTCATTCCACCAAGATAGTGCCTTTTGGGTAGTGTAATTTGGTTTAAAAAAAAACATGTTATCCCATCTCAAGAGGAAAGACTAGTAAGTGCCAATTAAAGTAACAGGGTTGATTGTGACAGGGTTGATTGTGACAGGGTTGATTGTGACAGGGTTGATGATTTGATATTGAATAGCCATAAATACCAATGTGCTTTGCTAGTTGTGATTGGAATATGTTTCGAGACTCCACCGATAACATTGACAAGTGAACCACCTCGGTCACCGGCCTCATTAGATATGTATTAGCGATGTTGTCCCCACGGTGAAGGTTCGCTGCTTCCCCAATCAAAAGCCCCGGATTAACATCGAGGTTGGCGCTAAACTAAAGGACAGGGCTACCACAGACATCGCTGAGGCTACGGCCGAGGACAGGAATAAGTACAAGACGTCCCGCTATGACCTCCGCAGAGTCATCAAGCGACAAAAGGACAATATAGAAATAAGGTGGAATCATATTACATAGGCACCGATGCCCACCGAATGTGGCAGGAGCTACAGTCCATTACAAAGGAAGACACAGCTGTAATCTGCCCAACGACACCAGACGAAGAAAAGGCATTTTATGCACTCTTTGACAACAGCACCATCAAGCCGGGTGTGAGGGCCGTCACCGACCCAGAGGACTGGGGGGATCTAGCTCTCTGAGGGGCCGACAGTGGGCCTTTAATCAGGTCAACACCCGCAAGGCCGCGGGGCCCGACAATGTTCCAGGGCGCGTTCTCAGAGCATCGCAGAACAGCTGGCAGGCATATTCACTGTCATTTCCAACGTCTCCTTGTCCCAGTCTGTAATCCCCACATGTTTTAAGATGACCACCATCATTCTTGTTCCTAAGAACTCCAAGGCTTCATTCCACAATGACTAGCACCCTGTATCATTCACATCTGTAATTATGAAGGGCTTTGAGAGGCTGGTTATGGCTCACATTAACTCCATCATCCCAGACACCCTAGACCCTCTCCAATTTACATACCGCCCCAACAGATGCACAGATTAAGCAATCTCAATTGCTTTCCACACTGCCCTCGCCCACCTAGGTAAGAGGAATACCGATGTGATAATGCTGTTCATTCATTACAGCTCAGGGTTCAACATCATTGTCCCCTCAAAGCTCGTCATCAAGCTTAGGCCCCCTGGTCTGAACACTACTCTATGCAACTGGATCCTGGACTTCCTGACGGGCCGACCCCAGGTGGTGAGAGTAGGCAACATCACCTCCGCCACGCTAACCCTCAACACGGGGGCCCCTCATGGGTGCGTGCTCAGTCCCCTCCTGTACTCCTTGTTCACTCACGACTGCCTGGAAACGCACGACTCCAACACCATCATTGTAAAGAATGCCTAGATGGCACCTTTTAACCACAAAGGAGATATTATCAACATCCATTCATCAGTGACCACTAGAAAAATCTACCCACCCCAATCTGTGCAGCAAATTCTCAGTTTGCTAATGGAATTGTGATGAAATGCAAACGCAAATTTATTTAAGTCCCATTGAGGTCAGAAGACATATTTCCCAGTTAAGGGAGACATGAGAGAACTAAGAGGTAGAATGATAGATATTCCACTACTACAGGACTATCTGTCTCCAGGACTATCTGTGGGGACTATACCCTGGTGGCTCAGATCAGTCATTGCAATGCAGGGATCAGTCTGGCCCCAGTCTGCTTGCCCTGATGAGGTCATGTTGGCTCAGAGGGTTATGGGTAGGTTAGGTATGCTACTACCCTGGTTTTAAATCACACTTGACATCCTATCCAAATCTGGAATGAATGTTATGCAAATGTAACATTACATTTTTTTTAATAAAAGTTGATATATTGAACGGAATTTCAGAAATTTTTAAACGTATTCCTCTACAGAGAACATTCTACACATTTTCTTTATGCTGATCTGTAAAGCCATCCACGTAGTCTACCAATCCATATGTTTCTTTGCTTTTCTCGCAAAGAAACATATGGTGAGCGTCTTGACAAAAAAGAAACCCAGCTGTAGGCACGAAAAACAACTCCTCCACACAACATAATAATGGATTTGATACAGTATATTTCCACTTCTAGTCCTACTCTTCGTCCTCCTGCTTATAAATACAACAGAGACTCCCGTGGGGGGGCGTCTATGCGTAAGTCCACTAAACCGTCTCCTATAGGGAAGTGAGAAATGGATGGATGGGAGGAGTACACATGCCTCCTCTAGCCTTATTTAGTTTGTAACTTCATGTGACAGGACTGGCGGAGCTTCCAGCTGCTTTTCTTGGGAATGTCCAAGAATAGAGTGAGGAAAAGAGGAGGAGGTGGAGGGGGAGGGGTTAAGGGAAGGAGAGAAATAGTGAAGGAGAGGCAGGGTGAAGTCCTCGGGATCAGCTGGTTCCGTCTGTCAAGGATAGATTAGACATTTGGACTAGCAGAGGTGACATCAGTGGTCCAAAGGGAGGCAGAGAGAGGAAGGAGAGAGGAAGGAGAGACAACTGAGAGAGGAGGGAGCGAGGAAGGAGAGAGGAAAGAGAGAGGAGGGAGAGAGGAAGGAGAGAGGAGAGAGGAAAGAGAGAGGAAAGAGAGGAGTGAGAGAGGAGAGAGGGAGGAGGAAGAGAGGAAGGAGAGAGGAGGGAGAGGAAGAAGAGAGGAAGAAAAGAGGAGGGAGAGAGGAGAGAGCAGGTAGAAGAGGAAGGAGAGACGAGGGGATGTGTTAGCTGAGCCCTCTCCTTGGTATGATAGGAAGGGGAGATAGATTGACTGCTACTTACAAGGTGCAACTGCAGTTGGGGTGGATGATTAGGGGCCAGTCAGAATGGTGTGTTGTTACACTTTGGGTTGCTCAAAGACCGTGATGACAGATAACTGAATCTGCATTGAGTACGCCAAGACCTTGGTTTCCCTAACCATGTGATACAGTAGTATACTGCATACTTGAGAACCGCACTGCGCAAGCAAGAGAAACGTAGATAAAGACTTTCAAATTTGGAATTTACCATTTTCTGACTTTCACTTTCATGCACAGATTAAGATAATTTGCCCAATATTAAGGCATTCCTATGCAACGCACAAAGTATTTCTGGACAAATTGACTTATTTTAATGGATGGTGAATTTTTTACATGATGAGGCTGTTCAAATGTCTTAATGGATTCAGCCAGGGACCCTCTTGTGTCTGCACTGAACTCTGACTGACGCAATGGATAAAGAGTGGTCACATTTACTGTAATGTTGGTCTGTGGTTGAATCATGTCAAGCTCAGGATATTATGTCCATTTAAGGCATGTGCAAATTGACTTATCTTTGTAATAAAAATAGGACTCTCAGATTTAAGTTTAGACTGAAGTCCTTATTTTAAAGTATTGGATTTGGTCTCGAATTCAGTTGTGGTTTTCTGTACTATGCTTTCAGTTTGTGATGTAAATCACTTTAAAAAAATACTTTAAAGTACTAGACTGGTACTAGACTGAAAAAAATATAAACACAACATGTAAAGTGTCCCATGTTTCATACTGAAATAAAAGATCACAGACATTTTCCATACGCACAAAAAAGCTTATCTCTCTCAAAAATGGTGTTTACATCCCTGTTAGTGAGCATTTCTCCTTTGCCAAGATAATCCACCTGACAGGTATGGCATATCAAGAAGCTGATTAAACAACATGATCATTACACAGGTGCACCTTGTGCTGGGGACAATAAGAGGCCACTCTATGATGTGCAGTTTTGTGATAACACAATGACACAGCTGCCAGGTTTTGAGGGAGAGTGCAATTGGAATGCTAAATGCAGGAATGTCCACCAGTGCTGTTTCCAGATAATTGAATGTTCTTTTCGCTGTCATAAACCGCCTCCAACGTCATTTTAGAGAATCGGGCAGTACGTCCAACCGGCCTCACAAGTGCAGACCACGTGTATGGCATTGTGTGGGTGAGCAGTTTGCTGATGTCAATGTTGTGAACCGAGTGCTCCATGGTGGCGGTGGGGTTATGGCATGGGCAGGCATTAGCTACTCCATGGTCTGGATCGACGTGTACGAGTGTGTTCATTCAAATATCCAGCAACTTCGCACAGCCTTTGAAGAGGAGTGGGACAACATTCCACAGGCCACAATCAACATCCTGATCAACTCTATGCGAATGAAATGTGTCTCACTGCATGAGGCAAATGGTGGACACACCAGATACTGACTGGTGTTCTGATCCACGCCCCTAACTTTTTTTAAGGTATCTGTGACCAACACATGCATATCTGTATTTCCAATCATGTGAATGAATAAATGAATTTATTTCAATTGACTGATTTCCTTATATGAACTGTAACTAGAAACATCTTTTAAATTGTTGCATGTTGAGTTTGTATTTTGGTTCAGTATACTTAAGTTGTTTTTGGGGGTATCTGTACTTCACTATTCATATTTTTGACAACTTTTACTTCACTATATTCCTAAAGGAAATAATGTACTTTTTACTCCATACATTTTCCCTGACACCCAAAAGTACTCGTAACATTTTGAATGCTTAGCAGGACAGGAAAATAGTCAAATTCATGCCCTTATCAAGAGAACATCCCTGGTCATCCCTACTGCCTCTGATCTGGCAGACTCACTAAACAGTGAGTGTTGGAGTGTGCCCCTGGCTATCCCCAAAAATATATATTTAAACAAAAAACGTGCTGCCTGGGTTGCATAATATAATGAATTTGAAATTATTTATACTTTTACTTTGATACTTAAGCACATTTTAGCAATTACATTTACTTTGGATACTTAAGTACATTAAACACCTCTTTACCTATAGACTTTTACTCATGTAATATTTTACCGGGTGACTTTCTCTTTACCTATAGACTTTTACTCATGTAATATTTTACCGGGTGACTTTCTCTTTACCTATAGACTTTTACTCATGTAATATTTTACCGGGTGACTTTCTCTTTACCTATAGACTTTTACTCATGTAATATTTTACCGGGTGACTTTCTCTTTACCTATAGACTTTTACTCATGTAATATTTTACCGGGTGACTTTCTCTTTACCTATAGACTTTTACTCATGTAATATTTTACCGGGTGACTTTCTCTTTTACTCAAGTATGACAAATGGCTACTTTTTCCTCCAGTGTTTTTATTTGCACTGCAGCGTGTTCCTGTACTAGGATGTATTATGAAGAGTAGTATTATGGTCATCATTATTTATCATCTCCTATCCCATCATAAAATAGTCTTCCTAAGCTTAGTTACTCTATTTAAGGTATGATTATTAACTTAAAGCGATACTGTGAGATTCATTTTTCGAGTCACCCTGAGTCATATGAATTTGTCGATACCATGTCTATGTATCAGCGTGCAGAATGAAGGAAGTTGGAGGTCGTTTTTGTGAACCAATGCTAACTAGCGCAGTCACGCAAGTTAGCGTTTGCCCGCAAAACTATCGGTAACAGAGCATCACACTATACAGGCGGCACTCGCCTTGCCACGCTAGCCTCGTGCTAGAAAGCAAGATAGCTAGGTAGTGCTACGTTTCAACAGCCATTGTCAGACAATTCAGTAAGGGTTGGAAACTATGGTGAGCTTTGATCGGTCATGCAATTAAGCTTTCCCCCTTGCCCATGCTCGCATCACTCAATGCACCCTGCTCTCTCGCATTCCTTCTATTCAAAGTGAATGGCTTCTGATGTTTCCCCGCGCAATGCGTTTGTATAGTGTGAACGCACTAACGACCTGTGTTGACTAGTGATGACGTTGTGCAACGAAACCCATTCATTTTCAATGGGAGGAAAGCAATGAGAGGTAGAACGGGCAGGGGACTGTTGGGCGAGGGCGCGTGAACAGAGTGGGACTAAAGAGCTTTATGCAAATGAGAGTAATATTGTGGCGTGATTGACCAATTGAAGCTCACCATAGCTTCCAGACCCTACTGGATTGGCTGTTAAAACACTTGTAGCCTAGCTATCTATGGTAACAAGTTTTCCACCACAAAACACCAGAAAATATCCAAAAAGAGTAGATCCAGCTCAGTTGCTTTTACACTATGATTTGACTATTAGATGTTCAATTTTTATTTTGTAAAATATTTTTTAAAAAGGAATAGTTTCACCGTATTAAAACAAGAGTTCAGTTCACATAACAGGTTTGACCATAAAATCATGGGCAGATGTAAATGAATTACTAATCACATGATATAAATAATAATGTTCATAATAATGTTCAGAAATGACTTTGTCAGAGCAAAAATATAACCAGGGCTTTACAATGATGGTGAAAACATGAAGACATCCAAGAAGTCGGAAATACTTGATGAGGGACATGCTGATTCTTGACACTTAGCAAGTCTTTATTTATATAAAAAAAAAAATATATATATATATATATATATATATAATGAATTTTCAATGTGGTCTATATTAAATGGCACTTCATTTAATATACACAGACTTTTAGAATTCAATATTGGTGCACAATTTCTGTATTCTACTCATGGAATGACCTGTCTGTGTGTAAGTGTGTGTGTGTGTGTGTATCTGGAAACTTTAGTAGTGTATTTTGTGTGAGTTCCTTAGTGTATTGTCGGTAGCAGTGTATGTACAGTGTGTTATGTCAAATAAAATCAAATCTAAATGTTATTGGTCACATACACATATTTAGCAGATGTTATTGCGGGTGTAGCTAAAATGCTTGTGTTCCTAGCTCCAACAGTGCAGTAATATCTATGTGTATGTGTGTACGTGCATGCATGCGTGCGTGTGTGTGTGCACGTGCGATTACGATTGCCAGTCTATAACACACACTGATGGTCCTTGGGAACAGATACTGTACATTTGCAAAGCCAACGAAACTCAAGATCTTGAAGGATTACCATGAGAGAAACCTGATCGAGCATGGAAAGCCAATGAAGTGGATCGGGAGATTAGTGGCTGACAAGGTCACTCCTTGTGATTGGTCTGTAAGAACAGCCAAGGAGCAAGCAGCGAGAGAAAGATAGAACACAAACACACAGACATGAAACTGATATCTACAGTTAAATTTAAAATATCAAGATATAACAGTCTTCAAAGTAGTTGTTGACTTCTATGTTCTTGTATAATTAGATGGGTTTGATATCCTTGTTGAGACGTCTGATCTCTCGACGTTTGCCGTTTCTCAATGAGGAGAAAAAGAGATCGGTGGGATAGTTGATTTGATGGCACCGTTGTGCGATGAGAGATCATAACTTCATGTGCATGTCGTTTACAGATGTCACAAGTCCAAGGCTGTGAGTATAGTGAAGAGTGCAGACTGAGTGAAGACAGAAAGACAGACAGAAAATCCTTCCCCTCATGTCTAGCCCATCCCACATACAACACAAGGCTAGTGCATTTGTGTGTGTGTGTATGTACATGCTTTTGGGTGTCTGTGTGTGTGACAGACAGTGTCCATCTGCTGTTAGATGGTCAATTGAACACTTGCCATAATAAATGTCATTGAGACTGGTACTCTTGTCCTTTAGCTAAATATGGAGGGAGCTTAAGGAGAGGAGGGGAGTATGAGTGAGGTGGAGGTTTTGTGGGGTTGCAAAGTAAGCAGCGAGACGATTGGTTGATGCTAGTCCAGGCGATGGGCTTCTTGCCCAATCCTGATCATATTCAGACAAAAGTTACCTAGATAAGGGGTACTTATTGGGTAGTCATAGTACTGTGTCTATCAACGGTGTATCAGAAAGCCACTCTTCCCTGGACTCCAACCTTTCTCTCTGTTGTCTGTTGCAGCGGAGACAGCCACCATGGTAAGAGTCTGTAGAGGGAGAAACCGAGAGCGAACGAAGATAACAATCTTTAATGAACAGATGTTTTAGGATTGTTTCGCTCATTCTGCTTTTTTCGACAGATGATGTCGGATTTTGAAAAAGTTTTTGCTGATATTTTTTTCATTGTGGGGAGTAGAGTGGAATTGCTGAAGATGGATATTACTGATTGATTTGAAAATGGACTAGTCCTGCCTGTGTGATCAAACAACACACACACACCAGCTGGCCCAGCTGTGGAGTACAGCTAGACCAAACCATTTACGTAGAGAGCTACTGATTTTAACGTTTAAGGCTCTTGTTTTGTTCTTGTAGCCCACGCACAAAGATCTTGCCTTTTTTTCAGTTTGTGTTGCTTGTATGAGTGATATTAAGTTGCATGTACCATAGAGCAAACAGCATGCGGTATAATATCTACTGTATCTACTTCAATTCACGTGGTAGTGTATGCCGTTGTTAAGGTTTTTCCAAGGCCACCATGGTCACCAAAGGTTACTGAGACAGTGGTGCTGGCTAGACAGAACATGGTGGCAAAGTGATTGATAGTGACAAAGTGAGTGATTGACAGGTGGAAGGCCAGCATATCTGTGTCTATGTGTCATAGTGTAGACATAGACACTAGTAATGACTCTGGCATAATCTTTTGACATGCCAGAGGGAGGCAGGATAATGAATGTGAGGGATTGGGTTATGGGGCTGCTCAGAGTACAAGGAGTTGTTAAAGAGGATGAATGAATCAGTGTAGGGGCAGAGTGGTGGGATATGGCTGTGATTGACTATCAACTCTCCTTGGAGGTGTACTAAGTAGCTGTCACATCTTTTGCTGTTGAACCCATGGTTCAAGGAGCAAAGACGGAGAGACAGTCCTATCTTCCTTCATTGCTTTTCTGTTGCTTTTTAAAAGTTATACATTATGTTAATTAATGACATGTAAAGGAAATAAATAATGTTGTTGTTAGATTCTTATTTTCCACCATGGCCCTATACAAATATGTGCAGCACTTCTGGTTCTGTTTATGGATCGTTTGTTCTAGACTGAAATTATGAATGAAAATAAGGTGCTAAAAGTGGAAAGTTTTTGTGAACATTTAATATTTTGTTAATTGTCATAATGTTGCTTGTCATTTAGCTTGATGTAGATGTGTGAGGAGTTGCTGCCGGTCAATGGTAGGTAGGTGGTGTTGATGACAGCTATATGGGTGAAATAAGTGGCGCAGCGGTTTAAGGCACTGCATCTCAGTGCTAGAGCCGTCACTACAGACACCCTGGTTTGAATCCAGGCTGTATAACAACTGGCTGTAAATGGGAGTCCCATAGGGCGGAGCACAATTGGCCCAGCATCGTCTGGGTTTGGCCGGTGTAGGCCGACATTGTAAATAAGAATTTGTTCTTGCCTAGTTAAATAATACATTTTTTATTAAAAAATAAAATGTAATAAATGACCCATCCCATATAGAGTGATAGCAGCTGCCTGCAGCTATAGGGTGTCCAGACTGTGGTCTGAATCCAACATGCTCTCTTCAATGACAGCTCTACGGTACAGTTGAGGCAGTCAATTCAGGAAGTAAACTGAAATTCCAATTCAATAATTGAAAAAAAAAAGGTAATCTGTTTTAAAATTACTTCTCAAAAAATGTAAGAGTAAAAGCTATTTATTTAAAAGGTATTTCCATTTTTATTAATTCAAATCACTTATTGAATTGACTACCTTCAATTGGAATTGACTCCAACCCTGCTCTACAATACATGTATTAATCTTCTCAGAAAGGTTTATTTTAATATATATATATAATTATAAATCACCACAGGCACAGCGAACTAGTACATGAGAGAAAATGTATATATGAATACAACTTCCCCTATCCTCCCTCCTCTAGCCTACTGAAACACAGAGTGACGCCCGCTCCTTCCTGAGCGAGGATATGATTGCCGGTAAGCCACGTGTGTAATAAATAACCTATCCCTATGTCTGCTTGTTCCTAACTTTACTGAGATACATGATTCACAACCATGCTGTGTGTATCACTTCACATTCAGCTGTTTGGGTCGTGTTTATGTAGTCACAGTCATACTTCCAATGTCAACTAAATGTGTCACTTTAAAATGCTCTGATTGTACCAGCAGCACATTAAGGTAATACATGACCAACAGGTGAGAATTTCTCTCAGTAAACACCAACTCTCCCCCCCAGAGTTCCAGGCTGCCTTCAACCTGTTCGACAGTGACGGTGGTGGTGACATCAGCACCAGGGAGTTGGGTCAGGTGATGAGAATGTTGGGCCAGAACCCGACCAGAGAGGAGTTGGCCCTCATCATCGAGGAGGTCGATGAGGATGGTAAATAACTGACTGGGTCAAATGTCAGGAGATAATTCAAATGTCTGGCCAGGGTATTTCTACTATTATTCATACATCCCATGTCCCTGCTTCATCTCATGAGCCCCGGGCTGTCCTCCCCTCCTCCCAACACCAGGTAGCGGCAGTATCGACTTCGAGGAGTTCTTGGTCATGATGGTGAGGCTCCTGAAGGAGGACCAGGCCGGCAAGTCCGAGGAAGAGTTATCAGAGGTCTTCCGTATTTTCGACAAGTATGTCCCCTGAATCATAACCCCTGGAGTCTCTTCCTTATTGACATGTCACAGAGGTTTCTCACCCGTGGTTCACCATAACCAACCAGGGATACCATACGGTATCTGGTGGATGGATAATCACAGGACCCAGACTCGTTCGGAAGCTCTAATGACAAATACAGCCGCTATGTGTTACATTATTCTAATGTATCTCAACTGATCTATCCTCTGCCCAATACAACAGAAATGGCGACGGTTTTATTGACCGTGAGGAGTTAAATGACATCTTGGCCGCCACTGGAGAGCCAGTCACAGAGGAGGAATGTACCGAGCTAATGACAGACGCAGACCTAAACAAAGACAACAGGCTTGATTTTGATGGTAAGACACACACTCCCACACACACAGGCTTCATTTTCTGCAATGGAAATATCCTTCACATTCATGCTAACTGAACATAAACTTGTAGATGACTAATAGTCAATGGTAAACGATAACATAGAAACTTTGACTAGTGATTGGTTTGGGATTAACAGGGGCAATTTGGGTGCGCAGTCTGTGGGTAAATATAGACTGGAATGCACACACACACAGTTGACTGTTCAAACTATGGTAATTTGTGTAGGCAAGTTTATTTCTGTGAATTAATATTAATGACCACAAGTCTTGACTAAACTCAACTCCCGCTGTTCTGGGTTTCTCTACAACAAATATTCACAACAGAATACAATGTTGAGATCTGTGATCATGGAACTACCACATCCACGTGACATAAACATTAACATGAAAGGGCTCATATATAACATTCATACTCTGGTGACTGGACACATACAGGGTTATAGGGGGATCCTATATATTGTGCTTGGGGTAAAAGGTTGTGGTTTGATGATACAGTAAGGTGTTTTCCTATCACAGAGAGAGGGAGGTGGATCAGGATAAAGGTTCTCTCAGTAGTAGTTGGTGGGAGAGGATCCAATGAACCCCTTTTTTCTGTGTTCCAGAATTTCTGAAAATGATGGAGAATGTACAGTAACAAGACCAACATTCCTTTGTGACCCCTTCAATTTGTCGCTTCTCCTGCTTGAAGAAAAGAACAACTGTTTCAGAATGGAAAATCAAATACAAAATTGAAGCCCCACTTTCTTTTTGAGTCTTCCCATCTACTTACAGTAAAGAGTCTACCCAAAAACACTACAAATTAAAGTTTATTGGTCGCGTACACAGATTTGCAGATGTTATCGCAGGTGCAATGAAATGCTTGTGTTAATATCAGTAATATCTAGCATTACAATAAAAAAAATACAGACAATCCAAAAAGTAAAAAAAAAAAAAATGAAATTAGGAAATATCAAAACGAGCAAAGTCAAAGTCCAGAATATATACTGAACAAAAATATAAACACAACATGGAAAGTGTTGGTCCCATGTTTCATGAGCTGAAAAAGAATATCCCAGAGATTTTCCCTACGCACAAAAAGCTTAATTTCTCTCAAATTTTGTGCACAAATTTGTTTACATCCCTGTTAGTGAGCATGTATCCTCTACCAAGATAACCATCCACCTGAGAGGTGTGGCATTTCAAGAAGCTGATTAAAGAGCATGATCATTACACAAGGCGGCAGGTAGCCTAGTGGTTAGAGCGTTGGGCTAGTAACCAAAAGGTTGCTGGATCGAATCCCTGAGCTGACAATTGGCATGCTGACTGCAGGAATGTAGGAATGAGCTGTTGCCAAGATAATGTAATGTTAATTTCTCTACCATAAGCCCAGGATCTCCACATCCGGCTTCTTCCCCTGCGGCATCGTCTGAGACCAGACAGCTGAGGAAACTGAGGAGTATTTATGTCTATAAGAAAGCCCTTTTGTGGGGAAAACTAATTCTGATTGGCTGGGCCTGGTCCCAAGTGGGTGGGCCTATGCCCACCCATGGCAGCGCCTCCTGCCCAATCATATACATAGGGTATATATATAGATAGATAGATATAGTAAGGAGTCTGCCCAAAACAACTACAGTAAAGATTCTACCCCAAAAGTGAAATTAGGGTTTGAGAAAAGACAATAACTGAAGGTTATTTACCCCCTCCTCGATGCTGCCGATCTCAGTCATGTTGACTCTGTGGCTATAAATATACGTCCAACCCTTTTAAGACGAAGGGTCTTTCCGCTCCCCGCAACCTAACACTTCCCACCCAGCTGTCTCTTTACACCTGCTCCCTCTCAAGAAATGCTACACCCCTCTGGCCCCTCTGTGTTTCTCCCCTCGCCCCTCTCAGTCTCGCCCCTCTCCTCTCTGCGTCTCGCCCCTCTCCTCTCTACGTCTCGCCCCTGGCTCCTTTGCGTCTCTTCCCTCTTTGTCTCGCCCCTCTCCTTTCCGCTTCTCACCCCTGGCTCCTCTCCTTTCTGCGTCTCTCCCCTCTTGCGTCTCAACCCTGTACAGAGTACTTTCAAAATAAATCTGATTTCATCTTTAACACATGTTTCCATCTCCTTGTTGTCATGTTGATCCAGTAGACTGGATCATTGTCTGCTTCTTCTGTATCACTCCACTCTACCGTTTCTCTCAGAATGCAACACTATCAGCCCTACCCGAATGAAAAAGAATGCTCCAGTACCACTACCGCTCCCCCCACCACAGCTACTACTACCCCCGTCCCTTGCCACTCTCCCCCACCCTGACTTATGACTGCAACATCTCAGGTATCCTACCTCCCCCACCCCCCGCCTTCCCTTGCCACTCTCCCCCACCCTGACTTATGACTGCAATAGCTCAGGTATCCTAGCCCTCCCTCACTCGTATATTCCACGTTCTCCTCCCCTCTCCTATTCCCATATAATAACTATTCCCACTAGTCAGTGTCCTTGGTTTCTGAAAACACCTTTGTTCCAAAGTCCACAGAAAAAAACAGGCATCCTGATTGGCTCTGCCTAATCCTTCTGAGGTCCTTTGTTGTAGTTTTTTGTGTGATGAATCTTGAAAGATTCACGAAAATGGATGAAAGAGAAATAGGCCTACGACATTAGGTTAAGGAGCATGCAAAGTCCAAAACAGTTAACTAAAATAAAAAGACAGTACAGATGAAGAGAACTTTCAGAAGCTTCTAATTGAGTAGCTAATGCAACTTGCAAAATCAATGATCTTTTCATCACTTGAGAGATGTCATCCATGATGATCAAAAAAGAGAAGGCAGCAGTTAACAGAATGCTCTGCCACTGCTCTGTCTCCATGAAGAGGTTACAAATACCATATCAGTATTGTAAGATGCCATCCCCAAGGGCTCTGACACCGCTGCCAGATGCAACAGCGTATCTTGAAGATGTCTGGAATAAGAACCTAGAGGTTTGTAATGTGTAGTAGCAGCACCCCACCAAATCCTTATTTTGGTGGATATCCTCTGCTCCCTGAGTATATAGCCATTAAACCCCACCCCCACCCCCCCTCCCCCCTCGCCACCACCACTAACAACATCCCACCCCCTTCTTCCCCATAATATCCCAGTATCCCACCGCTCCTCCTCCTTCTCAGACACCAGGCCTTATTATCTCTGCACAGGAACACTCCACCATACAAGGAGAGTCAAATATTGAGGTGTTGGCCTGTTTATTGGATACGATACTGTGATTAAGGGCGTGCTCTGTCTCTGTCCTGTCCCCATACAACCATAAATCGTCTGCTATTCAGGGCATAGCACTGCCAGCTTCCAGCTCTGCAGCCCTTTTCCACAGGGTAGGGTTTCACGCCCAGAAGGAAACGCCATCTCACAGTCACAACCCACTCTGGTCCCACCCTTCTTTATCAGCAATGCAGAGGCCTACCTTTGGTTTAAAGTATGGTAACAGCAATCACCATATTTGCTTGAAATCACAAGTGCATGCTTGGACATAAGCTACACCTTGTTTCAGAATGTAATATTTTCAGAGATTGCTTAAAAGGGCTGGCTTCATTCCCTTCTGGAAATCTGAGAAAAAAAAACTTTGAGAGTGGGGCCAGAGAGGGAATTTGTTTAGGTCGATAAGCAAAAACATTGTGTCTGACAGGGAATAGATAGGCATACTGTTACATCCAGGTACCTCAAACCTGCTGCACTTACAACAGGGGTGTCAAACTCATTCCCTGGAGGGCCTAGTCTCTGAGGGTTTTAGTTTTTTCCTTTCAATTAAGACCTAGACAACCAGATGAAGGGTGTTATTTACTAATTGGTGACCTTAATTCTTCAATCAAGTACAGGGAAGAGCGAAAACCAGCAGACATTCAGCCCTCCGTGGAATGAGTTTGACACTTGACTTACAATTAAAAGAAATAATTGGTAGATGCATACTTATAAAAAGTCTTACTTGAATGTCCAGAAATGTTGTGTGCTTTTCAATAGTGACATGTACCTGAAAACTTCCCCAAACTTCCTAATAGCTAAGTTTACCACATCAATTAAATGTTTGCAGATTCAAGACCACCACTCTCAATTTTTATTGGCTTGTGGGGGGCCTCAGAACCCTAAAAAGTTCAAGATTCTAAATCTGGAGTCCTGTGAGCATCAGTGGGCGTGTCTTAGGTGACCGGTTTAAAGTGTGTCTAAACTCACTTGACTTCTAGTCTTTCTGTTGAGGTGCACGAGGATTGACCACTCCTTTGGGCTACATTTCTGTGGATATTTAGGGGAAAGCTAATTCGCAACCATGGTAAGAACAATAACTTGAACACACGCAACCAATTACACTAATAAAAGCATGCTAAATAGCTAGTTTGTATTGCTTAAATGTGCAATGTTAAATTTGGATGGGCAAAGAAATGAGGGCAATTAAGATTAAATTAGCCTAATTTTAAAATGATTTATTTGAGAATAATTTCAACAATGTATTGTCTCAATATAAAGTGTAAGGTATAAAACATCTGATTGAAATAGTACAGTCATTTGCTTACATCATGATTTTTCTCAATCATCTTGATAATAACAATTAGAACTAAATTGTTTAACCAAAAATGTAAAGTATGTGTATATATATTTATTTTTTTATTTCTGGAACATGAAAGTTGTGTGGGCGCAGGGTAGATATGGGTACTTGTCAGGCACACAACCTAAAAGGGAGTCCGACAGCAAGGCTGCGGATTGTGCTTATGCGACAAATTCCGTCGGATTGTATATCAGTACGGCCATATACGGTGCGGGGCGGGGCGGGGCGGGGGTGTAATGTGTTGAGCCTTAAATAGCATGGCAAATTTTCACTTGGCCTAAGAGCTGGCAGGCCTAACCTACCCCTTTTGGGCAGGGCACTTGTGACTGTCAATACAAACACACTAATGCCAATAACTGTTGCCCCCAAAATATATAAATGTTGTCTTGGAGAGATGGTCACTACAATAACTTGACACATGTGGCGCTGTTTTTCCTCTAGACTGACGCGCAACAGGAGGCCCGCTCATACTTGAGCGAGGAGATGCTTAACGGTGAGTAGGCCCATAGAAAACCCATGTTGCCGTTAATTCCTGTCTGGTCTAATGAATATAATAATTGGTTTCCCGATACTTATGACCTAATAATTCCAGAGTTCAAGGCTGCCTTCGACATGTTTGACACCGACGGTGGCGGTGATATCAGCACCAAAGAATTGGGTCAGGTCATGAGGATGTTGGGCCAGAATCCGACAAGAGAGGAGTTGGATGAAATCATTGAGGAGGTCGATGAGGATGGTGAGAAACTGCTGAATCTAAAATAGACTAATGTTAGCCTACATGAATGTGTGTATATATATATAAACCTAAATGGGACACTTACATTTTGGCGCGTAATTGGGCTACTTTTCGGTAACCAATTTCCGTGTTGTGCTCAGGTGACCAGTGTTGAATAAATACCTGTGTACATTGTCTATAGCTGTTTTATTCGAGGGTGATGCGTAATCTGTCCCTTCACCTCAGGTAGCGGAACCATCGACTTCGAGGAGTTCTTGGTCATGATGGTGAGGCTCCTAAAGGAGGACCAGGCCGGCAAGTCCGAGGGAGAGTTAGCGGAATGTTTCCGTGTGTTCGACAAGTACGTTACAGGCTTGGGGAGAAGGGGTTACCGTTTACATGTGTGCAATTACAGTCAGCCTTCAAATAATGTCGAATAGCTGTTAAACTCCTTCCAATGTGTTACTTACGCAGGAATGCCGACGGCTATATCGACAGAGAAGAGTTTGCCATCATCATCCGCAGCTCTGGCGAACAAATCTCAGAGGAGGAAATTGATGAGCTGCTGAAGGATGGAGACAAGAACGCTGATGGCATGTTGGACTTTGACGGTATGACATATAGGGACGATGCCTTTGATAATAATTGTGGTGCTGATTGGCCAATTAGCCTACATATTGACCTGCATTTTCATAATGGATACTGACAGGACTTTTTATTGATGCTGAAATACATTTAAACGTTTCGTTCATAATGAATTATTTTTCAGAATTCCTCAAGATGATGGAAAATGTGCAGTAAAACGGAGACTCATGGACATTCCTCCTTCCTTTGACCCCTGCTGACCTATTCTGATCCTCTATTGACCCACTCCCACTCCCCCCCCATCTGGTCCATTGCCTCCTTCATCCACCTCGAAACAACTAGACCTGTTCGACAGGCCCCTGGTAGAGGTTACCAGAGCTTTTGAGCCCTTCCTGCTTGTGATTATGACGCCAAGCTGCTGCTGTTCCCCAAAACAGGTGGGCAAGGCCGGGATGTGAAATTAACTGCAACTCCACAGAATGGCTCAGTGCATCATAGGCACTTAGCACAACAGCCTGAAGCTGGGAGCTTAGTCAGGACGTAGTCTAAAGGGTAGCTTATGATCGCTGCTTAGATCAATGTCAACGGTAATCACGTCACTGTAATAACAAATTGTTTGAAAGGAGAAATTAATAAACACATGCTCACTGGAAGTTGGTCTGTAGGCTATTATTGAGGAATATCAAAATGTTTTTCAGTTTCTTTGATTCACACATCCATCTTGTCTTTGATGCTGTCTGTTGTTACTGTTTTGGACCAAAATAACAGATTAGAAAGCAGTATAGCTAGGCTTATTTATTCATTGCAAAATAAAAATATATATACCATCAGGGGGAAATCCTGGCAAGTTTTTAAAATGTTGATTATGCAAACTAAGTAGCCAAAGGAGTCCCTATTAAAATAGAGTACTGATACAGTGGGTTAAGGCAGGGTTTCCCAAAATTGGTCCTGCCCCCCAGGGGTGCACCTTTTACATTGTTGCCCTAGCACTACACAGCAGATTCAAATAATCAAAGCTTGAGTTATTTGAATCAGCTGTGTAGTCCTTGGGTAAAAAAACAAAAGGTCTACCCAGGGAGGGCTCCAGGACAGATTTTGGGTAACCCTGGGTTAAGCAACAAAGGATAAACTCAGTCCTGAAGAGTTTTATTGCATGCACAATTAAGTCCATGTGCATTCATTTACAAACATTTAACAGAACTGGACAAATAGTTTATTCAAAGATAACACGATATCCACTGTCTAAAGGTGTAGGAGCAAGTTTAAATGGTCCCGGAATAGACATCCATCCATGGATTCATATAGAAATTCTACATTGACCTCCCCTCTGGCCCATGTCCAGAAATATCTCAGTAAAGGATGGAAGAAAGTGTCAAAAGGTGTGAGTTACTGTATTAATTTCCATTTCACAATGGCACTATGCCAATCCTTAGTGATAAACGGGACAATCCTCACATAAGAGCAAAGTTAGCTGACATGATATATGATTGATACTGCAAACCAATATCCTTCAGCAGACATTGAGACTAATGAGAACTTTCTAGTATAAAAAAAAAAAAAAAAGTTGTCACATACACCGTGCAGTGAAATGTGTTGTTTTACAGGGTCAGCCATAGTAGTAGGCAGCCCCCTAAAACAAATTAGAGTTAAGTGCCTTGCTCAAGGGCAGACCATTTTTTTTCAGTGTCAGCTCGGGTATTCGAAACAGCAAAAAGCTCAGCAACCCGCCACCCTGTTATATTTGTCTATGCTATTAGATTGAGAAATTATTTGTGAACAAACGTGCAATCCACTTTCCCAACTGAAAGGCAGCAGCATAGCATCTAGTCTGCCAGAAAGCCACACAAAGATGATTTTGATAAAGATATGTATAGAAGGCATTGGCATTTGACATGAGCACAAACATATCTGAAGTCACAAGTGGATGGTCAATTAACATATCTATGGCCACATCTGCTACAAAATACACTTTAGATCCTTATAAAAACATGTCAAATAATCATAGCAGAATAAAGAGCATGGACAATGCGAAATAGTAATACCACTGAAGCCCATGTCCCTCTACAACCACAGCACTTAAGAACCATAGTTTGCTTCATCAAAGGCCTTGCGGGCTCTCTTCAACTCCTCGTTCATCGTCAAGAGGTCCTTCACTCTGGCAAACTTCCTTGGATCTTTCCGGATGAGGAAAACAATGTCTTCCACCTGGACACGGCCCTGGCGTCCGATGGACATGGCTTTGTGCGTCATCTCCGTGACGAACTCGATCACAAGGTCCTCCAGGATGTCCACTGATTCAGTGTAGGGGTTCTGGTCGTCTCCAAACCCATACATCATACACCGAAGCTCTTTAGAAAACAACCGTTTCCGCTTGCCGTGGCTCCCATCGGCTCCACCCGCCCCGTCATCCAAATCGTCGTCAAAAACCGCTTCGTCTTCGTCCTCCGCCATTCTACCAGCGCCAAACGGTGTACTAGAGCTAGCAATTGTAGCTAGCGTTAGCTAACTCGCTAATTAATGATGTGGCTAACTTAGCTGGCTAGTTACAAATCCCAGTGTCCAACAATATGTTGCAGGAAGATGCAATTGGAATCCCAAAACGGGTTGTGTCGAGTTGTTGTTTTTTTTAGCTTAATATCAATGATAAAAACCTAGGAGCACAACAACCAACCCCCGAATGAACCATTTCTTCTTCGCTGTAGTTTCCAACGGAAGGACTCACAGCAATTGTCTAGGCGTTATTTTGCTTGGAAAAACAAAAATACTGCCACCTAGCTGCAGGGAGTGGGGCTCAAATCAAATGTTATTTGTCACATGCGCTGAATACAACAAGAGTAGACCTTACAGTGAAATACTTACGTACAAGCCCTTAACCAACAATGCAGTTAAGAAAAATAAGTGTTAAGTTAAAAATATAAAATAATTAAAGAGCAGCAGTAAAATAACAGCAGCCAGGCTATATACAGGGGGTACCGGTACATAGTCAATGTGGAGGCTATATACAGGGGATACCGGTACATAGTCAATGTGCGGGGGCACAAGTTAGTCGAGGTAATATGTACATGTAGATAGAGTTAAAGTGACTATTTATAGATAATAAACAGAGAGTAGCAGCAGTGTAAAAGAGGGGTAGGGGGGACAATGCAAATAGGCTGGGTAGCCATTTGATTAGATGTTCAGGAGTCTTATGGCTTGGGGGTAGAAGCTGTTAAGAAGCCTTTTGGACCTATACTTTGTGCTCCGGTACCGCTTGCCGTGCAGTAGCAGAGAGAACAGTCTATGACAAGAGTGGCTGGAGTCTTTGACAATTCTTAGGGCCTTCCTCTGACACCGCCTGGTATAGAGGTCCTAGATGGTAGGAAACTTGACCCCAGTGATGTACTGGGCCGTACGCACTACCCTCTGTGGTGCCTTGCGGTCGGAGGCCGAGCAGTTGCCATAACAGGCGGTGATGTAACCAGTCGGGATGCTCTCTATGGTGCAGCTGTATAACTTTTTGAGGATCTGAGGACCCAGTCGATGAGAATGGGAGCGTGCTCGGTCCTCCTTGTCCTGTAGTCCACAATCATCTCCTTTGTCTTGATCACATTGAGGGAGAGGTTGTGCTCTGACATAATTGAGTGGGGCGCACTTGATTCAGGTTGTCCTGGACCGGGTAGGGAGAGTGATCCATCGCCTCTACCTCTCGCATTGTGATTCTTTGCATTGGACCAAGATCCCAAAATCCAACATGCACCAGGGCACTTCATGAGAGCAAAATCAAGTGCATCGGTTTCAGCTGTACTAACA
This sequence comes from Brachymystax lenok tsinlingensis, assembly GCA_030435695.1. Classification (NCBI taxonomy): domain Eukaryota; kingdom Metazoa; phylum Chordata; class Actinopteri; order Salmoniformes; family Salmonidae; genus Brachymystax; species Brachymystax lenok. Next base: position 36,195,541 of record CM059803.1, read on the forward strand.
TAATTACAGAAGGGTTTACTAATGATCAATTAGCCTTTTAAAATGATACACTTGGATTAGCTAACACAACATGCCTTTGGAACACAGGAGTGATGGTTGCTGATAATGGGCCTCTGTCCGCCTATGTAGATATTCCATAAAAAAATCAGCCGTTTCCAGCTACAATAGTCATTTACAACGTTAACAATGTCTACACTGTATTTCTGATCAATTTGATGTTATTTTAATGGACAAGAAATGTGCTTTTCTTTCAAAAACAAGGACATTTCTAAGTGACCCCAAACTTTTGAACGGTAGTGTATGTTATGGTTCACTCTAAGTTTTCCTTATCTCCACTGTGGAATGTCCATGTTGATCCTCTTGGTTGTATTGGTCCTCTTGATCCATCCACCTGTCTTCTTTGTTAGTCAGGCCTGACGCCTTCATCCCGTAGTTTTGTAATCTAATTTAATATGACTGAAGATGCAGATTTTTTTTGCCAGATCCCTTCTAATATAGTAAAACAGACTGGTTAGAACTTTGACCACACACCCTCTAGATGGACTACATGGCCTCTATCAAGTCAAAACTGGAATTGTTACTCAAAACAAAGGTTGTAAAAGTATGCTAGACATTTATAGAATAAATCATATCTAGTTTGATGATTCTGTGACAAAGGGTGAATTAGTTATTGATTTTTACCATTTTAAATGGCTTTTGGCGAATGTCTGTTGAATGTCCAAACGTGTGAATATAAAACCAACTTTACCTCGGTTGGCAAGACATCAGTAGATTTATAGTTGAACATATTTATTAAGATTTTACACTATTATGGGGAGATGTACTGCTAGGATGCTTTACGTACGATATAAATAATTGTAAACAATTTAATTATTATTTTGGCCAAATTTCATATTCACAAGAGTACATTTACAAACAAAACACCCCTTTTTCTTACCTTACAAAAAGGCATTTAACAATATTTTTATGAAATTAAATACACCGAGGTAAAGACAGTTTCAAGTTGGATATTGAAGCTTTCAAACCTCAATAGCTTTCAAACCACTTGAGCCACAGACTCCAAATAAGTGTCATTATGTTGGAAAAATTGCACACAACATTGCACAGGTCTAAGTTTCACGATTTGGACATTAATTCACTTTCCAGAGCTAATAAACATGTGGAAATGTGAGCAGCATTTTGTATTCCTAGTTGAATTAGTTAGGGCGCGTAAACAAAGTACAAACTTCTTTTACATTTTAATTTCAATAGCTTATTGGTCATGTGACCTACTTAACTCAAACAAGGTCCATAATGTCCACTGACTACCCTTCTATATTGCACACCCTTTAGTTTGTCAATTTTCATCTCACAAGATTTTACATGAATTTTTCCAAATTTAAAATTTCAATAGCTCCTTGGTCATGTGACCTAGTCACTTCAAACAAGGTTCAGAATGTCCACTGACTACCCTTCTAAATTGTACACCCTTTAGTTAGTCCATTTTAATCTCCCAAGATTTTACATTAATTTTTCTAAATTTTAAATTTCAATAGCTCCTTGGTCATGTCAATTTCACACCTAAGAAGCGTGCATTGGATATACACCCATATTGCATAACCTATAGTCATCTTCTACATTGTTGTACATTTAATATTAGTTTGACAGTTAGGGGGTTCAGTCCAGTGTGGTTTACCCTTGTCTTTAATATATATCTATAATAATTGTTAGTTCTAAGTACTTATTTTCCTTGTTTGTTTATTTTGCCACAGTATTTAACAGCGGTACACAATAGGAGAGAGACAGATATGTCCTTTCATCGTTAATATCAACCATAAAGGACAAAGTACGAGAGTCATGTTATTAATTGTCCTAAGCAGGGGTGGAGAGTGAGCTAGTGAGGTAGGCTGCAGTGGGTTGGCTGGTCAATACATATACTGAACATGCAACCACAGTAATGGTGGCCAGTAAATCAATGAATAAACATTTAATATTGACAAATTAAACAGAAATTGTACACCTTTAATATCATGTCAACAGACACTTTACTTCAAATAAGTACGAAACATTTCACAGTGGTAACTTTCTCTTTATCCCTGGTTGATCTACATTTCAGAGCCTCTTCAGTGTGGATGGGGTATAGCATACATTTCAACAACAAAGACTAATTATAATTGGATGAAATAATGTATCACTAGCCACTTTTAAAAAAATGCCATTTATATAATGTTTACATATCCTACATTACTCATCTCATATATATATATATATGTGTATATACTGTACTCCATACCATCTACTGCATCTTGCCTATGCCGGTCAGCCATCGCTCATCCATATATTTATATGTACATACTCGTATTCATTCCTTTACTCTTGTGTGTATAAGGTAGTTGTTGTGAATTTGTTAGATTACTTGTTAGATACTACTGCATGGTCGGAACTAGAAGCACAAGCATTTCGCTACACTCGCATTAACATCTGCTAACCATGTGTATGTGACAAATACAATTTGATTTGATTTGACAGCACTTCCAGTTTGTGTTCTTTACTCTGTTGAACTCTTTGGTCTTCATTCCTAGACACAGCACATGGAACCCCCGTTGGCATGCAAAACATTCAATCTAAAACAAAACATAACACCTTATGAATCATATCAAATATCAATGCAGTGTGACAAATGTTAAATAAAGTTACTAACCCAGTCAGTCTTTGGGCCACATCCAGGTTCTTTATCAGTGGCACACATGAAGCAGTTGTTGGCTTTGTTGAACTCTGAAATCATAGGCATGAACTGAACATTTAGCTGTCCCACACAACTACATCAAAATAAAGAATTTACATTTACTTTGAATTAAATGTCATTACATACCAGACATTGTTAGTATATCCTCAGCCATTTCTTTACACAGTTTCTCCATGTGTTTTTGTGAAGGTTCTATATCAATTTAGGAGGGGATGTTGGGGAAGTTTTGTGCAACTTCCTTGGCCATCTACACCAAAAAATAAAATAGAGTTTTTGACCTAATTGTCACATAACAGCTAACCATTCATTATTGAAAATATAACTATCAACCCTGCATGACAAAGACCCCGCAGCTGAAGGTGTCCTGCTGCATAGTGTGAGTTATTTCCCCACCTTTCCACTTTATGTCCACCCAGTCGTCTTTCCCATGGCAGGTTCTTCTCATTTTGAACTATTCTCTTTTTTTATGTAAACATAATGGAATTCTGATTAGTTACAGGCAAATGAATACACAGGCCAAAATTGTTTGCTGTTTTCCTTATCACTATAATCTAGTAGAGGTTATTCCTTCATGCCCCATTCTACACACAGCCTAAATTATAGGCACTGAACCATTTAAAGGACAATAATAAAAGTAGCATATAGAATCCAACCCTATGACAGAGTGAATAAATGTAGAGCGTTTGTAGACTTTAGGAAAAAAATATGAAGTGACAGTTTCATCAGTACGTGCTTAAAGAAAGTCTTATCACAAAGATCACAGATGACAGTGCCCATCAAATCTATGACAATAGAGAATAAATTGTAAGCACCAAAGGGGGGTTAAAGTGTGGTTGTCAAAATATTATCTGAAAATGTCAATTGTTGAACATAATACTTCTATTTGCAATAGCAATTTATGATCTATGCAGTTGAGGAATATTCCATGTACCAACACTACATGTAGGACGGACATAAGACATTCCCACATACAGTATACATGTACATAGAGGCATTTTTCAGCTGTGATTTTACCACTCAGAATCCAGAATGGATATGACAATGGGGCCAGCACAGGACGTAACACACCCTTACAACAATCTACTTTTTGATCTTCTTGACTTCTTATCTGGTAAACTGCTACTGCGTGTCAAGAAAAGAGCCCCAATTAGGGGTTAGTGTACAGTAAAAAAAGGGCTGGTTTAGATTAAAAACTATTGCCCCGTGTCCCCGTTCATAGGGGCAGGAGAGACTAGTCAGTGGTAGAATTGAGTTGGCACTTTATTGGCCCAAACACCCACAGACACACAAGGTTGAGGTTATTCATGGACAGTAATTAGTACATTTAAATTTTTTGTTGCATTGATGCATTGTCTTCTAACTGTCCAAGAATAGGATCCAAAGTGTTATGAAATAGTTGTTCCCATAAATACAAATGGGGGTGTCTCTCCTCATACCTCTGGCACTTTAGTCAGGCTGCCAGCCTGTGCACCACAGAGCCAATCAGGAGAGAATACATACAGATCAAGAGTGACAATTGAAAGTCAAGGGGTGTGTTTGTGCCGTTTTTGATTACTCTCTCTTTACAGAGAACCCCTGTAGTTCAAGTAAAGAGCTACCCTTCCCCTTTCAGTCTGCTCTGCGCATGTCTGAAAGTGACAGAGCCAGTAGCCAAGAGTTTTTCACAGTATGTCATAAAAAACTATTACACTTATGAATGTATGTAAAATGCTAATATGTATTAGATCCAGTACATTGGAACAACAAAGACCTGAATTTGAATGCAAATGTACCTAAATCAATATTGGAAAAAGGATTTTACTCACAATGAACTTCCAGTGGTTCTGGTTCCCATTCAAGAAACTCATGACAGCATTATAGTTACTGAAGTTCACCTGAAATAAATAATTTCACATGCTTGCCACTAAGACAATTTTTTTTTTAAACCAATAGTTAATACTTCAAAACTTCCACTAACAGATTGGGGCTAGGGTCCGTATGTTATATCTGGAGTATTTCTTCTCTTATCTGGTGTCCTGTGTGAATTTAAGTATGCTCTCTCTAATTATCTCTCTCTTTCTTTCTTTCTTTCTTTCTTTTTTCTCTCTCTCTCTCTCGGAGGACCTGAGCATTAGGACCATTCCTCAAGGCCTACCTGGCCTGATGACTCCTTGATGTCCCGAGTCCACCTGGCCGTGCTGCTTCTCCAGTTTCAACTGTTCTGCCTGTTTTATGAACATTTTAAAATCTTGTCCATGTTCTGTTATAATCTGCACCCGGCACAGCCAGAAGAGGACTGGCCACCCCTCACAGACTGGTTCCTCTCTAGGTTTCTTCCTAGGTTTTGGCCTTCTAGGGAGTTTTTCCTAGCCACCGTGCTTTTACACCTGCATTGCTTGCGGTTTGGGGTTTTAGGCTGGGTTTCTGTACAGCACTCTGTGACATCAGCTGATGTAAGGGGGGCTTTATAAATACATTTGATTTGATTTGATTTAATATTAGTACCTTGGGCAGACTTTGCTTGCGCAATAAACTTCTTTCTCCATTTAGAATGACTTGGGCTGAGTAATGATTTAGGATGTAAATCTTTGTCCCGTGACCGCAGCTTTTTGTGGTTGCTTGAAAGTACCATTCGATTGTCTGTATAAGGAGAGAAAGTAAAACCACAAATGCTTTGACTGTGAAGAACATTATACAAATAATTAAGCATAAACTAAAATATAGAGACATTTCAGAGAATATTGGTTAGTTAGAAGGATTGTTTATGGAGATTTAAAACAAACGTAATTACATTTGCCTTTGTTTTTTATTTGTCTGATATATTCTGGCTACGTGCAATTAATTGGGTCATTGTCACACATATATGCCTTGTTAGGGAGATTAAGTATCATACATAAGGTGTTACGTAGTCAAAGTGATTTATTGCTGAAAATACTGTGTTTACGTGATGACATCTTCACTACTTACTTTAAAGTGACAGAATAAGGGCAATGTCATCAGAAACATTCAACTCCAATTCCAGTTAACTACAGAATGATATTACATGTCCTTAGACTTGGTTAGGTGCACATCTAATGTACTTCTATGTTCATCCTTCATACTGTATGATATTTTTTACACAATATGTTTAGAATTGTGATTGAAGAAATGCTTATTGTCATGTTATGACTAGTATTTACTACCTCACCCACAAGCCATTTGTGGGGCTGCAGAGTTTTAAACTCTGAATGATGGAGAAGGAAAATGACTTTTTGTCTGTAGACCTCACAACAGCAACCACCACCTTGCAATTGTTTCTTCACCACAGAGCTGTGACCTGCAATATGCTAATTAAACACATTTAGAAGTGTGTTGTCCGCTTAAACGTGAACTGAAAACAAACTATCACAATTTGAAAGCCAAGGTACAGCATGGATTGACCTTAATAAATTCACAATAAAGGACATCTGTCCATGGCTGTTGTAGATTTGAGGTACCTGGTAAGGGCTTTATTTTCTTCCACCTGTCCATCTTAATAGAAATGGAAAATGACTTTGCCCCTGGTCTGGCCATTCTTTTAGCATCCCTCACTTGTTCTGTCCCTCTGTCTCCGGAGTACTCTTTGTCACTTTGTGCTTGTATGTCATCTTTCCTGTCCTCCAGAGTCTCTGCCTCATCTTCTGTCTCTATATCTCTGCGGTACTCTTTGTCACGTTGAAGCTTGTATGTCATCTTTCCTGTCCAGAGTCTCTGCCTCACCTTCTGTCCCTCTGTCTCTGGAGTAAAGATCTAGTTGGTGTTGACTGAATTTCTGGCCATCATCAATATTTCCCTTTCCAATGTTATCTTTATTTGCCGGTTTCATGACACGCTCTGTTTCTAATGTGTTGTTAACTCGATCATGTTGTTGTTGTTGTTGTTGTATGCTTTCTGTAATGACATTAAAAGTTTAATTAATCAATATGTCGATACCTTAACATCACCTTGAAACACAAAAAGCTATCAAAATGTAAGTTGATCACGGCACGGGGGAAATAAAACTGTAGTTTCAATGTGTAGTTGTGGTGTGAATGTTATTCATTTTGGTGTTACACAAAAGACGTAGGAATTTATTTTTCCAGTCAGAAATAGTAGGCCATGCATCAAATAACTATTTCCATCAGAAAAACTAACCCTCAAATGCACTATTGCATTTTGTAAGTTGTCTGCAGGTGGCTTGTTGTGAATGCACTCAACTATCAAGTCATTATCAGGCTATGTAAACTGTGTGCTAATACTCAACGTGGAAGGATTTGTCTTAATGTACAGTATATTAAAGTGATGCTATGAAATGGATTCTTTCACGTTATCAAGCTCACTCTGACTGACATGTCACTGCCTATTACTGTGATTAAAAAGAGCATATGAAACATTGTTTTTTCATGAGGCCTACCTGTGCGCCTTCCTTTAAGCACCTCTTTTTCAAACACCTCTCCTGTCCTTGATCCATACCACATACGGCCATTTGCGGATCTTTTCAGTGTCCATGTGAAAGATAGTTATTGCAAAGGGCCCAAACATTTGTTAACTTCAAAAACAAATTGGGGAACACCCATGTAAAATGAAGGCCTGCAAAACTGCCTCTATCCCTCCACCTTTACTCCACAGATCTGAGTTTCTGTGGCCTTTTTTAATACGTCCCATGTTTTTTCGTTTGACGAAAACTAACTGAGACATTTTATTTGCTATAAAGACATTTTCTCATTTGGCAAAATGTCGTTAAAATCACGTTAGTACCACAATCTAGCTGACAATAGTTTGGGATATATTTTCGCGTGGGCAAATTAACTGGCGCATGTCTACTGTCAGCATTGCACTGTAAGGTCCACACCTGTTGGTTAGAGCCTGTAATTCAGCATTTCACTGTAAGGTCTACACCTGTTGGTTAGGAGCCTGTAATTCAGCATTTCACTGTAAGGTCTACACCTGTTGGTTAGGAGCCTGTAATTCAGCATTTCACTGTAAGGTCTACACCTGTTGGTTAGAGCCTGTAATTCAGCATTTCACTGTAAGGTCTACACCTGTTGGTTAGAGCCTGTAATTCAGCATTTCACTGTAAGGTCTACACCTGTTGGTTAGAGCCTGTAATTCAGCATTTCGCTGTAAGGTCTAAACCTGTTGGTTAGGAGCCTGTAATTCAGCATTTCACTGTAAGGTCTACACCTGTTGGTTAGAGCCTGTAATTCAGCATTTCACTGTAAGGTCTACACCTGTTGGTTAGAGCCTGTAATTCAGCATTTCACTGTAAGGTCTACACCTGTTGGTTAGAGCCTGTAATTCAGCATTTCACTGTAAGGTCTACACCTGTTGGTTAGGAGCCTGTAATTCAGCATTTCACTGTAAGGTCTACACCTGTTGGTTAGGAGCCTGTAATTCAGCATTTCACTGTAAGGTCTACACCTGTTGGTTAGAGCCTGTAATTCAGCATTTCACTGTAAGGTCTACACCTGTTGGTTAGAGCCTGTAATTCAGCATTTCACTGTAAGGTCTACACCTGTTGGTTAGAGCCTGTAATTCAGCATTTCACTGTAAGGTCTACACCTGTTGGTTAGAGCCTGTAATTCAGCATTTCACTGTAAGGTCTACACCTGTTGGTTAGAGCCTGTAATTCAGCATTTCACTGTAAGGTCTACACCTGTTGGTTAGGAGCCTGTAATTCAGCATTTCACTGTAAGGTCTACACCTGTTGGTTAGGAGCCTGTAATTCAGCATTTCACTGTAAGGTCTACACCTGTTGGTTAGAGCCTGTAATTCAGCATTTCACTGTAAGGTCTACACCTGTTGGTTAGAGCCTGTAATTCAGCATTTCACTGTAAGGTCTACACCTGTTGTATTCGGCGCACGTGACAAATACTATTTGATTTGTTCGCCGTGAACATTTTGTATTGATTTATTGTTGTTGTAAAAATACAATTAAAATAAAAACAATGTATGGGCGGACGTAGAGTGGAGCGACTTGTAGCTAGCTGCCAACAACAAATTTAACGTTTCTGTAAATGGGTAAGTAAAAAAATGTTTCCATTACAGCCATATTTATTTTTCTTTGTTTTGGTCAGCTATCTACTATAGCTAGCGTTTCGTGATTTATTTTAAATTACAATGATATTAGACCTTGCTTTACAGCAGCCGACGGGAGGAAAGGGAGTTGTACTTGAGTCTAGTAGGTGGCGGTAATGCAACATATTGGATCAACCGCTGTTAAACCTCATCGAAGAAGCAGCCAACGGGGACTTGCCAAACGTTGCTTAGCTAGTTTACGTTACCGCCGCCGTTCGCCAGCTGAGCTGGTGAGTTCAACCAGATGGTAGCCACAGTTTTACACGTTTTTCATAAGATCTCTGGTGCAGCTGGCTGACAACCGGAGCTAACTAGCCCGGTGTTTTGCCCATACATACGGTGTGTTTTGTGATTTCCGGTGTCATGCATCGATTTAGTTTGGCCACTGGCTTTTTTGGTGACATCGCTGCTACAATGTAAATCATTCAAACTTTTGTAAAATCTGCATGCTCATATATAGTATTACCACCACACACATTTAAACCTATGCCAACATAAACATTGGAATATGCTCACTGAGAAGACTGGTCAGACAGATCGTTCAGCTCAGTAGTTCTCGCTGCAACCTGGTCTCAGGGCATTTCGTATTATTCTGTATGTAAACCTTCAACGTTCATTTAAAATCAAATCAAATTTTATTTGTCACATACACATGGTTAGCAGATGTTAAAGCGAGTGTATGTTACGAATTACAAATGTATTATTTGTTACGATTTTGCAAAATTAACAATATGTTATGAATCTCCAAACGTGTGATATGTTACAAATTGTAGCTCGGTGGCTAATGTTAGTTATCTCGCTAACGTTAGCTAGACTAGTGGTTAGTTAGTGTTAAGGTTAGGAGTTAGGTTAGGGGAAGGGTTATCTAACATGCTAAGTAGTTGCAAAGTAGCTAAAAAGTAGTAAGTACTTGAAAAGTTGCTAAAATACTCAAGTTGTCCGTGATGAAATTCCAACTCACGACCTTTGGGTTGTTAGACGTAAGAGTTATACGCCCACCCCGACCAACCACCCAATATTTGCCTTAAGTAACCATCTGTCTTATGTAACCATACCAGAGATATTAGAGAAAGGAGGAGATAGGAATCCCATTGGGCAATGAATGGAGGAACATATAACGCCCCACCCAGCAGACTAGACCAATTGCATTCACGTTGTCTTGCTGCATCACACAGTTGCTAAACTGATCGTCACACAATCCCTTCTCAAAGTCAGGGTATGAGTTTAGACACATGCCGATTTTCCTCGAAAGTACCTAATTTCACGATTCCAAAACTATACAATACTACAGATAGCAAGTTAATTATCTCACATCTTGGAAAATATTTCTAATATTGTACTAATTGTTGGCAAAATTCATGCTAGTGTTGGGTTTTTGAGCTAGTCCCCAATTGACTCTTGTTCACTCCTTGAAGGGTAACAATCCTTAGTCCCAGAATCACCCAGAATGCACCATTGACATAGCATGGGCAACGTACATAATGGGCATTAATACGATTCCAATGGAGTTTCCCCATCTCCTCAAAAGTATCTCAGACGATACCAAACGTATGATATCATATAAATAGAGTGTCTCGGATTTACATACAGAATAATACGAAATGCTCTGAGACCAGGTTTCATGCGCAGCTAGCAGCAAATTATATCAGTTCTTTGATTATATTGTCAACTACTACATGTTTCTCTCCCACTTCCCTCCCCTTTCCCTGCCCAGCCTTCAGCACAGCACAGCGTGGTACATTGCTCCCGTTTGAAGATGGTGCCCCTGCAGTAGTTCTTGCGGGGAAGAGTGAACCTGCACCATGGCTTGCCCTGTCCAGGTCCTATGCCGGGCAGTCCGCACTGTGAGCCTGGTCCTCTTTTTCTATGTCTTCTCCATCGGCATAACTTTTTATAACAAGTGGCTGTTGAAGGTGAGTCTGAGGCTGGCTCACACTCCTCGAGACATAACATGGTATTTTAGAGCAGGTAGCCTGTTGGGTCAGTAACCGAAAGGTAACTGGTTAGAATACTCAAGGTGAAAAATCACACCTTCTCATTCAAGGGTTTTTCTTTATTTTTTACAATTTTCTACATTGTAGAATAATAATGAAGACGTCACAACTATGAAATGACACATATGGAATCCTGTAGTAACCAGGAAATGTTAAATCAACATTTATTTCATATTTTAGATTCTTTAAAGTAGCCAACCTTTGCCTTGATGACAGCTTTGCACACTCTTGGCATTCTCTCAACCAGCTTCACGAGGAATGCTTTTCCAACAGTCTTGAAGGAGTTCCCACATATGCTGAGCACTTGTTGGTTGCTTTTCCTTCATTCTGCGGTCTAACTCATCCCAAACCATCTCAATTGGGTTGATGTTGAGTGATTGTGGAGGCCAGGTCATCTGATGCAACACTCCATCACTCTCCTTCTTGGTCAAATAGCCCCTACACCACCTGGAGATGTGTTGGGTCATTGTCTTGTTGAAAAACAAATGGTCGTCTTACTAAGCGCAAACCAGATGGGATGGCGTATTGCTGCAGAATGCTGTGGTAGCCATGCTGGTTAAGTGTGCCTTGAATTCTAAATAAATCACAGACAGTGTCACCAGCAAAGCACCATCACACCACCTCCTCCATGCTTCATGGTGGGAACCACACATGCGGAGATCATCCGTTCACCTACTATGCGTCTCACAAAGACATGGCGGTTGGAACGAAAAATCTAAAATTTGGACTCATCCGATCAAAGACTGATTTCCACCGGTCTAATGTCCATTGCTCGTGTTTCTTGGCCAAAGCAATTCTCTTCTTCTTATTGGTGTCCTTTAGTAGTGGTTTCTTTGCAATAATTCAACCATGAAGGCCTGATTCACACAGCCTCCTCTGAACAGTTGATGTTGAGACATCTGTTACTTGAACTCTGTGAAGCATTTATTTGGGCTGCAACCCGAGGCTGGTAACTCGAACTTATCCTCTGCAGCAGAGGTAACTCTGGGTCTTCCTTTTCTGTGGAGGTCCTCATCAGAGCCAGTTTCATCATAGCGCTTGATGGATTGTGTGACTGCACTAAAAGAAAAAAAGTTATAAAACATTTCTGGATTGACTGACCTTCATGTCTTAAAGTAATGATGAACTGTCGTTTCTCTTTAATTATTAGAGCTGTTCTTGCCATAATATGGACTTGGTCTTTTACCAAATAGGGTTATCTTCTGTATACCACCCTTACCTTGTCACAACACAACTGATTGGCTCAAACATATTAAGAAGGAAAGAAATTCCTCAAATTAACTTTTTAACAAGGTACACCTGTTAATTTAAATGTATTCCAGGTGACTACCTCATGCAGTTGGTTGAGAGAATGCCAAGAGTGTGCAAAGCTGTCATCAAGGCAAAGTGTGGCTACTTTGAAGAATCTCAAATATAAAATACATTCTGATTTGTTTAACACTTTTTGTTGGTTACTACATGATTCCATATGTGTTATTTCATAGTTTTGATGTCTTCACTATTATTCAGTTAAGAACAATTCTTATTTACAATGACGACCAAAGAACAGTGGGTGCGTTGTTCAGGGGCAGAACGACAGAGTTTTACCTTGTCAGCTCAGGGATTTTATCCAGCAACCTTTCGGTTACTGGTCCAACGCTCTAACCACTAGGCTACCTTCTGCCCCAATATATTTATTTAATTGCATGCATACACACATGTTTATTTAATTGCATGCATACACACATGTTTATTTAATTGCATACATACACACGTGTATATATATTTATTTACTTGCATACGTACACACGTACAGTTGAAGTCGGAAGTTTACATACACTTAGGTTAGAGTCATTAAAACTAGTTTTTCAACCACTCCACAAATTTCTTGTTAACAAACAAGTTTTGGCAAGTCGGTTAGGACATCTACTTTGTGCATGACACAAGTCATATTTCCAACAATTGTTTACAGACAAATTATTTCACTTATAATTCACTGTATCACAATTCCAGTGGGTCAGAAGTTTACATACACTAAGTTGACTGTGCCTTTAAACAGCTTGGAAAATTCCAGAAAATGATATCATGGCTTTAGAAGCTTCTGATAGGCTAATTGACATAATTTTAGTCAATTGGAGGAGTACATGTGGATGTATTTCAAGACCTACCTTTGAACTCAGTGCCTCTTTGCTTGACATCATGGGAAAATCAAAAGAAATCAGCCAAGACCTAACACAGGTGTGAGTGTGTGTGTTGACGAGGACAAGGCCGGAGATCACTCTGTCATGCTGATTGAGTTTGAATAACAGACTGCAAGCTTCAAATAGAGGGTGGTGCTTGGAATCATTGTTCTTCCTATGTCAAACATGGTTTCCTGCAAGGAAACACGTGCCGTCCATAATTTCTTTGCACAAAAAGGGCTTCACAGGCAAGGATATTGCTGCCAGTAAGATTGCACCTAAATCAACTATTTATTGGGTCATCAAGAACTTCAAGAAGAGTGGTTCAATTGTTGTGAAGAAGGCTTCAGGGCGCCCAAGAAAGTCCAGCAAGCGCCAGGACCGTCTCCTAAAGTTGATTCAGCTGTGGGATCGGGGCACCACCAGTACAGAGCTTGCTCAGGAATGGCAGCAGGCAGGTGTGAGTGCATCTGCACGCACGGTGAGGCGAAGACTTTTGGAGGATGGCCTGGTGTCAATAAGGGCAGCAAAGAAGCCACTTCTCTCTAGGAAAAACATCAGGGACAGACTGATGTCCTGCAAAAGGTACAGGGATTGGACTGCTGAGGACTGGGCTAAAGTCATTTTCTCTGATGAATCCCCATTCCGATTGTTTGGGGCATCCGGAAAAAAGCTTGTCCGGAGAAGACAAGGTGAGCGCTACCTTCAGTCCTGTGACATGCCAACAGTACAGCATCCTGAGACCATTCATGTGTGGGGTTGCTTCTCAGCCAAGGGAGTGGGCTCACTCACAATTTTGCCTAAACATTGATATTTTGGGTCCATGGCCAAGATACTCCCCAGACCTTAATCCCATTGAGAACTTGTGGTCAATCCTCAAGAGGCGGGTGGAGAAACAAAAACCCACAAATTCTGACAAACTCCAAGCATTGATTATGCAAGAATGGGCTGCCATCAGTCAGGATATGGCCCAGAAGTTTAATTGACAGCATGCCAGGGCGGATTGCAGAGGTCTTGAAAAACAAGGGTAAACACTGCAAATATTGACTCTTTGCATCAACTTCATGTAATTGTCAATAAAAACCTTTGACACTTATGAAATGCTTGTAATTATACTTCAGTATTCCATAGTAAAATCAGACACATATCTTAAGACACTGAAGCAGCAAACTTTGTAGAAAATAATATTTGTGTCATTCTCAAAACTTTTGGCCACGACTGTACATTACTGTTCAAAAGTTTGGGGTCACTTAGAAATGTCCTTGTTTTTGAAAAAGCACGTTTTTTTGTCCATTTAAAATGACATCAAATTGATCAAAAATACAGTGTTAACATATTGTTAATTTTGTAAATGACTATTGTAGCTAGAAAAGGCAGATTTTTTTGTGGAATATCTACATAGGCATACAGAGGCCCATTATCAGCAACCATGTTCCAATGGCACGTTGTGTAGCTAATCCAGGTTTATCATTTTAAAAGGCTAATTGACCATTAGAAAACCCTTTTGCAATTATGTTAGCAAAGCTGAAAACTTGTGCTGGTTTAAAGAAGCAATAAAACTGGCCTTCTTTAGACTAGTTGAGTATCTGGAGTATCAGCATTTGTGGGTTCGATGACAGGCTCAAAATAGTCTCGTACAATAGATCTCGTACAACACTGTGTACTACTCCCTTCACAGAACAGCGCAAACTGGCTCTAACCAGAATAGAAAGAGGAGTGGGAGGCCCCAGTGCACAACTGACCAAGAGGACAAGTAAGAGTTTTCTAGTGATCAACTAGCCGTTTAAAATTAGAAACTTGGCTTAGCTAACACAACGTGCCATTGGAACACAGGAGTGATGGTTGCTGATAATGGGCCTCTGTACGCCTATGTAGATATTTCATAAAAATCTGCCGTTTCCAGCTACAATAGTAATTTACAACATTAACAATGTCTACACTATATTTCTGATCTAATTTATTTTAATGGACAACATTTTTGCTTTTCTTTAAAAAAAAAGGGGACATTTCTAAGTGACCCCAAACTTTTGAACGGTAGTGTGTATACAGTGAGGGAAAAAAGTATTTGATCCCCTGCTGATTTTGTACGTTTGCCCACTGACAAAGAAATGATCAGTCTATAATTTTAATGGTAGGTTTATTTGAACAGTGAGAGACAGAATAACAACAAAAAAATCCAGAAAAACGCATGTGAACATTTTTATAAATGGAATTTCATTTTAATGAGGGAAATAAGTATTTGACCCCCCTCTCAATCAGAAAGATTTCTGGCTCCCAGGTGTCTTTTATACAGGTAATGAGCTGAGATTAGGAGCACACTCTTAAAGGGAGTGCTCCTAATCTCAGTTTGTTACCTGTATAAAAGACACCTGTCCACAGAAGCAATCAATCAATCAGATTCCAAACTCTCCACCATGGCCGAGACCAAAGAGCTCTTCAAGGATGCCAGGGACAAGATTGTAGACCTACACAAGGCTGGAATTGGCTACAAGACCATCGCCAAGCAGCTTGGTGAGAAGGTGACAACAGTTGGTGAGATTATTCGCAAATGGAAGAAACACAAAAGAACTGTCAATCTCCCTCGGCCTGGGGCTCCATGCAAGATCTCACCTCGTGGAGTTGCAATGATCATGAGAACGGTGAGGAATCAGCCCAGAACTACATGGGAGGATCTTGTCAATGATCTCAAGGCAGCTGGGACCATAGTCACCAAGAAAACAATTGGTAACACACTATGCCGTGAAGGACTGAAATCCTGCAGTGCCCGCAAGGTCCCCCTGCTCAAGAAAGCACATATACAGTGGGGCAAAAAAGTATTTAGTCAGCCACCAATTGTGCAAGTTCTCTCACTTAAAAAGATGAGAGAGGCCTGTAATTTTCATCATAGGTACACTTCAACTATGACAGACAAAATGAGGAAAGAATATCCAGAAAATCACATTGTAGGATTTTTTATGAATTTATTTGCAAATTATGGTGGAAAATAAGTATTTGGTCACATACAAACAAGCAAGATTTCTGGCTCTCACAGACCTGTAACTTCTTCTTTGAGGCTCCTCTGTCCTCCACTCGTTACCTGTATTAATGGCACCTGTTTGAACTTGTTATCAGTATAAAAGACACCTGTCCACAACCTCAAACAGTCACACTCCAAACTCCACTATGGCCAAGACCAAAGAGCTGTCAAAGGACACCAGAAACAAAATTGTAGACCTGCACCAGGTTGGGAAGACTGAATCTGCAATAGGTAAGCAGCTTGGTTTGAAGAAATCAACTGTGGGAGCAATTATTAGGAAATGGAAGACATACAAGACCACTGATAATCTTCCTCGATCTGGGGCTCCACGCAAGATCTCACCCGTGGGGTCAAAATGATCACAAGAACGGTGAGCAAAAATCCCAGAACCACACGGGGGGACCTAGTGAATGACCTGCAGAGAGCTGGGACCAAAATAACAAAGCCTACCATCAGTAACACACTACGCCGCCAGGGACTCAAATCCTGCAGTGCCAGACGTGTCCCCCTGCTTAAGCCAGTACATGTTCAGGACCGTCTGAAGTTTGCTAGAGAGCATTTGGATGATCCAGATGAGGATTGGGAGAATGTCATATGGTCAGATGAAACCAAAATAGAACCTTTTGGTAAAAACTAAACTCGTCGTGTTTGGAGGACAAAGAATGCTGAGTTGCATCCAAAGAACACCATACCTACTGTGAAGCATGGGGGTGGAAACATCATGCTTTGGGGCTGTTTTTCTGCAAAGGGACCAGGACGACTGATCCGTGTAAAGGAAAGAATGAATGGGGCCATGTATCGTGAGATTTTGAGTGAAAACCTCCTTCCATCAGCAAGGGCATTGAAGATGAAACGTGGCTGGGTCTTTCAGCATGACAATGATCCCAAACACACCACCCGGGCAACGAAGGAGTGGCTTCGTAAGAAGCATTTCAAGGTCCTGGAGTGGCCTAGCCAGTCTCCAGATCTCAACCCCATAGAAAATCTTTGGAGGGAGTTGAAAGTCCGTGTTGCCCAGCAACAGCCCCAAAACATCACTGCTCTAGAGGAGATCTGCATGGAGGAATGGGCCAAAATACCAGCAACAGTGTGTGAAAACCTTGTGAAGACTTACAGAAAACATTTGACCTCTGTCATTGCCAACAAAGGGTATATAACAAAGTATTGAGATAAACTTTTGTTATTGACCAAATACTTATTTTCCACCAAAATCTGCAAATAAATAAATTAAAAATCCTACAATGTGATTTTCTGGATTTCTTTTTCTCATTTCGTCTGTCATAGTTGAAGTGTACCTATGATGAAAATTACAGGCCTCTCTCATCTTTTTAAGTTGGAGAACTTGCACAATTGGTGGCTGACTAAATACTTTTTTGCCCCACTGTACATGCCCGTCTGAAGTTTGCCAATAAACATTTGAATGATTCAGAGGACAACAGGGTGAAAGTGTTGTGGTCAGATGAGACCAAAATGGAGCTCTTTGGCATCAACTCAACTCGCTGTGTTTGGAGGAGGAGGAATGCTGCCTATGACCCCAAGGAAACCATCCCCACCGTCAAACATGGAGGTGGAAACAGGACAACTTCACCGCATCAAAGGGACGATGGACAGGGCCATGTACCGTCAAATCTTGGGTGAGAACCTCCTTCCCTCAGCCAGGGCATTGAAAATGGGTTGTGGATGGGTATTCCAGCATGACAATGACCCAAAACACACGGTCAAGGCAACAAAGGAGTGGCTCAAGAAGAAGCACATTAAGGTCCTGGAGTGGCCTAGCCAGTCTCCAGACCTTAATCCCATAGAAAATCTGTGGAGGGAGCTGAAGGTTCGAGTTGCCAAACGTCAGCCTCGAAACCTTAATGACTTGGAGAAGATCTGCAAAGAGGAGTGGGACAAAATCCCTCCTGAGATGTGTGCAAACCTGGTGGCCAACTACAAGAAACGTCTGACCTCTGTGATTGCCAACAAGGGTTTTGCCACCAAGTACTAAGTCATGTTTTGCAGAGGGTCAAATACTTATTTCCTCATTAAAATGCAATTCCACTTATAACATTTTTCACATGCGTTTTTCTGGATTTTTTTGTTGTTATTCTGTCTCTCACTGTTCAAATAAACCTACCATTAAAATGATAGACTGATCATTTCTTTGTCAGTGGGCAAACATACAAAATCAGCAGGGGATCAAATACTTTTTTCCTTCACTGTATATATTTTATTGCATACATACACACACATATATATCTATATATATAATTGCATGCGGTGCCATGTAGCCCAACTCACTGTTTGCGGGGCCTTGTTCCCACCTCTCTCCGTCTCTTTCAGTGCTTCTACTTTCCACTGTTTATGACGCTGGTCCACCTCACCATCGTCTTCTGTCTTTCTTCCCTGACCCGTTTGGCCATGCAATGCTGGACAGGGAAGCCTCGGGTTGTGGTGAACTGGACAGACTACCTCTCCAAGGTTGCCCCAGTCGGTGAGTGTGTGCGTCGCTACATACGATGGCAGATTTTTTTTTTAATGGCCAACTCTTTGCAGATATTAGAGGGATATTCATGCCAAACAGTTTGTTGAGTTGTTTCTGTTAGTGCAGATTACATGATTATAATCAACAACGGACTTCGGTCTACGTCACACAAGGCATAGTCAATCTGTGATAAGTAGCCACTACCTCCTATTTTCTTCTCTATTCTAATCTAGGCTGTCACTAATGTCAGATATAACTGTTACAAAATGTCTCTACTGTTGTCATGAATCAACATGGTCCAATGAATATGACCTAATGATATGTGATTTGTTTTTGACATTCAAAAGCATACAGTTGTTGACCACCTTCCTATCTCACCCTCACTGACTCTGTTAATAACATGAAATCCTTTGGTGCTGGGAATATAGCTGTATGCCATGGTGTGATCAACAGTCCTTCAAAATTAAAAAAGACACTCGCACATCTGAGTTATCTTTTTTCGCGGGTGCCATAGTAACAGTTGGATAAGATGAGGGGAAAAAGAGCGTATTAAATGTCAGTGATACTATCAAGAGCAGTGTGCGTGATCAACAGTCCTAAAAAGCTGTCTCTTTCAGCCATGGCAACAGCGCTAGACTTCGGACTGTCCAATTGGAGCTTCCTCTTCATCAGCATCAGCTTGTAAGTGTGTGTGTGTGTGTGTGTGTGTGTGTGTGTGTGTGTGTGTGTGTGTGTGTGTGTGTGTGTGTGTGTGTGTGTGTGTGTGTGTGTGTTTACTATGTATACCTACCTGACTTTGATCTGTGGTTTGCATGACCGTCACTGTTTTGCCTGGCATTAGAATGTGTCTTTGGCTCTCTCCTCCAGGTACACAATGACCAAGTCTTCTGTTGTGCTCTTCATCCTCTTCTTCTCATTGGTGTTTAAACTAGAGGAGCCGGTAGGTCACCTGAGATAGGATAACTGTTGTTGTTTCTTCTTGGTCATTGTTTATCCAGTATTATTCATGGGTGTTGCATGACACAAAACAGCTTAGGCTGGGATTCAATCTGATCTCGCTTTGTCCGCAAGGCACGTTTTTAAATACTACGTTCTTGCGTTCGCAGAGACCACATGCACGGTTAACGCTGAATATGTAAACGCTGCAAACGGCTCAATTAGAAATTACTTTCAAATGGTGCATTGTCCAAATCAGCGATTGGATTGAATCCCAGCCTTTGTGATAAAATGCCCCTTGTTGTTGCTGAATTTTGATGGAAATAAGTACAATGTTCTGTACTTATGTTAAAAATAGAACAGGTATTGAAGGCTAATAATGAGTCACACCCCTCCACTCATAATTTTTCTCATACAGCTCCTAGGTGTACAGTAGGAAGGGCCTCACATGGCCATTCTCATTAAATGCTTTACCCCCAACATTAATCTTTGTGATACCTGGCTCATTCATTACTACAAAGGCAGCAAGACCTGCCTTAATTGATGTCTCTGCATTTTCAAGCTTTTCATCTAGGCACTCAGTTTCCATTGTTAAATACCTGCCTAATTGATTTTCCAACAAGCTCTCCATCTCAACACTCACTTTTCAATGTTAAGAGCTATATGATTAAGTGAATGGATTTTATGCGTAGGAGGAAGTTCTATTTCCTTTGTGTATTTAAAGGGATAGTTTGGGATTTTTCAATAATAATTTAGCTAAGGGAGTTTTGTGAGAACCAATACCTTTATGTTCCATTACCTTTTATGTAAACGGTGAAAGAATCAATACATTAATCAATGCATCTATTTGAGTTTCTATGCACTTTGTGAAATGTCTGCATGTGGACAAAAGCAAGGCTTCTGTTCTGACCCTCCCCCCAAGTCCCCCTGTTTCTCCAGAACCCATACCTGATTGGCTTCTGTTCTGACCCTCCCCCCAAGTCCCCCTGTTTCTCCAGAACCCATACCTGATTGGCTTCTGTTCTGACCTCCCCAAATCCCCTGTTTCTCCAGAACCCATACCTGATCGGCTTCTGTTCAGACCCTCCCCCCAAGTCCCCCTGTTTCTCCAGAACCCATACCTGATCGGCTTCTGTTCTGACCCTCCCCCCAAATCCCCCTGTTTCTCCAGAACCCATACCTGATCGGCTTCTGTTCAGACCCTCATAAGTCGCTCTGTTTCTCCAGAACCCATACCTGATCGTGGTGGTCCTTCTGATAGCCAGCGGTCTGTTCATGTTCACCTTCAAGTCGGCCCAGTTTAACATGAAGGGCTTCATCATGGTACTGCTGGCATCGTTCATCGGCGGGATCCGGTGGACCCTCACGCAGGTCCTGATACAGAAAGCAGAGCTGGGTCAGTTACCACCTAATCTCAGGATTCCAAACCTAGGGAAACCGTGTATGTCGGAAACGTTGTTAATGTGGGAGGCAACCAGTCTGCTTATGGAAACTAGTTACAGACCGTCATTGTGTTGTTGTCTTTTGGAAGAATTGGCCTTTTACCCGCATATCGGACGATAATACAACAGATGGACGATAATTCAACAGATGGGATGAAAAAAGGGAATTTCTCATGTCATTATTGTCACAATGTATAAAATCAACATTTTGAAGCATAGTTTTTGGACAGTTGCTCTAATGGATGGCACTTAATTAATGGAGAAAAAAAGGACACTTTTTTTTTTTTATGTCCCCGCTTTAAAACAGTATAGCGGTAATTGTCCCCCCAAAAAGCATATCAGTCGTGTTGGGTCTTGGACTTGTCTTTTTATTCCCTCATTAGGCATTCAGTCCCGTAAACATCAGCCTCTTCCACATTCTACTCCACAGGGCTCCAGAACCCAATAGACACCATGTACCACCTACAGCCGCTGATGTTCATGGGCCTCCTCCCACTCTTCCTCTTCAATGAAGGTGAGGCTTTTACTATGCTCTCTAACCTGTTTATGATAGTCCATGCCTGCCAGTCTGGGCATGACATAGAGGCACTATTTGTGTGTCAGTGCTGAACGATTTCTCTCCGTCTGATTCTTTCGGCAGGACTGAGCCTGAGTACCTCAGAGAAGCTGTTCCGTGTGAATGAGCTCTCTCCCATACTCTACTCTCTGGCCACACTGAGTATAGGCGGGTCACTGGCCTTTGGCCTAAGCTTCTCAGAGTTCCTGCTAGTCTCAAAGACCTCCAGTCTCACTCTCTCCATAGCAGGGATCTTTAAGGTATGGAGGAAAACCCTGAATCCCCGAGCTGACAAGGTAAAAATCTGTCGTTCTGCCCCTGAACAAGGCAGTTAACCCACTCTTCCTAGGCCGTTCTTAACTGATTTGCCTAGTTAAATAAAGGTTAAATAAAACTAAAATATCACGTCACTCTCTCTGTAGCCTTCTGTACCAGGGTTTCTGTTCCGGAACAGTATAGATCACTTTTGTTCCTGTTTCTGATTCTGTTCCTTAAAAAATGTTGTTGTTTTCTGTTCTGTTCCCTGAACCGGTTCCACCCTTTGCTCTGCACACACCTGCTCCCTCACTTGAGTTGGTTATTTTCACATGTACCATCTCTCCCTCTGTCTCACAAACACTCCCGGTTTCACCTCCGCTACGCTCTTTAGTCAAAGTGTGTTTTCCATCTCTCCCTAATGTACACTCCCTGTCCCCTGTAGGAGGTGTGTACCCTGCTGCTGGCAGAAGGCCTGATGGGGGACAGGATGAGTGGCCTGAACTGGATGGGTTTCGCTGTCTGTGTGTCTGGTATCTCCTTACACGTGGGACTGAAAACCTACTATTCCAAAAGTAAGCTGTATGTGGTACCATACACTGTAAAATGAAAGCAAATTGTTGTCAATCTATTCTTGGTGTAGTCGGTATATGAGGTATGTTGTAATTGCTTGTTAATGAAGCCAGCTCTGCCGAGGTTAACAGAAAGGTACAGTATTTCAACTAGGTAGCCTTCACATACAGTAATTCTGTAATCTTTTTCTAATGTACTCCAGGTAAAGTTCACTCGTTGAGACTGCTGCCAATCAAAAACAGCCCAAACCTGGAACTACCATTATTACGTCAGCAGGAAGACGAGGGGGAGGAGACGGCTACTGAGGACGACGATGAAGAGCAGGAGATTCTACTCTGATTCAAACAAAATGGTGGACTGACTGTCATGTTCCAGGGAGGCCACGGAGGAACAGAAGGGAAGGATTCTTATGCTCTTCTACAGCCAACATTCTCTTCAGCCTTTGTTCAAAACCTATCGTGGAGTGTTACCACCAGTAAAATGGACAGACACCCTGAACTGTATCAAATGCATTTACTGTTGCTGTCAGTGATGTGAGTTTTAACCTTATAATATGTGAAGTGACCAAACCTCAGGTAACCTTAAAAAATGTGCACAATTATTCAGACCTTAATGAATCACTTCTTCACCGAAGTCTTTCACATAGCGGCACTCAGCGTGTGCTAAGTGGTGCTCACACCGGCTGGCCAACCATGTAATCACATTTCACGTCTCTTTCTCATGATGTGCACTGCTAGGCGCCAGCGCTTCCGCCACTTTTATTTGATTTTCTCATTTGGAATCTAATTTCATGTGGAGATACCTCGCTCTCATAAACCTGATTTAGTTGACTTAACTTATAAAACCTGTGGAGAGACCTCCCACTGAAACCTGATTGAGTTAACTTATAAAACCTGTGGTCATGTGAGCACTTCCTCAATTCCCCCAGGTAGACGGAGACACGACCAGTTACTGTGAGTTTGGATATGTGGTGACACTGACAACAGGGGCAGACTGGGATGAGAAATCGGCATGGGCAATTCTAACTCAAAGGCCCATTATTTTTCTTGTGGCCCCCACACCTGCCCATTTTTTTCCCCCTCGAGGCTCCCATTATTAAACAAATAATGAGCATTCTGTGCAAAACCCCCAATGTAGACAGTGGGTCATAGATGGACCAACCCATCTGTTATTTGCCCGAACTACCCTATGGCCAGTCTGCCTCTGACTGACAAAATCTGAGTTTGTAAGGGTTTGTAACCAGAGAACATGAATAAGAATGTTTACCTCTAAAAAATAAATAATATACTTTTTATTTGACTATTCACTTTAGCCTTTGCTATTTACTGCTGTCATTGGTGGTTTGGGTTTTGGTCCTGTACATGTTTATTTACTCTTGACTAAGCAATGTAAGAAAGTGCAGCTCAAGTTTCTACACAATTCATATTTTGTGCAAGAAATATTATTCAGGCTTACTCAGAAAACAAAACTTATTTACATTTACTTTCCTGGCTTTCATACACTAATCTGACAGTTGCCCCATTGTTTCCCAGGTAACTTGTTACATGCAGCCTGTCTGAAAAGGTTAACTGTGCCTCCTAATCTGCAGCGTGTAGTCTTACTGCTTCAACTAGTTAATTCACTGATGACAATATTCACCGGTAATGACAATAATGAGGAACTATGCTATCAACTACTGTCATAACCTTTGTTTTCTGGTCTCCAGGTTTCATCATGCCTCTTAACTGCCTCCGATCTCAAAGTCACCATTATTAGTCAGTTGTACAACCGAATGCGTCTTCCGCATTTAACCCAACCCCTCTGAATCAGAGAGGTGCGGGGGGCTGCCTTTAATCGACATCCACGTCTTCGGCGCCCGGGGAACAGTGGGTTAACTGCCTTGTTCAGGGGCAGAACGACAGATTTTTTACCTTGTCAGCTCGGGGATTTGAACTTGCAGCCCTCCGGTTACAAGTCCAACGCTCTAACCACTAGGCTACCTGCCGCGATCTGGCTTCCCAGTGTTGATGGGGCCTTACCTGGTGCTGCTACTCACCTCTACCAGTGTTGATGGGGCCTTACCTGGTGCTGCTACTCACCTCTACCAGTGTTGATGGGACCTTATCTGGTGCTGCTACTCACCTCTACCAGTGTTGATGGGACCTTATCTGGTGGTGCTACTCACCTCTACCAGTGTTGATGGGGCCTTACCTGGTGCTGCTACTCACCTCTACCAGTGTTGATGGGACCTTATCTGGTGCTGCTACTCACCTCTACCAGTGTTGATGGGACCTTATCTGGTGCTGCTACTCACCTCTACCAGTGTTGATGGAGCCTTACCTGGTGCTGCTACTCACCTCTACCAGTGTTGATGGGACCTTATCTGGTGCTGCTACTCACCTCTACCAGTGTTGATGGGGCCTTACCTGGTGCTGCTACTCACCTCTACCAGTGTTGATGGGGCCTTACCTGGTCCTGCTACTCACCTCTACCAGTGTTGATGGGGCCTTACCTGGTCCCAATCCTCCTCCTGCGGCTCACCTCTTGGGTTCACAGCCAATTATGGCGATGAGATGAAAACAAGAGACAGATTTGATTGGGGAAGGAGGAAGAGGGAGGGGAGGCTCCTTTTTCTTAACTAGAGGCCTGAAAACGTTTTACAACCTACTCAAAAACGTACAAAAAAAATGCACGTCCACAGATACACAGCCCTGCCAACACAGCTCAGTTGGTCTCTCACAACAAGGTATCACTGCAATAGACTTTCATGTTTTAAAGGTAGATTCAGCGTTATGACATAGATGCAGAAATTAAACTGCTTAGTGGGTCGATTTCCGCAATAACTAAGAGCATTGAAGTGCGAGGCTTAACTTCTCTTCTGTTTTGTTGCCTTGGCTACCAGGCAGTAACAGTGTGAAGTGAACCCATGCATATTAATGATGGGGGGGGGAAATTGATACAGTTACATATTGGGATATTATTTTTGACGATATATGGTATCATTTTGACAATATCGCAATATACTTTTTTGGTGCTAGTTGACTGTACCTGCACCAAAATTCCAGGGTTATTCCATCATAGCTTGTTCTCCATCTTTCTAAATAGGGAGCCGGTTGTTTTGAGCACTTCTATTTCCATGACTGACCAAAACTCGTTTTCTTATGGCTCTCTCGTCCCTCTGCAGCAGACATATGGTGAGCAATATATTTGGTTCATCTAATTGCAATTAAATCGCAGTATCGAATCGCAATTCATATCGTATCGGGCCCCAACAGTAAGTACAGTAAGTACAATAATATCATATCGTATCGGCACCTACAGTAAGTATTGTGATAATATCATATTGTGAGGTCCCTGGCAATTCCCAGCCCTAGCAAATGCGCAGATACTGTGTGAGAGAGAAGTCTTGCATCTCAATATCTGCAGTGCTGCTCGTGGAAACTTCATTTTGCTGAGTCTACCTTTTTAAGTGTCTAGTGTTGTGACTATGCTCTTGTCTGTGTACGCCACCATATCTGTGTCAATGACTGGTCATCTAAATATTCTCTCGTGATTGAATTATTTCAGCAAGTTTAGTTTCCTCTGTATAATTGTCTAATGTTGGTGGGACATATTACTCTATTTTAATGTTACTAATTAATCACTAAGATCAATAGTTTTTCTTGAGTATACGTTTAACAGAGCTGAGATTTACTTTGAAGTGCAAAGTGTAGCAATAAAGGTGCAGTCAGACATGGAAGATTGGAATGCTGTGAACCAAGAGGTTGGGAGTACAAATCCCAGCTGAGGACATGTTGAATAATAATTACTGTGTAAATGAACATGCGCAGCGTAAAAGTGTGTCATATGTACGTTGAAAACATTTTGTTAAAAAGCACTGTAACTTTTTTTTTAGATAAGATGCCAAATAATAATTTCTAGTTTAATGAACATGTGAGACAATTTTGAGCAAACGCATTAATACATTTTTGCCTACGTTTTAAAAAGTTGTAGCTAAGTTTGGGTAAAATATTTGTTGACGTAACACCTTGGCCAAGAAGTTGAGTAAACGTAAAAAAGCCTTTGGAACCAGCTACGGATTAATAATTAGTTGAAACAACTAGATTTTCTTTACAGTGTATTGTGTGCATGCGTGCGTGTGTGTGTGTGTGTGTGTCGGCTACACTGCAGGGCATCTGAAGCTGACAGTGCTACCTGAGGATCGGCTGCAGATGAAATGGGAGGAGGCAGATGGGCCGGTCCAGGGATACAAGGTCCGCGTGAGGACCATCTTAGGTTAGAGCCACTGCTGCGGACTGTGAGAGTGAGGAGAGTTGATTCTAACTAAGAGTTGGCACTGTTGGATCATTTGATTTAAAAGGCACAAACGTTTATAGAGGGCTTTAAGCATGAACAGTATAACTATCCAAAGTTCTGCTAAATAATTCTAGGTAAGTAGCTCAAATTATTTTCCATTGTTGCATTTATTTATTTTTGGCCTGTTTTTGAAGGATTCTACAGAACCCTACATTTATCCACTCAGCTTCCTGTGCTCTTCACAGTAAAGCTGCCGTCCATGCTGAACTCCATGCCCTCTGGAGCCAGAGCTGATTAAAGCCAGCCAACTATAACTACAACTACAACTTTCCTTTCTTGAAATTCTCATGTTATATGTCATAATTTGTTGGAAAACACTATTTCAGAAAATTATTTTGTCATAATGTCAGCTCTCTGTCTATAGGAATGTAGCCAACTACCCACTTTTTAACTTTTTCCTCTCTCTGACTTCAACATTGCTTCTGTCGTAACTGAATCCAGACAGGTCTGTAAGAGGATTGGTCAGAAACAGTATGCTGTAAAATAGACATGAAACATGCATGTCTAATCTGCAGCTCTCTGGAGAGAGGGAGATGAGGAGAGAGGGAGAACAGAGAAAGAGGAGGGGGGACCATTATGAAGAGGAGGAGAGGGGACCATTATGAAGAGGAGGAGAGGGGACCATTATGAAGAGGAGGAGAGGGGACCATTATGAAGAGGAGGAGAGGGGACCATTATGAAGAGGAGGAGAGGGGACCATTATGAAAGGGAGGAGAGGGGACCATTATGAAGGGGAGGAGAGGGGACCATTATGAAGGGGAGGAGAGGGGACCATTATGAAGGGGAGGAGAGGGGACCATTATGAAGGGGAGGAGAGGGGACCATTATGAAGGGGAGGAGAGGGGACCATTATGAAAGGGAGGAGAGGGGACCATTATGAAGAGGAGGAGAGGGGACCATTATGAAGGGGAGGAGTGTTTATCGATGTAATAGATACAGTATGTACCTTTTTTATGGAGTTTAATTTGGGAGATGGTAGCTCTTTAAACAACCTCTTCCGTGGTGCCCCAAATCCTAATGAGTTAATTGTTGCATGATTCCACACTGCCAAAGATGACTCTCTTTCCTCTGTTCTCTTCTCCCAATTCTATCCGCTGCCTTTGACACCGTGAACCATCAGATCCTCCTCTCCACCCTCTGGGTGTCTCAGGCTCTGCACACTCTTGGATTGCATGCTACAAGGCTGGTCGCTCCTACCAGGTGACGTGGAGAGGATCTGTGTCTGCACCACATACTCTCATTACGGGTGTCCCCCAGGGCTCGGTTCTAAGCCCTCTTCTCTTCTCTCTATACACCAAGTAACTCTGCCCCATCATATCCTCACATGGTCTCTCCTATCATTGCTATGTGGACAACACTCAACTACTTTTCTCCTTCCCCCTTCTGACACCCAGGTGGCGACACGCATCTCTGCGTGCCTGACAGATATCTCAGCTTGGATGTTGGCCCACCACCTCAACAAGATGGAGCTGCTCTTCCTCCCGGGGTGGGCCTGTACGCTCCAAGATTTCTCCATCACGGTTGACAATTTTACAGTGTCCCCCACCCAGAGTGCAAAGAACCTTGGCGTGACCCTGGAGGGCAGCTCCCGCTCAGCCCAGTCAAAGTTCTTCTCTGTTCTGGCATCCCAAAGGTGGAACCAGCTTCCCCCTGAAGCTAGGACAGCAGAGTCCCTGTCCTCTTCCGAAAACATCTGACATTTTCCCCCCCTGCTAGCATTGACTTTGTTGATACCTACTTTATTGAGGAAATATTTTCTTATTATGACTAAGATATGTAGTTGTCCCACCTAGCTATCTTAAGATGACTACAGTAACTGTAAGTCGCTCTGGATAAGAGAGTCTGCTAAATGACTAAAATGTAAATGCATTGATACACTACATGTGTGGACACGTGCTCGTTGAACATCTCATTCCAAAATACTGGGCATTAATATGGAGTTGCACCCCCCTTTGCTGCTATAACAGCCTCCACTCTTCTGGGAAGGCTTTCTACTAGATGTTTGAACATTGCTGCAATTCAGCCACAAGAGCATTAGTGAGGTTGGGCACTGATGTTGGGCAGTTAAGCATTCCAATTCATCCCAAAGGTGTTCGAAGGGTTGAGGTCAGGGCTCTGTGCAGGCCAGTCAAGTTCTTCCACACTGATCTTGACAAACCATTTCTGTATAGACCAAGCTTTGTGCATGGAGGCATTGTCATACTGAAACAGGAAAGGGGCTTCCCCAAACTGTTGCCACAAAGATGGAAGCACAGAATCGTCAAGAATGTCATTGTATGCTGTAGCGTTAAGATTTCTATTCACTGGAACTAAGGAGCCTAGCCCGAACCATGAAAAACACTTACAGTTGACCCTCTATCAGGGCAGAAATTTGGCAAACTGACTTGTTGGAAGGTGACATCCTATGAAGGTGCCACGTTGAAAGTCACTGGGCTCTTCAGTACGGGCCATTCTACTGCCAATGTTTGTCTATGGAGATTGCGTGGCGGTGTGCTCGATTTTATAAACCTGTCAGTGTAACCGGTGTGAAATGGCTAGTTAGCTAGTGGGGTGCGTGCTAACAGCATTCTAATCGGTGACGTAACTCGCTCTGAGTTGTTCCCCTTGCTCTGCAAGGGCCGCGGCTTTTGTGGAGCGATGGGTAACAATGCTTAGTGGGTGTCTGTTGTTGATGTGTGCAGAGGGTCCCTGGTTCGAGCCCAGGTAGGGGCGAAGAGAGGGACGGAAGCTAAACTGTTACATCAGCAATGGGTTTGGCTGAAATAGCCAAATCCACTAATTTGAAGGTGTGTCCACATACTTTTGTTGATGTAGTGTATCCCTGTCCTCCAGAGATGCCCCAGCTGGAGGTGATAAACTGTCTGTCTGATGTGTTGATATCTCTGTCCTCCAGAGATGCCCCAGCTGGAGGTGATAAACTGTCTGTCTGATGTGTTGATATCTCTGTCCTCCAGAGGTGCCCCAGCCACAGGTGATGCTGATGACCACACACGTCCGGGCCACAGTGGCGGGTCTAGTTATAGGTGTAGTTAAAAAAGGAAGCAAGACTATTAGGGCTGGGAATAGCAAAGCCTCACGATACGATATCACCATACTTAGGTGCTAATATATGTATTGCGATGTTCACGATTCTATATGTACTGCAATTGTATTGTGATTTGATGTTCCAAACATATTGCTCACTATTTGTCTGCTGCGGAAAGACGAGTGTGAGCATGAGAAAATTTGTTTCAATCAGTCATGGAAATAAAAGTACTGAAAACAAGTTGGCTCACTATTTTGATGTGGCCAGGGCAATACATTGCAATGTCTGTACTGTGAGACGCCTAAGACAGCGCTACAGGGAGACAGGACGGACAGCTGATCGTCCTCGCAGTGGCAGACCACGTGTAACAACACCTGCACAGGATCAGTACATCCGAACATCACCTGCGGGACAGGTACAGGATGGCAACAATAACTGCACGAGTTCCACCAGGAATGCACAATCACTCAGACTGTCCTCAATAGGCTGAGAGACGCTGGACTGAGGGCTTGTAGGCCTGTTGTAAGGCAGGTCCTCACCAGACAGCACCGGCAACAACGTCGCCTATGGGCACAAACCCACCGTCGCTGGACCAGACAGGACTGGCAAAAAGTGCTCTTCACTGACGAGTTGTGGTTTTGATGGTCTGATTCACGTTTATCGTCGAAGGAATGAGCGTTACACCGAGGCCTGTACTCTGGAGCGGGATCGATTGGGAGGTGGATGGTCTGTCATGGTCTGGGGCGGTGTGTCACAGCATCATCAGACTGAGCTTGTTGTCATTGCAGGCATTCTCAACGCTGTGCGTTACAGGGAAGACATCCTCCTCCCTCATGTGGTACCCTTCCTGCAGGCTCATCCTGACATGACCCTCCAGCATGACAGTGCCACCAGCCATACTGCTTGTTCTGTGCGTGATTTCCTGCAAGACCGGAATGTCAGTGTTCTGCCATGGCCAGCGAAGAGCCCGGATCTCAATCCCATTGAGCACGTCTAGGACCTGTTGCTCCTAATATGTCCCCTTTGTTCAGGGACACATTATTCCATTTCTGTTAGTCACATGTCTGTGGAACTTGTTCAGTTCATGTCTCAGTTGTTGAATCTTGTTATGTTCATACAAATATTGTTAAGTTTGCTGAAAATAAACGCAGTTGACAGTGAGAGGACGTTTTCAATTATCTGTAAGGTCTCTGTCGATCAGTAATTTCAATGCTAGGGAGGTTTTCCAATGCCTCGCAAAGAAGGGCACCTATTGGTAGATGGCTAAGAAAAAGCAGACATTGAATATCCTTTTGAGCATGGTGAAGTTATTAAATACACTGGGAGTATCAATACCCCCAGTTACTACAAAGACACAGGCGTCCTTCCTAACACAGTTGCCGGAGAGGAAGGAAATCGCTCAGAGATTTCACCATGAGGCCAATGGTGACTTTAAAGCAGTTACAGAATTTAATGGCTGTGATATGAGAAAACTGAGGATGGATCAACAACATTGTAGGTACTCCACAATACTAACCTAATTGACAGAGTGAAAAGAAGAAAGTCTGTACAGAATAAAACATATTCCTAAACATGCAAGGCACTAAAATAAAACTGCAAAAAAAGTGGCAAAGCAATTCACTTTTTGTCCTTGTTTGGTGCCAATCCAACACAACACATCACTGAATACCACTGTCACGCCCTGATCTGTTTCACCTGTCTTTGTGATTGTCTCCACCCACCTCCAGGTATCACCTGTTTTCCTTTAGTCCCCGGTGTATTTATCCCTGTGTTTCCTGTCTCTGTACCAGTTTGTCTTGTTTTTCCAAGTCAACCAGCATTTTTCCTAGCTCCTATTTTTCCCAGTCTCTGTTTTGTCCTAGCCCTCCTGGTTTTTGACCCTTGCCTGTCCTGACGCCGAATCCGCCTGCCTGACCACTCTGCTTGTTCTGACCTTGAGCCTGCCTATCCCCTTGTACTGTTTGGACTTGGACCTGATCATTGAACCCCTGCCTGTCCTAACCTTTAGCCTGCCTATCGCCTGGTGCTGTTAGGACTCTGACCTGGTTTATGAACTCTCGCCTGTCCACAACCTGCCTTTTGCCTACCCCTTTTTGTTATAATAAATATTGGAGCTCAACCATCTGCCTCCTGTGTCTGCATTTGGGTCTCGCCTTGTGCCCTTATAACCACTCTATAGATTGTTGTGTCTTTGGCATCATTAAAAGTGAAGACTGTTATTTTATCAAATCAATTCTCTGTAATTATTATTACGTGATTAAACTAATCATGTAAATGTAATTAACTAGGAAGTCGGGGGCACCAAGGAAAATCTTCAGATTACAATTTTCCTAATATAACTCTTCAGATATTTTAATATGTGATCAGTTAGTCTTCTAATTAATGAATTATTCTTTACCTCACGTTTGTCTCATTCCAAACGTCTTAAATTGTTGGTTATCTGCACGAACCCAGCCTTTACTATGAATCATCTATACACCAATTTTCTTAATCATTTATTTACTAACTAACTAAATAAATAATCACAGAAATGCATACACAAACAACAGTATAAGGATAGGGAAGATTCCCTAGTGGGCTAAACCGATATGACGGCTTGCTGGACGAAGGGAAGTGGGTGTGGACTGAGAACAGGCGGGAAAGATAAAAGGAATCACTACACAGTTGATAATTATATTAATTGAAATGCTAATCCGAAGCACATGAACGCTCACTAATTTGGGAATAATTCAATCAATATATGTTTACGCTCAGTGTGTCGTCGTGATCTCTGTTGGAATCGTCAGTCCGTCTGTTGGAGAGTTCATCCGAGTCTCTCTCGGTGCTTCCCTGAAGATCAAAGTATTTCGTGGTTAGAATGGATACTTCAGAGTACCATTCAGAAATGTTCTCATAGAATGTTTCGGGGGTTGTCGGCATTCACAATCCCAGGTTTACATAATTTCTAGCTGCAGACTAGTAATTAGTATCTAAGATTTGCTCTTATTCTGTAGGGATCAATAGTCTCAGAGTTTAACCATTTCCCGTTGTGTAGCCAATGCTCCACGTGGTATGGTTAGGAATTCAACAACCATTGCAACCTTATACTGAGGTTTTTGTGGTCTGAAGAGGATTTCATCAGGAGGGAGTTTTATTCGTAACAATAGAAAAGGCGTTTCTATGATCCCAGATCATGTCTGCGCTCACAGGGGTGGGCCAATGACTTAGTTAAACTTTAAAGGGAATACAATTCTCTCACATTAAAGGTTTAACATCACATTACATCATTTCACAAATTGTTTCATCTTTACTCATTCATTTTATACAAGAATTAGATGCAACCCTCATAATTGAGAAATGTACACATTCAGAGATATAGTTATGTGTGTTTCCTGTCCTCTGAGGTCACCAAATGAAACACACTCATCATACCCGTCCCTTAAGTGTCCACGGACCATTTTATTTCAAATTCCCGTTTTGGGGATTTAGGAGTTAGCCATGTGAAATCCTTTGTTCTCTCTGTGTCTCTCTTTCTCTATGGCCAGGAGGAGAGAGTCTCCGACAGGAATTTATGACCTGACCTGAGAACAGAACCTGGGTGTAGGAGAGAGAGAGAGAGGGGGCATCTCTACCCAGAAAGGGCCACGTCATGACAATATTTTCAAGCATAGTGGTGGCTGCATCATGTTATGTGTATGCTTGTCATCGTTAAGGACAGGAGGGTTTTTCAGGATAAAAAATAACACGGAATAGAGCTAAGCACAGGCAAAATCTCAGTCTGCTTTCCAGACACTGGGAGATTAATTCACATTTCAGAAGGATAATAACCTAAAACCCAAGGCCAAATCCACGCTGGAGTTGCTTACCAAGAAGACAATGAATGATCCTGAGTGGCCGAATTACAGTTTTGACTTAAATCTGCTTGAAAATCTATGGCAAGACTTTAAAATGGTTGTCTAGAAACGATCAATTACCGATTTGACAGAGCTTGAAGAATGCTGAAAATAATAATCGGCAAATATTGTACAATTCAGGTGTGCAAAGCTCTTAAAACCTTACCTAGACAGACTGTAATCACTGCCACAGGTGATTATAACATGTATTGACTC
Organism: Brachymystax lenok tsinlingensis; assembly: GCA_030435695.1. NCBI lineage: Eukaryota > Metazoa > Chordata > Actinopteri > Salmoniformes > Salmonidae > Brachymystax > Brachymystax lenok. The sequence goes on from CM059803.1 coordinate 36,229,166, forward strand.
AGTGGTGTGAAAAATCGAATAGAAATGTATTGGTCACATACACATGCTAAGCAGATATTGCGAATGTAGAGAAATGCTTGTGCTTCTAGTTCCGACAGTGCAGCAATATCTAACATGTAATCTAACAATTCCAATCTAACAATTCCAACAAGGGAGAGATACAGAGATAATGAGATGTCTATAACAGCACATAGAATCAGATCAGAACTTTTTCTCTGAATCTCAGGCAGGTAAACTAGTGATCACAAAGCAACTGTTATTTTCTGTTAGGTGACAAAATGTATTATGCCTGTGTGTTAGAATAATTAGCCTTTATAGACCCACATCTGGCTCTCAGTTGTCATTACATTTACACCATATTTTTTCCCAGTCAGTTAGGAATTTCGGAATACTTGTGTGCCTTTGACATTTTAAGGAGTGTGTGAACCATTCAGTCTCATTCCATTACTATTCCATGAAACCACAGTCACACACACACATACACAGCCACCTATCTTTCATAATATGAATGGTCCACTGGTCTCGGAGTCATCGCCAGAAGTTTTACAGGTGATATTGCAAAATCAAATCAAATCAAATTTATTTATAAAGCCCCCCTTACATCAGCTGATGTCACAGAGTGCTGTACAGAAACCCAGCCTAAAACCCCAAACAGCAAGCAATGCAGGTGTAAAAGCACGGTGGCTAGGAAAAACTCCCTAGAAGGCCAAAACCTAGGAAGAAACCTAGAGAGGAACCAGGCTGTGAGGGGTGGCCAGTCCTCTTCTGGCTGTGCCGGGTGCAGATTATAACAGAACATGGACAAGATTTTAAAATGTTCATAAAACAGGCAGAACAGGCAGAGAGAGAGAGAGAGAGAGAGAGAGAGAGAGAGAGAGAGAGAGAGAGAGAAAAAAAAGAAAGAAAGAAAGAGAGAGATAATTAGAGAGAGCATACTTAAATTGCACAGGACACCAGATAAGAGAAGAAATACTCCAGATATAACAGACGGACCCTAGCCCCCCGACACAAACTACTGCAGCATAAATACTGGGGGCTGAGACAGGAGGGGTCGGGAGACACTGTGGCCCCGTCCGACGAAACCCCCGGACAGGGCCAAACAGGCAGGATATAACCCCACCCACTCTGCCGAAGCACAGCCCCCACACCACTAGAGGGATATCTTCAACCACCAACTTACCATCCTGAGACAAGGCCGAGTGTAGCCCACAAGATCTCCGCCACGGCACCAGAAGCCAGTGACTCAGCCCCTGTAATAGGGTTAGAGGCAGAGAATCCCAGTGGAGGGGAACCGGCCAGGCAAAGACACCAAGGGTGGTTTGTTGCTCCAGTGCCTTTCCGTTCACCTTCACACTCCTGGGCCAGACTACACTCAGTCATAGGACCTACTGAAGAGATGAGTCTTCAATAAAGACTTAAAGGTTGAGACCGAGTCTGCGTCTCTCACATGGATAGGCAGACTATTCCATAAAAATGGAGCTCTATAGGAAAAAGCCCTGCCTCCAGCTGTTTGCTTAGAAATTCTAGGGACAGTAAGGAGGCCTGCGTCTTGTGACCGTAGCGTACGTGTAGGTATGTACGGCATGACCAAATCAGAAAGATAGGTAGGAGCAAGCCCATGTAATGCTTTGTAGGTTAGCAGTAAAACCTTGAAATCAGCCCTTTCCTTAACAGGAAGCCAGTGTAGAGAGGCTAGTACTGGAGTAATATGATCAAATTTTGGGGTTCTAGTCAAGATTCTAGCAGCCGTGTTTAGCACTAACTGAAGTTTATTTAGTGCTTTATCCGGATAGCCGGAAAATAAAGCATTGCAGTAGTCTAACCTAGAAGTTACAAACGCATGGATTAACTTTTCTGCATCGTTTTTGGACAGAAAGTTTCTGATTTTTACAATGTTACGTAAATGAATGTTTATTGTTGTTTATTGTTGTTGCCAGGCTTTCAGGGATAGTGGGTTACTGTGTTGAGAGAAGCGTGTTAGGACAAGTCAGACTGTGGTGTTGACTGGAAAACACCTAGCTGTCATTCAAGAAGGATCTTGGTCCAGGAGCTCCTTCCTGGCCTCTCTTTCTGGCCTCAAACCCCCCAGCCCCATTTGTTATTTCCTTGAAAATGCCACCCTCAATTTACTGTTGCACTTACCATTTTCTACGGGAAACATTTGCCTTTGGAAACATTTGCCTTTTTCATTGTGGTTCATATGTGCTGGCATTTCTTTTTTTGTGAAGCTCAGCATTAAACAATTATTGCATATTTACGAGTCTAGAATGTATATTTCCTAGTATAGAATGTATATTTGCTTATCTAGAATGTATATATTCTAGTCCAGAATGTTGTCAGGAATTCGGGGAATGCTGTTTAAAGCCAAGGTTGACCTCAGTGGGCTTTACCAAATTCACCTGTAATGGCGCCGACAGAGAGGGCTGCCGTGCTTCTTGCTCTTAGGAAACTTTGCAGTATTTAGTTTTTTTGATGTGTTATTTCTTACGTTATTAGCCTGGGAAGAACTATTGGATATCAGGGTGGAGGTAATTCACCAGCACTACCAATATCACGACCAGAAATGCGACTTTCCCTAATTGGATCCTTTGTTTGTAGCCCCCAGGGCAACTGAACTGATTCCAGAGGCCGAACCAAAACAACGCCAGCAGAGGAGAGGTACTCCTGGAGGGCACACCACCCACCACTTCTGAGTATATTACTCGCTAATGTTCAGTCTCTAATACAGTTGACGAGCTCAAGGCAAGGATTTCTTTCCAGAGAGACTTCAGGGATTGTAACATACTCTGTTTCACGGAAACATGGCTCTCTTGGGATAATCTGTCTGAGTCGGATCAGCAGTTTGGTTCGCAGACAGGAATAAATATCTTTCCTGGAAGAAGAAGGGCATGATTAATGACTCATGGTGTGATTGTGATAACATACAGGAACTCAAGTCCTTTTGTTCACCCAACCTAGAATACCTCACAATCAAATGGCGACTGTATTACCTCCCTAGATAATTATCTTTGGTTATAGTCACAGCCGTGTATATCCCCCCTCAAGCCGATACCACAACGGCCCTTGAAGAAATTCACTGGACTTTATGCAAACTGGAAACCACATATCTTGAGGCCGCATTTATTGTAGCTGGGGATTTTAACAAAGCAAATTTGAGGAAAAGGCTCTAACAACACATTGACTGTAGTACTCGCGCTGCTAAAACACTCAACCACTGCTACTCCAACTTCCAGGATGCCTACAAGGGCCTCCCCCGCCTTCCTTTCGGCAAATCAGACCACAACTCCATTTTGCTCATCCCTTCCTATAGGTAGAAACTCAATCAGGAAGTACCCGTGCTAAGGTCTATTCATCGGAATCGACGCTTCAAGATTGCTTTGATCACGCGGACTGGGATATGTTCCGGGTAGCCGCCAAGAATAATATTGACGCATATACTGATACGGTGACTGAGTTTATCAGGAAGTGTATAGGAGATGTTGTACCCACTGTGACTATTAAAACCTACCCAAACCCGAAACCGTGGATAGATGGACGCATTCACGCAAAACTGAAAGCGCAAACCATCACATTTAACCATGGCAAGGTGACTGGAAATATGGTTGAATACAAACAGTGTAATTATTCCCTCCGTAAGGCAATCAAACAGGCAAACGTCAGTACAGAGAAAGTGGAGTCGCAATTCAACGGCTCAGACACGAGACGTATGTTGCAGGGTCTACAGACAATCACAGGCTACAAAGGCAAAACCAGCCATGTTGCGGACACCGACGTCTTCCTTCCGGACAAGCTAAACATCTTCTTCGCCCGCTTTGAGGATAACACACTGCCACCGACGCGGCCCCCTACCAAGGACTGTGGGCTCTCCCTCTCCGTGGCCGACATGAGTAAGACATTTAAACGTGTTAACCCTCGCAAGGCTGCCGGCCCAGATGGCATCCCTAGCTGCGTCCTCAGAGCTCACGCAGACCAGCTGGCTGGAGTGTTTACGAGAAAATTAAATCTCTCTCTATCCCAGTCTACTGTCCCCACATGCTTCAAGATGTCCCCCATTGTTCCTGTACACAAGAAAGCAAAGGTAACTGAACTAAATGACTCGCCCCTTAACACTCACTTCTGTCATCATGAAGTACATCAAGAGACTAGTCAAGGATCATATCACCTCTACCTTACCTGACACCCTAGACCCACTTCAATTTGCTTACCACCCCAATACATCCACAGACTATGCAATCACCATCACACTGCACACTGCCCTATCCCATCTGGACAAGAGGAATACCTATGTAAGAATGCTGTTCATTGACTATAGCTCAGCATTCAACACCATAGAACCCATTAAACTTGAGGCCCTGGGTCTGAACCCCACCCTGTGCCACTCGGTCCTGTACTTCCTGAAGGGCCATCCCCAGGTGGTGAAGGTAGGAAAAAACACCTCCACTTTGCTGATACTCAACACTGGGGCCCCACAAGGGTGCGTGATCAGCCCCCTCCTGTACTCCCTGTTCACCCAAGACTGCATGGCCTCGCAAGCCTCCAACTCAATCATCAAGTTTGCAGACGACACAACAGTAGTAAGCCTGATTACCAACAATAACGAGACAGCCTACAGGGAAGAGGTGAGGGCCCTGGAAGTGTGGTGCCAGGAAAATAACCTCTTACCCAACGTCAACATCAACAAAGGAGTTGATGTTGGACTCCTGGAAACAGCAGAGTGAGCACCTCCCTATCCACATCGACAGGACCGCAGTGGAGAATGTAGAAAGCTTCAGGTTCCTCAGCGTATATATCACTGACAAACTGAAATGGTCCACCCACACAGACAGTGTGGTGAAGAAGGTGCAACAGCACCTCTTCAACCTCAGGAGGCTGAAGAAATTTGGCTTGGCACCTAAAACCCTCACAAACTTTTACAGATGCACAATTGAGAGCATCCTGTCGGGCTCTATTACTGCCTGGTACGGCAACTGCACCGCCTGTAACCGAAGGTCTCTCCAGAGGGTGGTGCGGTCTGCCCAACACATCACCAGGGGGAAACTACCTGCCCTCCAGGACACCTACAGCACCCAATGTCACAGGAATGCCAAAAATATAATCAAGGACAACAACCACCCGAGTCACTGCCTGTTCACCCCCCTTTCATCCAGAAGGCGAGGTCAGTACAGGTGCATCAAACCTGGGGCAGAGAGACTGTTAAATTCTGTTAAATAGCCATCACTAGCACATTAGAGGCTGCTGCCCTATATACATAGACTTGGAATCACTGGCCACTTTAATAATGGAACACTAGTCACTTTAATAATGTTTACATATTTTACATTACTCATCTCATATGGATATACTGTATTCTATCATATTCTACTGTATCTAAGTCTATGCCGTTCTGACATTGCTCGCCAAATATTTCTATATTCTTAATTCCATTCCTTAACTTTAGATTTGTGTATCGTTGTGAAATTGTTCGATATTACTGTACTGTTAGAGCTAGAAACAGAATAATTTCGCTATACCTGAAATAACATCTGCTAAACACGTGTATCTGACAAATAACATTTTATTTTATTTTGATTTGATTTGTTATATCCTGGTCTAGAATGTATATTTCCTAGTCTAGAATGTATATTTGCTAGTCTAGAATGTATATTTGCTAGTCTAGAATGTGTATTTGTAGGTCTAGAATGTATATGTGTAAGTCTAGAATGTATACATCCTAGTCTAGAATGTATACTGAACAAAAATGTAAACGCAACATGTAATGTGTTGGTCCCATGTTTCATGAGCTGAAATAAAAGTTCCAAGAAATTGTCCATATACACAAAAAGCTTATTTCTCTCAAATGTTATGAGCATTTCTCCTTTGCCAAGATAATCCATCCACCTGACAGGTGTGGCATATCAAGAAGCTGATTAAACTGCATGATCATTACACAAGTGCACCCTGTGCTGGGGGCAATAAAAGGCTACTCTAAAATGTGCAGTTTTGTCACAAAAAAATACAATTCCACAGATGTCTGTGGAAGGACAGTTTTGAAGGACTGTCCAATTGGCATGCTGACTGCAGTAAAGTACACAAGAGCTGTTGGTAGAAAATGTTAATTCCTCTACCATAAGCCACCTCCAAGAGCATTTTAGAGAATCTGTCAGTACGTCGAAACAGCCTCACAATGGCAGACCACGTGTAACCACGCCAGCCCAGGACCTACATATCCGGTTTCTTCACCTGCAGGATCATCTGAGACCAGCCACCCAGACAGCTGATTAAACTGTGGAGTATTTCTGTCTGTAATGTAGGGGGTGGGTCCCAAAGACCCTCCCCATTATTGATTAAGGGGACCTTATGATGCATATGTTTTGCTGCAGGCCTTATAATACGATACTGTTGCTATGTGTCTAAAAACTCTGCCGCTATATGTTGCATAAGATATCTATATTAGTCTTTGTGGTTAAGCCCTGGCTGTTGTGAGAGTGTGCTTGCAGGCTGGGTCTGAGTCAGACTGAAACTAGATAAAGAGAAGTAACCACTGTCTGGTTTTAATATGTTTATCTTCTGAAACAGTGGAAATTCTAATAAATTCAGAGAAGCTACGGTACTAGGTTGCCTTAAAAGGTAACCTCAGCTTATTGATACACACATACAGTGGGGAAAAAAAGTATTTAGTCAGCCACCAATTGTGCAAGTTCTCTCACTTAAAAAAGATGAGAGAGGCCTGTAATTTTCATCATAGGTACACTTCAACTATGACAGACAAAATGAGGGAAAAAAAAAATCCAGAAAATCACATTGTAGGATTTTTAATGAATTTATTTGCAAATTATGGTGGAAAATAAGTATTTGGTCACATACAAACAAGCAAGATTTCTGGCTCTCACAGACCTGTAACTTCTTCTTTAAGAGGCTCCTCTGTCCTCCACTCGTTACCTGTATTAATGGCACCTGTTTGAACTTGTTATCAGTACAAAAGACACATGTCCACAACCTCAAACAGTCACACTCCAAACTCCACTATGGCCAAGACCAAAGAGCTGTCAAAGGACACCAGAAACAAAATTGTAGACCTGCACCAGGTTGGGAAGATTGAATCTGCAATAGGTAAGCAGCTTGGTTTGAAGAAATCAACTGTGGGAGCAATTATTAGGAAATGGAAGACATACAAGACCACTGATAATCTTCCTCGATCTGGGGCTCCACGCAAGATCTCACCCCGTGGGGTCAAAATGATCACAAGAACGGTGAGCAAAAATCCCAGAACCACACGGGGGGACCTAGTGAATGACCTGCAGAGAGCTGGGACCAAAGTAACAAAGCCTACCATCAGCAAGGGCATTGAAGATGAAACGTGGCTGGGTCTTTCAGCATGACAATGATCCCAAACACACCGCCCGGGCAACGAAGGTTGTGGCTTCGTAAGAAGCATTTCAAGGTCCTGGAGTGGCCTAGCCAGTCTCCAGATCTCAACCCCATAGAAAATCTTTGGAGGGAGTTGAAAGTCCGTGTTGCCCAGCGACAGCCCCAAAATATCTAGAGGAGATCTGCATGGAGGAATGGGCCAAAATACCAGCAACAGTGTGTGAAAACCTTGTGAAGACTTACAGAAAACGTTTGACCTCTGTCATTGCCAACAAAGGGTATATAACAAAGTATTGAGATAAACTTTTGTTATTGACCAAATACTTATATTTTCCACCATAGTTTGCAAATAAATAAATTAAAAATTCTACAATGTGATTTTCTGGATTTCTTTTTCTCATTTCGTCTGTCATAGTTGAAATGTACCTATGATGAAAATTTCAGGCCTCTCTCATCTTTTTAAGTTGGAGAACTTGCACAATTGGTGGCTGACTAAATACTTTTTTGCCCCACTGTACATTGACGTAGGCGATCATACCACTAGGGAGTGATCACATGTATATAATCAGCTGTGCCCTTAGCTGGGGTGCAGAACTTACTCGGAAACATGTGTGCTATGTTCCTGATTGTCAACTTCTGTCGGCAAATGCATTAATAAAGGTTTTGATTGATTTACTTAAAGAAGATATTGTCTGACTTCTGATTTCACCAATAAGCCAAAGATTGACTAGGGACAAGGAACCTACCCCAACAGTAATAAAGCCCTTTTTGGGGGAAAAACTAATTCTGATTGGCTGGGCCTGGCTCCCCAGTGGTTGGGCATGGCTCTCAAGTGGGTGGGCCTATGCCCTCCCAGGCCCACCCATGGCTGCCCCCCTGCACAGTCATGTGAAATCCATAGATTATGGCCTAATGAATTTATTTAAATTGACTGATTTCCCTATATGGACTGTAACGCAGTAAAACGTTGAAAACGTTGCATTCTGTTCCTTTAGAGCTCCCAACCACTCCAGAAACAATTAGCCAGAATAACGACTTGGTGACAGAGAAGACTCTCAAAGAGAAGGGAAAGAATGAGAAAGATCGCTGGACAATAAGGAGGAGCAGGGGACAACCAGCAGAGGATGAGAACACAGACAGGGAGAAACTCAGGAAGACGATCCCCACCCAGCCTGTCACAGGTACACTGACTCCTACACCACCCCTCAGGAAACGCCAGCCTTCACTTCGTAAAAACACAATTATTATTACTTTCCCAAGATGTACAAGGTAAAATGTTTTTTCTGTGATGTAAGTGAAGTACACTCTTCAGTGGCTTTAGTATACATACTCACTTTTGGCGACAAAGGATCAAGTTGAGTCCTAGAAGAGGAGTGAGGGTCTTACTGTGTCATCCTCAGCACTTCAATCGTTATTCTATTGAGCGGCTATTTCAGATCTGAGGACACGTGTTACCTAAGGAGGGGAGCTCAGAGAGGGCAGGGGAATGATAGGGCCTCCTATAAAAGTCTATAAGTGTTTGGTTTTAAATATACTTAAGTATCAAAAGTACAAGTATAAATCCTTTCAAATTCCTTATATTAGGTAAAGCAGACTGCCACATTTTCTAGTGTTTTTGTTCTTGCCAGGGGCACGCTCCAGCACTCAGACATAATTTACAAACAAACAATGTGTTTAGTGAATCCGCCAAATCAGAGGCAGTAGGGATGACCAGGGATGCTCTCTTGATAAGTGTGAGAAGTCAACTATTTTCCTGTCCTGCTAAGCATTCAAAAGGTAACGAGTACTCAAATGTTAATAGTAAAATAAAGTACAGATACCCGAAATACTTATAGTATTTTTACTTAGGTACTACTTAAGTGCTTTACACCACTGCACACACACACAGCAAATTAATTTAACTTAGTGACAACCGATATCACACTGTGCCATATTCAAAACACTACTATTGTTGTGGAAAATATTGAGTCAAATATTTACACAGATACCGGAACTTGTGAATTCAATTTAGACTTTAATAACACGGATTAAAGCCGAGCCTCTCCAAGGAAAGAGACTGACTCCCTTATCACAGAGCTCTGCCTTTATAGTATTTTGTTCTTGCATAACGTATAGAATCACTCCTTGTATGTTCATGAACTACTCCCATTGGCCCTATAGTAATCACATTATCTGTACATAGCACATATAGTCACTCCTTGTCTATTCATGAACAACTGCCATTGGCCCTGCTATACAATGATCTTCCTCTCAGTTCTTTGCTTGTTAACGCCCACATCAGACAACTGTCTAGGTTATAATGGTAGCTCTAATGGTGGCTGAGCCCTGGTCCTATATGTTCCATTCCTTATATAGCCATTCTGTCTCAGCACTTAACACGTTTAAATGTTTTACTCACGTTGGCTGCGGTGAAGGAGAGCCCGCAGGTTTTGGTAGCTAGCCTGGTCAGTGGCACTGTATTGTCCTCAAAGCGAGCAAAGAAGTTGTTTAGCTTGTCTGGGAGCAAGACATCGGTGTCCGCAGTTTTCTTTTTGTAGTCCGTAATTGACTGTAGACCCTGCCACATACGTATCGTGTCTGAGCCATTGAATTGTGACTCTAATTCAATTCAAATCAAATCAAATTGTATTTGTCACATACACATGGTTAGCAGATGTTAATGCGAGTGTAGCGAAATGCTTGTGCTTCTAGTTCCGACCATGTAGTAGTATCTAACAAGTAATCTAACAAATTCACAACAACTAACTTATACACACAAGAGTAAAGGAATGAATACCAGTATGTACATATAAATATATGGATGAGTGATGGCTGACCGGCGTAGGCAAGATGCAGTAGATGGTATGGAGTACAGTATATACATATGAGATGAGTAATGTAGGATATGTAAACATTATATAAATGGCATCGTTTAAAGTGGCAAGTGATACATTTATTACATCCACTTTTTAATTATTAAAGTGGCTAGAGATTTGAGTCGATGGCCGAACAGCATAGGCAAGATTCAGTAGATGGTATAGATTACAGTGTATACATTTGATATGAGTAATGATGTTGTTTGAGGATAGCACCTCAAAACACATATAAGAGCTAAAATAAATTGCTTACCTTTTGATGATCTTCTGCTGATGGCAATCCGAAGTGTCCAAGCAAGACAATTCATGTTTCTTTTGTTAGAAAACGTCATTGTTTATATCCATAAATCTCTGTTTGGTTGGTGCGTTATGTTCAGAAAATCCACCGTCGAGTTGCCCGTTGTACAGTGAAGAGAAAGCGTTCAAATTATACCTATCAACTTTGCCCAAACAAATCAAACATCATTTATAATGTATCCTTAGGTATCCTTTTATGTATATTAACAATTATATTTCACACGGATAGTATCCTAAACGATATAAAAGGAAAATAAAGAGGAACGCGCACACGGTCTCGCGCACCGAAAACTGAACTAGCTTCCTGGGTCCTCTTACCAATTCTTCTTCTATAATGCTCTGTTCCATGATAAACGCATGAAACACTGTCTAAAGACTGTTGACATCTAGTGGAAGCCATAGGTACTGCAATCTGGGAGCTATTTCACTGAGAATCCCATAGGCAGCCATTCAAAGTGAGGGAATGTCACAAAAATAAAAATCCTGGACAGAAATTCCTTGGGTTTTTGCCTGCTATATCAGTTCTGTTATACTCACAGACATTATTTTAACAGTTTTAGAAACTTCAGAGTGTTTCCTATCCAATAGTACTAATTATGTGCATATCCTAGTTTCTGGGCCTGAGTGCCAGGCATGCTACTTTGGGCACGCGAGACTCTCCAAAACCGACACCTCTGCTGCCGCTCCCTAATAGGTTAAGAACAAATTCTTATTTACAATGACGGCCTAACCCCGGCCAAACCTTAACCCGGACGACGCTGTGATGGGGGGCCAGTTGTGTCTGAATAACAATGGTTCCATATAGTTAAGAGAACAGGACATTATCCTTACCTGTCTCCCATCATTTGATTAACTATGCTGTGAATTGTACTTATAGTTCTTTGTTGTCATTGTTCCCTCTATCTTCCTTCTCCTCCCCTATAATTCCCTCTGGGTCCTCTCATCCTCCACTCCTCGTGTTTCTGTAGGGTTTACCGGGTCCACCCGGTCCCAAGGGAAACGAAGGACCCCCAGGTCCCAAAAATCAATTTAAACATTATTGTCCATGCCCTGTACATCACAACAGTGGCTAGTGTTCAGCAGACCATGTTTTGTGTTTGTGTAACTCAACTAATGTATTTGGATCAGTCTGAAACGGCTCTGATCTCTGACCCTTGACCTTTATCTTTTCCTGGTGTTTTTCAGGGCACCAGGTGAGTTGAGGGGAACATTGGTGGACCAGGGATGACTGCCTTTTGACTGACGGGGTCTTTCTGAGAATAAGGGTGAGAGAGGAGAGAAGGGAAGTTTGAGTTTTATCTTACAAGTTCCTTGTAACGCCTGACTTTCAGATGGCCACTGTTCTCTTGTTGACCCATTGATTGACAGACATGCTCTGTGTTTTAGGGAGAGCCTCAGTCCATGGCAATGATCTTCCAGCAAGTCACACAGGCCTGTGAGCAACAGTATGTATCATCATACATTCACAGCATAAGCATTCCCATAGTTATGTATACTGAACAGAAATATAAACGCAACATGCAACAATTTCTACGATTTTACAGTTCATAAAAGGAAATCAGTCAATTGAAATAAATTCATTAGGGCCCTATTCTATGGATTTCACATGAATGGGCAGGGGCACAGCCATGGGTGGGCCTGGGAGGCATAGGGGGCCAGGCCAACCCACTGGGGAGCCAAGCCCAGCCAGTCAGAATGAGTTTTTCCCTACAAAAGGGCTTTATTACAGACATAAATACTCCTGTTTCATCAGCTGTCCAGGTGGCTGGTCTCAGATGATCCCGCAGGTGAAGAAGCCAGATGTGGAGGTTCTGGGCTGGCGTGGTTACACGTGGTCTGTGGTTGTGAGGCCGGTTGGACGTACTGGCAAATTCTTTAAAATTACATTGGAGGCAGCTTATGGTAGAGAAATTAACATTCAATTCTCTGACAACAGCGGTGGACATTCCTGCAGTCAGCATGCTCCCTCAAAACTTTAGACACCTGTGGCATTGTGCTGTTGTAACGTCCAGGCCTGAGTGTTCAGGCTGGAGTGTTTAGTTTTGTCTTGGTGTAGGGTTTCTTTTGTTCTATGGTGTGTATTTCTATGTTGGGGTAATGGTTCCCAATTAGAGGCAGCTGAGTCTCTTTACCTCTAATTGGGAACCATATATATGTTTGGGGTTTGCACTAAAGTTTTGTGGGTTATTGATGAATGTTATGATTGCTTTGTTATGGCCATCGTGTTTAGGTTCATGCCATCGTGTTTAGGTTCATGCCATCGTGTTTAGGTTCATGCCATCGTGTTTAGGTTCATGCCACAGTTTTCGTTCATAGCTTAGTTAGTTTCTCTAGTTCGGTTCCACGTCATTATATTCGTTTATTGTTTTGTTCCGTCAAGTCACGTTTGTAAATAAAGGATGTATTCTGGATACTTCACTGCGCATTGGTCTGTCCCAAGAGATACTCGTGACAGAATAACCCACCAAAAGAAGACCAAGCAGCGAGAGACCCGGGAGTTCAGGTCTTGGGAGGAGGAATTGTTCAATGGGGGAGCTAGGGCCCAGCCCGGAGAGTATCGCCGTCCAAGAGAGGAACTGGAAGCAGCGGCGGCTGAGCGGCGCAGGTGTGAGGATGTGTATGGCGCATGGGATCCGGAGAGAGGCAAGTTTGTTAGACCTCGCCGGGCTAGGAAGCCCGAAGGGGAGGAGGTCGGCCGGTTCAGGGTGGACTCCTGAGCCAACTCCTCGTGCTCCTTGGAGGGAGCATTGGAGGGAGCGTCGCACTGAAAGGACACCGTGCTATGCAGTTTTGCGCACGGTTTCTCCTGTGCGGATTCAGAGGCCGGTGCGCAAAATTCCAGCTCCACTCATCAGTCGGGCTAGATTGAGTGTGCAGCCAGGAAGAGTGGTACCAGCTCTGCGCGCCAAGTCTCCAGTGCACCTTCTAGGACCAAGATATCCTGCACCGGTTCTGCGTGCAGTGTCTCCGGTACATGTCCACAGCCCGGTGCGTGAGATCCCAGCGCCACTCATCTGTCAGGCCAAGGTCAGTGTGCTACCTGGAAGAGTGGTGTCGGCTTTCCACATCAGGTCCCCTGTGCGTGTTGTGGATTCAACACGTCCTGTCCCTGTTCCACGCTCCAAGATCCATGTACGTGTTGTGGATTCAACACGTCCAGTCCCTGTTCCACGCTCCAAGATCCCAGTCCGTGTTGTGGATTCAACACATCCTGTCCCTGTTCCACGTTCCAAGATCCCAGTACGTGTTGTGGATTCAACACGTCCTGTACCTGTTCCACGCTCCAAGATCCATGTCCGTGTTGTGGATTCAACACGTCCTGTGCCTGACCCACGTTCCAAGATCCAAGTACGTGTTGTGGATTCAACACGTCCTGTGCCTGACCCACGTTCCAAGATCCAAGTACGTGTTGTGGATTCAACACGTCCTGTACCTGCTCCACGCATCAGGCCCCCTATGCGCCTTCAGAGCTCGGCACGTCCTGTCCCTGCTCCACGCATCAGGCCCCCTGTGCGCCCTCAGAGCCCGGCATGGCCAGTTCCTGCTCCACGCACCAGAGTTCCAGTGAGCATCATGAGTCCAGTACGGCCAGTTCCTGCTCCACGCACCAGAGTTCCAGTGAGCATCATGAGTCCAATACGGCCAGTTCCTGCTCCACGCACCAGAGTTCCAGTGAGCATCATGAGTCCAGTACGGCCAGTTCCCGCTCCACGCACCAGAGTTCCAGTGAACATCATGAATCAAGTACTATCTGTTCCGGCTAATGGTCCAGGGCCTCCGGTGCGTGAACTCGAGCCAGCACGGCCGGCACCGGAGCTCCCACCTGGGACAAAGGGACCCACCCGAAGACCCCCCCACGGACTTTTGGGCGCGGTCGGAGTCCGCCTCTTTGGGGGTGGGGTACTGTAACGTCCAGGCCTGAGTGTTCAGGCTGGAGTGTTTAGTTTTGTCTTGGTGTAGGGTTTCTTTTGTTCTATGGTGTGTATTTCTATGTTGGGGTAATGGTTCCCAATTAGAGGCAGCTGAGTCTCGTTACCTCTAATTGGGAACCATATATATGTTTGGGGTTTGCACTTAAGTTTTGTGGGTTATTGACGAATGTTATGATTGCTTTGTTATGATCATCGTGTTTAGGTTCATGCCATCGTGTTTAGGTTTATGCCACAGTTTTCGTTCATAGCTTAGTTAGTTTCTTTAGTTCGGTTCCACGTCATTATATTCGTTTATTGTTTTGTTCCGTCAAGTCACGTTTGTAAATAAAGGATGTATTCTGGATACTTCGCTGCGCATTGGTCTGTCCCAGGAGATAATCATGACAGCTGTGTGACAAAACTGCACATTTTAGAGTGGACTTTTATTGTCCCCAGCACAAGGTGCACCTGTGTAATGATCATGCTGTTTAATCAGCTTCTTGATATGCCACACCAGTCAGGTGGATGGATTCTCTTGGCAAATGAGAAATGCTCAATAACAGGGATGTAAACAAATTTGTGCACAAAATTTGAGAGAAATAAGCTTTTTGTGCAGATGGACAATTTCTGCGTTTTTTTTTTATTTCAGGTCATGAAACAAAGGACCAACATTACTTTAAATGTAGCGTTTATATTTTTGTTCAGTATACAATGACCATGATCCATTGCACGCCAGCTTGTCCAGTCTGTGTGGATCAGAATTGGTTTGCCTGTGTAAACGCAGCCTAGAGTAAAACATTGAAATAAAAACATCCAAAAAGGTTAATTGCTGCTTACTGACCATTTTATGATTGTGTTTGTGAAGATCTCCCAGGTCTCCCAGGAGGAGAGGATGGCCAGACGGGACCTCCAGGCATCGCAGGAGCTGTCGGACAGACAGGAGAGATCGGTCCCCAGCAGTGGCTGTCATAGAGGTGCTCAACCACAAGCAGGTATCATAACATTTCCACATCCAATTGATTTTACTATTTAAAAATTGTGTTCGGTGAAAGGGGCATACCTGTACAACTGAAATGTGTCTTCCGCGTTTAACCCAACCCCTCTGAATCAGAGAGGTTCGGGGGGCTGCCTTAATCAACACCCACATCTTCAGCACCCAGGGAATAGTGGGTTAACTGCCTTGCTCAGGGGGCAGGAAGACATATTTTTACCCTGTCAGCTCAGGGATTTGATCCAACAACCTTGCAGTTACTGGCCCAATGCTCTAACCACTAGGCTACCAGGTGATATGGTCTCTTATCTGTTCATGCTTTCATCTGCATCTAATTTTACAGAGGACCCATATTTTTTATATATCAACCTTGAGCACACTTGAAAGATGGATTTTCTTGTGACATTGGGGTCCATCTCCTATCATCT
Source organism: Brachymystax lenok tsinlingensis (assembly GCA_030435695.1). Lineage (NCBI taxonomy): Eukaryota > Metazoa > Chordata > Actinopteri > Salmoniformes > Salmonidae > Brachymystax > Brachymystax lenok. The sequence goes on from CM059803.1 coordinate 36,244,995, forward strand.
CCTTCATTTTAAGTAAAACAATTTCAAGTGCCAATAAGCACTTGTGCCATTGAACCTGATGGACAGACTGGGGCTGACGAAGCACCACAGTAGAGCGTATTTGGTGTGCTGGAGCTAGTCGATGACTCAGAGACACATGCTCTACTATAAAGGGGAAAAGGAAGTTGACCTGGTGCCTGGTTTTCATTTATTCCTCTTCTCACGAAACACAAATGTTTCAAGTGATTTCTCTTACATTTGTAAGTATTTGAATAAGTCAACCAAGAGTGTTAACAAACTTTATAACATATTGTATAAGCCAACAGTTTAATGGAAGCTAGTGGATATTTTGTTAGACAGTATTTGTAGTAGTTAACTGATGTATGTTCCCAACTTCACACTGAAAATGTTTGTATATCTATTAATTACGATCCATGTTTTTTGTTTTCATGCACTGTTTGTGTATGCATGCGCAGCATTTGACCATGAGACTGGCTTTTACAGAAATAGTCTTAATGTTTCTACAGCAGGATGACAATGAAGAGTAATTAAACCATGTCTATAAAAGTGCACTGGTTCTAACTTTCCTAATCCCCAAACAGTGGACAAGTTTCTACTCCAATTAGATAATGATTATATTATGTAGCTATTGCAAGACAATACTATTAAATAGGCTACTGTTACTGGGGAATAACATTGGCAGTTGAGTATGATCAGTATTATCCAATATCTCCAATCAAGAGACGTATTCTTTGTTGCAAGAGCGCCACCTAGTGGTAGCTATATTGCTAGGAACCATTCTTTTAGGAATTTGTTGCGGGGGTGGATATTTCTGAGAGCACCCGCATCCGGATCAACATTCCAACATGGCAAGTCAAAAAGGTACACATCAGACCCGGGGAAATGGTGATAAATATTCGGTGTTGTTGCCAACTTACAATGAACGTGAGAATCTACCTCTTATTGTGTGGCTACTGGTGAAATACTTCGGCGAAAGGTTAGTAATCGTTTTAAGTCATTCGCTACAGTAGCTGTAACCCAGAGTGAATGACAAGTTCTGTAGCCCAGAATCGGTGATGAGCTGTCACTAAAAATCTGATTTGCTAGGGGACAGCCAATGGCTCACTTTAACAATCTGAAATACCCCCTGCTTTTTTTTCCTTTACAATATGACTTATAAATAACTTAATGAGTTTATAACAAATGCCTTACCTCTTCATAACAACAAAAGGAAGTTGTGGGTGGGCCAGTCAATTATTTAAACATGCAACATTGTACGCCATAGACATGAGAGACTGCAATCACATGTTACATGTTGTGCCTTTTTAAAATACTAATTCTTGTAAGTTAACTAACTCCATTTGAACAGATCTTGCACGTTTGTAAGACATTTTGACTGAAGATATAACTGGAACAATGATAGAGTTCATTGTAAAGTCCCTGTTTTAATCAGTTGTCAGATTAGCATTTTATTTGTTGTGTTCTGAGTTGAAACATCTGTTTGCTTGTTATTTACAGTGGATATAACTATGAGATTATTGTAATTGATGATGGAAGTCCAGATGGGACACTTGAGGTGGCAGAACAGCTGCAGAAGATTTACGGAGAGGACAAGATAGTAAGTGATTGGAATAGATATTAGTAGTTGTAATTTGACATTCACATACCTGCTGACATAACACATTCTTTCTGGGGGTTATTTCTCCAGCTCCTTCGACCGAGAGCAAAGAAACTAGGGTTAGGCAAGTGTCACATACTCATTCATCAAAGTGAACACAGTGTTGCATCTGTTTTTTAGCACAATATCTCAGACACACTATACACACGTCTGATAATGTCATTTGATTCTTCATTCAGGTACTGCCTACATCCATGGCATAAAACACGCTACAGGGAACTATGTTTTCATAATGGACGCAGACCTCTCCCATCATGTGAGTGGATCTCCTGTATATCTGGCGGGGACAATACAATAGCAGACGAACAGGGTGGGATAGTGGCTACGGACCCTGTACATTCAATATGTTTTAGTCCAATACTATTTTTAGTTCATTTTACTATTCAGGAGGTTACTTGTGGTGTTATAAAACATACTTGGTTGATAGGCCTATTTGTAAATACGAATGCTTCATAGACGGAATGATGTCTTTTAAAAATCCTTTGAATTCATGCTAAAATACATCAGTTTTATCTTTTGTTTTCAGCCTAAATTTATTCCAGAATTCATAGAGTAAGTAATCTATTTTAATTTATCCCAAAATGTGAAGGTGTTATTTTTCTGAAATGCGCTGCATCTCTATCGTCGGTTGCCAAATAGCTGATGTGAATGTGTTTGTCTCCAAGGAAACAGAGAGAAGGCGGGTATGATCTGGTGTCAGGCACCCGGTACAGAGGAGACGGTGGCGTATACGGTTGGGACCTGCGCAGGAAGCTCATCAGGTGACTGCAGTGGCACACGCTCACTTCTGTTACATTAAGACTGTTGGTTGTCATTTCTCCTGCTTGTGCTAGCACAAAAAAGCAAGCACCAAACTCTCATGAGAGTTTAATTAAATATTCAATTTTCCTCATCTTTCTGTCCTCCCCTTCCTATCTCTCTTACAGTCGGGGAGCTAATTATGTCACACAGGTGCTGCTAAGACCTGGGGCATCAGACCTGACTGGCAGCTTCAGGTAAGTGGCAACATGTAAATAAGTATGAAGAACAGCAGGTACAGTTCTCACACCTGCGTAGCGGTACATCAGCCTCTATCTGTGAACTATTGTCAGATGAAACCTTGTATCTCCATTTATGTCCAAAAAATAAATAAATGTTTTACATGTATTGAAAGCAGTCCTCTAAACAGGACCAATAAAATGTATTCAAAATAGCTTCTGAACTTTCGTAATTATATGTTTGTTAATGAGAAAATATGGCAGGTTTATTTATTTTTTTCAATTTCCTGAAAAGTTTATGTTTTGGAGATGAGAGGTTTTCATTCGACAGCAACGTAGTGGGTGTTATCTCATGCTGTGTTTCTTCTAATGCATGTTGACATCAGGCTCTACAAGAAGGAAGTACTGGAGAGTCTGGTGGAGCGGTGTGTGTCCAAAGGCTACGTCTTTCAGATGGAGATGATTGTCCGTGCTAGACAGGGGAACTACACTATTGGAGAGGTGAGGCCTTTCAACCCTTTGTGTGTTTTGTGTCGTTGTACCATTTTGAACGCTTGTCATGTCAATAGGTTGTATGTAAGTTAAACTGTGTTTTTTTTTTTCCCCGTCTTCCAAACAGGTTCCAATTTCGTTTGTGGATCGTGTTTATGGGGAGTCAAAACTGGGAGGAAATGAAATAGTATCGTTCCTGAAAGGACTGCTTACACTCTTTGCGACAACATGATTTATGATGCTCTAGGTTTGGACTCAGCAGCACTGCTAATATGGTGTATTTTGTCATTAGGTCAGGCCGTTTAGTGCAGTAATTAGCCAACATCAAAATAAGAGGAAGGAAAATGGACAGACTACGCCCTTTTTTTTATTTATGAATAGTTGATTATTGACAAGAAAAGCAGAGACGGTACTAAATTAGAATAATTAATCCTCCATTTCCTCTAGTCTAGATGTATCTCCAAACCAGTGGAGGCTGCTGAGGGGAGGATGACTTATAATAATGGCTGGAACGGAGCAAATGGAATGGCATCAAAACCATGTGTTTTGATGTATTTGATACCATTCCACCTATTACGCTCCAGAGATTACCACGAGCCCGTCCTCCCTGGTTAAGGTGCCACCGACCTCTTGTGCTCTAAACAGAGGTTTTGAAGTATACTTCCCAGGTGAATATGTATACTTATAGATGGATTAACTTGTTTTCACATTTTTCAAAGATTTGTATTCACCCTAAACTGAGAGATCTGTGATTGTTGTAAAAAACAATAAATAGTTTACCTTATTTGCTATTATTTTGAATTGGTTGCCGCATGGCTCTTTCCTTGATTGGAATCTATGTCAACTGTCAAATGTGCATAGGCAGCAACAAACACAATAGACCTTGTTAGTGTGCTAATTGGCCACATTGTTTAACCTGCGCTGTGTTAATCTGGCTTCCTACACTAACAACAGTGAGTGTGAAAGTACTTTCTTTACCCAGTGATCTGAAGTTCTCACAAAATATGTAGATCAAACACAATATAGCAGGATGATTAGGCTCCTGCATGTTTCAATATTGAGAGGATGATATTAGTTTGGCATGTACTGCCCAGAACATGGAGCAATGGGGACAAGTCAACGATGGCCTTCAATGGGCCTTGCCTTTGCTGCCTTGGAGGAAATAATCCTTATGCATAAAAAAGATGAGACTATAACTAATCACCCATTCATTTAAATCCAGTATTCACATGATATGGTCCCTCCCTCCATCCCACCACCACCCCAAACTCCCAAGAGCCTATGCCAAGATGGGCAGAGAACAATTTGCACTCAGGCTTGGGAAATGCCCCAGACTCAGGAAAGTAGTCCCGGTGAGTTTAGTGTAATGGGAACGTAGCATAGAACAGCGCCACCTACTGTTCTCATAGCACTCTGACGCCGGGCAAGTGCAAAGGCACTGTGAGTACTGAGGCACTGTATACATCCGACTCTCTGCAGTGTAGGAAGCCAGATGTAGTCCTAAGACGCATGCGTTCATGCCATGCTAAACTAGAGTGCGCCAGCTGTTGGTGAAATCTGGTAAATGCAGCTCGAGCTTGTTTACCCGAGTCCCTCAGGCATATAAACTACCTACCCCCCTGACAGACGTTGAAGAACGACCTAGGACAAAAAAAAATCCGAGGCCTGTCTTGAAAGGTACGCGCATGATAAAAAGCTAATTGATTAACACACTAACTGAGTCGTATAAGGATCGACTCATAATGGATATCACAATGAGCTTTTTTTTTTTTTTTCCTATGCTAATCAAACACCTATGTCACTTCCGCCCTTTCAATTGCGCCATTTTGGATAGGGCCGTTTCCAGCTGCCGGGGGTGTATTGTCTCTCTGGGAAGACATGGGAGTGGGTTATCACTGGACAGTCTCAGACTTAACACATTTCTGGGGGATGAGGGCTTCCTAGTCATATTTACCTCAACGCTAGCCACACTAGCTGCTCCTACAATGGGCGTTCTAGGTGTTTTATCTAGTTCACTGAATGAGTTTCAACGGCGCTTCATACCCCGGTAGCCGAGGAAGGATAAGTGTGTGTCGGACGGTAGTGAGAGGAGTCGAAGCTCCCTCTCTCGGTGTGGTGCGACCGCTCGGAGAGAAGACGGCGACCCCCCCCCCCAGGGCTGATTTTTATTATTTGGAGCAATAGGAGGGACCGAGAGAGTTGCCCTAGCGCATTGTCTCCCTGTTTCTCTGAAGTGATTATCATTTACTACAACGGCAGCAGCACCGGATTTCAAAACCAGGTAAACACGCCACACTCCGCTTTTCAGACAAACCGAGCTAGTGAGGATACACCGCCAACGTTACCGCTGGCTGTTAGCTACAGTAACGCTAGGATGATGCGTTGTTCGTTCATACTTACCGTCGGGAAGAATGAAACTAATTATACTCTTTAACATGACATGGGTTGACACCTTGAGGATAACAAATGAAACAACTGAGTATTATGATATAATAGTTACAAAAAAAAAAAAAAAGGTATTTTTTTGTTGTTGTTTGTTGTTGTTGTAAAATACAATTATGATGAGCGTATAACATAAGTTGTCGGTAAAAACATGACACCGCTTTTGACTAAACTTGGACACTTGTGAGTGTCGCTGTGAATCCGGCAGCGACCGAAGAGCTCGTCCTTTCTATTACTCGGTTAGCAGCTGCTAGCTGACGCTAGCCGTGTTTTACGTGCTCTTCCCTTTGTGGTGGATCACTACTACACCAGCTAGCAAGCTACTATCAGCTTTCGGATCTAACGTTTTAGTGAAAATATTACCAGATCATATGTTCTTTTTTATTTTATTTTTATTATTTTTTGGAGGGGGCGTAAAACCATGAGGTAAAATGCATGTAGAACTATTTGTATCCTCTTTCATTGGTCAACCAGATGTAGACATTTATTAAACAATATCAGTCATTGACTTCAATCAAAGCCATAACCATATTGATAAGTGGGAGACGGGTGATAGCTCATGAATAACCTCCGCTACTCGCCTAGTTATTACTAGTCACATTTGACCTATATTAGGTCCCTTATCAAATGTAACCGTATTTTTTTTTTTCTTCCGTTATCAAAACAACAACAACAACAACAAGTGAACCGGGATTTATAATCAAGTTTGGTAACGTTAGCAGATTCATTCAGCAACTTGAGAGAGTCTAGGTGACAAGGTGTTGTTATTATCCGCACATCACAGGTTTGATTTTGACTGTCGTGATGTCATATGAAAAGTAGTCTCGCCTCCTTTTATTCACCTCACACAACTATCACAATTGCTTTGTGATTCAATGTTGCCAGCTTTTTTTATGTACGGTGTCAACATTGTCTTGGAGCTTAGTTGCATACTCTATTGATTCAACCCTCTGTTCCCGTGGTCCCTGTGTGAGGGCAATCAGGAGGGGTGAATGTGGCGGTGAACCTGATTTGAACCTTTTGGTCATTTGTGCTAGGTGTTCTACTTAAATGCCAACTCTCTTTCTTTGGTGTTTATGGTCATAGATGACCTTTTGCTGACAGGATATGACTGATACAGTCAACTTTTGTTTTGATCAGCAATGTGAATTTGCAGGATCAGAGGTGATCAGAGGAAATGTCATTGATGATCCTTAGGACCGGTAGAGCTCCGTTGTATATTGGAGAGAGGACATCACGTTTATGGGTAAAATATAGACTGCTACTATCTTCCTCTCTTGTCAGCTGTTGAGAGTGGCTATTCTCTGCCAGCGACCCACCCACCCAGCCCCCACTCCCCTGTAGACACATTGTAGATGTTGGGCTCTGCTGCTGACTCAATAGGAGGCGCCATTCCGTGATTGCAGAGAGGCTGCAGAAAAGGGGGCAGGCAGAGCAATGAAGGCCTTACATAATGGAGGCAGAGCTGTCCTCTAGCGCCATCTATAAGCCATGGGAGAAAGCATCAGCAGGAGTAAGCCCAGCCAGCAAGGTAGTCAGGCAGCCAGACAACATTCAGCTTAGCAAGGTAGTCAGGCAGCCAGACAACATTCAGCTCCGCAGCATTGCTACATCTTCTGGAACATACAACAAGAGCTATGGCATCGGTGGATGGGTGGGTGGGTGGATGGATGAAGAGTGTTATACTGCTTGTTGCTAATGCATCTTGTTCTGACCTTTTGACCTGAATAGTGAATCAATTCTATAGTGTTACCATTGTGCAGCATTGACTGGAATATAACAAACCAAACAGCCCAGACAGACGCATAAATAAGGTGGTAGTAAGGTCCTAAAGGATAGACTTGAGTGATGCTGCTGAGGAAAACCACTGATGGTTTTATGATGAAAGGTGACTGACAGGCAGCAGGTGTTCTTGTGGCGTTGTTCCATAGGTGCAGTAGAGTAACAATCACTGGAGTGGATGCTAGCTCTAGTGTTGTTTGGGAAGGGTTTTTGTTTTGGGTCTGCTGAACTCTGCTCTCTACAACAATGATCAGTTCATATGTTGACCTGGTGTGTATTCAGTAGGAACTAAATGGAAGCAAACTGAACGAAACCGGGCGAGACCTACCTGAAATTGTTTTCCCTGGCGAAATGTTTTCCATTTGGAGTAAACGTTTTCCGCTGCGGAACGTTTAGCAACTGTTTACTACGGGCTTCGTCTAATGAATACGCCCCTGACCTCACCTGTTGCTCTCCCCTGGCCACCTACCTGTGTCCCTCCCTTCTCCAGGTGGGCAGAATGTTCCAGCTCCCAGTCAACAACCTGGGCAGCTTACGGAAAGCCAGGAGAAATGTCAAGCGGGTTCTGGGAGACATTGGCCTGGAGTTTTGTAAAGACCACATTGAGGTGAGCAGCACATAGTTGGATCTGTTCTCTTATCCATGGGTGAGCATGCCCTTGATACACATTATCACACTAAAGAGATAATAGCTCATTCATGAATAGCTAATTAATTAATCAGTCTAGAAACAACTTAGGAGGCCTCATATTTCTCATGTCTGTTTGACGTTATAAATGAGCCCACAACTATAATAGGTCGACTCCTAGCAAATCACCTCTATCAGACTTAATGTTTTGTATTGATTCCATATGAATTGTGATTAATCGTGTATTTCTCTACCCTTAGGACTACAAAGACTATGTCCCTGATAATAACGAGTTCTACATCAAGCACACCACCTGGGATGATGTATGTGTGTGGGATCCTTCACTGACCAAAGCCCAGGTGAGTGGCTCACTGCCTGCCTGGAGAGGCACACTGGAACATCTTGTATTTTAGCGTTGTTGCTCTTTTGTCTCTTAAAAGCTTTTAACTGGGTCATTATTGTCTGTTTATTTTCAATAAATCACGTTTTATTTACACAGTAAATGTCATCAAACGCCTGACCACTGTCTCTATCCCCCACGTGTCTCCCAGGACTACAGATCAAAGCCTTTCTGCTGTTCCGGCTGCCCCTTCTCCTCCAAATTTTTCTCAGCGTACAAGAGCCACTTCCGCAATGTCCACAGCGAGGACTTTGAGAGTCGCATCCTGCTTAACTGCCCCTACTGCACCTACAATGGGAACAAGAAGACTCTGGAGACGCACATCAAGCTGTTCCACATGCCCAACAATGTGGTTCGCCAGGGTCCTGGGGGCATGCAGGGGGCAGTGGGTGGGCTGAAAGACAGCATGCAGCTGGGCAAGAGGCCTGGAGAGAGCATAGAGCAGGCGGTGTACTACTGCAAGAAGTGTACCTACAGGGACCCGCTTTACAACGTGGTGCGCAAGCATATCTACCGAGAACACTTTCAGCATGTGGCCAAACCCTACCTGGTTAAGCCTGGGGAAAAGACCACGGCCAACGGTGCAGCAGCAGGCACCACCGCGGGCACAGGGAACACAGACCGCAGCAGCATTACTAATACCAATGCTAATGCCAACAGCAACACCATCCACTGCAAGCGCTGCCTCTTTTTGCCACGCACCTATGAGGCTCTGGTGCAGCATGTTATTGAGGACCACGAGCGAATCGGTTACCAGGTGACCGCAATGATTGGTCACACAAACGTGGTGGTACCTCGCGCCAAACCTGTCATCGTGGTATCCCCAAAGACGGGGGGAGAAGACTGTCATCGGGGTAGGACCTAAAGGTCAGCTAGTGACCACCACAGTGGGGGGAGTCCGCTCCGTTTCTACCCAGAACCTCAGCAGGATCGTCATCCCAAAGTCAGGCTTGAGCTCAACGGGACTCCTGTCTGGGGTTCACCTGAAGCAGGGGGCGTTTGGGTTAAAAAGCGGGACTACCCAATCCTTCTCTATAGGCGGGCAGCAGGTGAGAATCACTCTGCCTGGCAACGCAAAGGTGTCTGTGCCCCAGCATTCTCAAGCAGCCAAACAGAACCTCACTGGTGGTTTGCGGAGCCCCGTAGTGGTGAGTTCCTCCTCGTCTACGCTCAACTCCCGGGTCCAGGCGGCTGCCGCCACGGTGGCCTCGGTCACGGCCAAGGGGAAGGGGGGGGTAGCTCTGTCCTGGGCACGTCCTACACACAGAAGTGGAAAATCTGCACCATCTGCAACGAGCTCTTCCCTGAGAATGTGTACAGCTCGCACTTTGAGAAAGAGCACAAGGCGGAGAAAGTACCTGCCGTGGCCAACTACATCATGAAGATCCACAACTTCACCAGCAAGTGTCTGTACTGCAACCGCTACCTGCCCAGCGACACGCTCCTCAACCACATGCTGATCCACGGCCTGTCCTGCCCGCACTGCCGCGCCACCTTCAACGACGTGGAGAAGATGGTGGCGCACATGCGCCAGTCCCACCAGGACGAGACGGTGGGGCCGCGCACCGATTCCCCTCTGACCTTCGACCTCACTCTGCAGCAGGGCAACCCCAAGAACGTCCAGCTGATTGTCACCACCTACAACATGAGAGACGCGCCACAGGAGTCCGTGGCCCTCCATGCCCAGAGTGCCTCATCATCCACACAGACGGGCAAGAGGACCGTGCCCAGCCAACCTCCAAAGATGCCCTCTGATTCAGAAGACTGCTCGCCTGCCAAGAGTGCACCTCAGGCGGCCGTGCCGTACAAGAAAGACGTGGGCAAGACTCTGTGCCCGCTGTGCTTCTCCATCCTCAAGGGCCCCATCTCTGATGCACTGGCACACCATCTGAGAGAGAGACATCAGGTTATCCAAACCGTGCACCCGGTGGAGAAAAAACTCACCTACAAATGTATCCACTGCTTGGGTGTGTACACAAGCAACATGACAGCCTCCACCATCACACTGCACCTCGTGCACTGCCGTGGTGTGGGAAAGACCCAGAACGGGCAGGACAGCAGGCCTGCGCCCTCCCCCAGGGTCTCTCAGGCTCAGGGCACTAGCCTCAAACGGGCCGGATTCGAAGACTGTGACCCAAACGACCCAAAGCGGCGTAAGCTGCCGCCTGGAGAGCCGGAAAGCCCCGCGGCTTTTGTAGAGAATCCAGATGACCCTGTCAACCTGGTCCTTGACCCCAAAGGTCACGAAGATGAGTCGTACGAGGCGCGGAAAGCCTTCCTATCGCAGTACTTCAACCGCGAGCCCTACCCAACGCGTAGGGAGGTGGAAAAGCTGGCTGCAAGTCTGTGGTTGTGGAAGTCTGATATCTCCAGCCACTTCACCAACCGCAGGAGGAAATGCACGCGGGACTGTGAGACCCAGAAGGCTGAGGTGCTGCTGGGCTTCAACATGCAGGACATCAGCCAGCTCAGCCACGAACTGACCTTTGACTCTGAGTGCTTGTTTGAGGGCAAAGGAGACAGTGGAGAGACAGTGGAGAGACGGACGTCTAGGACGTGCATCGGGCGGTCTGAGCAGGCCATCCAGCGCATGGAGGAGAGGGCTGTGGCTAACGGTGGTGCTACTCTCCAGCAGGGTCTGCCAACAGGGTCTGGCAGTGAGGCCAGGGCCACAACCCAACCCAACTGTGGGGCCAAGAGCGACCAAAACAAGACAATCGGAAGCACCTTAAAACAGAGGGGGCCTCGGTATCTCTCAGAACCCATCGCTATTGACTCAGATAGCGATGAGAATGAAATGGATGATGGTGAGGAGGAGGAGGAGAAGGAGGAGGATGAAATGGGAGCAGTAGAATTGAATTCCATGGGTAATGACAGGCTGGCTGCAGGGAGAGAGGGAGAGGTGGTAGGGACAGGGGCCTACTCCAGCCCAGACCTAGAGGATATGGAGGAAGAGGAAGAAGAGGATCATGTAGAGAATGGATACGGCTCAACGCTGCTGGAGAGGCAGGCTAAAGGGAAGGAAGCTGTTGCCAAACTGGGTCAATCGGGAAGTGGAAAAACTAGGGCCCAACTCGGCAAGCATCAGGTCTGACCAATTGACACAAACAAATGACACGACGCACACAGAGACGTTACTTTTGATCCATGCCAACAACTCTGCCTCACCAGAACTTTAGAGCTAGAAATGGTCAATGGTGTCATGAAGGAGAAGAGGTGAGTGTTAAGGAGAGCCTCTTTCCTTTTCACTTCCACAAGCCATCCAATGATGTTTAAACAAGTCATGTCAAAGGCCAATTAAAGCTGCTCTGCAGTCCTAAAGTAGCTAAGAGTGATGTAAGATTTGTGAACAAAGCTTATACTTTACCTCCAGGGGGTAAGAGAACACTGAAATGATTTGCCTTCTATTTACTTTACTAGAAAATTCAGATTAGTACTTATTCTCGTCGATTTGGCGACAAGTTTCACTGTGGCAAAAACATGAGTTATTACAATTTACTAGCTTTTAAGAGAAACTAGAAAATCTTTTTTTTGTTGCAGGTATGCAGGAATAGCTAGTGTATATTTGTACAGTCTTTTAGACCTGTTTTGAAGAGAAGTTGCTATGGATGTACTCGTCAGATATTTTATTTTCTTTCTGTGTACAAGCTAGCTGCATATGTTCTACATTGGTTCGCTAGATGTTGCTTTGGTGGCTGGTATTTTCTGTATGTTTTATTTTATTTTTTTAACAAAACCATAGCGTTTTTGCTAAATAATATATCTATATATAAATGCAAATTTTTAAATGAACATAATTGATTGCTTTAGTTTTTTTTCGCTGTTTGTTTACTATGATTGATTCTTGTTTTTTTTGTTTTTTATTTGCAGTTATAACTTTGGTTCTATTGAAAGAGTTCCTCATCCTTCTCCCAGGTAGTGAAAGTGAAGAGGGCCATTTCGACTGATCTCTGTAGCCCTGTGCTTTGTAGTCTGTACTTGCTCCTCACTTACCTCTTCCTTATTTTACCCCCCGAGAATAGACGTTTGCTGTCGTCTTTTTGAAACAGAGAGCATTCGCTATTAATGACGTTTCTGTGTGTGTATATGTTTTAATTTGTGATCTTCAATTTTATTTGTTTTTTGTTTTTAAATTGAGCATCTATGAACAATAAAGTGTTGCATTGTGCTTCTCCTAGTCTAACCTCTTTTCCTACGTCTTATGCTCTGATGTGACACAGATCTGGTTTATTCCAAGAAGTAGCACCACAAGTTAGGTTTTCCCAAACGTAACCCATGAGCTAGCTTTACACAGTCACTGGTGGTACAAATCCTATTGTCTAAGGTATTATTACAGTTAATGTTGACAGTAAATTACAACCCACTAACAAGGTTTTCGGTGTGTAAAACATGGGGTTCTAAAGATTTTTTGATTTTTTGTTGTTGTTATATTTCACCTGAAACGGAATATAGGGTGTAGTCCATGTGAACTATGCTATTCTGTGAGACTGGAGCATGAGGCGTCTCGACTTAGTGGACCCACTACTGGTTGAGATGGTGATGGTTGATGAGAAATCAACAGTAGATTGTTTTAACCCTTTGTTGAGGCTCATATGCTCTAGTGTGTATCAATCTGGTGCCAAACCAAAAAATAATGACGGTCCCATATTGACTCTGTTTGTGTTCATAGTGAGGATTTTTTTTATATACGAGTTATTCATTATGCTACAAATGTGTTTTGTGCGTATGTTCCATACCATAGATATTCTTACCATGAGGCTAGAGACTGATATAAAATGGAGGGAAATTGCCCCTCTGCGAGAGAGCATCCTCCCCCTTGCTGGCTTGCTCAGTGTTGCTATGCTGGTATGAGGGGAGGGAGGGAGGGGCAGGGGAGGCTGGAAGAGAGGCCTAGCACACTGGGAGATGTGGAGGCCTCATCTGCAGTGTTGTGAGCAGCAGGAGCGCTAAGCAGACTGAGGGGAAGGGAGACTGGGGGGAGGGAGGGAGACTGGGGGAGACTGAGAAGGGAGGCAGGTGAGGAGGGAATGTAATGGGAGAAACGAAGACTGGGAGAGGAGGAAAGAGAAGGTGGGGAGAGAAAGGGAGACCGAGAGGGGGGAAGGGAGACCGAGAGAGAGAGAAGGGGGGAGGGAGACAGAGAGAGGGGATGGGCAAACGAGCGAAAGGGGAGGAAGGGAGAACGAGGGTGAGGGGGGAAGGGAGACCGAGAGAGGGAAGGGAGACAGAGGGGGATGGGCGAACGAGCGAAAGGGGAGGAAAGGGAGAACGAGGGTGAGGGGAGAAGGGAGAAAGGGAGTGGGGGGCACAGAGAAGGCGAGGGAGGCAGGCAAGGAGGTAATGGAATGGGAGAAAGGAAGACCGGGAGAGGAGGAAAGAGATGGCGGGGGAGACAGAGAGAAAGGGAGGGGAGAAGGGAGACCGAGAGGGGGATGGGAGAACGAGAGAAAGGGGAAGGAGATGGAGAATGAAAGAGAAAGGGGAGGGAGGGGAGAAAAGGAGAACGAGAGAGAGAGAGAAAGAGGAGGGGGGGAGGGAGATTAGGGGGACGGAGGGGAGGAGGGAAGGGAGTGAAGTTAGAAAAGGAGACGAGGGAGAAGAGGGGGAGGGGAATGGAGTGAGGCAGTGAGGAATAGAAGCTCCTACTGGTGCCCCCTGGAGTTAGTGTCTCTTGTCTCTGTACTGTCTCTAGTGTTAAACACAACACACTGTAAGTATGGCGTCAACAAGAGCACCAAAGGTTAGGAACAGTCAGCACAGTATTTGGGATGAGTTTTTACCTGTCTGTGTTACATCTATTTCGGCAAGGGTGATTTCATATTGATGGTTCAATGGTCTCATTGTGGCGTGGCTGTTGTCCAATGTGTTGACCAAACTGTGATCTTGTTAAGAAAATATAAAACTCCAGGGACATAGCCATTGACTAGAGCACATCATATTCAACAGGAGCTTTAGCGGCAACGTCCTATGAAATAGCCAACTGTGAAGCGCCTTAATGGAAATATTGCACCAAGAGGATTAAAGGGAACAATACCATCTGTCATCAATGTGTCAAACACAGTATTTGAAGACACCAGATAAATCATAAATATTCTGGGATGATTCATATTAGTTGATGTGGACATCCCAATCAGATTGAGCAAAAAAATGTTTTAATGCTATCTAATTGTCAGTGTTCCAAACGGGACATGATTTGTCTTTTTATCTAAACAAGCAAACACCATCAGATATAATTCATAGCAAGCAATGCACTGAAATAACGTTCAGATGAACTGGAATGACATTCACTCTCATGAGATGGGTGGTCCAAAAATAACTAACTGAAAGCCACACTGCCAAGAAGCCACGAGTGTGACTGCATTGAGGCATATGTCACTGGGCCTCTATGGCTATGTGCACTGACACTGCCTACTTCATTTGTTCAATTAGCAAACAAGTGTCAACACACCTATGTTATCACAGTCAACACACCTATATTTTCAGTCAACACACCTATATTTTCACAGTCAATACACCTATATTTTCAGTCAATACACCTATGTTATCACAGTCAACACACCTATATTTTAGCTTTAATTAGCTTAAAAATGAAACAATGTTTCTCAGTATCTATATTTTAGTTTTAATTAGCTTACAAAAATGCATGGCAAAATGTGTAGAATAGCATGAGATTAGCTATAAAACTGCACCTTTTTATCTGCCCCATAGCAAAATGTGTAGAATTGCAGGAAGTTAGCTGTTTTCCCAAAACAATTGTTTTATTACATTTTTTGGGCCCACTCAAATTTCCGCAGGCCCACCTACCAACGAATTTCAGGCTACGCTACTGGTTGACAAATTTAACTTGCAAATTGAAACTGGTACTCCATGTCTAAGGCCGTGTTATATTCTCCTGCCTGTATATAGCCATGGTATTTTACTCTTCTTGTTATTCATTATTCAGTGTTTATTTATTCCTCGTGTCACTATTTCATATTTTTTATCTTTACCTTTGAGTTGTTGGAAAGGGACCCGTAAGTAAGCATTTCACTGTTAGTCTACACTTGTTGTTTACGAAGCATGTGACAAATACAATTGTATTTTGCTGAATTATATATTTTGAAGGAAACTGTCTGCGCTAACAGCAGATGGCGCAATTTAACAACATTACAAACCTCGAGGAGTTCGGGAAGGTGACTTGTACAGGTGTATCTTTGATGTACACGATAGTGACAGAAACCCTAGCGCATTTCCTTATGCGTTACTTTCCTCGTGCTTTAAATACTTTACAACCATTTTTACAAGGCATTTTACACATGTATTCACAATATAGGACATGCAGATAAACGTTTAAAAAAAAAAACGTAGACAAGATTATGTGGACAAAAGACAAACATTTATCGTCTTTTCGGTTGCGTCGTATTATCGACAATAATTGTACAGGACCTTAAAAGTGATCCAGATAAATTGGACTTGATTCTGACACTAGCGGGAGTACGCGTGTCGGGAACGAGGCTCCAGGCAGCAGCAGTTTCCTGGGTGCGTGAAAGCGTCACTCAGGACAGCAGTGGAGTGGGTAGCTGGCGATGTGACCGCGACTTGGAGAAGATAAGTTTAGAGCAGGTTGGCTGGCAGGCGTTGTCGCTTTCTTGGAGGAGGACAATCCAAACGAGGGAATTTAAGTATCTTATAAAGACACACAGCTAACTGGAATACCTGTGTTGATATCATTTGGGATCTAGGGCAGTGCGCGCAGACGAGGGCAGCCCGGTGAGGGCAAGTGTGTGCTGTGGCGGTCCGGCTAGCGAAAGATGAACAAGAACCACCGAGTGCCGAGCAACCGAACTCTGGACGCCGTGGAGGTGAAGAGCAAGGTGCGTTGCTTGCAAAATGAGCTAGCTAGTTGCCAACACAAAACAGCTAGCTATGTAACCATTGTATGTATGAGTTATCGAAGTCTCCCAACCCCTACTTGCAAATCATGGCTAAATGTACCTGCTTCTTCTCTTGTCAGCAAGTTATGATGTTATTATTATCTCGTCTGCGCCAGTTTGCAAACTATCTAGAGAGCGAACTAGTTGGCCAGCCAGTTATCTAGCCAGTGAATGAACAAGTGTTAAATGTGGCTTGGTAGCCAATGCACGGGATCAATGTTTTACCACTCATTATTTGTACGAATTCTATTATTACGTTGCGGTCGGATTAGGCAATGTTGTGACTACCCAGCCAGGCGCACAATGAGCGAATTACTTGTCAGCAAACCAGACATTGCTGTGGTTGATCAATTGACCATGAACAGTATGTTACACAATTGCGTAGAATGTGTTTGGTTGGATATTTATGATTACAAACTAGTTTAAGTTTGAAATGCTAGAACCATAAGATTCAAAAGTATCTGAGACACAGATTGCATGGCCTACTGACTGGTTGTTAATGAATCTGTTATGCAGATTGTTGGCCTAGGACGCTGATAAATCGCTGTGCTGTTTATTGTCCCTTGCCCAGGTTTCACAGGTGATCTCGGTTCCTTCCGCATTGGATCGCTTGTAGTAAACCTAAGTTGCGCCGTTTGCGTACATATTTCATACTTATTAACTCCAGTTTCCGTGATTGCGATATTCTCAATGAATAGCCAGTGTCACTATTGGACTGTCACGTAATAATAATTCATGGTTACTTCCAAGTACTAATTTAACTTTATCAATCAGCAATCATCAATAATGGAGATTCTTTCAAGACTAGACATGAAAATGATGACAATAGTACCAATCTTTAGTTTCCCCGAGTGCAGATAAAGAAGAATACAATTTGCTTGTTTTCTTCAGCCTGGTTAGACAAGGGGTCACTAATCAACCGTACAAACTCAGTCCCCCGCACTGTGTAGCAGTAACCACAACACTGCTAGTCTCTGTGGGTGCCATCACAGGGTTTAGCGAACGTCTAACCATTTAAAAGTGCGTCTTGGCAGAACTATATATGTGTGCTTGATATATATTGTCCCTGTGCAAGAGACAATAAACAGCGCAGTGATTTCCTAGGCCAACATACACATTACCAGTCGAGTTGGGACACGCCCACTCAGTCAAGCGTTTTTCTTTATTTCAACTATTTTCTACATTGCAGAATAATAGTGAAGACATCAAAACTATGAAATAACACATATTGAATCAAGTAGTAACCAAAAAAAGTGTTAAAAAAATCTAAATATATTTTTGATTCTTCACAGTAGCCACCCTTTGCCTTGATGATAGCGATTGGCATTCTCTCAACCAGCTTCACCTGGAATGCTTTTCCAACAGCACCATGCTGGTTAAGTGTGCCTTGAATTCTATATAAATCACTGTGTCACCAGCAAAGCACCATCACACCACCTCCTCCTCCATGCTTCAAGGTGGGAACCAAATGCTGAGATCATTTGTTCACCTACTCTGCGTCTCACAGAGACACGGCGGTTGGAACCAAATATCTCACATTTTGGACTCAAAAGACAGATTTCCACCGGTCTAATGTCTGTTGCTCGTGTTTCTTGGACCAAGCAAGTCTCTTCTTCTTATTGGTGACCTTTAGTAGTGGTTTCTTTGCAGCAATTCGACCATGAAGGCCTGATTCACACAGTCTCCTCTGAACAGTTGATGTTGATGTGTCCTGTTACTTGAACTCTGTGAAGCATTTATTTGGGCTGCAATCTGAGGTGCAGTTAACTCTAATGAACTTATCCTCTGCAGCAGAGGTAACTCTGGGTCTTCCTTTCCTGTGGCGGTGCTCATGAGAGCCAGTTTCATCATAGCGCTTTATGGTTTTTGCGACTGCACTTGAAATTTTCCAGATTGACTGACCTTCATGTCTTAAAGTAATGATGGACTGTCATTTCTCTTTTGCTTATTTGAGCTGTTCTTGCCATAATATAGACTTGGTATTCCAAATAGGGCTATCTTCTGTATACCCCCCTACCTTGTCACAACACAACTGATTGGCTCAAATGCATTAAGAAGGAAAGAAATTACACAAATTAACTATTAACAAGGCACACCTGTTAATTGAAATGAATTTCAGGTGACTACCGCATGAAGCTGGTTGAGAAAATGCCGAAAGTGTGCAACGCTGTCATCAAGGCAAAGGCTACTTTGAAGAATCTCAAATATAAAATATATATTTTGATTTGTTTAACACTTTTGGTTACTACATGATTCCGTATGTGTTATTTCATAGTTGCGATCTTATTCACTATTGCACAATGTTGAAAATAGTAAAAATAAAGAAAAACCGTGGAATGAGTAGGAGTGTCCAAACTTTTGACTGGTTATATAGATATACTGGTTATATATATATTACACACAAACAAATGTGGATCTGCTGGGCCACCGCTGCTGTATTAGTGAAGATGAAACACTACAGGCACACCCACAGATGCATATTAAACATTCTCACTGACGCACAGATTGTACTCATCTTTTACACAAACAATACAAGGACACATAATCATCATTAACACTCTGGGCTTCTAGACACTCCGATAGTGATGCACGGGTTGACTCAGAACGGGTTTAGGGTTATTCAATATTGGGTGGCTGAAGGACGGTTGGGTGGCAGGCGGGTTGAATAAAGAGAAACAATACCTAATGTAAAATATACTGTCTCCGTAAAATGTATATAGGTTCAGAACTTTTGTGAAACAGCACAGTTAAAAATATATGGCAAATAGAAACTAAACTGGATGGTTTTCAGAAATACATGGTAGGGGTTGAGGGTAGCTGAAGGATGCGATTTAAAAACAACTATTGTGAAATACCTTGTCCGTAAAATGCATGTAGAAGCCTAAGTGATGTTGTCCATTAGTTTTAATCCAATTCAAAAATATTTATATTTACAACAACAAAATATGTGGGATTGCAAATGATGCAGACAATTACATTGATGGAAGCCATAATCTATCTGCAATGTTAAAGCTGATCTACCCCCTGAAGGAAAAAAGATATACAGTTGAATTTTTTTTAACCAAAAAGTTCTATTTTGCTTTCATCTGACGTTCTCCCAATCCTCATCTGGATCATCCAAATGCTCTATAGCAAACTTTAGACGGGCCTGAACATGTACTGGGTTAAGCAGGGGGACACGTCTGGCACTGCAGGATTTGAGTCCCTGGCGGCGTAGTGTGTTACTGATGGTAGGCTTTGTTACTTTGGTCCCAGCTCTCTGCAGGTCATTCACTAGGTCCCCGTGTGGTTCTGGGATTTTTGCTCACCGTTCTTGTGATCATTTTGACCCCACGGGGTGAGATCTTGCGTGGAGCCCCAGATCGAGGAAGATTATCAGTGGTCTTGTATGTCTTCCATTTCCTAATAATTGCTCCCACAGTTGATTTCTTCAAACCAAGCTGCTTACCTATTGCAGATTCAGTCTTCCCAACCTGGTGCAGGTCTACAATTTTGTTTCTGGTGTCCTTTGACAGCTCTTTGGTCTTGGCCATAGTGGAGTTTGTAGTGTGACTGTTTGAGGTTGTGGACAGGTGTCTTTTATACTGATAACAAGTTCAAACAGGCGCCATTAATACAGGTAACGAGTGGAGGACATAGGAGCCTCTTAAAGAAGAAGTTACAGGTCTGTGAGAGCCAGAAATCTTGCTTGTTTGTATGTGACCAAATACTTATTTTCCACCATAATTTGCAAATAAATTCATAAAAAATCCTACAATGTGATTTTCTGGATTTCTTTTCCTCATTTTGTCTGTCATAGTTGAAGTGTACCTATGATGAAAATCACAGGCCTCTCTCATCTTTTTAAGTGAGAGAACTTGCACAATTGGTGGCTGACTAAATACTTTTTTTCCCCACTGTGTGTGTATGTGTATATATATATATATATATATATATGCTACGTTGAGGTTTTTAAAATTGTTTTAGGCTATCTGGTATTAGTGCATAGGCCTAAGCTTTAAGTCTTAACTGTACCCGTGCCAAATAGCGTACACAGCCAATCGCCAAATAATGATTTTGGGAATGGACAGACAAGGTTAACGTCAATCCACGAAGACAAAAAGGTCATTGTTGAAGTTTAATTCAATAAGACAAAAGCTGCTGAAGGAGAGTTGAAAATAAGGAGAATGGAGGGTCAGGAAGGTCATGTTTGGGAAAGATTTGGTGACGTGGTAAAAGAGGATGATAGCAGTGTTATGTGTGATGATTGTGAGGCACTATACACATTTGACAGTCACTAGACGGGACTTCAAATAGGCCTATAGCATGTCAAGGGAACTGTAGCCTGTTCAGATGGGTTAAATGGAACTGAAAATCTGGACACTGACTGTAGTTCTATAACTTCTCACAGCCTTAATTTTAACTCCTGCAGAATTAAGCATTTCTTGATACACTAAATGTAGGCAAAATTTGGACTTGGGAACAGGAGTGGAGAAATATGATTTCTTTCTTTCTGCATCTTGAGAGAATGCAATGCTCAGCTAGACACCATCTGTAGAGGTGCTGTCTTCATCATGAAAGCATCATAAAAGCTGATATCATTTCAACCACACAAAATATGCATCAAAGCCAAACTTAAATCTTATCAGAAATACCTTGGGTCATTTTCACAATTTTCTATTTCCTTGCAACCGGTTAAACTGATGCCATTTTGACATTTCTTTTTTTTTATACACAAAATCTTCCCCCTTTTTTTTGTGTTGTATTTTGTCCCCGGTCCCTAAACCTCTTTGCTCTGTGAAAGATGACCGAGAACTTTACCAATGTCAACTAGATAGAATGAATGCTTCAATTACATTATTCTGTTGAGCAAGGGTTTATCTAGTTTTCTAGGAAAATCATAGAATGACAGAAGAGGAGCTACATGTATCTAATTTATAGACATGTACCAAAATGTTGGAAATTACAAGCAGAAACATCTAAATTAGGCAAAAAATCCTGCACCCACGTTCAAAAAAATCATTCTGCCGTCTTTGACTGTAGCCTGCAGCGCATTTTCTATATTAGCAGGTTAGGGTTGGGTGCAGGCCTCAGATTTTCACTTTATCACATCACTAGTCGGGCGGTTGCGAATGAACAAACAGTTTACCAGCGGACCCCTAGTCTCCAACTACATTCAGCCATGGGACGATTTTTCTCTTAAGCAGATGGGCAGGGTGTAACATAATTATAAATAATTTGAACACTGCAAATTTTAAGCATGAAGCCCAAACGGATAGTATTTGACCAAAACGGAATCATTTCAAACCTACGCAGCTTGGGATACGATCACATTCTGTTTGTTTCTCTGTCTATGCGTGGGAATACTTGGGAACAGTGCCTAAATTAAAATCACTTTGAGCATATTTCATGGTGATTTTAGTCTTCTGTCCAACAATGAAATTTTAACAAAAACATGTTTGTGGCTGAAAACTTAAGGGGACTAATAAAATCACCTGCCGGTTTGTGAACTCTGCTCTGTCACATAGCGGTCATGAGTTAATTGCTTTAGAGCTGTGTGCTCTGGAAGACGAGGCCTACTGCTTAAACAAACATGTCATTTACCTATGTCAACCATTGTGTAATGTCTATCTGGTTTGTTGTTAACTGTTTGCTGCTAAATTCTCTCTACAAACACCAAGGTCATTATCATTCCTCTAATCCAAAGTGTGTGTCACATTTCTCTGTCTGTCTCTCTCTGTCTGTGTGTTCTCCTGTGTGTCCCAGTTTGGGGCTGAATTCCGTCGGTTCTCCCTGGACCGGTTTAAGCCGGGCCGGTTTGATGAGTTCTATAGGCTCCTACAGCACATGCACCGGATCCCAAACGTGGACCTGCTGGTGGGCTACGCCGACGTCCACGGTGACCTGCTGCCAATCAACAACGATGACAACTACCGCAAAGCCATCTCCGTGGCTGACCCCGTGCTACGCCTCTTCCTGCAGAGGAAAGGTACAACCTAGCCTCAGGGCAATTTGTATAATGTTTTATTAATATCCCTCTATTTTAGTATGATATGTTCGATGTCACGAATGAAACAGAGGTCGTACAACATATCAACTTACATTTTATTGGTTGAGTACACATTTTGCAAGGAAATGCTTATGTTTCTGGATCCAACAGTGCGGTAATCTTCCGTATGGATAATGTGGTCAGGCTGAAAGGTAAGGAAGGATACGTATCTCGATACATGGGCCCTGATACCATACAGGAACCATGCGTATCTATACTGAACAAAAATATAAACGCAACATGTAAAGTGTTGGTTCCAACTGTAGAACACGTGTGTTGTGTGGGTGAGCAGTTTGCCGATGTCAATATTGTGAACAGAATTCCCCATGGTGGCGGTGGGTTGGACAACAAATACATTTTTCGTTTTTAAACGATGGCAATTTCAATGCACAG
Organism: Brachymystax lenok tsinlingensis; assembly: GCA_030435695.1. NCBI lineage: Eukaryota > Metazoa > Chordata > Actinopteri > Salmoniformes > Salmonidae > Brachymystax > Brachymystax lenok. Next base: position 36,267,706 of record CM059803.1, read on the forward strand.
AGATTGAATGACGAGATCCTGAGGCCCTTTGCCGTGCCGTTCAGCCACGGTTATCACCTCATGCACAGCCAATCGCACAGCCTTTTTTTAATCTATATGTGTCCAACAGATGTATGTCTGTGTTCCCCGTCAGGTGAAATCCATAGATTAGGTCCTAAGGAATTTATTTTAGTTGGCCGATATTCCTCTAATGAACTGTAACTCAGTAAAATCTTTTGAAATTGTTGCATGTTGCGTTTTTTTTATATTTTTGTGTTCAGTATAGATACCTGGGCCCTGGTACCATACAGGAACGATATGTTTTAGTTTCACACGATTCAGTTTGATTAGAGAACGAATCGGTGCGATATCACACGTTTCAATGCACTAACATTTGTTGCATATAAACGCATTAATTTTCCATTCTAAATTAAAATCTGCTGCTGATGGAGGTCAAGGTGATTGTAATGGATGTCTTAATTGTGTAGTTACACAGGTGTTCCTTGTTCAGGTGAGGTTAGCTGGTGTAAATAAAAACAAGCTTTCAGTCACATGGAAGTGTAATTCCAGTCTTTCCTCCATTTCCTATACTCTCTGAGGTTTCATATTCCACGCTCTATATGGCCATTCCCTTCTGCTATTGTAATAGCCTATACTTCCTGGATTGTTTAAGTATGACAACATGTGTTCTGTAAATAGGCCTGTCAAGCTACTGCCTAGATCGTGTTCGGACTGAACGTGGAGTATTAGATTGAGCCTACTGTCTCACTGCGGTACTGTAGCATCCTAGACATCGTTGATAGTCGTTGAGCAGTGATTTTAGCCTTGGTTATGTGTGCCCATTTCACTGAGTTGATAATTGCTGTTTTTAGCATCAGTTCCTTATTAAATATTTAGTGCGATCTGTTGAATCCAGAGGCACTGGGCTGCTGTCTGAGAGTCCAAGCTGTCTTGATGTGCCATGTGACCTATAGATGCTAAGCCACTTTGCCAGGAGGGGATTACAGTGGTCTCTGTGTAACACTGTGTAGGCCCTGGGTTTCAATTATACGCTAGACAATAACGTCATTCTGGGTGTCTGTGGCTGCAGCCCCCAAACCACACACACTCTATACATTTTTACCTGCTACCTTTCCCACATGTTGTACTGATGGGTTCTGGACCGTTAGGCTAAATGATGTCAGGGTGTTTTTATAATGTAAAGAGCTGGTTGTCCCTGTCTTTACTCATATCTGTTGTGTTCTGCTGATTGTGTCTAGATTAATATGTTTGTTTTGAGAGGTGAAGAACACTGTGTTTAGAAAGAATGTTTTCCCTCCAGCCATGGCTGACATCGTCCCTGTGGAAGAAGGCCTTTCTTCATGGGCACATTTTAAGAATACATTTGTCATGGTATTGCTGTGTGGAATGCTTTACTGATAAGCTGTGGATGTGGAATATTGTACATATTCTGTGGACTGTGTATGGACTTAATATGTTGGCAACACACTTATGTTAAACACGCAGTGGTATTCACATAATCTGAATGAAACATGTTCTTTGTGTACACGTGCCACTTCTTCTGTGGGCTTCAGGATGTGGGGAAGATTGTTTTTGGACAAGATATTTGTCACTGCTGATGGTAATGTATGACTAGAGCTGTGACGGTCATGGAATTTTGAATGCAAGTTATTGGTCAGCCAAATGACTGCGGTCACCAATATAATCGTTTGAAGAGTTTATTTTTTATATAGTTTATTTTTAAGATGCCCAATTTTCTCCTCCGCTCCTGACTGCATGTTCTGCTGCTGCAGGAAGGGGGCGTTGCCCAGGCAACCAGAATCGCTTGCTACAACACCTTGCTTGTTTCAGCAAAGGGCAACACGTTTCACGTTGTAAATAGTCCACGTTACCGCTGAAACGCACTCAAATGCACGGCCGTCCCATCTTCAGTCACCTGTTCGTTCCCAAAAATAAATACATCTACGTTTATTTTATTTTCATGAAGGCATAATTGTCGGTTACACGAATATACAGTAATTATGCCAGCTCTGTGTGACAGCTTTCTTGGGCAGTGTTGGCTTGTCGTGTGTGTATGTGAGAAATTACCTACAGATTCTATCAATAGCTTGTCACACTGAAATCATTTGGACACACATAAAGAAGGAAACACTCTCTTACACAATGTCTGGACGGCTGCAGTGCAGTGCCACCAGTCCCACGCCTGTTTACCTGTTACCATGGTAGCCCTGAAGAGGCCCATTGGTTTAATGACCCTGGGTATTGTTTAGGGCTGATGGGAGCTGCAAAGCCCCCCCCCACAAACAAACAATAATAGTTTAAACACTTTTTTGTTGTATCATTTGTGTTTGAGGTTTACTCAAACACAATGTGTGAACTTTAAGGGTTATGAATGATGCACTGTGTTTTTCCTTCGCATGACAACTTGGTAGCTGTTTGCAAGTCCAATTGTCTATCTGCTGCATCTGGTCCCAGTACAGTATGCTCTGAATTCACATTGTTTTTGTTTAGTTTTACTGAATGGGACGAGAAACGAGAGCGCTGTGCCTTTTCCCATACCCCCCCACACACACAGGCACACGGGTTCTGCTGAGGTCAGTGTAACACACTGTTTATTGTGGTCAGCCAGAGAATGAGATGTTCTCATCAGTTCTACTCTTCTCAGATACAGCTGGTAAGCCTTGGTATCAGTTGTCACATGGATGGTGTTTTGTACAGGTGACGTGTGTTGGACAAGTGGAACACAGGGTTGTCAAAAGAGAATTCCGTTGTGGTATGACATCATCTTAATCCGCGTCTGTCATACAGAGCAGAACACTCCTCCCTGCCTTCACCTCCTGTCCTCGCAGCACCAGACTGTCCAGGTTTCCATACTGATTGAACCCAGTCATTATTCTGGGAATCTGGGTGGGTGTGTTTTGTTGAGCTAATGATGTCATCACCGTCATAGTTTCAGTTGTGAAAAGCACAAGGGTTTTTATGAGGGCGAATAGAATTAGTAACCATGCCTCATAAAGAGAGAACAGCACTGCATAGTGTTTTAGTAAGCCATACTGTCTACCCACCCAGCAAAGCAATCATTGAAGCATGATAACTGTGGGTTTTAAGAGTGGCCGAGTAGACTGCATGATATGGAGGCAGGGAGACGTAACGGAAGAGAGTGAAGAATGCAGAGTGAGGCCCTAGATTGGGGGGAAGGGGCTTCTTTGAGTGGAATGTGGCTAGCCTCTGATCACCACTGCTGGGTAGATTAAACTGGACAGTAGGCCATACACAACAGGGACAGAGAGCGAGAACTAGTGCTGACCTACTGAGGGCCAGTGGAGAGGAGGAAGAGGGCGGGTGGAGAGAGAAGTGCGAGGGGGGAGAGAGAATGAGGGGAGAGAGAGAGAGAGGGGGAACTAGTGCTGACCTACTGAGGGCCAGTGGAGAGGAGGAAGAGGGCGGGTGGAGAGAGAAGTGCGAGGGGGGAGAGAGAATGAGGGGGAGAGAGAGAGAGAGGGGGAACTAGTGCTGACCTACTGAGGGCCAGTGGAGAGGAGGAAGAGGGCGGGTGGAGAGAGAAGTGCGAGGGGGAGAGAGAATGAGGGGAGAGAGAGAGAGAGGGGGAACTAGTGCTGACCTACTGAGGGTCAGTGGAGAGGGGGAAGACAGCGGGAGAGAGGGAGGGAACGGGAAACAAAATGCCAAAGGGAAGTACAGGTGGTATTGTTTACCATGTTGGTCAAAGGGCAATGCCTTTATGCATTGTAGTACTGACTTAGTGATGAGGTAGATATCCTCCTAGCTGACATTATCTCGCTGTAGGGCTGGACCTTATCCTCAACGTGATATGAATGTTGAAAATATGATATTGATACTAGTTCTCCACGTACTGCAGCCTACCATGGTGAAGTTCAGTTTGGTGCTAATGTTATCAAATGGAGGCTGTTGATGTGCCACATGAACATGGTCACATAGGAATACACCTTATTCATATAGATAAATGCTAATTGACATTGTCACTTTCATCATATTGTTATCCATGATGTGACAGGGATATTTGTCTCCATTGCCCAGCCCTAAATAGGCAGACAGTGCAGTATAAAATGTAAATGTGATTATACACTAACCTGTCCCTCAGAGCCCAGATCAAAGTGACAACTGGGCTCCCTGTCTCTGCAGAACCCCAGGAGGATGAGAGTTGCCGTGAGGGAGACAGAGGTGTTCTGAGCCGGGCTGCATCACCAGTAAAGTCTTTGTTCAGGAGAATGAGTGACAGGGTTGCCCGGATAGGGAAAGGAATTACTAACCCACGTGCCTGCTCCTCCACCCCTTCCTCCCCTCTGTCTTCCCCCTCCTTACCCCACACCTTGGAGGCTGCGTGTACAGGCCGCAGCAGGAAGCTGAAATTCAGTACAGGCATGGCCCAGCAGCAGCATCATCAGTCCCCATCAGACAGCGGAGAGAGACAGGGCAGAGAGAACCAAGCCAGTGTGGATGAAAGGGGACAGAGGGCTATGCAGAGACCGCAAGAGGCAGGGAGAGACTGAGGGAAGGACAGAGAGAAGGGGACAGCGGGCAGTGGGGTGGAGAGCGAGAGCTTGGTCAGCAGAAGTGGAATTGATGAAGCACAGTGATGACAAGGGACAGAGGGAGAAAGTCTGTTCTTTGTCAGTCTGTCTTACACAATAAAGTCTAATTAAAGAACGGAATTGATTGCCTGTGCACCTCTTATAAGATAAAGCAGTGCAGACAGATCATTCTACACTATAGTACAGTACTGTAATAATGCTGGAGATGTAAACAGTTAAAGAGTGATGACCTGCTAGTGGATTTAAGATTCATTTGGAGTTTGTGAATGTTACCGGACAACTTTTGTCTCATGGATGTGTTGTACAACATGATATGAATTGTATAATTGGAGCTTGAGCTTAGTCAGTGTTTTATTTTGTCCTTCCTCTGGTCTCTGCTCCCTACTTCCCTTCACTATAGTCCTGGCTTACCCCTCTCTTGCTCTCTCCCTCTCATTCTCCCCATTGCTTTTCTCCTCCCCCCTCTCTCTCACGCTCTCCCCTGTGGGGGCGGCAGGTAGCCTAGCGGTTAAGAGCATTGAGCCAGTAACCGAAAACTGCCCTTGAGCAAGGCAGTTAACCCCCAACAACTGTTCCCAGGGCGCCGATGATGTGAATTTTGATTAAGGCAGCCCCCCGCACCTCTCTGATTCAGAGGTGTTGGGTTAAATGCGGAAGACGTATTTCAGTTGAATGCTTTGAGTTGTCCAACTGACTAGGGATCCCCTTTCCCTCTAACTTCTCTCCTGTCCTGTCTTCTCCTGTCCTGTCTTCTCCTGTCCTGTCTTTTCTCCTGTTTTCTCTTCTCTCCTGTTCCTTCTCCTATCAGCATACAGCTCTTTATATCTCAGCTGTACCAGGGAGGTATGTTCATTGCTCACCCCACCCCCTTCATTCTTTAATTAGCACCGTCCTTCCCTCATCCCCATGCACTCCCTCCCACGTTTTTATCGCTCCGTGACTGGAACACCATGGTACTCACCATGTGTGGAATATCCAGGCCTGTCGTCAACATATGAGGCCGTTTCCAGAGCAGTTCATATTGAGCAACATTCAGTCCAGAGCAGAACAGATGCAGAACAGTATTCCCTAGAGTTCAACACAAACCTAGTCATACAGTATTAAAATGTACAGTAACTACATCCTTATTAAAGTGTACAGTAGCTACATCCTTATTAAAGTGTACAGTAGCTACATCCTTATTAAAGTGTACAGTAGCTACATCCTTATTAAAGTGAACAGTAGCTACATCCTTATTAAAGTGAACAGTAGCTACATCCTTATTAAAGTGTACAGTAGCTACATCCTTATTAAAGTGAACAGTAACTACATCCTTATTAAAGTGAACAGTAGCTACATCCTTATTAAAGTGTACAGTAGCTACATCCTTATTAAAATGAACAGTAACTACATCCTTATTAAAGTGTACAGTAGCTACATCCTTATTAAAGTGAACAGTAGCTACATCCTTATTAAAGTGTACAGTAGCTACATCCTTATTCCAGATCACATTTGGATGACTGGTTGTTTTAGCTCCATTAACTCCCAATGCTCTGATGGTCATGACAGAACAATATATTTAGAATGTATGGCTCTGGGTGATTGACAGTCCTGTTGCTATGTGTAGGTAATTGTTGTCACCTGATCATGGTGTCCCATTAATGCTGACATGGCCCTCTGCTCTGTCTGTGACTAGCAACACACAGGATGTCCGGTGGCTCCGCCAGGGATAATGTCACCGGGCAGCACGGTGTTCGCTGCTAGGACACTCCTTTTCCTAAGTTGTATAGATATTGTAACGGTAGCTTTTTAATATCGGACTGACGTGGGGCCTGTTTTGCGCAATCATGTGACAGAAAGATGTTATCCTGTATTTTAAGCATCATCCAGAAATTTGAATTACACAAAAAGTTTAAGCGATGGTGCTGGACCACCTGACATGAAAAGAAAAGGGGACAGCTTGATGAAAAAGCTTTAAATAACAGGTTTTAAATCCAGGCATGTCACTTGTTTGCTCAAAACACAGGGCCCTATCTAAGGGCTAGTAGCTGATCACATGTCCTGATCAGGATAAACACTCCTGGCCCCGTATTTATCAAGCGCCTCAGAGTAGGAGTATTTATCAAGGGCCTCAGAGTACAGTAGGAGTGCTGATCTATTATCCGGGTCCCTCCTGTCCATATAATCTTATTCATTATTATCTAAAAGGCTAAACTTTTATGTGACGTGTTTGGGTAGAACAGGCCGTGGTCAGTAGTGAATGGAGGTGGACTGAGTTGGAGCTCCTGAACTGAGAGCAGAGTCCCTACTTTAAACACCCTGTGGGGGTTGGAAATGCGTTCGTGTATTCTGTTCACAGTACACACACACACGTACAATTCTCTCTCCAATGACTTCGAATCAATTCAAATCATGGACGTGCAATGTCAGAGCGGCATAGACTAAGAGTAGATAGTTGTCTGGGAAATCATAACGTTCAGAATACTTTTTAGTTTACCCTTATAGACCCATGAAAAATGTCTAGCTGTTGGATTTGATCCAGTATACACACAGGTCTGATGTTGAAAAAAAATTCAATTGTTTCCACTAAATGACAGTCAAATTCAGACTTTACAAGCCAGCAAATACAATGAAATGGCTTTGTACCCAACCCTAACTCTCACCCTGTAGGGTTATGCTGGTGTTTGCTTCCTACACCGTTATCACTGATTGGTTGGATTAATTATTAACTCACATATGCTAACTTACTCAATTGCATTCCTGAAGTTTGAGTCATGTACTTAACGAGCATAAAGGTGAACTCATATCTACAGGTGAGATGTGTAGTTTATCAGCCGACCGTTGAACATGTTGAGGAGAAACTGATCAGCTGTCTCAAGACACCCCGGTGGCCCGGCCCAGAGGTAACTGTGCTATTATGACACTGACCCCCAAAGGGACAAGACAGTCACAGATTATTAGTCTGGGTCCTGGGGCATCAGCGCCATAGTATTGACTATTTACGCCTGCTTTATCAACCATAGGAAACCAGTGGTGGCGGGTTAGAGGGATAACATTTAGGAAAGGCCTACTCTTTGATCAGAGGTGTGTGTGTGTGTGTGTAAAAGAGAAAATACTCTTGAAAGCCTTGCTATCTGCTGTAATGAGACTGAAAGCCTTGCTCAAGGGCACATCGACAGATTTCACCTAGTCAGCTCTGGAATTCGAACTGGCAACCTTTAGCAACGATTAGTGGCCCAACCTCTTAACCGCTAGACTACTACCCAGCCCATCCAGTTTTCACACCCCTTGACTTTTTCCACATTTTGTTGCTACAGCCTGAATGTATTAAATGTTGTTTTGTCGCTGGCCTACACACAATACCCCAAATTGAAAAGCTGAAATGTCTTTAGTCAATAAGTATTCAACCCCTTTGTTATGGCAAGCCTAAATAAGTTCAGGAGTAAACATTTACTCACACACACAATTATATGTAACGTCCTTCAGTTGAGCAGCGATTTTCAAACAGATTCAACCACAAAGACCAAGGTTTTCAAATGCCTCGTGAAGAAGGGCACAGATTTGGTAGATGGGTCAAAATCAAATATCCCTTTGAGCATGGTGAAGTTATTCATTACACTTTGGATGGTGTATCAATACACCCAGTCACTACAAAGATACAGGCGCCCTTCCTGACTCAGTTGCCATCAGCCAAAGGTGACTTTAAAACAGTCAGTGTTTAATGGCTGTGAAAGGTGAACTGAGGATGGATCAACAACATTGTAGTTACTCCACAATACTAACCTAATTGACAGAGTGAAAAGAAGTCTGTACAGAATAAAACATATTCCTAAACATGCATCCTGTTTGCAACAAGGCACTAAAATAAAACTGCAAAAAATGTCGCAAAGCAATTCACTTTTTGTCCTGAATACAAAGTGTTATGTTTGGGGCAAATCCAACACGTCACTGAGTACCACTCTCCATATTATCAAGCATAGTGGTGGCTGCATCATGTTATGTGTATGCTTGTCATCGTTAAGGACTGGGGAGTTTTTAAGGATAAAAATGAAATGGAACGGAGCTAAGAACAGGCAAAATCCTAGTGGAAAACCTGGTTCAGTCTGCTTTCCAACAGAGACGAGGCCAAATCTACACTGGAGTTGCTTACCAAGAAGACAGTGAATGTTCCTGAGTGGCTGAGTTAGCTTCAACTTATATCTGCTTCAATCTATTGCAAAACCTAAAAAATGGTTGTCTAGCAATGATCAACAACCAATTTGACAGAACTTGAAGAATTTTGAAAATAATAATGGGAAAATGTTGCACAATCTAGGTGTAGAAAGCTCTTAGAGATTTACCCAGAAAGACTCACAGCTGAAATCGCTGCCAAAGGTGATTCTAACATGTATTGACTCAAGGGTGTGAACTTATCTAATCAAGACATGTTACTGTTTTTATTTTACATACATTTTTTACAAATATTATAATTTTACTTTCACTTTGACACAGTATTTTGTGTAAGTTGTTGACCAACAAAATTACTATTTAATCCATTTTGATCCCACTTCGTAACACAACAAAATGTGGGAAAAGTCAAAGTATGTGAATATTTCTGAAGGCACTGTAGGCTACCTCTGTGTGAACATCATACAGATTAGCTGAGTTTGGATTATTGGTGCGTGTTCATGCATTTTAACTCCAACATATCATTGTGTGTTTTTGTGAAAATGTAAACCTATATTTTGTATTCATACAGTTGTAATGTCCGGGCAGTAAGGAGGCAATGAACTTATATTTCATGAGAACTGAAATGGGATACTCCTCTACACTTGATCCTTTGTTTTGCTGGTTGAGGGGAGGGGTACCTGTCAACCTGAGGGCTGGAATCCTTATCGACAACCTGCCTGATCCCAACACACACACGGACACACGGAAAATTACTGATGATGCTTAGGTCCAAAGAGTTTATCCAAATAACCTGAGCAAACTGCACAGTGTGTACATACACTACAACACACCATGGGATACGAGAACATGTCATTCATTCTAGAACATACATACACTACAACACACCACGGGATACAAGAACATGTCGACCAGTTCTTATAGCCTTTAGCCGTACCCTTATCCTACTCTTCTGTTCCTCTGGTGATGTAGAGGTAAACCCCTGTAGCCCCCAGTTCCACACCTATTCCCCAGGCGCTATCATTTGTTGACTTCTGTAACCGTAAAAAGCCTTGATTTCATGCATGTTAACATCAGAAGCCTCCTCCCTAAGTTTGTTTTATTCACTGCTTTAGCACACTCTGCCAACCCTGATGTCCTAGCCGTGTCTGAATCCTGGCTTAGGAAGGCCACCAAAAATTCTGAAATGTTCATACCCAACTACAACATTTTCCACCAAGATAGATTGCAACTCCACCCCCTTTGGCAGTTCTATCTAGTGCTGTCATGCTATCCAGGTCTGTGCCCAAACAGCTCGAGCTTTTACTTTTAAAAATCCACCTTTCCATAAATAAGTCTCTCACTGTTGCCGCTTGTTATAGACCCCCCCTCAGCCCCCCAGCTGTGCCCTGGACACCATATGTGAATTAATTGCCCCCCATTTATCTTCAAACTGGGATATGCTTAACACCCCGACCATCCTACAATCTAAGCTTGATGCCCTCACACAAATGATCAAGGAACCTACCAGGTACAACCCTAAATCCGTAAACATGGGCACCCTCCGATATCATCCTGACCAACCTGCCCTCTAAATACACCTCTGCTGTCTTCAACCAGGATCTCAGCGATCACTGCCTCATTGCCTGCGTCCGTAATGGGTCCGCGGTCAAACGACCACCCCTCATCACTGTCAAATGCTCCCTAAAACACTTCAGCAAGCAGGCCTTTCTAATTGACCTGGCACGGGTATCCTGGAAGGATATTGACCTCATTCCGTCAGTAGAGGTGGTTATTCTTTAAAAGGGCTTTCCTCACCATCTTAAATAAGCATGACCCATTCCAAAAAGGTAGAACTAAGAACAGATACAGCCCTTGGTTCTCTCCAGACCTGACTGCCCATGACCAGCACAAAAACATCCTGTGGTGTGCTGCATTACCATCGAATAGCCCCCGCGATATGCAACTTTTCAGGGAAGTTAGGAACCAATATACACAGGCAGTTAGGAAAGCAAAGGCTAGCTTTTTCAAACAGAAATTTGCATCTTGTAGGATAAACTTCAAAATGTTCTGGGACACTGTAAAGTTCATGGAGAATAAGAGCACCTCCTCCCAGCTGCCCACTGCACTGAGGCTAGGAAACACTGTCACCACCGATACATTTCAATAAGCATTTTTCTACGGCTGGCCATGCTTTCCACCTGGCTACCCTTACCCCGGTCAACAGCCCTGCACCCCCCACAGCAACTTGCCCAAGCCGCCCCCATTTCTCCTTCACCCAAATCCAGATAGCTGATGTTCTGAAAGAGCTGCAAAATCTGGAGCCCTACAAATCAGCTGGGCTAGACAATCTGGAGCCTCTCTTTCTAAAATTATCCACCGCAATTGTTGCAACCCCTATTACTAGCCTGTTCGACCTCTTTGGTATCGTCTGAGATCCCTAAAGATTGGAAAGCTGCCGCGATCATCCCCCTCTTCAAAGGGGGAGACACTCTAGATCCAAACTGCTACAGACCTATATCTATCCTACCCTGCCTTTCTAAAGTCTTCGAAAGCCAAGTTAACAAACAGATCACCAACCATTTCGAATCCCACCGTACCTTCTCCGCTATGCAATCTGGTTTCCGAGCTGGTCATGGGTGCACCTCAGCCATGCTCAAGGTCCTAAACGATAACATAACCGCCATCGATAAAAGACAATACTGTGCAGCCGTCTTCATCGACCTGGCCAGGGCTTTCGACAGTCACCGCATTCTCATCGGCAGACTCAATAGCCTTGGTTTCTCAAATGACTGGCTCGCCTGGTTCACCTACTTCTCTGATAGAGTTCAGTGTGTCAAATCGGAGGGCCTGTTGTCCGGACTTCTGGCAGTCTCTATGGGGGTGCCACAGGGTTCAATTCTCAGGCCGACTCTTTTCTCTGTGTACATCAATGATGTCGCTCTTGCTGCTGGGGATTCTCAGCCTCTACGCAGACAACACCATTCTGTATACTTCTGGCCCTTCTTTGGACACTGTGTTAACAAACCTCCAGATGAGCTTCAATGCCATACAACACTCCTTCTGTGGCCTCCAACTGCTCTTAAATCCAAGTAAAACTAAATGCATACTCTTCAACTGATCGATGCCTGCACCCGCCCGCCTGTCTAGCATCACTACTCTGGACAGTTCTGACTTAGAATATGTGGACAACTACAAAAACCTGGTGTCTGGTTAGACTGTAAACTCTCCTTCCAGACTCACATTAAGCATCTCCAATCCAAAATTAAATCTATAATCAGCTTCCTATTTCCTATTATTGCCTTTACCTCCCTAATCTTACTACATTTGCACACATGTATATAGATTTTTCTATTGTGTTATTGACTGTACGTTTGTTTATCCCATGTGTACCTCTGTGTTTTTTTGTCGCACTGCTATGCTTTATCTTGGCCAGGTCGCAGTTGTAAATGAGAACTTGTTCTCAACTGGCCTACCTGGTTAAATAAAGGTGAAGTAAAAATAAATGAAAAATGTAATTCATTCTAGAACATAGATACACTACACCATGGGATACGAGAACATGTCATTCATTCTAGAACATAGATACACTACACCATGGGATACGAGAACATGTCATTCATTCTAGAACATACATACACTACAACGCACCATGGGATACGAGAACATGTCATTCATTCTAGAACATACATACACTACAACGCACCATGGGATACGAGAACATGTCATTCATTCTAGAACATACAAGGGAGGAAGAAGAGACAGAGAGAGAGAACGATAAAGGGAGGGACTGGGGAACACAACCCAGGAGGGAATGAATGTTATGATATTAATGTTTAGCATCCGTGTGCTGGTGGTTAACCATTAGAGAACCATGGCCCTGGTTCTCGCTCTTCTTAGACCTTTGATCTAGTCTAGAACCCTGTCCCTGCTCTAAGCCAGGCTCAGGTGAAAGTCCAGGTATGTCTCAGAGCAGCACAGTTGCCGTGAGTAAGCCTCCGAAGAATTCCGAAAGCCCTACCATGAGAGACCGGAGTCGACGCCAACATTTACTACACATGAAGAATAAGACAAGGGAAGAGAGGGGAAAGCCCTGTAACAAGACGAGGGAGGGGCCTCAGGCTTAGAGCAACACCATCGCTTTTGCATAACTCCAGTATAGTCTGTAGTAGAATGTCAGTAATGATTTTATAGTTCCACCATAGTGATCAGTAAGCATTTACGGCATGAGATTAGATCCTGTATCATGTGATATTGATATGGTTCTGATGCGTTGTTCTCTTCCCTCCCCCAGAGGAAGCAGACTACTCTGCGTTTGGTCTGGACTCTCTGACCCGTCCCAAGAAGACAGTCCTAGCGACCATGTTGCTACGGCCTGATGCCAACCGGAAGAAGCCCCCTGTGATCATCAGCCTGCCCAGGGACTTCAGGCCTGTCTCCTCCATCATCGACGTGGACATCCTCCCTGAGACACACCGCCGGGTTCGCCTTTACAAGCACGGCCAGGAGAAACCGCTGGGCTTCTACATCCGAGACGGCTCCAGCGTCCGGGTCACGCCCCAGGGCCTGGAGAAGGTTCCTGGGATCTTCATCTCCCGCATGGTGCCTGGCGGCCTGGCTGAGGGCACTGGCCTACTGGCTGTCAACGACGAGGTTCTGGAGGTCAACGGCATCGAGGTGCAAGGCAAGTCTCTGGACCAGGTGACAGACATGATGATCGCCAACAGCCACAATCTCATCGTGACGGTGAAGCCAGCCAACCAGCGCAACAACATTGTACGGAGTGGCGGGGGCCGGGCAGCGTCCGGGAGCTCAGGGCACTCGTCCGACAGCGGCACCAGTTTCTACGGCTACTCCTCCCCAGGCACTGCCGTGGCGACTTCTCCGGCACACATCATCCAGAACTTCCATCCAGAGGAGCTGGAGAGCGATGAGGATGATGAGGACCTGGTGGTGGAGGTGGACGGAGAGGCCGTGTCCATCCCACGGGCCTCCTCGGCCAGCTGCACCATACCCTTCATTCCCCGCTACGTGCCCCACCTGGACCTCCGCACCACCAATGAAGCCCTAGCCTCCCGCAGCAATGCCGGCTCACTGGGCACATTCACCACTCCTGACAGGAGCCTGGAGGGAAGGAGCTTAGAGGAGGACGGCACCGTCATTACACTGTAAACACACACTGTCATAGTTGCACAGTATTTACGGGAATGCAAACACATAGTCTTACACACACTGAAGCGCACCCTCATGCAAACACAAAGAAAGACAACATCCACACATGCGTGCCATAGTATCGACACCGCCCTACCTATGCTGTCTGACAGACACATTGATTAACCATGGTGTTTGTGTGGATGGGCAAGGTGACTCTGCCTCGGAGAAAGACCTCCGACTTCTCATTGACAACCAGGAAAAAGCACTTGTTTCTATTTCGTGAGGGGAAGACTGTGTTTCTATGGTCTTCCACTTGAGGGCAGCAATGAGATGCTACACTTGTTTTTACATTTTGTGAACCTTAAGAAAGAACTGATTTAATGAAAGAACAAATGAATGAATGAATGATTGCAGATATCTTTAGGCTCTGACATGTCCCGAGCTATTCTACCCTGGTTTGTTTGATAGAGGAGACTACATTTCACAATCTGCTTTTGCCTTGTCACTTTGCAAACGACGACAACCACTCCCCTAGGTGATTACAGCTTGTGATTTGGGAACAAAAGTAATGGCTTCTATCCTACATGTTACCATACTAACTAACAAAGAGTAGAGGTCTGCAATAATACTCAGATTCTAGTCTGAGGAGAAACAATATATATGGGTCTCTCTTCATGGACCTGGACATGGTTAATCACTATTCCTGTGTTTTCTCCCCAAGCTTTTGTTGATAATCACGAGAAAAAAACTAGAAGCAATTATGCTAAGCAACTGAACTTACAAAATCTCTTAAAGTGGCAATCTGTAGTTGCTACATCCATTTTTAGACTTAAATGTATGATGTGTGTGTGTGTGTGTGTGTGTGTGTATACATACATACATACATACATACATACATGCATACATGCATACCCACCCATTGATTCTTGAAGAATATAACTAATAAAAGCCTTGTGAGCTTAGTTCTATTGTCGAACCCCATCAGAATCCAAAATATAAGCTTGTTTTACCCCTTTGTTTGTAGACTAGGTAAATATAAACAAATAACTGTATTGCCTCAACATGGTTAGATCTATAATTGTGTTATCATGGATGGTCAGTCCTTGTATCCGGAGCTCTGTCCATGGGTTTGAGAGTGGTTTCATTTCTCTAAACCCCATCCTTCAGCCTTCTACCAAAATAGTGGCAGGGAGTCAGATTTGTTGTTTGAACTGCAGATTGCTGCTTTAAATATTTTCATGCTATTTCTTTTCCTGTTTTATTTCAGTCTAAAATGGTTTACCGTATGAATTTTATTTAGTTGAAAGTATCTCAATTCCCCGTAACGCACCAACACCTCATCTGACAGGTGTGCTGTCATTGCCTGGATGAAGATCTATCTTGTTTTCATCCAACTTCTCCTTCCTCACGACAAGGGCTATTTCCCCACTTCGTGTACAAAGTGTGACAGAATGTGATTGTAAATGTGATTCTCTGATTTTCTCAGACCATGACGCTTCACTCATCTCAGCATGTTCTCTCTCTCTCTCTCTCATCTGTCTGTTTGGTATGAGAGGATGTATATGTAACAACAGATGGTGGCTTTCTTAGTTTTCCATCTCTGAGTTCACTTTGATGTGGCCTGAATCATTCACATTTGAAGAGTGTCCTCACTTCATGTACAGTATTTATTCACTATTTCATTGTATATTTTTTTGGAGTACCCCTGAATCGATCTTCAACAGAATGTGATGCTGATACTGGAATAGATGGACTGTGACACTGAGTACTACACAGATATTACATAACTTAGAGCTAGGACACTAATGACCCCGGCGTGGATGGATGGGACTGTTATAGAACCCCAGTCTGCAGGAACTGGTTAAGATTATTTTGTCTTGCACACGCTCTCACACATACCGACCCGGTCGCTGTGTTTGAGTAAGGTGGAGTTAGTCTAGTGCTATGCATTATGACTTGGATCAGGTGAGTACAGGTCTATTCCCACTTGTTCCTGGTCACATGACATTCCTGTTCAGGAAGGTCAACACCAGCAAGTTCATTAGAATGTCAGTAGTGTAGAGCCAACAGACTTCCCCAAAACACTTGACAGGATAGTACTGCACTGCAGAACAGCTTCATTCCAATAGATACTGTAGTTTTATTCTGTGTGTTTAGTTGCCAGTGAGCTGTTGTGAAGTATAATGGGAATTTAGACTAAGGCTGTACTCAACATGTAAACATTAATAGAAGCTAACAGACTCCACTGAGAGCAGATGGTGCATTGATGTCCATCATTTCTCCTATTGATTTTGGCTTTTTGCAGTACTCTCTGATGGGGAAGCAAAATGTACTGGGAAACAGTTGCCTCACTCACCCCTCTCCCCTTCTCAGGCTGACTGCAATGGTTCTTACCTGCAGAAATACCTGATGAGAATCCTAAACACTGGATCACCGTGATCAGACATTCCATCTCCCGAGAGCAGGGTATCATGTGAACTCAACAAGCCCTCCCTATCAGACATGCCATCTACCCAGAGTAGGGTATGTGAACTCAACTCCCCCTCCTTTTCATACTGTGAGGTACAGTACTGATCTATTCTCTGTTATGGTACAGGGTGTAGAAGAGTTGGGATTGCTTTCTCCCTTTCATTCCAAACAGTTCTGGAACATTCAAGGTACGATGAGTGACATTTTAGAATCAAAAGATTTTTTAAATCTGTTTAATTTATTATTGTTTTAACTACACAGGACATGGGGATCGTAACCACAGCTATTTATTTTCTAATCATGTTTCAGTATATTACTTTTCATTGCTAAGTCAGTAAACATGTAATGTGTTATAACTGATCCACTGTGCTAATTAATGGTTTAATTTCATTTTCTAATCTTTTCTTTCCCTTTTATAAAAGTGATTTTGTTAAAAAAAAATCTGTACAAGCAGCTTCTAGAGGTGTAGATTATGACACTGGTTTTTTTCCATACTGTGAATTCCTCTCTTCCTGTGAGAAACCTGTATATTTTAGAGAACACTAAACAGGCTGGGAGAGACCTGCGTGTTTCAGAGAACACTGAACAGGCTTCGGAATTTGGTTTGTGTCTGTTCCTTTTTTAAAGATAATGTGCAATGATTTTTGCTTGTCAGATAAATCAAGGTATAGATTTGTACTGAAAATTGTCAGTATTTTCTTATTGATAGTATATGATGTACATTTGTATCACATTTTAATACAAATATTTTAAAGTAATAAAGAAATGTATGAATATAGATGCACTTGTATAATTGTTGATTCCATGAGCTGGAAATATAAAACAAAAAGTTTTGTTTAATGAAAAGAAAATGCATGTTTTTGTATTTAAATAACTTGATACATTTTTCAACAACCAAAATGAACAGATAATGTGTAGGTTCATATCAGTCAAAGAGGATAATGGGACTAATGTTGCAGAACCCAGTCAGACAGGATGGATGGGAATAATGTTACAGAACCCAGTTAGACAGGATGGATGGGAATAATGTTACAGAACCCAGTCAGACAGGATGGATGGGACTGTTGTAGAACCCAGTCAGACAGGATGGATGGGAATAATGTTACAGAACCCAGTCAGACAGGATGGATGGGACTGTTGTAGAACCCAGTCAGACAGGATGGATGAGACTGTTACAGAACCCAGTCTGCAGGAAGAAGTTACTCTTTTGCATTTACATTTTAGTAATTTAGCTGTGGAATATTTAGGTGTGGAATATTCTTACATTAAGTCGATAGTAAGAAAACTCTACATTGTACAAAAACCTAAGGTCTTATTCGAGTGTGTGAATATGGCATTTACTCTGAGTATGTAGGGTGTGGTGTGTGTTAAAAATTGTGATAGCCTACATAGCTATCACAATTATAGTAAGTACATTGTTCCTCAATAAGTAGCTATCAGCAAAGTCAGTGGGGGGGAAAGTCAAGTGCGAGTGTTTAGTTCAGGAAAGTTTTTTTTTTTTTTGCTGGGGGCTGTGGGATTATTTAAGATACTCTTTGAAGAGGTAGGGTTTCAGATGTTTTGGGGAAAATGGTCAGGGTATCTGTCCTAGCTTCAGGGGGAAGCTGGTTCCACTAATCCCAGGACAGAGAAGAGCTTTGGCTGAGCTGAGAGGGAGGGCAGGGTCGGAGGGCCGAGACCAGAGGGAGGGCAGGGTCGGAGGGCCGAGACCAGAGGGAGGGCAGGGTCGGAGGCCGAGACCAGAGGGAGGGCAGGGTCGGAGGGCCGAGACCAGCGGGAGGGCAGGGTCGGAGGGCCGAGACCAGCGGGAGGGCAGGGTCGGAGGGCCGAGACCAGCGGGAGGGCAGGGTCGGAGGGCCGAGACCAGAGGGAGGGCAGGGTCGGGGGGCCGAGACCAGAGGGAGGGCAGGGTCGGGGGGCCGAGACCAGAGTACTCGGTTGGGGGGAGCCCAGCCAACGGTGAGTTGCAGTAGTCCAGACGGGAGAGGACAAGTTCCTGGATTAGGACCGTCACCTCTTCCTGTGTGAGGTAGGGTACTACTCTGTTGTAGAGCAAAGACCTGCAGGAGGGAGTTACTGCTTTGATGTTTGCAGAGAACGGCAGGGTGTTGTCCAGGGTCACGCCAAGGTTCTTTGCACTCTGGGAGGAGGACACTATGGAGTTGTCAACCGTGATGAAGCGGTCCAACCATGATTGAGTGGTCTTTTGTCTTGCACACGCTCTCACACATACCGACCCGGTCGCTGTGTTTGAGTAAGGTGGAGTTAGTCTAGCGCTATGCATTATGACTTGGATCAGGTGAGTACAGGTCTATTCCCACTTGTTCCTGGTCATAGAATATGTAATAATAACAATATAAGCCATTTAGCAGACGCTTTCATTCAAAGCGATCCCAGGAATCAAACCCACTACCTTGGTGTTACAAGCACCATGCTCTACCAACTGAGCTACGACGGGCCACATGTACTGACCCCTGATGACTACAACTGTTGTAGTTCAGGAAGGTCAACAGCATGTACTGACCCCTGATGACTACAACTGTTGTAGTTCAGGAAGGTCAACAGCATGTACTGACCCCTGATGACTACAACTGTTGTAGTTCAGGAAGGTCAACAGCATGTACTGACCCCTGATGACTACAACTGTTGTAGTTCAGGAAGGTCAACACCAGCAAGTTCATTAGAATGTCAGTAGTGTAGAGCCAACAGACTTCCCCAAAACACTAGACAGAATAGTACTGCACTGCAGAACAGCTTCATTCCAATAGATACTGTAGTTTTATTCTGTGTGTTTAGTTGCCAGTGAGCTGTTGTGAAGTATAATGGGAATTTAGACTAAGGCTGTACTCAACATGTAAACATTAATAGAAGCTAACAGACTCCACTGAGAGCAGATGGTGCATTGATGTCCATCATTTCTCCTATTGATTTTGGCTTTTTGCAGTACTCTCTGATGGGGAAGCAAAATGTACTGGGAAACAGTTGCCTCACTCACCCCTCTCCCCTTCTCAGTCTGACTGCAATGGTTCTTACCTGCAGAAATACCTGATGAGAATCCTAAACACTGGATCACCGTGATCAGACATTCCATCTCCCGAGAGCAGGGTATCATGTGAACTCAACAAGCCCTCCCTATCAGACATGCCATCTACCCAGAGTAGGGTATGTGAACTCCCCCTCCTTTTCATACTGTGAGGTACAGTACTACTCTATTCTCTGTTATGGTACAGGGTGTAGAAGAGTTGGGATTGCTTTCTCCCTCTCATTCCAAACAGTTCTGGAACATTCAAGGCACGATGAGTGATGTTTTGAATGGGAAGATTTTTTTTTTAGCTGTAAATGCATTGTTGTTTTAACTACACAGGACATGGGGATTGTTACAACAGCTATTTATATTCTATTCATGTTTCAGTTTATTACTTTTCATTGCTAAGTCAGTAAACATTTGATGTGTTATAACTGATCCAATGTGTTGATTCATGGTTGAAGTTCATTATGTCATCTAGTCCTGGTAGCTACATATTCTTGACCTTTATAGGTGATTTGATTAAATCGGGGTTTTTTTCTGTGCAAGCAGCTTCTAGGGGTATAGATTGTGACTCGCCATCAAATCAAATGTTATTGGTCACATACACATGGTTAGCAGATGTTATTGCTAGTGTAGCGAAATGCTTGTGCTTGTAGTTCCGACAGTGCAGCAATATCTAACATGTAATCTAACAATTCCACAACAACTACCTAATACACACGAATCTAAGTAAATTAATGGCATAAGAATATATACATATAAATATGTGGATGATTAATGACAGAGCGGCATAGGCAAGATGCAATAGGTGGTATAAAATACAGTATGACATACTGTTTCTTTCCATACTGTGAATTCCTCTATTCCTGGGAGAGACCTGCATGTGTTAAAGAATACACTAAACAGGATGGGAGAGAACCTGCATGTGTTAAAGAATACACTAAACATGATGGGAGAGATCTGGATGTGTTAAAGAATACACTAAACATGATGGGAGAGACCTGGATGTGTTAAAGAATACACTAAACATGATGGGAGAGACCTGGATGTGTTAAAGAATACACTAAACATGATGGGAGAGACCTGGATGTGTTAAAGAATACACTAAACATGATGGGAGAGACCTGGATGTGTTAAAGAATACACTAAACATGATGGGAGAGACCTGGATGTGTTCGAGAAAACACTAAACAGGCTTGGGAACATAATAGCTAGTATGTGGCTGGTTGTCTATTATCCCCACCTGGTGGATAAATCGTGTTTTTATTTCAGTGCGAGCGTTCGATTTGTCCAACATATTGGACCAAGATCATCATTCAGTTCCGGGTTTGACTTCAAAATTACAATGTTCATTCAATTTAAAAAAAAAAAATGTTAACTAGCTAGATAACCCGAGATATTGCTTAGAAATCTGCTACCTTCAGAAGAATCAAAATCTATTTGAAAAAGTTTAGTTACGTCTGTAAGAAATGTGTATGATGAAACGTTGATTAGCAGCATGAGTGGCGCAGCGGTCTGAGGCACTGCATTCTCAGTGCAAGCGGCGACACTACAGTCCCTGGTTCGAATCACATTCGGCACGGCCTACCTGCTCTATGGGACTCACAATTGGCCCAGCGTCGTCCGGGGTAGGACGTCATTGTAAATAAGAATGTGTACTTCACTGACTTGCCAAGTTAAATAGTAAAGGTTTTAGGTGGGAAAACCAATGAGTCATTCGCTCCAGTAGAGGGGACAAAATAAAATCAGCTGAAAATCACGTGACGTGACGTGTCCCCAACATGGCGACTCTGTGCTGAGTTAGCATCCTCAACAAACTCGGTGAATCGACAGACACCGATAGCCCGGTGTCGTTAGTCTTTCTCTCGCCTGCATCTACGCAGTGCCAGGCCGAAGATGACGGCCTGAGATAGCAGAAGTTATATCAGGAGATGCAACACCAGAAGCAGGCAGAAAGCACAAAAACCAAGAGCATGTTTCTGTCTAGGGCGCTGGAAAAGATCCTGTCGGATAAAGAGGTGAAGCGGAGCCAGCACAGCCAGCTGCGTAAAGCTTGTCAAGTGGCACTTGGTACGTGAGTGGTGTTTTTATTCCTGGACATTGCACCCATAGGCATGTTTTGTTTCTTCAATGTAATGTTTTAGGTAACCCTTGCGTGCCTACTAACACAGTGCTGGCCTCCTGACTGTCAGGCTAGCTAACGTTACTATAGTTTGGTGTAGTGTTATGCTGTAACGCCGCATAATGTTCAACGCTTCAGTCTTTGAACACTGGCTGATTACAGTGGGGCCTTGTCATAGATCTGACTGCATGTCAACGCTTTGGACCAGTCATTGTACAGCACTTAGCATTGTCACCTAACCGGAATGGCACCTGTTAAATCAACTGGCAACTTATGCCGCATTCAGATACTAGTAAACTCGGAAATGTCCGACTTGTGGATTTGTTGAAAGCGACACGTGTGGCTAAGTAGCCTAGTGGTTAGAGCGGTGGGTCAGTAACCGAAAGGTTGTTGGATCGAATCCCCGAACTGACAAGGTACAAATCTGTCGTTCTGCCCCTGAGCAAGGCAGTTTATTTACCCACTTTTCCCCGGGCGCGGAAGAGGTAGATATCGATTGTGGCAGCCCAGCGCACCTCTTTGATTCAGAGGGGTTGGGTTAAATTCGGAAGACACATTTCAGTTGAATGCATTGTTGTACAACTGACTAGGCATCCCCATTTCCCTAAATACAACAAGTTAGGAAGTGGGAAATTTCAGAAATTCCTAGTTCCGACTGGCACATGAACGCGACGTTAACTCCAGGATAATCGGACGTCCGTTCTTTTCCATTGAGCAGTGGAGGGAAACGTTAGTTTTACACACCACCCATTCTTGTGTTTGTTGAGAGATACATCTTGTAGCCTTGTCTTTGATAATCTGAAAAGGAGACGTTCCGGCTGTATACCTTTTACTGTTAATTAAGGATAATGTGTAAGTGACATTTTACTGTAAATAAATGGTCATTATTACTGCCAGTTTAGTATGACATACAGCGGAGTCCCTGCCCATCTTACAAAACATGTCTGAAACCCTACCTTTTTTAAAGAGTATCTTACATAAATACTATGGCGGGAACTTCTAGCTAGATCAGGGGCTATCAATTACTATTTGAGAAGGTCCACATTTCCTAGGTGGCAAAGGTCAGAATGGATAATGTTAAGTAATGAGATCCCATTCACCCGATAGATAGATTCCAGTCGAGTCATTGTCACAGCAAGGTAACCCTGTAGTGAAGTAGTACCATATTCATCTGGTGGGTTAATGTTGACCTTGCTCCCTTCAAATAACATTGCCCAGCCCACTCGTAGACTCTCATAATCAGCATACTGTACACTAAACAGTTTACTTAGGCTCTGGTCGTTAAATAGCCTTTCTCATTGGCACGGATGTTGCGTCCGTTGTGGTTTGGTTAATGGGGGGAGAACCTCCTTGCCTGGCTATAGCCCAAATTCTTTATGATGATGATGATGGGTGGGTACAGGCTAGTACCTCAACTAGCCTGTACCCCTGCACACTGACTCGGTACTGGTGCCCCCTGTATATAACCTCGTTATTCTTATTGTGTTACTTTTAATTATAACTCTTTATACTGCGCTGTTGGTTAAGGGCTTGTCAGTAAGCATTTCACGGAGAAAGTCTACGCCTTTTGTATTCGGCGCATGTGGCAAATAAAGTTGGATTTCATCTGGGCTTCGTTAATCAGATAACAACATGTTTATAATGGAGTGATTCCATGCAAAACCCGGACAAAATGCCCCAAATAATGGTCTTTTTTCGTATGGAATCACTCGATGAGCTTGCCTCAGTGGATCTCCTTCCTCTGACTAAAATTAGCCACTCTTTCACAAGCTGTGAGTGACCAATGGACTGTGGTTCCCCCTAGTTTGAATGTAAGCACAAGCATGCCATTGAGAAATGAAATGTCCTAGACACTGGCACCGTAGTTTGTTTATTTGCTGTGTACTGTATCCTAGATCAGTGGTTCTCACCCCAAAACAGGAAATAAATCCGGCTTTAAACATTCTATTGAAAGTTGTAATAGTAGAATGTGGGGGGCAGGATGTTCCCCAGGATGTTCCCCAATGCTGGAAGGGGGGGGCCGAGTGGAAAATGTTTGGGAACCCCAATCCTAGATTATGAAATGTAGACTATAGCACAAGTTCTATTTGCTGATGTTGTGAAGGGGAGATGAGATGAGCAACTGGAGATGTCAAGTGGCGCAATAATTAGGCTATAATGCTGCTTCCACAGCTAATGGTTTGTTTATGGATCCCAGATGAGCCTTGGGAGAGTCTGCAGTTTTTTTTCCTCAGGGAGTGTACTCTATGCTCCCTATTCTACCTCGTGTGCCTGCCTTGAGAACAACTTTGGGTCTTGTGTGTCAGCAGTTGCCAAGATCTCAGCATGTTAAGTTCTGGGATACAACTTGGTCACATCACGTCTGGCCTTGTATGAATGCACTATTGCTAATGCTTAGACCTACTAGGCTAGATAAGGAAAATGGTGACTTCCAGTAGTGCATTTCGGCCTCTTCTGACAGATCTGCTTCGAACACAGGATCTTTGCTCTGCCCAATGCGGTCACCAATGTTAAGGAGATAAGATTGTCTCTGGTCATTAGCCAGAGGTTTATGGGTTTTGAGGTTATATCATTTAAATTAGCCGAACACCATAATATCAATTAGTTTGACTACATTTCATTTGTTGATTTTGTTTTTGTTAATGCTAACTGTATTCATGGTATGTTGATACTGGTATTGTAACAAACGAGACTCCCGCGGTTCCTCCTGCTCACCACCAGAGGGAACCCTCCTGAATATTAAGCCCTGAACTACAACTCCCACATACCTGGTTCCAATCACCGTTGCACCTGTCTCCCATTAATAGACTATTTAGGCTCTCTCTCCCTTTCTCTCCTTGCGAAGTCTTGTTTCCCTGGTGATCATTTCTGAGCGTTTTCCCGTGTCTGTCATTTTGTCATTTCGTGGTATTACTCTGGACTGTTTTTTCCCTTTTTGATTCTTGCTGCCTGCCCTGGACTACATTCTTTATTGGACTGATTTTTGTAAGCTTGCTGCCTGCCCTGACCTCATGCCTGTACCTGGATTACGATTAGCCTTATCCCTGCTGTTGTGTTTGCTGGCGATTGACCCTGTTTGCATGACCAAGATTGTAATAAAGCTGCAAATGGATCCTCACTCTCAGGGTGCTTCATTACAGGTATTTTTATGCTAGTGAAACAAATGTTCAGTTATGCCTGAAACAAAGATAGAAACGTGTTCATCAGGTCTAAAGGTCAAAGTTCAGACATCACTAATCTTGTTCCTTTTTTTTCACTTAACAGATGAAATCAAAATCGAGCTTGAGAAGCAAAAGTAAGTTCAAACCCCCTTTTCTCTCCGGAGGTATCTGCAGCTCATGGACGTGTTTGGTTTGATGCACCTATTAAAGGGACACTGCGTCTTTTCTTTATCAGTTTCTGTGCGTGCGGTTTACAGGAAGTTAGTTAGTTTCTGGAGCCTTTGCTATCTAGCGTTAGCACAACGACTAGAAGGCTACAGGAAACGGCTATCGTGCTCTATCCCTTTTTAAGCGGTCACCGCTGTCATTAGTGGTTATTACGTTTGTGATGTCCTGAGGCCTGCATGTCATCATAACCTGGTGCTGTGGCTCCTTTCTACAGGGATGGCTCAGTGGTCCCGCCCCGAGCAAACTACATTGAAGCTGACAAATACGTACTGCCTTTTGAGCTCGCCTGTCAATCAAAGTCCCCACGCGTCGTCAGCACCTCGTTGGACTGCTTACAGGTACGCAAGTTTAAACATCAAAGGACTTAAACACACCAACTCCCATACGTATTACAATTCAAATCACATTTTATTTGTTACATGCGCCGAATACAACAGGTGTGGACCGTAAGTAAGCGTTTCACTGTAAGGTCTACACCTGTTGTATTCGGTACATGTGATATAAAATGTGATTTGATTTAAATTGTGGGAGGGAGGTAATTGTAAGTCCCTAGCACACAACCACACACTGTTCTATTATATATCATTTTTTCAACTGTCCTACTGTCTCACTGTCCTACTGTCTCACTGTCCTACTGTCCTATTGTCTCACTGTCCTATTGTCTCACTGTCCTATTGTCTCACTGTCCTACTGTCTCACTGTCCTATTGTCTCATTGTCTCACTGTCCTATTGTCTCTCTGTCCTACTGTCTCACTGTCCCACTGTCTCACTGTTCTACTGTCCTATTGTCTCTCTGTCCTGTCTCACTGTCCTATTGTCTCACTGTCATACTTGACATAGCAGCATGTAGCATAGTGGTTAGAGCGTTGGGCCAGAAACCGAAATGTTGCTAGTTCAAATCTCCAATGGGAAAAATCTGTCAATGTGCCTTTGAGCAATAAACTTAAGCCTAATTGTTCCAGGGTCGCCGTTGATAATGTATGACCCTGGCCCTGACCCCACTTTCCAAGGGGAGTTGGGATATGCAACAAACATACTTGCAATCCACATGTTTAATACATGCTTATACATGTGTGAAATAGGAGGAATATAAGCACCTACCAGATCATTGTTTATTATAATCTAGTTCTATACTGTATATCCTATTATGTGTACATATCGGTCATATTTTTTATCTGACTTTTTGATTTATTGTTGATATCGATTATTGTACTGCAATGTTTAGGGAACTAGCCCGCAATAAGCATTTCACTGCACCTTTTTAAACGTACTGTAAACTGTGTACGTGTCTAATAACCTTCAATTGTTTTCTTGTAAATGCCACATGGTGGAAGACTTAAAATGTTGTTACACCTGTTGTGTGCCTCCTCAGAAATGTCCGACTCGTGGATGTCCGACTCCTCCTTCTAAATGCCACAGATGCTCACTCTCTCCACAATCTCTCCCCTCTCCCCATGGCAGAAGCTCATTGCGTATGGCCACATCACGGGCAATGCCTCTGACAGTAGTGCTCCAGGGAAGAGGCTCATCGACCGGCTGCTGGAGACCA
This sequence comes from Brachymystax lenok tsinlingensis, assembly GCA_030435695.1. Taxonomy (NCBI): domain Eukaryota; kingdom Metazoa; phylum Chordata; class Actinopteri; order Salmoniformes; family Salmonidae; genus Brachymystax; species Brachymystax lenok. Next base: position 36,294,096 of record CM059803.1, read on the forward strand.
TCTGTAGCTGCTTCCAGGGCCCACAGACAGACGAGGGGGTGCAGCTGCAGATCATCAAGGTCTGGCAGGGACCCCATCCATCTTAAACCTCTCTTTTTATGAATAGATACTTAAAAAAAAAAAAATATATATATATATATATTTTTTTTTAATGATTATTCGAAACATAAAATATACATGCAGTGAAGCCGCTCAACAACTACACCACACCAGTCATCCAACAGATTCCCATTCAGAGTGACTCACACAAGCATCCAGGGTCAATGCCCTGCTCAAGGGCATGTTGACCGATCTACCACCAGGCCAAAAAACGTGAACCCGAACCCTCCAAGATCCCCCAGCTACTTATTTATACAGAAGATATACAGTACCAGTCAAAAGTTTAGACACACCTACTCATTCAAGGGTTTTTCTTTATTTTTTACTATTTTCTACATTGCTGAGAGTGTGCAAAGCAAAGGGTGGCTACATTGAAGAATCTCAAATATAAAATAGATTTTGATTTAACACTTTTTCTTTTGGTTACTATGTGATTCCGTATGTGTTATTTCATAGTTTTGATGTCTTCACGGTAATTCTACAATGTAAAAAATAGTTTAAATAAAGAGAACCTGGAATGAGTAGGTGTGTCCAAACTTTTGACTGGTACTGTATATATCTCCTAGTTGCCTCTCAGGACAAATTTCTGCCCATTATTTTCCACATCCCAGTCTCCATAGTGATACTACAGATATATCCGGTGCCACATCCGTCTCTTACAGCTGTACAGTAGACATGATGCATAACCAGAGCTCATTTCAGCTTCCCATAGTGGAGCTCCAGAGTTAAGGGTCCAAAGTCTGTCTTGTTCAAACAAGCTGCCCGCCAGTATTATCACGGTTGATAACAGGTTTTATTGGACTCACCAACATTCCTACGACATATAAAGATACTGTGTATAAGATCTTTCTTCTGAAATTCACAAAGGTAGTTAAAGACACTATTTATTCTCTGTACCCTGTCTGTCAGGACTAGGGTTGCAAAATTCCGGGAACGTTTAATAAATTCCCTGGTTTTCCAGAAATCCTGCTTTGGAGAATTACGGATGAACCTTCTTATTGCCTTCTGATTCTGTCAACCCTCCAACCGGGATTTCGGGGAAAACCAGGGATTTCTGGGGGGAACTTCCCGTAATTGTGCATTCCTAGTTCTGCCCCCTCTCTGTTCTCCTGTAGGCTCTGCTGACGGCAGTGACCTCCCCTCACATTGAGATCCACGAGGGAACTGTTCTGCTGACAGTGCGTACCTGTTACAACATCTACCTGGCCAGCCGCAACCTCATCAACCAGACCACCGCCAAGGCCACACTCACACAGATGGTCAATGTCATCTTCACCCGCATGGAGACACAGGCGGTCAGTGTACTACTGTCCCCTGTCCAGACCAGTCTCATATGTACACAGTCGTCTATAACAAGCACTTGACTCAATTATTTCTCCATAAGTGTATTTGTGTCTCCTTCCTGAGTCAGGGGGGAACAGCCCGTGTCTCCTTGTCCTATTAGTTGACTGGTTCATTGGCTGGTACATGCTGTTAGTTTGGTGGTCTGACTAGTTGTGTTGATCATGGCCGGTCTGTTCATTTCCCTGCATCTATACAGGCTATAGAGGCTCAGGAGAAGGATAGACTATGTCTGCCCCAGCAGAACCCCTCCCCTTCCCCTGGGCAGATGTCTGGTGGTTCCCCCCGGTCAGACTGCACCCCAGACCTCAACGGGACCCCCTCTTCTGTAGCCAGCACACCGGACCTTAATACCGTCAATGGCCAACCAGAGGAGTGCAAGACTGAGGAGGATGTGGCTGCTACAGAGGAGAACAGAGAGGAGCCACCACCTCCAGGTATTGGCCTTGTTTGTATTCATACTTAGCATAGATCAGTGCTGAGCTACCATCCTATAGGTTTACACTAGTGCTCTCCAACCCTGTTCCCGCCTTTAGGTTTTCACTCCAACCTTCATCTAGTGCACTTGATTTTAAAATGTATTTCCCCCCCATTTTTTCCCCCTCCCATTTTCAAGTACGATCTTGTCTTATCGCTGCAACTCCCCAACGGGCTCGGGAGAGGCCACGGTTGAGTCATGCGTCCTCTGAAACATGACCCGCCAAACCGTGCTCCTTAACACCCGTGGGCTTAACCCTGAAGCCAGCTGCACCAATGTGTCGGAGGAAACACTGTGTAAGTGATGACCGAAATCAGCCTGCAGGTGCCTAGACCGCCACAAGGAGTCGCTAGAGCTCGACGAGTCAAGTGAATCTACAGGAGTGTGTCTCTCCATGAACAGGGTTGGAGTGTAAACCTACAGTCGTGGCCAAAAGTTTTGAGAATTACACAAATATTAATTTCCACAAAATTTGCTGCTTCATTGTCTTTAGATATTTTTGTCAGATATTACTATGGAATACTGAAGTATAATTACAAGCATTTCATAAGTGTCAAAGGCTTTTATTGACAATTACATGAAAAACAATCGGAAAGGGGATTCATCAGAGAAAATGACTTTACCCCAGTCCTCAGCAGTCCAATCCCTGTACCTTTTGCAGAATATCAGTCTGTCCCTGATTTTTTTCCTGGAGAGAAGTGGTTTCTTTGCTGCCCTTCTTGACACCAGGCCATCCTCAAAGTCTTCGCCTCACTGTGCGTGCAGATGCACTCACACCTGCCTGCTGCCATTCCTGTGCAAGCTCTGTACTGGTGGTGCCCCGATCCCGCAGCTGAATCAACTTTAGGAGACGGTCCTGGCGCTTGCTGGACTTTCTTGGGCGCCCTGAAGCCTTCTTCACAACAATTAAACCGCTCTCCTTGAAGTTCTTGATGATCCGATAAATGGTTGATTTAGGTGCAATCTTACTGGGAGCAATATCCTTGCCTGTGAAGCCCTTTTTGTGCAAAGCAATGATGACGGCACGTGTTTCCTTGCAGGCAACCATTATTGACAGAGGAAGAACAATGATTCCATGCACCACCCTCCTTTTGAAGCTTCCAGTCTGTTATTTGAACTCAATCAGCATGACAGAGTGATCTCCAGCCTTGTCCTCGTCAACACTCATACCTGTGTTAACGAGAGAATCAGACATGATGTCAGCTGGTCCTTTTGTGGCAGGGCTGAAATGCAGTGGAAATGTTTTTGGGGGATTTAGTTCATTTGCATGGCAAAGAGGGACTTTGCAGTTAATTGCAATTAATCTGATCACTCTTCATGACATTCTGGAGTATATGCAAATTGCCATCATACAAACGGAAGTAGCAGACTTGGTGAAAATTAATATTTGTGTCATTCTCAACTTTTGGCCACAACTGTACAGGAGGGTAGCTCTCCAGGAACAGGGTTGGAGTGAATCTACAGGAGGAAAGCTCTCCAGGAACAGGGCTGGTGTAAACCTACAGGAGGGTGTCTCTTCAGGAACAGGGTTGGAGAGCCCTGCCTTAGATCATGATTTTATTGTAAGACATTTCTGAAGCTCACATCATCCTCATTAATTTCACACTTTTTCTCTTTTTCCTCATTAGTAGTTTTTAATGATCCACTTCCAGAAACACCACCAGCAGTAACACAGTCAGTAGAGGAAGAGGATGAAGTGGGAGGGGGGGAGGAATCAGAATTTGAGGAGAGGGGGACATCGGGAGTAGAGCAGGTCGATTCAAAGCCAACAGAGCAACCAACGACTGATGTGGAAGTGGCCGCAGAACCTGAACCACAGACCCAAACTGCACAAGGTCAGTAATTGGTTGTGATCGGAGTGACTGGACAGAGTTTGTGAATCAGGGCTTGTCTGTCATTTACACACCTGTGTCAAGGTTCCTGCCTTCTAGTTTTTCCAGGCCATTGTGCTTCTGCTTCTGCTTTGCTTGCTGTTTTAGGCTGGGTTTCTGTATAGCACTTTGACATCTGCTGATGTGAAAAGGGCTTTATAAAATACAGTTGATTGTATCTGACTGGTCTGTTCCACCCCTCCACACAGAAGGGGATTATCCCCCACACATACCCCCAGAGCACTTTGAGATGACGCCCCCTAGACCCAGGACAGTTAGGAGCCAGATGAACGGCATTATGGGTGACCATGGTTCTGTGTCCTCTACAGACATCTTGGTGAGTGATCTCTTATCTTGGAATGAGGATGGGTCACATCAAAGGTTCTATGTGAACAGTGATTCCTGATGATTTTTGCCCTTTTATGAATTATACATAGTTATGCTCATTTTAGGAATGTATTGACAATTGCATGGTACAGTTAAAACTGTTCTGTTTTTTTTCTCGTTGTGTCTTTTAGGATGCGGAGTCCATGCAGGGTGGCCAGAACGCTGTTCGTTTCTCACACATCCTGCAGAAAGACGCCTTCCTGGTCTTCCGATCCCTCTGTAAGCTCTCCATGAAGCCGCTGGCGGATGGACCCCCTGACCCAAAGTGAGACATCATCCACTAGACCTTCAGCCCTTGCTTCCCCTCTCAGTTCACACCCACAGCTTCACCCTTCCCTTGGTCTCATCACCTAAACCAAGTCCACATTTTCTCCTTGCTTTCTGTTCACAATAATGTCATTTAGCAGACTGTTTTATCCATAAGCGACTTAGTCATGTGTGCATGCATACATTTTGCGTACGGATGATCCCGGGAATTGAACCAACTATCCTGGTGTTGCGAGCTTCATGCGCTACTAGCTAAGCTACAGAAGACCACCAGGCCCCAATACAAGACTATATAACTAGCTGCCACTTTCTTGATGTAGCTAAAGATCCAGAGGTTTTACGTTCTAGACGGAGTGTCTTCAGTGTCTCTGTCAAACCCAGAGGCTGGGAGTCTGAATAGACGAATGCTGAGCCTGATCACTGCTTCCAAACATAAGAGGGGCCTGTTCTAGTTTAAACCAAAATACCTATATTCAACTGAGTCTATAGACTGTACAAGATATTCATATACTACACTGTTGAGTATTTACATCCCCCCCATCTCCTCTGTCTTTTGTGTTTGTCCTCCATCTCTCCTTTCTCCAACCTCTTCTTTTTTTTACGTTCTCCCTCTCTCTCTCCCTCTCTCTCGCTCGCCCTCCCTCTCTCGCTCGCCCTCCCTCTCTCGCTCGCCCTCCCTCTCTCGCTCGCCCTCCCTCTCTCGCTCGCCCTCTCTCTCGCCCTCTCTCTCTCTCTCGCCCTCTCTCTCTCGCTCGCCCTCTCTCGCCATCTCTCTCTCTCTCTCTCTCGCCCTCAGGTCTCATGAGCTGTGCTCCAAGGTGGTGTCCCTGCAGCTGCTGCTGTCTGTGCTCCAGGGGGCGGGGCCTGTCTTCCGCACCCACGAGATGTTTGTCAACGCCATCAAGCAGTACCTGTGTGTGGCCCTCTCGAAGAACGGTGTCTCCTCTGTGCCAGAGGTTTTCGAGCTCTCCCTTGCCATCTTCCTCACCCTGCTCTCCCACTTCAAAGTCCACCTCAAGATGCAGATTGAGGTGTGGGATGCAGGAGTTGCATATAGATTTCATCTGGGATTTTATTTTGAGTCCTGTCATTCAATTCAGATTAGGCAACAGGGAATGAAAATAAATGATGCGACTGCCTACCATCTTCCCACCCACCCCTCACTCTCTCTCTCTACCCCTCACTCTCTCTCTCTACCCCTCACTCTCTCTCTCTACCCCTCACTCTCTCTCTCTCTCTACCCCTCACTCTCTCTCTCTCTCTCTCTCTCTCTCTCTCTCTCTCTCTCTCTCTACCCCTCACTCTCTCTCTCTCACCCTCACTCTCTCTCTCTCTACCCTCACTCTCTCTCTCTCTCTACCCCTCACTCTCTCTCTCTCTACCCCTCACTCTCTCTCTCTCTACCCCTCACTCTCTCTCTCTCTCTACCCCTCACTCTCTCTCTCTCTACCCCTCACTCTCTCTCTCTCTACCCCTCACTCTCTCTCTCTCTACCCTCACTCTCTCTCTCTCTACCCCTCACTCTCTCTTCCCCCCTCCCTCATTCTCTACCCCTCACTCTCTCTCTTCTACCCCTCACTCTCTCTCTTCTACCCCTCACTCTCTCTCTTCTACCCCTCACTCTCTCTCTTCTACCCCTCACTCTCTCTCTTCTACCCCTCACTCTGTCTTCCCCCCTCCCTCATTCTCTCGCCCCTCACTCTCTCCTTCTCTAACTCAGGTGTTCTTCAGGGAGATTTTCCTGACCATCCTGGAAACGTCATCCAGCTCCTTTGAACACAAGTGGATGGTCATTCAGACCTTGACACGGATATGTGCAAGTAAAAACACATGCTGCTGGTTATGTACCATATACCACTCAACCCTCATTTAGACCCGTCTCATTTTAATCCTTCCTCCCCCTCCTCAAACCCTTCACCCCAGATGCTCAGTGTGTGGTGGATATCTATGTGAACTACGACTGTGACCTGAACGCTGCCAACATCTTTGAGCGTCTGGTGAATGACCTGTCTAAGATTGCCATGGGAAGGAGTGGCCAGGAGCTGGGGATGACCGCTCTACAGGTGACCTGTCAGTAGTTACCTACCAAATGTGGTCAGAATTAGAATCACTTTTATTCGCCAAGTACATTGACAGTCAGAATTTGACCTGGTGGCATGGTGCTGCTAGTGATAGACAACATTTAGAGACAGAATACAGACAGAGGAATTTATATACAAAATCATGGTTGGATTTTCATTTATCTGTTTCTGTGTTTTAACGTGTTTTTGAGCTCTGTAAATGATGTCACCGACCGTTAACAGGAGATATGCAGTACCATTCAAAAGTTTGGACACCAACTCATTCCAGGGTTTTTCTTTATTTTTTACTATTTTCTACTTTGTAGAATAATCGTGAAGACATCAAAACTATGAAATAACACATATGGAATCATGTAGTAACCAAAAAAGAGTTAAACAAATCAAAATATATTTTAGATTCTTCAAAGTAGCCACCCTTTGCCTTGACAGCTTTGCACACTCTTGGCATTCTCTCAACCAGCTTCATGAGGTAGTCACCTGGAATGCATTTCAATTAACAGGTGTGCCTTGTTAATTTGTGGAATTTCTTTCCTTAATGCGTTTGAGCCAATCAGTTGTGTTGTGACATGGTAGGGGTGGTATACAGAAGATAGCCCTATTTGGTAAAAGACCAAGTCCATATTATGGCAAGAACAGTTCAAATAAGCAAAGAGAAACGACAGTCCATCATTACTTTAAGACATGAAGGTCAGTCAATCTGGAAAATGTCAAGAACTTTGAAAGTTTTATTCAAGTGCAGTCGCAAAAACCATCAAGTGCTATGATGAAACTGGCTCTCATGAGGATCGCCACATCCTCTGCTGCAGAGGAGAAGTTCATTAGTTACCAGCCTCAGAAATTGCAGCCCAAATAAATGCTTCACAGACTTCAAGTATCAGACACATCTCAACATTAACTGTTCAGAGGAGACAGCGTGAATCAGGCCTTTATGGTCGCATTGATGCAAAGAACCACTACTAAAGGACACCAATAAGAACGAGATTTTCTTTGGCCAAGAAACACGAGCAATGGACGCACCTGGTGGAAATCTGTCCAAATTTGAGATTTTTGTGAGACGTCTTGGTGAGACGCAGAGTAGGTGAACGGATGATCTCCGCGTGTGGTTCCCACCGTGAAGTATGGAGGAGGAGGAGGAGGTGTGATTGTGTGGGAGGCTTTGCCGGTGACACTGTCAGTGCTTTTTTTTAGAATTCAAGGCATGCTTAACCAGCATGGCTACCACCGCATTCTGCAGGGAAACGCCATCCCATGTGGTTTGTGCTTAGTGGGACTATCATTTGTTTTTCAACAGGACAATGACACAAAGACCCCCCCCGACTGTGTAAGGGCTATTTGACCAAGAAGGAGAGTGATGGAGGTGACCTTTGCCTCCACAATCACCCGACCTCAACCCAATTGAGATGAGTGTGGTTTGGGATGAAGGAAAAGCAGCCAACAAGTGCTCAGCATATGTGGGAACTCTTTTAAGACTGTTGGAAAAGAATTCCAGGTGACTACCTCAGGAAGCTGTTTGAGAGAATGCCAAGAGTGTGCAAAGCTGTCAAGACAAAGGGTGCCTAATTTGAAAAATCTAAAATAAATTTTAATTTGTGTAACCCTTTTTTTGTTTGTTTTTTGCTTACTACATGATATGAGTTATTTCATAGTTTTGATGTCTTCACTATTATTCTACAATGTAGAATATTAAAAATAAAGAAGAAAACCCTTGAATGAGTAGGTGTTTTCAAACTCTTGACTGGTACTGTATTTTCCAGGAGTTGAGTCTGCGTAAGAAGGGCCTGGAGTGTCTGGTGTCCATTCTGAAATGCATGGTGGAGTGGAGCAGAGACATGTATGTCAACCCCAACCTGCAGGCCAACCTCGGTGAGTATAATGAGCTGTGAACAACCAGCTGTGTGTGTGTGTGTGTGTCGTGACCCTGCTGTGTGTGACCCAGGCCAGGAGCAGCCGTCGGATGGTGAGGGTGCGGAGCTAAAGCTTCCTGACCAGCTGGTGTCTCGTAGAGACAGCGTCAGCTCTCTGGACTCCACCGTGTCGTCTAGTGTCCAGTCCTCCCAGCCTGACCACCCAGAACAGTATGAGGTCATCAAACAACAAAAGGACGTCATTGAGCATGGCATTGAGCTGTGAGTTCCCTTTGTCCTCCCCTCTGACTTTCTCTGTATGTATAAGTCTGGGAGATGTCTCGTGGCCTATCTAATGATATATCTGTAGTAGCCATAGATGATTTGTGTCGCCATCTCTCAAGGTTCAACAAAAAGCCCAAGCGAGGTGTCCAGTACTTACAAGACCAAGGCATGCTGGGAACCACAGCGGAGGAAATCGGCCAGTTCCTGCATCAAGAGGAGCGCTTGGATACGGTGAGCTCCTCCTCACAGCCCTTCATCCACCTTGTATCACCGGGCAAACATGGAGGACTTTGATTCAGTATCCTCTCTAGAGTATGTAACAGGATGTTATTGTGATGTGCTCAGCCTTCAGTTTGTACAAGAAAAGGTTGTCATTGTAAATGCTGTTGTATATAATGGACTTCTGTGGTTATATAAAGGTGAAATAAAATAAACTCCTACACAACTTTGATTTATTTCCTCTCTCTCCTCTCCTCTCTATAGACCCAGGTAGGGGAGTACTTGGGGGAGAACATCCGTTTCAACAAGGAGGTGATGTACAGCTATGTGGACCAGCTGGACTTTTGTGGCCGGGACTTTGTCTCTGCTCTGAGGGCTTTCCTGGAGGGTTTCCGGCTCCCAGGAGAGGCCCAGAAGATTGACAGGCTCATGGAGAAGTTTGCTGCCCGATATCTGGAGTGTAACCAGGGGTAAGGAATATGGCTGTCAGTGGCTGTATGCTACCTGCAGGGGGAGGCATTGAGATTGTATACACTCTCTGGAAAGCTGTCATGAAGAACATCCTCAAATATAGATACTGTGTGGAAGTTGCGTCTTTAATGTCTGTTATATTGATGTGCTACCCCTGTGTTATATTGATGTGCTACCCCCTGTGTTATATTGATGTGCTACCCCTGTGTTATATTGATGTGCTACCCCCGTGTTATATTGATGTGCTACCCCCACCCGTGTTATATTGATGTGCTACCCCTCCCCGTGTTATATTGATGTGCTACCCCTCCCCCGTGTTATATTGATGTACTACCCCTCCCCGTGTTATATTGATGTGCTACCCCTCCCCGTGTTATATTGATGTGCTACCCCTCCCCGTGTTATATTGATGTGCTACCCCCCACCCCGTGTTATATTGATGTGCTACCCCCACCCCGTGTTATATTGATGTGCTACCCCTCCCCGTGTTATATTGATGCGCTACCCCACCCCGTGTTATATTGATGCGCTACCACCCCACCCGTGTTATATTGATGCGCTACCACCCCACCCCGTGTTATATTGATGCGCTACCCCCTCCCCGTGTTATATTGATGCGCTACCCCCACCCCGTGTTATATTGATGTTATATTGATGTGCTATCCCACCCCCGTGTTATATTGATGTGCTACCCCACCACTGTGTTATATTGATGTGCTATCCCTCCCCCGTGTTATATTGATGTGCTACCCCACCCCTGTGACACCAGCTGATCTTGCCCCTGCAGACAGGGGGAGTTTGCCAGTGCAGACACAGCCTATGTCTTGGCCTTCTCCATCATCATGCTGACCACAGACCTGCACAGTCCACAGGTCAGAACACCAACCAATCAGTCAGTCTGGTTTCATGGATACACACTGCCGGTCAAACGTTTTAGAACACCTACTCAAGGGTTTTTCTGATTTTTTTTTTTTTTTTTTTTTACTATTTTCTACATTGTAGAATAATAGTGAAGACATCAAAACTATGAAATAACATATGGAATCATGTAGTAACCAGAAAAGTGTAAATATAGGTGACTACCTCATGAAGCTGATTTGAGAGAATGCCAAGAGTGTGCAAAGCTGTCATCAAGGCAAAGTGTGGCTACTTTGACGAATCTCAAATATAAAATATATTTTGATTTGTAAACACTTTTTGGTTACTACATGATTCCATATGTGTTATTTCATAGTTTTGATGTCTTCACTATTATTCTACAATGTAAAATATAGAAAATCCCTGGAATGAGTAGGTGTCCAAACTTAACAATTTACCTGTCACTTTTATCAAAGCGACTTAGTCAGTCATCCATACATTTTACGTATGGGTTGTCCCGGTAATCATACCCACTACCCTGGGGTTATGTGTTCTACCAACTGAGCTTCAAAGGACCAAAAAGTTGCCGTGCATTGCTCATCCGGGATTTGAACTCCCAACCCTTCCTTTGTGAACCCACCAGCACAACTCGACCAGACCGTCATTTAGCCTGTTCATACCTACCTACTGCCAGTTGTTTCATGAACTGTAGTTCCCCCACCGTTGTGTTATGTTACAGGTGAAGAACAAAATGACCAAGGAACAGTACATCAGAATGAACCGTGGCATCAACGACAGTAAGGACCTGCCTGAGGATTACCTGTCCTCCATATACCATGAGATCGCTGGCAAGAAGATCGCCATGAAGGACAGCAAGGAGCACACTATCACACCCAAGGCTAGCAAGCACAGTAAGTAGAGGAGCCCCAGGGTATGACAAAGAAGAGACATATTTATTTTGTTGAGTTGAGACAACATTTAGAATATTGTTATTGTTTAAAATATTCCCCTTGTTATGTTAATGCTGAGCTAACATGGCTGCCATAGAATGTTGTAGTGTCATGTAAATGCATCATAATGCAGAAACCTCAATGTCCCAACTCTCTGAACACGCGTCTCTCTGAACACGCGTCTCTCTGACAAACTATCTAATCCTGTATGTATTATGTGTCTGCTGAACCCCTACACCAACCTGCCCAGGGGGAATTGTAGCCCTACTGGTTGCCTAGGAAACGTAGGTGTTGGTCATGTGATACACTGTTAACCCAGAACTAATATTTTACATAATTTTGTCAATGTTTTTTACGTAATTTGTCCACGAGAGATTAGTTATGTGATAATGTGGGTGGTCTCTCTTTGCAGGCGTAGCCAATGAGAAGCAGCGTCGTCTGCTGTATGACGTTGAGATGGAACAGATGGCGAAGACAGCCAAGGCCCTGATGGAGGCTGTTAGCCATGCCCAGGCCCCCTTCTTCAGCGCCACCCATCTGGAGCACGTCCGGCCCATGTTCAAGGTACTGCAGAGTCAGCCAGCCTCAATCTAAATCAAATGTATTTTATAAAGACCTTTTTACATCAGCAGTTTTGTCACAAAGTGCTTTACAGATACGCAGCCTAAAACCCCAAAGAGTTGAATGTTTTATTAGTCGTATGTACGGCGGGATACGCATTGAATACATCGTCCAATGAAATGCTTACTTGCAGGTTCCTTCTCGACAATGCAAAAACATGAACAAATATTATTAGATAAGAATACGAATATAATGGCAGTAGAATATATATATTTTGTATAAACTGAGCAGTATAATAAGTCTGGTAGCAGCAGTTGTGGTGTGTGTGTGTAGCAGGAATGTACTGAGTGAACAAAACATTATGAACACCTGATCTTTCCATGGCAGACTGACCAGGTCAGAGCTATGATCCCTTATTGATGTCTCTTGTTAAATCTACTTCAATCAGTGTTGATGAAGGGGAGGAGACAGGTTAAATAAGGGTTTTTAAGCCTTGAGTCAATTGAGACGTGTATTGTGTGTTTGCCATTGAGGGTGAATCGTCAAGACAAAAGATTTAAGTGCCTTTGAACGGGGTTTGGTAGTAGGTGCCAGGCGCATCAGTTTGTGTTAAGAACTGCAACGCTGCTGGGTTTTTCCACACTCAACAGTTTCCCGTGTGTATCAAGAATGGTCCACCACCAAAAGGAAATCCAGCCAACTTGACGCAACTGCGGGAAGAATTGGAGTCAACATGGGCCAGCATCCCTGTGGAACGCTTTTGACACCTTGTAGAGTCCATGCCCCGACGAACTGAGGCTGTTCTGAGGGCAGAAGGGGGGAAGGGAGGGTGTGCAACTCAATATTAGGAAGGTGTTCTTAATGTTTTGTACACTGTGTGTGCATGAGTGAATGCATGTGTACTAAGGTGTGGAGAATCAGAGCAGGTGGTCAGTCCAGTTGAAGTGTTCAGCAGTCTGATGACTTGTCAATAGAAACTGTTTCTGAGCCTGTTGGTATCAGACCTGATGTCTGCCTGACGGTAAGGAAGAGAACAGCTTGTGGTTGGGGTGTGTGAGGTTCTTGATGATGCCCTGTGCCTTCCTCAGGCACCGTTACGAGTAGATGAGCATGAACTGTAGATGCAGAAACTCAGACTATCACCTGTGCCAGATGATAACTTCACCCTGTGTGTGTGTGTGTGTGTGTGTGTGTGTGTGACCGATGTTCTTTACGAAGTAGAAGGATTCAAACGTGTGTGTGCTCTACCTGCCTGTGTATTTCAGCTGGCATGGACCCCTCTCCTGGCAGCCTTCAGTGTGGGCCTGCAGAACTGTGATGACCAGGAGGTGGCCTCTCTGTGTCTGGAGGGGATCCGCTGCGCTGTCAGGATAGCATGCATCTTCAGTATGCAGGTTAGTTGTCTCCCCTGGCTACACAGCTAGACCTCCGCTCCTTTAGTGGGCTGCCTTTTGTAAACACAGCCTTATACACTTTATTTTCCATAGATTATTTTTGTTGTTGTTGATCCCCCCCCCCGTCAAGTTCTAGACTTAACATGAACTTAAAGACACACAACTGGCTCTTCTAGGTTATTTATGTTAATCTTTAACATGAATTACCCGTCTGTCTGTGGCTCTGTCTGTCTGTGTGCAGTTGGAGAGGGATGCGTATGTCCAAGCCTTGGCTCGGTTCACCCTGCTCACAGCCAGCTCCAGCATCACTGAGATGAAGCAGAAGAACATCGACACCATCAAGACCCTCATCACTGTGGCCCATACAGACGGAAACTACCTGGGAAACTCTTGGCACGAGGTAGGTCGGAGGGCTTCTCCCAGATAGCCCACCTGGCCTTCCTATTCCTAACCCTGCCTCTCATCTCTTCTGTTATTCAGGAATCCAACCCATATTATAGAGTGTAGCACTTGGTCGAGACATTTTGAACAGAACATTGAGGCTCACCCCGGGCCCTAACCCTCCCCCTGTGTTTCTCTGTACAGATCCTTCGGTGTATCAGCCAGCTGGAGTTGGCCCAGCTGATTGGCACAGGTGTGAAGACACGCTACATCTCTGGAGTGGTTCGGGATAGCCAGGCTGGCATCAAGGGCTTCCCCACTGGGGGAGAGGAGTTCATGCCCCTGGGACTGGGTAGGTTTCACAGGGCTCTTGAACATTTAGGACATTGACTGTGTAAATGGTGTTTGAAGACAGAGGCTGTGTCCCAAATGGCACCCTATTCCCTATAATAGTGCACTACTTTTGCCCAGGGTCAGTAGGACTCTGGCACCCTATTCCCTATAATAGTGCACTACTTTTGCCCAGGATCAGTAGGACTCTGGCACCCTATTCCCTATAATAGTGCACTACTTTTGACCAGGGATCTATGGGCCCTGGTCTAAAGTAGTGCACTATGTAGGGGATAGGATGCCGTTTGGCAAGTAACCGGTGTGTTAAATGTGTTTCCTGTTGCAGGGACCCTGGTGGGAGGTCCAGACCGGAGGCAGATGGCTCATATCCAGGAGTCAGTGGGAGAAACCAGTTCTCAGAGTGTAGTGGTGGCTGTGGACAGGTGAAAGACCAGAGATGTTTGAATACTCATACTAACCGTACTATCTAATTAGGGTCCACTGGGGAAACTCTGACCAACACGTTGGTTCCTACCCTGTCACAATAACCCCTCCTTGGCTTTCTCATTCGTTGTCATATCAAAAAACACCGTATTCAAAGTCCCCACTATATTCCAACTTTTGGTTAAAGTTTTTATTGAACAGTATAAATACAATCTGAATGGTGAAAGCCCCATTAAAGTAACTTAGAATGTATGTGTTGACACCCTAGGGCCATACACTGCTCATCAAGCATATTTAGAACTTGTATTATTCAAATACTGTCAAACACCATCAAATGTGAAAGATAATGTATTTTGGCCACATCGCCCAGCCATAACACATGGTCAACACACACCATGTCTGACATCTATACTTTGTCATGTACCGTATGCTATTTGATCTGGATTGTGCTATTTGCCTTTGCTTTGTTTGCAGGATCTTTACTGGTTCCACAAAGTTAGATGGAAATGCAGTCGGTAAGTGGATCTGTGTTTCTCTGCGTGTGTCTCTGGCAGTGTGAATGTGTTTCTTGACGTCGTCCTGTGTCCTATTCCTAGTGGACTTTGTGCGGTGGTTGTGTGCGGTCTCCATGGATGAGCTGGCCTCTGCTCACCAGCCGAGGATGTTCAGTCTGCAGAAGATAGTAGAGATCTCCTACTACAACATGAACCGCATCCGTCTGCAGTGGTCACGCATCTGGCAGGTCATCGGAGACCACTTCAACAAGGTGAGTGACTACCTTCAGTAAGGACGGTTTCCCAGAACCAGATTAAGCCTATTTCTGGACTAAGAAACACTTTTAGTGGAGACTCTGCATTGTTAGTCCATTGATAGTATTAAAGGGATACTTTGGATACCATTTTTGTCTCTGGGTCCAGTATGAAGGATGTTTGAGGTAGCATGCTAGCAGATACCCATAGACTTGCAGTCACATTGCTCTTATGCTACCTAACTTCCTTTGTACTGGACACAGAGACATAAAAACAGAATCCTCTAGTTCCTCTAACTCTGAGAAGTAAATAAAGGGCTTCATTGCCAAAATATCCCTTTAATCTATTAATCTAACCTGATAATGCAAAGATGTAGCCCATCTATTGACTGTGGATCTATGCCTGTGTGTTTGCTACTCTTCCAGGTGGGCTGCAACCCCAATGAGGATGTGGCCATTTTTGCGGTGGACTCTCTGAGGCAGCTGTCAATGAAGTTCCTGGAGAAAGGAGAGCTGGCTAACTTCCGCTTCCAGAAGGACTTCCTCCGGCCATTTGAACACATCATGAAGAAGAACAGGTAGAGATGGACCAGGGGGAAGGGACAGTTCTTGAAATAGGAAATGTGAAGTGAGTAAAATGAGAGGCAGAGGTGATTTGGGTCAATATTGAGCGGAAAATCCTCCCTCTACACATTCACAACAAACTATTGACTGTTTGACCCCCCCCTCTCCCTCTCCTCCACAGGTCTCCCACGATCAGGGACATGGTGATCCGCTGTGTGGCCCAGATGGTCAACTCCCAGGCAGCCAATATCCGCTCCGGCTGGAAGAACATCTTCTCTGTGTTCCACCAGGCCGCCTCCGATCATGACGAGACCATTGTGGAGCTGGCCTTCCAGACCACTGGCCACATAGTTAGTGAGTACAGTCAGTCACATCAGGACTGTGGCTCACCATTTTGACTGACAGTCGACGGCCAACTCTGTAGAGAAATGGACTGCTGAATAACAATTTCTCTCTCCTCCAGTGATCACGTTTCAGCAGCACTTTGCAGCAGCCATAGACTCCTTCCAGGATGCGGTCAAGTGTCTGTCTGAGTTTGTGTGCAACGCTGCCTTTCCTGACACAAGTATGGAGGCCATCCGGCTCATCCGCCACTGCGCTAAATATGTCGCAGACCGGCCGCAGGTAGGCACCACACAGGCCCCGGGTAGGGTAAAAACACACAGGCCATGGGTAGGGTAAAAAACATAGCTGGAAAAAAGAACTTGGAATCTGGACATGGGTTACCAATCTGGACGAGAAAAAGTAAGCACTTGTGGTGGTGTTAACGCTCGAAGGGAGAGCGAGAGATACAGCACTGGAAATATCCACCAAGGATTTGAACCAGGATGACGGTATGGGAACTTTGATTAGAGCACTAGATTATGTGTGTCTTAAAGAAAATAAAAGCCATACCTACGAGGCATATTCAAACTTTGACAGTGTTACTAGAGACATTTCGATTGCCAGTGGTGGAAAAAGTTCCCAATTGTCATACTTGAGTAAAAGTAAAGATACCTTAAGAGAAAATGACTCAAGTAAAAGTCACCCAGTAAAATACTACTTGAGTAAAAGTCAAAGTATTTGGTTTTAAATATACTTAAGTATCAAAAGTAAAAGTATAAATCATTTCAAATTCCTTATATTAAGCAAACCAGACAGCACAATTTATTTATTTGTATTTTTTATTTACAGATAGCCAGGGGCACACTCAAACACTGACATAATTTATGTGTTTAGTGAGTCCACCAGATCAGAGGCTGTAGGGATGACCAATGATGTTCTCTTGATAAGTGTGTGAATTAGACAATTTTTCTGTCCCGCTAAGCATTAAAAATGTAACAAGTACTTTTGGGTGTCAGGGAAAATGTATGGAGTAAAAAGTACAATATTTTCTTTAGTAATGTAGCTAAGTAAAAGTTACATTTTAATATAAATAGTAAAGTACAGATACTCCAAAAAACTATTTAAGTAGTACTTTAAAGTATTTTTACTTAAGTACTTTACACCACTGTTGGTTGCAATGACGGATTACATATTCGAGTAGAGGTAAAATAGGAGGTGCAAGTACGACATGGTTCTCCCGGATGCAGTATTAGCTTTCACGTTGGTAGATACTGCCTGTCTGGACGGGAGGGAGAAACAGTTGGCTTTGACTGCTTGTACTGTGCTGACTTTTGCATCAATGAAGTCGGCACTAAAAAAAATATTTTGGAAAAGACGTCTGTCGTGCCAATAACAGATGGAATGCAAGTGAGTGGGGCGGTATACTACACCGAGCAGCAGAGAAACGATGCCAACAAGTCACTTTCTCAAGACAACCAGAGGAGGGCGCCGTTGCCCCGGCACAAATCCACTGGACAGTTATGGAAGGAGATCAAAATGAGATCAACATTTTGTCAAAACACTTACCATTGGAATAAAGATAGTTTAACATGCTTGTACTCATAAATACTAACTGATGAAAATGTGAGCAGAGAGAGCAGTGTAACACTGTTTTCAAACAAATATGCTTCTGACACAGATCTTTATAGTTGAGTCCTATAGGACCTGCTGTGAGTCATACTGCATGTACACGCACAGTGTGTGGCGCTAAATGGTTTGATAGCAATGTCAGTCAACTAAATATGAAAGAAGTACACCATATGAAAATCATGATACCAGCAAAAATAGGTCAGACTAAGTCACATTGAAACAGAGATGGTCCCAGCAGATATCCCTTTACTGAATGAAATTAATTACGTTTTTATTTTTGTGTCAAATCGCCTGTTGGCAGCCCATCCCTTATGGGAGTAACATAAACAAACTAGAAGGAACCAGTGTGAGCGCGCGGGTTGGACCGCACCTTTCAGCACTACATGCAGCGAGAAAAGCGTTCACTGAAGCAGAGAGTGTTCAGAGAGAATTCGCAGCTTCGTCCCTTAGATGAGAAGTACGAGACTGGAAACAAAGTGTACTACAAATGAGTTGACTGTCGAGTGGAAAGGACCCGGAGTAGTCATTGGCCAAGAAGGTGTGGCGATATTTGTGAGGCCCGACTGCACCGCTGTGCAGGCCACGGGTAGGGTCCACACAGGCCACGGGTAGGGTCCACACAGGCCACGGGTAGGGACAACAGAATCCCCAAGCACATCCCAAACCTAGATTACAAACTGCTACATTGCTCTCTAATCGAGCCTGCACTGTACGCCATCTGAGAATTCTGCATCACGGTGTTCCTGTTCCACTCCTCTGAGTGTCTTCCTGGTCTGTCCCCAGGCTCTGCGGGAGTACACCAGTGATGACATGAACGTGGCCCCAGGGGACAGGGTGTGGGTGAGAGGCTGGTTCCCTATCCTCTTTGAGCTGTCCTGTATCATCAACCGCTGCAAGCTGGACATCAGGACAAGGTAAAACATCTGACCTCAGTTTTGTGTACAGGTATAGACCCGTTTCCTGTCCGTGTCGTAAAAGGTAGCGCACGCAGTTCCGAATCGGAACGTGGTTTGTTTACATGGAAGTAAACACGATCATGTCCGACTTCAGAAGCAGCTTTTGCAAGTTAGCAAACACGTAATCAGATGGTTCTTGTCTATAACATTGCAGATTTGATTACCAAGCGAGGTAACATATCCCAAATACAGCTAGATAAAGCCAGAAGAATGATATACTTGTTGAACATGGTTATACTCGTCAGTCTGGTGTGTTCTGGTGTGGTCATCACTCACATGCTAAGTTGACCATGGTTCCGACATCAGTGTATAGTTACCCATCTACCACGGGGCTTGATGTTGCTATAATACGCGCATCATTCAAACGTGACGTTTGGCTCTATATGGCTGTAACCAACTTTGATGCTTTGAGCCCAATAGATATTAATGTATGATTATTGATTATGTGCATCTCTCTGTCACAGGGGTCTGACTGTGATGTTTGAGATTATGAAGAGCTACGGACACACCTTTGAAAAGCACTGGTGGCACGACCTTTTCCGTATCGTCTTCCGCATCTTCCACAACATGACGCTCCCAGAGCAGCAGACAGAGGTGAGTGGCTGTAGTTATTGTCCTTACGTAAGTGGTAAGTAAGCCTTGTCCAAGCCAAAAAAAGCCCCAGACAAGGTGGGTGCCTTCCAAAAAAGCCCCTATGGGAGTTTCTGCTGGAAGTACACTGAACAAAAATATAAACGCAACATGTAAAGTGTTGGTCCCATGTTTCATGAGCTGAAATAAAAGATCCCAGACATTTTCCGCACGCACAAAAACCTTATTTCTCAAATTTTGTACTCAGTTTGTTTACATCCCTGTTAGTGAGCATTTCTCCTTTGCCAAGATAATCCATCCCCCCTGACAGGTGTGGCATATCAAGACGCTGATTAAACAGCATGATCATTACACAGGTGCACCTTGTGCTGGGGACAATAAAAGGCCATTCTAAAATGTGTGCTTTTGTCACAACACAATGCCACAGATGTCTCAAGTTTTGAGGGAGCGTGCAATTGACATGCTAACTGCAGGAATGTCCACCAGAGCTGTTGCCAGAGAATGTAATGTTAATTTCTCTACCATAAACTGTTAGGTTAGTTTGACATACTGACAAATTCTAACAACTGCAGACCGTGTGCAACTGTCAGAAACCGTCTCAGGGAAGCTCATCTGCATCTTGACCGGACTGCAGTTCAGCGTCGTAACCGACTTCAGAGGGCAAATGCTCATCTTCGATGGCCAGTGGCACGCTGGAGAAATGTGATCTTCATGGATGAATTCAGGTTTCAACTGTACCGGGCAGACTGCGTCGTGTGGGTGAGCGGTTTGTTGATGTCAATGTTGTGAACAGAGTGCCCAGTGGTGGTGGGGTTATGGTATGGGCAGGCAGGCATAAGCTACGGATAACTAACACAATTGCCTTTTATCAATGGTAATTTGAATGCACAGAGATACTGTGACGAGATCCCGAGGCCCATTGTTGTGCCATTCATCTGCCGCCATCACCTCATAATTCAGCATGATAATGCATGGCCCCATGTCGCAAGGATCTATACACAATTCCTGGATGCTGAAAACATCCCAGTTCTTCCATGGCCTGCATACTCACCAGACATCACCCATTGAGCATGTTTGGGATGCTCTGGATCTACGTGTACGACAGCATGTTCCAGTTCCCGACAATATCCAGCAACTTCGCACAGCCATGGAAGAGGAGTGGGACAACATTTCACAATCCAGATCCTGGTCAACTCTATGCGAAGGAGATGTCGTGCTGCGTGAGGCAAATGGTGGTCACATCAGATACTGACTGGTTTTCTGATCCACACCTACTTTTTGTTTTATGTCTGTGACCAACAGAAGTGTATCTGTATTCCCAGTCATGTGAAATCCATAGATTAGGGCTTTGAGTTTATTTCAAGTGACTGATTACCTGAACTGTAACTGATTACCTGAACTGTGACTGTAACTGTGACTGATTACCTGAACTGTGACTGGAACTGTGACTGATTACAGTGTCTGTGACTGATTACCGTGTCTGTGACTGATTACCGTGTCTGTGACTGATTACCTGAACTGTGACTGTGACTGATTACCTGAACTGTGACTGTGACTGATTACTGTGACTGACTGATTACCTGAACTGTGACTGACTGATTACCTGAACTGTGACTGACTGATTACCTGGACTGTGACTGATTACCTGGACTGTGACTCTGAAATTGTTTCATGTTGCATTTATATATTTTTGTTCATCTTTTGTGTATCTTGTGTCTTGTGACTTGTTGTAGAAGCATGAGTGGATGACCACGACCTGTAACCACGCCCTGAACGCCATCTGTGACGTCTTCACCCAGTTCTATGATCCTCTCAGTGAGGTCCTGCTGGCCGCCATCTTCACTCAGCTGCAGTGGTGTGTCAGACAAGGTGCGTGCCTTCCTCTCAACAGTGACTCACACACACACACCCCTAACTAATGAAATATCTACTGTAATATTATATGTGTAACATTTTACCAGAAATGTAAAGTTAGGTGACTTAATGGTGAATGACATCACTATTTTCTCTTCCCCTCCCACAGATAATGAGCAGTTGGCCCGGTCAGGGACTAATTGCCTGGAAAACCTGGTCATCCTGAATGGGGAGAAGTTTAGCCCAGAGGTGTGGGACGTCACCTGCTCCTGTATGCTGGACATCTTCCAGCCCACACGTGTGAGTTCTGCTGCCTGCCGGGCCTGTCTGTCGCCGTGATGTTCTCACAACTTTGGGAACACATCACCATGAACCAGTTGCACGTAACAGTAATATTCTGTGTGCTTTTATATAGAAACAGACTGTTAGAGAAGATGAGGATCGTGTGCGTGCATTAGCCGTGCTGTCAGATGTCTAGTCATGAGCAGAACTTGTTGCAGGCCATGGTGACTCATGAACACATCATGTGGCCAGCCAGAACACAGGAAACACTTACTCCCACAGACCACATGACTGACGATTTGCACATTCTATTTGCACTTCTCAACAGCCTGTTGACATGGCGACCGGCTGGTCAGGAAGAGGAGGCTGGTGATGGGAAACACATGGTGAGCAAACAAAAATCTAAAAATTCAAAAATCTCTGAAACTGGAGACACTTATCTCCCTCAACAGCTTTAAGCACCAGCTGTCAGAGCAGCTCACAGACCCCTGCACCTGTATATAGCCCATCTGTAAATAGCCCAACCAACTACCTCATCCCCTACCGTATTTATTTATTTATTTATCTTGTTCCTTTGCACCCCAGTTTTTCTACATTGCACATTCATCTACTGCACATCTACCATTCCAGTGTTTAAACGCTATATTGTAATTACTTTGCCACCATGGCCTATTTATTGTCTTACCTTCCTTATCCTACCTCATTTGCACTCTTTGTATATATATTTGTTTTTTTTTCTACTGTATTATTGACTGTATGTTTGTTTTATTCCATGTGTAACTCTGTGTTGTTGTTTGTGTCGAACTGCTTTGCTTTATCTTGGCCAGGTCGCAGTTGTAAATGAGAACTTGTTCTCAACTTGCCTACCTGGTTAAATAAAGGTCAAATAAATAAAATAAAAAACAATAACATTTATGAACCCTCTGACAGAGTTCCCTTTGAGCCTGATTAGACAGAGAGTAATAAGAGAAAGGGCAGCGATTTGACTCTTGTAAATTGATGTGGTCCTGTTTATGATCTGGTCCTGTTGTTCTTAAACAAACATGCAGAATGAGCCTTCTCATCTCATTGACTGTATTTGTCTGTTTGTTTCTAGGATGTAGATTTTGACACCCAGTCCCAGAGCAGCTATGACCGGGCCCTGTCAGAGAAAGGAGGGCAGAGCCAGATATCCACCGCCAGCGATGAGACCTGGAAAGGGAAACCCCACGCCAGTAAGCAACGGGTTACAGAAATATTTGGCTCTCTACCTCATTATCCACGTTTGACCTCAGTCTCTCATTGGTCCCTGTCATTCAAATAAAGTATTATTAGTTGCGTACCTATATTTTGCAGGTGCAGGGAAATGCTTATGTTTCTAGCTCCAACAGTGCAGTAATACCTAACAATACACACAAATCCCCCAAATTAAAAACGAAGGAATTAAGAACTATCAGAAAGAGCAATGTCAGAGTCCGGAATAATGCAAGAAAAGTTCTGAGCAAATGTAAAGAATAATACTGCAAAGTTGTCTAGGAGCTAGAAACAGGGCGACCATGTCATCTCCCTGATGCCTCTGCTCTGTGTCAGGGGTGTCAGACCAGAAGCTGTTTGCAGGGCTGCTCATCAAGTGTGTAGTGCAGTTGGAACTGATCCAGACCATTGACAACATCGTCTTCTACCCGGCAACCAGCAAGAAGGAAGACGCAGACAATATGGCTGCCGCACAGGTTCATCACAACCATCCTTTATAAATATAAAGTCATGGATGTTTATTAACTTGTAGTTTTAATTATGGCTTTGATACACTACTCCCAAAACACACTTAAGTTTATGTTGCTGGGGGATTGACCGAGGCTCTGTGCTGTGTCTCTCCAAGAGGGATGCCCTGGAGGAGGCTGCAGAGGAGGGGGGCCCTGGGCAGGGGGAGCAGGGCATGTACAGACACCTCTCTTCCCAGCACCTCTTCAAGCTGCTGGACTGCCTGCTGGAGTCGCACACCTTCGCCAGAGATTTCAACTCTAACAACGAGCAGAGGACTGCACTCTGGAGAGCAGGTGCGTTCAACTGTCTGTCTCTCTTGGTGTGTTTAGAGTATCTATCAGATGAGCTAATCGGCCACTGTCATATAAATGGTTTTTGATATAGGATTCTCGTCATCTCTCTGTCCATCCGTATGTCTCTCTGTCTGCCCTGCTCTGTCTGGCTGTCTGCCCCACTCTGTCTCAGGATTTAAGGGGAAGTCAAAGCCCAATCTGCTGAAGCAGGAGACTAGTAGCCTGGCCTGTAGCCTGCGTATTCTGTTCCGCATGTACTGTGACCGGCAGTTCCAGGACTCCTGGCCTGACATCCAAACACGGCTGCTGCTGTGAGTGTCCTGGGGAAGGAAAGACTCGGGGATCATGGTGTGAAAAACCTTAACAAATGTAAAGTGACTGGGTCCTTTTTAAAGCACTATATAAAGACCATGTATAATAATTATTATTATAATTAAAGATGTGTTCACACCATTGATGTAGAGGCAGAAACCTAGGGAAACCCCAATGTGTTCCAATTCTCAGTAAAAGTGGATCCAGTATTCTGTGTGATCTGAACAACAAAAATGGAATGTAAATTTTAATTCCAACATGTCATCCTTAGTCCTCTGGCTGCCTGCCTGCTTGGTCCAGCTGTAACAGGTTCTTCAGCATTGGTTTGTCTGGCTGTTTCACTCCCGGCAGTGCAACATGTGGTAATGTTGGTCCCGTCCTGTCCTCAGGGTGTGCAGCGAGGCTCTGTCCTACTTCATCAGCTTGACCTCAGAGAGTCACAGAGAGGCCTGGACCAGCCTGCTCCTAGTACTGCTCAGCAGGACCCTGCGACTGACCGACGATAAGGTTA
Organism: Brachymystax lenok tsinlingensis; assembly: GCA_030435695.1. Lineage (NCBI taxonomy): Eukaryota > Metazoa > Chordata > Actinopteri > Salmoniformes > Salmonidae > Brachymystax > Brachymystax lenok. The sequence goes on from CM059803.1 coordinate 36,318,164, forward strand.
CACCCACCTACATCCACATGGACTGAAATATTTGCGCGCACACACACACACACACTGACAACTGGGTTTTGCTTGCAGTGCCACACAGTGTTGTTTTGTTGGAAGACTGTATGTGAACAAGCGTCTGCCAGCACCGTTTCAACTCTATACCTGCCGTGAGACGGCGGTATGAAAAGAAGACAGTCTATTTCCCCTGACGTCCAATTGATGTATCTAATAGGTCAAATGGTTTGAATAACGAGCCGTAGAACAGCCTCTCATTGGCCTCCTTTCCCCTCAGGCAATGAATTTGAATTCTGTAGAGGAAGGGGCACTGATTATTTAACAGTTTGTCTTTGTAATGGCCTTGGTATGTAAAAGAGGCCATCAGCTGTGTGCAGGCAGACCAGGGGCCTTGGGCTACATCAAGGATCTCTGAATTAGACTTGATTCAGTGCAGATTTCCCGTATAGAGCGTACAGTCCGTTATCCTTAGCCTGGTTCAGTCTCATTGAGAATGGGTAACTAAAGGAAGGACACTGTTAGATTAGGTATTAACAAGTTTCTTTGCACATACCAATCAGATATACAGGAAGTGTGAAGCCTTACGGGTTATTTTGACTTTGACTAAGAAATGTTTCCTCTTCCCAAATCCCACCTTCAGGTGTACGTAGTGGCTTCTAAACAAACAACGTTGATATTTAACTTTGGCCATACTTCAAACAATCTACTCTTTGACATCACACTCCACTCACCCTAAAGCGTATTGCAGTTTGTGTGTGCATCTATCTATTTGATGCTAAATAGCCTGTTCTTTGTCCCTTTCTGTCCTCAGTTCAAGCCTCATGCCTCCTGTTACTACCCTCACCTGTGTGAGATGATGCAGTTTGACCTGATACCAGAGCTCCGTGCCGTCCTGCGCCGCTTCTTCCTCCGCATCGGCTCAGTCTTCCACATCGCTGCTCCTGAGATGGGCTAGGCCAACCCGCCCTAGGAGGGTCTGGAGATGGAATGGTCTGTGTGGGGGGGGGGGTGTATGAAGAGTCTGTGGCGAGAGCTCCCCTATTGGGAGTAAGGCAGTGCGTAGAGATGTAAGATGAAGATCGACGCAAAGATTCTCTTTTTCCCTGAGGGAAAGATGCTTTGAAAGTCCTCAGTTCCTGTTTATCTTCTGCAAAGGAAAGGCTTCAAGAGTTGGTAATAAGGTCTGGTGCCCCTTAAGACTGATTCCCCCTAGAACCTCTGCTGGGTAAAAGGCTCTGTGAAAGAACAGCTCTCTGACTGTTTCTCAACACTGACATTAATGTCAAATGTATGGAAAATGAACTACAACAATTTATTGATGTGGTTTTATATATATCCTGTACCTGATTTTGTTTGTCCTATTTGTTGATTTGTTTGTCTTTTTTTTGTTTTTTTAAGACTGAACAAACACACACATCCAAATGCTTACGCAAATGAAGAATACCATTACTGAATATGCTGAAAAGTACCACTGGCAGTAAAGCTCATTGGAAACATGACACTAAAGTATCCTCAGTGTTTCTCTAGTTGTGATGTACTTGGTGATCTGATCAAAAGATATTGTAACAACTGATAGGTCTGATAACCTATCATTGTTATGTTCAATCCCCTCTTAATTTGATGTTATTGGTGGTTGGTTTTTGGCCTCCAGTGTTTTTGTAGCACAACCTGTATTCCGCATATTACCCTAGGATTACCATTAGTGGGAATGGCCTGCTCCCTAATGGATGAGCAAGTATGGCTGGTTGTTCCCCTGCCACCATTCACCATTGATCCTATCATGTGAATCTCTATAGCTTGTTATGAGTCCTAATTTTACTTGTATTTATTTATTTTTATACTTATTTTAAAGCAACATTTACATGCCAGTTTACTTGTTGAAAGGCTACTGCACATTCCCTATGTTTCCAATGTTCTGAGAGCAAAATGGAATGACTTGCTATTTTCTAGAATGAATCTGGTGTTGCGTAAAAAGGAAGTCTACAATGCAAAGCCCATGGTATTATATAGCAAGGATGAGATGTTATTTTCCTGTCAGACAGTTCTATTGTTCTGTTACACCTAATGGAGCCTGTAACAGACCCCTCATGTTGTAACTGTCCAGTACTTTCTCAGAGTGGAATGCCTGTCAGTGAAATACCAGACGGGAGAAAGAATGAAGAGAAATCAAACGTTACTCCTAAATATGTCAGGGTATAGCTACCATCTTCACCATTTGCAGTTTAATCCTGTCTGCATTTTTTTTAAACAAGGATGTATATATTTAGGTGCATTTAAATATTTTTGAGAAACATTTCCTCTCCCTTACAACTATGGATGTCTACTTTTTCCTTAAGGGGAACTATACAGTATATGGAGGAATACATAGTGTAAAGTTTATGTAAAATAGAAAAATTAAGTGCGATACATATTGTGATGTAATCTCCCAAGCATTTGGTGAAGTAATCAATAAACCTTGAACTCAGATCTATAGCAGCACTGCTTTTGTTGGTTCACTGGAAAGTTAAATACTGTCATCGCTGTAATGTAACAGCTACTGGTGTGGCCTTTTGACAATGCGTTTCTAAAGTTGACCACAATGTGGCGCTGTAAACGTCAAACGTTAGAATGTATCGAAGGGAATTTGGGGGGGGTGTAACAAAGGTTACCATGGAGATGTGAAACATCCTTTGTTTTGGGCTGTACTGACTGTTATAAAAACATATATTTTACGTTCTGGTAAAGCTGTACTGTGTTTCATTTACTTCTGAAGAAAACCGACAACAGTATGTTAGGTACCGGTGACACAATTTGACTGAATATTTTAGCAAACTAAAATTAGGTCAAAGAAGATGGGACTGACCCCTCCGTTAGGGTGCTAACGTAAACTGTAACCTTTTAATGCAGTTGGCTAATAACCTAGCTACCATAGCAGGCGTGTAGAGGTACACACATCTCTAGCTACCATAGCAGGCGTGTAGATGTACAGACATCTCTAGCTACCATAGCAGGCGTGTAGAGGTACACACATCTCTAGCTACCATAGCAGGCGTGTAGATGTACAGACATCTCTAGCTACCATAGCAGGCGTGTAGAGGTACACACATCTCTAGCTGGTGATCTAGTTGGACATAGTAAGACATCCACTCTAGCTGGTGATCTAGTTGGACATAGTAAGACATCCACTCTAGCTGGTGATCTAGTTGGACATAGTAAGACATCCACTCTAGCTGGTGATCTAGTTGGACATAGTAAGACATCCACTCTAGCTGGTGATCTAGTTGGACATAGTAAGACATCCACTCTAGCTGGTGATCTAGTTGGACATAGTAAGACATCCACTCTAGCTGGTGATCTAGTTGGACATAGTAAGACATCCACTCTAGCTGGTGATCTATTTGGACGAAGACCTCCAATGTCAATGGGCGGAACAGCTAGCTAGTAATGGCAATGTTCTGCTAACGTTAGCTAGCTTTCCAGTCAGCGCTCCTCCTTTTTGCTCCTGCAGAAATGTCGAATATGATCCGGTCTGCTGATGTTTGGATTTCGTTGTGGACTTTGTGCCAGCCATTCAAGTTGCGGTAAGTGTTTCATACCGATGTAGTTCATCGGGTTTAATGTTCAGCTTCTAGGAAGCACAAAAACACACTAGCTAGTTTTACCAACTCGAAATGGGAAAGGATGTTAGCTAACAAACTAGTCCGAGGAAAGGTAAATCATATGTAAATCATAAACACATTTAAGCGAGCCAAACTAGCTAGCTACATTCCCCGTCCTAGGTTTTATGAGAAGAAAATGAATTTAGACTCGTTTCAGTAACCAAATAGACATTTAGTGCAAATTACAAACCCAGGATAATTGACCAATATTAGAACGCCGACTGCCTACGAATTATAACTACTTGGGGATGTAGAATGACTTGGGTTACATTTTCAATACGCCAATTTAACAAACTACTGTACCTTTTTAATGTTGAAATTGTAATGTGTAGCTAAATGTTTCTCTAGCAAGTGACGATTGCGCAAAGCTGAGTTGACAGCCAACAAGCCATATTCAGGTGGGTTTTAGGGTGCGTTTACACTGACAGCCCAGTTCTGATCTCTTTTTTTGTAATAACCAGATCAGCTCTGAAAAAGATCTGTGATTGGTGATTTAAGACCAATTAGTGGAAGAAATATAAATTGGGTAGCATGTGTTAAAGCAGCCTTACGCTGCATTCACGTCTCTCAAACTCGGGATGTCCGAGTTAAAATTAAGTTATTTTCATAGACTAGAGATTCCTATTGGTTGATTCTGCAACCTACCAAGTGGGAAACTCGGGGCATGACTCTTCTGCCTATGTTAGAAATGTAGTAAACTAAGTATTAAACAAATCAAAATATATTTTAGATTCTAAAAAGTAGCCACCCTTTGCCTTGATGACAGCTTTGCACACTCTTGGCATTCTCTCAACCAGCTTCATGAGGTAGTCACCTGGAATGCATTTCAATTAACAGGTGTGCCTTGTTAAAAGTTAATTTGTGGAATTTTATTTGTGACAAGGTAGGGGTGGTAAACAGAAGATAGCCCTGTTTGGTAAAAGACCAAGTCCATATTATGGCAAGAACAGCTCAAATTAGCAAAGAGAAACAACAGTCCATCATTACTTTAAGACATGAAGGTCAGTCAATCCGGAAAATTTCAAGAACTTGGAAAGTTTCTTCAAGTGCAGTTGCAAAAACCATCAAGCGCTATGATGAAACTGGCTCTAATGAGGACCGCCACAGAAAAGGAAGACCCAGAGTTACCTCTGCTGCAGAGGATAAGTTCATTATAGTTACCAGCCTCAGAAATTGCAGCCCAAATAAAAGTAACAGACACATCTCAACGTCAACTGTTCAGAGGAGACTGTGTGAATCAAGCCTTCATTGTCAAATTGCTGTGAAGAAACCACGAATAAAGAACACCAATAAGAACAAGAGACACGCTTAGGCCAAGATACACGAACAATGGATATTAGACCGCTGGAAATCTGTTCTTTGGTCTAAGGATCCAAATGAGAGATTTTTGGTTCCAACCACCATGTTTTTCTGAGACACAAAGTAGGTGAACGGATGATTTCCGCATGTGTGGTTCCCACTGTGAAGTGAGGAGGAGGAGGTGTGATGGTGTGGGGGTGCTTTGCTGGTGACACTGTCAGTGATTTATTTACAATTCAAGGCACACTTAACCAGCATGGCTACCACAGAATTCTGCAGGGATATGCCATCCCATCTGGTTTGCGCTTAGTGGGACTATCATTTCTTTTCAACAGGACAATGACCCAACACACCTCCAGGTGGTGTAGGGGCTATTTGACCAAGAAGGAGAGTGATGGAGTGCTGCATAAGATTACCTGGCCTCCACAATCACCCGACCTCAACCCAATTGAGATGGTTTGGGATGATTTGGACTGCAGAGTGAAGGAAAAGCTCCTGATTGGCGCAGCGGTCTAAGGCACTGCATCTCAGTGCTTGAGGTGTCACCCTGGTTCGCTTGAGGTGTCACCCAGGCTGTATCACAACTGGACGTGATTGGTAGGCCCATAGGGCGGCGCACAATTGGCCCAGCGTCGCCCGGGTTTGGCCGGTGTAGGCTGTAATTGTAAATAAGAATTTGTTCTTAACTAACTTGCCTAGTTTAATAACAATTAATTTAAAGAAAAAAGCAGCCATATGTGGGAACTCCTTCACGACTGTTAAAAGCATTCCAGGTGAAGCTAGTTGAGAGAACGGCAAGAGTGTGCAAAGCTGTCATCAAGACAAAGGGTGGCTACTTTGAATATTATTTTTTGTTTCACTTTTTTGGTTACTACATGATTCCATATGTGTTATTTCATAGTTTCGATGTCTTCACTATTATTCTATTTTCTAGAAAATATAAAGAATAAAGAAAAACCCTTGAATGATTAGGTGTGTCCAAACTTTTGACTAGTACTGTAGTTGTGAGAGGAATGTGAGACAATATCCACAGGAAAGTAGAATTACATTAACTTTTCAAAACATGCACAAAAGATAAATAGATGGACGAGACGCATGTTTACATGGTTCTGCGCATGCTTCAGGTGATATAAATCTGAACACGTTGGGAAGTTGTAGTTGTATATTGTCTCACATTCAAATCGGGGTAACTTGTTGTGGAAAGTATCCGAATCGACCAATTTCCAAGTTGTCTACAACGCCGCAGACCCTACACACGCGCATCACGTAGCAGCGACGGGAAGAGGAGACACGCGCATCACGTAGGAGTAGCCGGAAGAGGAAGCGCGACACACTACTTCCACATTTGTTCTTGGTTCATTGCAGTCAGTCAGTGAACTAAGCGAACCAGACCCAGCTGCTATTGCGTTGTCTACGGGAGAACCACCCCGTTAAGCAGACCGGAACGGAGCGTTTTTATTTCCAATGGTAAACGGCTTGAGTGAACTATCTTTTATTTTCCCACCATCTTTGGCAATAGTACATTTCACTTCTCTCCTCGGATTTTGACAGCAGGACTGTTTTCAGAAAATAGGATTCAAGCCACTCGCAAAGAGTGTTGCCGTTGACTAGGTAAGATCATGTCAATTGTAGACAATTCTGGTTTATACGTGACAATATAATTAGATTCGTTTATCGTTGTGTTACATATGTAGTTAGCTCGCTCGTTTATCAATACATTGCTATGCAATTCCATGTTAACAACATTATGCTGAGTCTCCATACAACTTGTCTCCACAACTCTATATGCACAAGGACAACAATTTCCACTGACATTTTTTTACAAAAACTAATTTACTTGTAAAAACAGTGCAGATCCAGTTTGGTAACAGAATTACAATTTATGCTGCATAGTTGTGGTTTAACTTTGCAATCATTGGTTTTTGGTGTTTGGCATACATTTTTAATGTGAAATTCTTCGTCTCCGCATTATTCTGTTACTGTAGAATAGCATAAACGAAAAAAATGGCCACTTTGAAACATCACTGAAACGAATTACTGTAGCTATGTGTTTTGATCAAGTTGGGAGATGTATTTTAAATAAGTCAATCTTTCAGTATTATTTGCCTTCAAAATGATATGGACGGGCTAGATTGTTCCATGGAATTCCGCGTAGCCCTAGTGGCTAGCGACACGTGCTGGTTAGCTGTGGCTACTGTAAACATATGCTTTATACAGCCTAGACAACAAAGTAGTTCACCACTTTCTAGTGCTATTTTCGATGTCATCATTTTTGGGATTGTTCCCATCTGTCAAATCGCGAGTCACACGTAACTCTTTATACCGTAGAGTCTTAAATGTCACTATTCGGAACAGAAAGGTCAGGTTCGGTGGGTGAGCGCATACAACTGAAGATCTGGAATAGATGCGCCTCGTTTCTCCCACGTGGGGTTCTTGTGAAGTTGTTAGAACAACAGGGGTCCTCTCCTGTCCACGCTGACGCGCATGCACAAAGGGATTTAAGAAATCACTTGTTTATGAAGAAATAACCTTTTTATTCTTAATATTTGGGGGTTACTTGTGGAAATGACAAATTGAATGCACGGTTAATATTTCTGATTACTAGGTAACAGTAGGTTAACAATTATCATGTGTTCATAGAATATATATATCTCCATAATGTACATACTGGCAATTACAAATGAAAATGTGTTCTGAGTCAACCTAACTGGTAAATAAAGGATGATCATATATTTAACCTCTGTCACAAACAACCTGCTGTTTTTAAAGTCTGTTGGTTTTCAGAGCACCGTGTCCTGTCATGACTGTTCTGAAGCCACAGGCCAAAGGAAGGTTGGTTGTGGGGGGCAGGCAGGTATCGACAACCACTGCCATCTGTTTAATCTCCAATTAAAGCGATGCACTTTGACCCCACTTGTCGATCTAATTTTGCCCACTATAGTTCCCCGCCTGCTCCCCTCCTCCCCAACCCACTGATGCTTATTGTGATGAATTATGCTCATTTAAGATCTTTGTTGCTCTCTGTTCACAGGGCCTGAGCCATTGCACCAGCTTTGTTGTTTTTGTCTTCAAGACATCTATTTTCTGTATACCCAGAATGACACAGATTAGATTAAACACAGAGGCCTGATCCGAAGGGGTGTGTCACGAGCAGGTAAAACCTGAGAACCTGGGGCGAAGAAGAAAGACAAGAAAACTAATGATGACTTACAACAACAGAGAACTGGTGGTATACTATATTACCTATAAACTATCACAGAGGGACTACCCCTTCAACCACATTGAGCTCACGGAAGCCCAGAATCGGACTGAGGGGGGACAGGTGGAAGGGGGTGCGGCAGTCATGACATACGTCAACGGCACAGTGAACGGGACGAGTCCCGGGACTCCACCACCACAGCAGTCGCCCCCCTCCTCCCCTCGGCGGACAGCGGGCCTGGACGCAGTGAAAGAGGCGTTGCGGGACTCTGCCAACGAGTTTGAGCTGCGTTATGCCAGAGCGTTCAGTGACCTGTCCTCCCAGCTACACATCACGCCGTCCACAGCCTACCAGAGCTTTGAGAGCGTGATGGACGAGGTGTTCCGGGACGGTGTGAACTGGGGGCGGGTGGTGGGCCTGTTTGCTTTCGGAGGGGCCCTCTGTGTAGAATGTGTGGACAAGGAGATGAACCCCTTGGTGGGAAGGATCACAGACTGGATGACTGTCTACCTGGACAACCACATCCAGCCCTGGATCCAGAGCCAAGGAGGATGGGTGAGTCACGAATGAAAGATGTGTGCATGGGGGTAGGGAAGGGTCATGGGTCATTTATCTCAGTGTGGGTTGTTGTATGAAGCATCAGTTCTAGAGGTTGTTGATACCTGGATAGTTTAGAATGTTTATCTGTTGATTCTGCACATTAGCACCCGTTGTATGTTGTATGTATGTCGTGCCAGTTTGACTGAGCTGTGTACTGTATTTCACGCCTGACCTCTGGTCTCAGAGGCTGATTCGTCAGCTCTTGGACCGAGACTGTTCTGTTTTTAAGTGACTGATCTCTCTTGAGACTGGGTACGGTTGGCTCCAGATCAGCCAAGGAGAAAGAACAGGCGATAAGACAGGGTGAGATGTTTGCCTCTGGTCAGCTGGGCATTGATCAGCCTCATTGAGTTTTCAGCTGAATCGAAGTGAGCTCTGTTGGCTGGGATCAAAGTCTTGATGGGGAAATGACGTATAGGCTCGGGCTTTATAGATCAACCTTTGTTCTCCCCTGGTTGCTTTCCACGTCTTCCTCTGTTCTGAGCCAGCAGCCTTCAGATGCTGTTGCTTTCCACGTCTTCCTCTGTTCTGAGCCAGCAGCCTTCAGATGCTGTTGCTTTCCACGTCTTCCTCTGTTCTGAGCCAGCAGCCTTCAGATGAAAGCAGTGTTCTCTCGGGTCAGCTGAGAGAGGGGTTGTCCTGTTCCTGGTGGGTGGGTGTGCTATGGGATGTGAGAAGGACACTGTTAAGGTCAGCTCTTCCTTTGTGTGGGCTGACACGTGATGGGGTGTGGATTGGAATGGGGAGGGGATGTTGAAACAGTCTCGAAAGGGATGGGTCCTATGGAAACTGGCATCTGATTGGGTATGTTATGTGTGGAGGGGCCATCCGATTGGATTGTCTTTCTGCTGTTGCAGAGCTGAAATTGATTTTAAATTTTAAGAGTTGAAACAGGCAGATGACTTGGTTACTGACAGCTCATATGCCACCACCACACCCAGAAACACCAGACTCAACGCCTTGAACCACTGGAAGCTTTTAACGGGAACAGCAACTCATCACGTACAGGATCTCTGTGTAAACAAAGTCTGTCTGTGTTTTTTCTGAACAATATTCTGATGAAACACATGCCCAACCACCTGAGCACCTTAGTGAATTTGAACGTTGTTGATGTCATCGGATGTTGAATGTTGCTCTGAGTGGAAGACGTGAATGGCCTAAATATTGAATGGAATGGTGTGTTCAATCAAGCAGGGTCAGTCAAGTAGTTTTGGTTTCTGTTCTCCTTGTGGTATTGGAATAGGGCCTCCAGACAAACGTTGTGTCCTCCCTGTGTGTGCTTTGTTAATACACACACATCCTAACTAACGTTACCGGTTCAATGTTTGCCGTTGTATTGGATCATGTGCATGCCTCAGGCCGAGCAAACCCCCCATAACACACACCAATATACTGTTTATCTACTTTTACTTACTACATTCCTGAAGAAAATAATGTACTTCTTACTCCATATATTTTCCCTGACACCCAAAAGTACTTGTTACATTTTGAATGCTTAGCAGGACAGAGAAATTGTCTAATTCACACACTTATCAAGAGAACATCCCTGGTCATCCCTACTGCCTCTGATCTGGCAGACTCACTAAATACAAATGCTTTGTTTGTAAATGATGTTGGAGTGTGCCCCTGGCTATCCGGAAATGGAAGGGGGGAAAAAAGAAAGAAAATCGTGCTGTCTGGTTTGTCTTATATAAGAAATGTGAAACTATTTATACTTTACTTTTGATACTTAAGTATATTTAAAACCAAATACTTGTAGACTTTTACTCAAGTAGTATTTCACTGGGTGACGTTCACTTTTACCTTAGTCATTTTCTATTAAGGTTTGTTTACTTTTAATCAAGTATGACAATTGGGTACTTTTTCCACCACTGGTATGGACCTTGGACATCCCCACACCACAGGGGGATCTATTAAAATGTACTCTATATTTTCCAGAAAGAAATGCCCGCTTGTTTACCCATTTCTCTCATTTTTCATTGCAAACCTAACCTACACACTTCTAACCTACACACTTCTAACCTACACACTTCTAACCTACACACTTCTTTCTGTCCTCTGTTTTCTTTTTTTCTTCTGAAACACACAGACTATGCTCTCGCTCTTTCTGTAAAACACACAGATCCGTTGGCAGCTGTAAGATGTATAGAGTAGGTGTGTCCTATTACCTGATTGTTTTGTGGCTTTTAGAAAGAGAACTAGTCGGCTGCTTAGGGCCACACCCTGTTACAGCACAGGATGACTTACTGCCGTCCTACCTGACAAACACGCGTTCATTCAGTTCTCCCTGACTGCTCTTCAATGCTGCTTCATAACATAGTGTGATTTGTGTTAGAGAAATTAACTGAGAAGAATGACAGAAAGAGGAGGTTGAAAGTTTAAAGGATGGGGACAGCAGATGAAGTCAGGAAGACTGAGTGACAGGTGGAATCCCCCTTGACTCAACGGTTGTTTCTCTGTCTGACCTCCGTGGTGAAGGAGGTTAAAGTGAATGGCGGGAACAGCACATTAAAGGAATGATAGGTGGAATCCCCCTTGAACCGTTATCTCTGACCTCAGCGGTGAAGGAGGTTGGAGAGAATGTAGTCTACTGCTACACTGGAACAGTGGGGTGGAGGGAGAGAATGTAGTCCACTGCTACACTGGAACAGTGGGGTGGAGGGAGAGAATGTAGTCCACTGCTACACTGGAACAGTGGGGTGGAGGGAGAGAATGTTCCAGTGTAGCAGTAGACTACATTCTCTCCTCCACCCCACTGTTCCAGTGTAGCAGTAGACTACATTCTCTCCCTCCACCCCACTGTTCCAGTGTAGCAGTAGACTACAGTGGGGTGGAGGGAGAGAATGTAGTCCACTGCTACACTGGAACAGTGGGGTGGAGGGAGAGAATGTTCCAGTGTAGCAGTAGACTACATTCTCTCCCTCCACCCCACTGTTCCAGTGTAGCAGTAGACTACAGTGGGGTGGAGGGAGAGAATGTAGTCCACTGCTACACTGGAACAGTGGGGTGGAGGAGAGAATGTTCCAGTGTAGCAGTGGACTACATTCTCTCCCTCACTTAGCAGTAGATTCATTTCTCCCTCCACAGTGTAGCAGTAGACTACAGTGGGGTGGAGGGAGAGAATGTAGTCTACTGCTACACTGGAACAGTGGGGTGGAGGGAGAGAATGTAGTCCACTGCTACACTGGAACAGTGGGGTGAGAATGCCTGAGGGGGTTTGGGTTAGTACCAATTATGGGTGAATAATATCTTGACTTGCGGTTCTGACAGAATAATAACGGATAACTAATTTGGAACATCAGTGGGAGAGGGCAGCTCTGAGGATGATCGTTGGAACTGGGAGGATGCTAGTAGAGGAGAAGAAAGAAAAACTCCTCCTGTATGTCCTGCTCATCTCCATTGTGTCTGAGAGTGCCACACCTCAACTGTAGACTACATCCCCTCCAAGTCGCTGCGTCACATGTATTATAAACTGGGTGGTTCGAGGGGGGTTGTGGTATATGGCCAATATACCATGGCTAAGGGCTGAGTCCAGGCACTCCGCGTTGCGCTTAAGAACAGCCTTTAGCTGTGCTATATTGGCCATCAACCACAGCCCCTCGGGTCTTATTGCTTAAACATCATACAGGCTATATTTGACTCTTATATCACATTAATGTATTCATATCCTATACTCTGTGACTGGAGAACTTGAGCACTTGCTATTTTGTCTTTTATGTGGACATTTCATAGGCAGCACATATTTGTTCTAGACAGTGCCCTTTCAATGAATACATAAACACTGCACATAGGATACACTGCCTGATCCAAACGGCACGCCTATTCCCTGTCGTTGTGTGTCAGACTGCCCTAAAGGAAAGGACAAGGAGACGGTACCCCTGGGACCCATCGACCCTCCCTCCCCCAACCACCACACACTAACAGTCGTGTTGCAGACCAGACAAGCAACAACACGCCAGCGTCACCGTGGTGTGTGTGTGTGTGTGTGTGCACTCACCGTCACGTGTCCACTCGTTTGTTTACCCATCCATCCATGTCTCCTAATCTCCTTCAATCCATTTGACATGATCACCAATCACGGCGGACTGTGTCCTCTCCCCCTGATGGATGATGGCTCAGATCCCTCCCATCCCGTCTTGCCTATACCTGGTCACCATGGGGATTTTGTTAACATTTTCAAGTGTACGTTTCAAATGACTAGTGTTGGTATGTTTCTGAAATGAAAATGCTAAATTAAGTGAATGTGTTTTTGAAGTAGTCTGTTTTTATAGTTGTGTCGTACAGTGCTTTGATACAATGGATCGAATGGTGTGCTAGACCCGTTCACGTGACCACCTTAAACAAAGGACCTCTGGGCATGCGCACACACGTACAGACAAGTGTATTTGTGTTGCTATCTGCTGTGCCAAGCCATCCCCACAGGTAACAGACATTCTGATGGGTAGAGGACCATGTAAACAGGAACAGACATTCTGATGGGTAGAGGACCATGTGAACAGGAACAGACATTCTGATGGGTAGAGGACCATGTAAACAGGAACAGACATTCTGATGGGTAGAGGACCATGTGAACAGGAACAGACATTCTGATGGGTAGAGGACCATGTGAACAGGAACAGACATTCTGATGGGTAGAGGACCATGTGAACAGGAACAGACATTCTGATGGGTAGAGGACCATGTGAACAGGAACAGACATTCTGATGGGTAGAGGACCATGTGAACAGGAACAGACATTCTGATGGGTAGAGGACCATGTGAACAGGAACAGACATTCTGATGGGTAGAGGACCATGTGAACAGGAACAGACATTCTGATGGGTAGAGGACCATGTGAACAGGAACAGACATTCTGATTGGTAGATCTGAACTTTGGTTGGCCATTGCCTGTTTGTTTTTTTTACCTCCACAATGGCACAGAATCCTCACAACTCTGTTTTGGATTTCCAATGGTAACCACTAGGGTTGAAAGGTGTAAACTTTCTGTGGGAATTAATGGGAATATATGGGAATTAATATTAATGCTGTTTTAAATGTAGATGTTTTTTTGCATTGGATATACAGTTGAAGTCGGAGGTTTACATACACCTTAGCCAAATACATTTAAACTCAGTTTTTCACAATTCCTGACATTTAATCCTAGTAAAAATTCTCTGTCTTAGGTCAGTTAGGATCACCACTTTATTTTTAAGAATGTGAAATGTCAGAATAACAGTTGAGTGATTTCTTTCTTTCATCACATTCCCAGTGGGTCGGAAGTTTACATGCACACAATTAGTATTTGGTAGCATTGCTTTTAAATTGTTTAACTTGGGTCAAATGTTTCTGGTAGCCTTACACAAGCTTCCCACAATAAGTTGGGTGAATTTTAGCCCATCCCTCCTGACAGAGCTGGTGTAACTGAGTCAGGTTTGTAGGCCTCATTGCTCGCACACGCTTTTTCAGTTCTACCCACAAATTTTCTATAGGATTGAGGTCAGGGCTTTGTGATGGCCACTCCAATACCTTGACTTTGTTGTCTTTAAGCCATTTTGCCACAACTTTGGAAGTATGCTTGGGGTCATTGTCCATTTGGAAGACCCATTTGCGACCAAGCTTTAACTTCCTGATTGATGTCTTGAGGTGTTGCTTCAATATATCCATATAATTTTCCTGCCTAATGAGGCCATCTATTTTGTGAAGTGCACCAGTCCCTCCTGCAGCAAAGAACCCCCACACATGATGCTGCCACCCACGTGCTTCATGGTTGGGATGGTGTTCTTCGGGTTGCAAGCCTCCCCCTTTTTCCTCCAAACATAAGGATGGTCATTATGGCCAAACAGTTCTATTTTTGTTTCATCAGTTGCAAACCATAGTCTTTTTTTATGGCAGTTTTGGAGCAGTGGCTTCTTCCTTGCTGAGCGGCCTTTCAGGTTATGTTGATATAGGACTCGTTTCACTGTGGATATAGATACTTTTGTACCCGTTTCCTCCAGCATCTTCACATGGTCCTTTGCTGTTGTTCTGGGATTGATTTGCCCTTTTCGCACCAAAGTACGTTCATCTCTAGGAGACATAACGCGTCTCCTTCCTGAGTGGTATGACGGCTGCGTGGTCCCATGGTGTTTGTACTTGCGCACTATTGTATGTATAGGTGAACGTGGTACCTTCAGGCGTTTGGAAATTGCTCCCAAGGATGAACCAGACTTGTGAAGGTCCACAATTGTTTTCTGAGGTCTTGGCTGATTTATTTTGATTTAACCATGTCAAGCAAATAGGCACTGAGTTTGAAGGTAGGCCTTGAAATACATCCCAGGTACACCTCCAATAGGCTAATTGACATCATTTGAGTCAATCAGAATTTTCCAAGCTGTTTAAAGGCTATTTAAAGGCACAGTCAACTTAGTGTATGTAAACTTCTGACCCACTGGAATTGTGATACAGTAATTTATTTATAAGTTAAATAATCTGTCTGTAATCAACTATTGGAAAAATTACTTGTCATGCACAAGGTAGATGTCCTAACTGACTTCCCAAAACTATAGTTTGTTAACAAAAAATTTGTGGAGTGGTTGAATAACAAGTTTTAATGACTCCAACCTAAGTGTATGTAAACTTCCGACTTCAACTGTATTTACCATAGCATATGGAGACAGAAACATAAACATTTTGCCTTATTATAAGTAGACATAATTGCAAATGATTAAATCCTTCCAATAGAAATTTTAAAGAACAATTTAGTTACGAATTGAACTTAAATGAAATGAGTTGACACATGGGATGATTTCACTGAACAACAAAAGAAAGGGAAAGTTGAATGATCCCCGATGATCCATCGCATCTCCCAAAGATGTTTTCAACATACATCTGTAAAATGATAGTCTAGAAACTAAAGCTTTGGTTGTCTTCCTCTCAGGCTTCCATGTCTTCTCCCTGGACCTCCTCAATGTCCACCTCTTGAACATCAGACTCTGAGGCCTCTTCATTTTCACTTTCCAACCTTGTTGAGGATGGCTCGTTGTCAGGCTCAAAAAGCCTCAAATTTGCCCAGATGGCCCCCAATTTTTCAACCCTTGTATTGTTCAGCCTGTTGCGTGCTTTGGTGTGTGTTCCCGAACGAGGACCAGTTGCGCTCTGAGGTGGCTGATGTTGGTGGGATTTGGAGGATGATGGAGGCAACAGGGGAAAGAGCCTCAGATCCACAAAGTCCCTCCACCAGGTGGCTGATGAGATATGTGGTTACAACTGCCATATTGCATCTCCATCCCAAAGCCCTTGCTTGGAAGTGTACTTCGCCAGACTGCCAAGAACCTTGCCCTCATCCAGGCCAAGGTGGCGAGACATGGTAGTGATGACACCATAGGCCTTGTTGATCTCTGCACCAGACAGGATGCTATTGCCAGCATACTTGGGGTCCAAAATGTAGACTGTGGCGTGTATGGGCTTCAGGCAGAAGTCTTCACGCTTTTGGATGTATTTCAGAACTGCAGTTTGCTCTGCTTGGAGCAACAGTGAAGTGGGCAGGGCAGTATGGATTTATTCTCTTACATCTGCAAGCAGAGTCTGAACATCAGACAGGATGGCATTGTCTCCCTCAATCTGTGCAATGGCTACTGCTATAGGTTTCAGGCCCATTACCACTCTCTCCCAAAATACATCATCCAGGAGGATCCTCTTGATGGGGCTGTCCATATTGGCAGACTGATATGGCCATTTCTTGGGGAGACTCCTTCCCCTCCAGGAGACTGTCAAACATGATGACAACACCACCCCAACAGGTGTTGCTGGGCAGCTTCAATGTGGTGCTCTTATTCTTCTCACTTTGCTTGGTGAGGTATATTGTTAATATAACTTGATGACCCTTCACATACCTAACCATTTCATTGGCTCTTGTAGAGTGTATCCATTGTTTTCAGTGCCATGATGTCCTTGAGGAGCAGATTCAATGCATGAGCAGCACAGCCAATGGGTGTGATGTGAGGGTAGGACTCCTCCACTTTAGACCAAGCAGCCTTCATGTTCACAGCATTATCTGTCACCAGTGCAAATACCTTCTGTGGTCCAAGGTTATTCATCTGCAATGTAGAGACCAGTGTGTCTGTTGTCCCTTGTGTCTGTGCTCTTATAGAATACTGGTTTAGTGGTGGAGATGTAGGTAATTATTCCTTGCCCACGAACATTCGACCACCCATCAGAGATGATTGCAATACAGTCTGCTTTCTCTATGATTTGCTTGACCTTCACTTGAACTCTGTTGAACTCTGCATCCAGCGAATGAGTAGATAAAGCGTGTCTGGTTGTAGGGGTGTATGCTGGGTGAAGAACATTCAGAAATCTCTTCCCATACACATTGCCTGTGAGCATCAGAGGTGAACCAGTTGCATACACAGCTCGAGCAAGACATTCATCAGCATTTCTCTGACCTATGTTCCTCCATTGAGTCAAAAACACTTCTGATTCCAGGAGGACCATGAGCTGTTGGTGTCTAAGGTCTGATTCATCATTTTCACCTCGAATAGAGGTTGGGGGACTTTTGTCAGAGGTTGCTTGTTGTGAGCACTGAGGGAATTTTATGCACTTGGCCAGATGATTCTGCATCTTTGTTGCATTCTTCACATATGATTTGGCACAGTATTTGCACATGTACACAGCTTTTCCTTCTACATTATCTGCAGTGAAATGTCTCTACACATCAGATAGTGCCCATGGCATTTTCCTGTAAAGATTGTTAAAAAAAAAGTTTCCGACATTTTCCGAAGTTTCTGACATACCGTAACACGTTCCTTCGTATCCAATGATGACTTCCACTTCTGAGTAATGGTGAATTCTTTGGTGACTGCAGTGTCCAATCCGAGGTCCACAGACCTTTTTGCAGGTGGGGCATATGCAGTGTGTGCTGACGGGGGCAGCCATGGTTGTATGTCTCCTGTCTCTTTGTGCTCCTCTCTTCCTCCCACCTCTGTACTACACCGCTCTGGCAGAGCTGCCGCCAGGTGGAACGGTCGACAGCAGCAACCTCTATGTTGCACTTCTTCAACGTTTTCAGCTGGTCCTTGTAGCCCTTCATCTGACCCCTGCAGACCGCCGGCCAAGATGTAGCTGGCCATACAGGATCTTCTGAGACATTCTAATGACACGCCCAAGCCAGCGCAGTTGGTGTTGGGTGACCATGGCCTCCATACTCTTGCAGTTGATCTTAGCAAGTATTTTCTGTATGGGGCAAAGGGTCCCACCAGGTGATTCCCAGGATGTGCTGCAGGCATGCTATGTGGAATCGCCCGAGCTGCTTGTTGTGTTGACTAAGTGACCCAGCTTCACAGCTGTAAAGAAGTGTGGTGATACAGATGGCTTGGTAGACGGAGACATTGGTGTGGAGGTGGAAATCCCTGTTTTGGAAGACCCTGAGTTTCCCGAAAGCAGCTGATGCTTGCTTGCTTGCTTGATCCTACTTTGAATTCCGAGGTCGATGCTGCAGTCCTCAGAGAGGATGCTGCCCAGGGGCACTAACTCCTGCCCTCCTATGGCCACCCGAGCCATCATCCCATCATGGAACTGGAAAAGGATTTTGACAAATTTGTCTGGACAGACAAATTTGAGTAGAATGCCCCATAGTAGTTCCCTGCTCACATTATCAAAAGCCTTGGAGATGTCGACAAAGGCCAAGAAAAGGTCCTGACCTGGTTTAGGTGGTCAGCCCACCTCATCAGGATATGATTTTGGACCTTCAAGAGAGTCCGACCATCAGTTGTTTTCAGGGGGGTGATGGAGCGACTTCTAGATGGCTTTAGTTGAGTTGTAGAAATGTTGTATGTTTTTGTCGGCATCAATTTGGATTTCCTGTGCCTTGTTCGTTTTGCAGAGCATGCAAGGTTGCTTGCACTTCCTTGCGTGATAAATACCATTGCTGGTCGGAGGGTAGCAGATGTGGGGCTGTTGAGAGTAGCCCTGTGCACTTTGTGCATATTTTCCAGTAAATTTGTGATTGTGTCAGTTCTCATTGAACCAGTCCTGATGTTTTCTACCTCTGTAGCCATTGGAGTGGGCCTCTGCCTGATGGAGCACTGAGCTGATAGATGCCCACTTCTGGTCCATGGGGTCCTCTGCGTTCAGAAGAGGCTTAGTCTCCCTCCGCCTTTCAGCGAGAGAGCTACGGAACTCGTCCCTCATTAATTATGGTCAAATCCAGAAACTATCATTTCGAAAAAACAAAACTTTTATTCTTTCTGTGAAATACGGAACCATTATGTATTTTATCGAACGGGTGGCAACCCTAAGTCTAAATATTGCTGTTACATTTCACAACATTCAATTTTATGTCATAATTCTGTAAAATTCTGGCAAATTAATTACGGTCTTTACACAGTTCGCAATGAGCCAGGCAGCCCAAACTGCTGAATATACCCTGACTCTGCTTGCACTGAACGCAAGAGAAGTGACACAATTTCCCTAGCTAATATTGCCTGCTAACATTAATTTATTTTAACTACATATGCAGGTTTACAAAATATATACTTGTGTATTGATTTGAAGAAAGGCATTGATGTTTATGGTTAGGTACATTTGTGTAGCGATTGTGCTTTTTCCGCGAATGCACTTTTGTTAAATCATCACCCGTTTGGCGAAGTTGAAGTAGGCTGTTATTCGATGATAAATTAACAGGCACAGCATTGATTATATGCAACGCAGGACAAGCTAGTTAAACTAGTAATATCATCAACCATGTGTAGTTAACTAGTGATTATGTGAAGAATGATTTGTTTTTTTATAAGATACGTTTAATGCTAGCTAGCAACTTACCTTGGCTCCTTGCAGCCACAAGGTCCTTTTGATGCTGCACTCGTGTAACGGGTGGCCAGCCTGCCACGCAGTCTCCTCGTAGATGCAATGTAATCGGCCATAATCAACGTCCAAAAAGGCAGATTACCAATTGTTATTAAAACTTGAAATCGGCCATGCCGATCGGTCGACCTCTAGTGTGTATGCACTGAGAAGAGTAGCATAACGCATCTTGGCTAGGGGGATACAGAGAGACATGAGTCCTTCACTTTTTGGTGAGGCTGGGTAAAAGGCTGTTCTTAATTGCCAGTCCCACACTGTGCTGATGTTGTCCATCCAGAGGGTAACTTTTCCAGAAGAAGGTGTAGCCTTCTCCCTCTACTTTCAGGGAACCTTCATCCAGGAAGCTGGTTTCACTCAGAGCAGAAATGTCAATGTTGTAGCGCCTTAGTTCTGCAGCAGTCAAAGCTGTTCTCCGATGGGGTCAATCGCTATTATCGTCAGTGTCCACAAGAGTTCCGATGTTGCCAGTTTCAGGGGAATTATTTTATTTTGCATTGTTTGACCGCTGAGGGCTAGCCGGCAACAGCGAGCTGTAAGCGAGAGTTAGCAAGCACATGGTAAGCGGGCATGCAACTTACCTCTACCTAGGCACTATTGCACTAGACCCGTCACATGCACCCTGCGGTTGCTTACCCACACGTGCACACGGACACTTCAAGTTTGTTTTGTCTTGTTCAATAGAGTTTCCTTATCAATGTGTTCAGTCTTGCACACACTGCATTGTCTGTGTGGTTGTTTGTCTGTGTGGGGGCTGTTTGTCTGTGTGGGGGCTGTTTGTCTGTGTGGGGGCTGTTTGTGGTTGATGGTGTGTCAGTGACTGAGTTAAAATGGCACTAAACAGATGGTGTGATTCTGTCTCCCTCAGCCTTGTCACAAACCCGTCAGTCTGAGACAGTAGGTTTGATGCTGAGGAGAGCGAGAGATTGGGCCATTCCATTGCTCCAGGGTTGTAGGGGGGAGCAAGGGGGGCTCAACTCACCTTCAAGGAAGGTTGGGACGTTCCATTCCTCCAGGGTTGCAGGGGGATCCAGGCACCATCACGTGTACACTACAGACTGGATGAGATGGGAGTATGTAGCTGGGAGAAAAAAACACTGTCTATGCACATCTGTGTGTTTCTGTTTGTGTGTGTGTGTACATGTGTAATGGGGTCTTGCCCGATGGAGCAGTCCATTTAGTGGCAACCCCCCCTCTCCTCTATTTATAGCCTCTATCATCCATCAGCCAGTGATGTGGAAGAGGGACCTGCAGCACCAAACTGAGCAATGAGCTGTTGCTGTGCTATAAATATGGCATAATGTGATTCTGTACAGAGAAACCAGACGAGGAGGGGCTTGGTGTTCAGCAGCAGGGAGGGAGGAGGGGCTTGGTGTTCAGCAGCAGGGAGGGAGGAGGGGCTTGGTGTTCAGCAGCAGGGAGGGAGGCAGCAGGCACCGTCTGGGCCTGGGCATCATGTACTGTTCAGCAGTTTCACTAACAGGACCAGCACTGTAGCTACAGTTGGGTCCTGAAGACATGTAGGCCTAGCCTACAACCAGGGCTGTTTGAGCAGCATTGGCTAGCTAAGAGAAGAGAAGGCCAGAAGGACTCTGCTAGCGACACCATGAATGTCAGCTCTGTGGTCTGTTAGTTGGTAGAGGACCTAGAGCAGTGTTCTGTATGTGTGTTGGTAGAGGACCTAGAGCAGTGGTCTGTATGTGTGTGTTGGTAGAGGACCTAGAGCAGTGGTCTGTATGTGTGTGTTGGTAGAGGACCTAGAGCAGTGGTCTGTATGTGTGTGTTGGTAGAGGACCTAGAGCAGTGGTCTGTATGTGTGTGTTGGTAGAGGACCTAGAGCAGTGGTCTGTCTGTGTGTGTGTTGGTAGAGGACCTAGAGCAGTGGTCTGTCTGTGTGTGTGTTGGTAGAGGACCTAGAGCAGTGGTCTGTCTGTGTGTGTGTTGGTAGAGGACCTAGAGCAGTGGTCTGTCTGTGTGTGTGTGTGTGTGTGTGTGTTGGTAGAGGACCTAGAGCAGTGGTCTGTCTGTGTGTGTGTGTGTGTGTTGGTAGAGGACCTAGAGCAGTGGTCTGTCTGTGTGTGTGTGTGTTGGTAGAGGACCTAGAGCAGTGGTCTGTCTGTGTGTGTGTGTTGGTAGAGGACCTAGAGCAGTGGTCTGTCTGTGTGTGTGTGTTGGTAGAGGACCTAGAGCAGTGGTCTGTCTGTGTGTGTGTTGGTAGAGGACCTAGAGCAGTGGTCTGTGTGTGTGTGTGTGTGTGTGTGTTGGTAGAGGACCTAGAGCAGTGGTCTGTGTGTGTGTTGGTAGAGGACCTAGAGCAGTGGTCTGTGTGTGTTTTGGTAGAGGACCTAGAGCAGTGGTCTGTGTGTGTTTTGGTGTACTCTCAGTGGAAACATTGTGGTTGCTGCTCTCTCTGCTCCCGTTCTGAGCTGGCTTAGTGTGGGAAATCAGGTCAGGATTCCTTTCCCCATTCTCTCTCTCCCTCTCTAAGTCCCTCGGCCTGTTTTATCTTTCTTGCAGTTTCTCCGTCTTTATTAGATTGACTGTATAGGCCTGCATTGTCTCCCCATCACCCCCTCCCTCGGTTTCTCTCTCTCTCCGTCTCTGTGTGTTTGTATAGAAACTAATGTCAGATTATGAGAGTCTCTCTATGGGGTTAGTGTGGTAGCTGTGATATGTTAAACTGACATGGGGTGAGAGGCTACGGTGCCCAGTAAATATTACAGAATCTGATAGCGCTGTAATAAATATGATTAAGCTGACTTGTGATCATCATGATCATTGTTGTTCGAATTGGCGGCAATGTAATAAGAGCCATATTTGGGGCTCCCGAGTGGCGCAGCGGGTCTAAGGCACTGCATCTCAGTGCTAGAGGCGTCAATACAGACCCTGGTTTGATTTCAGGCTGTATCACAGCCGGACGTGATTGGGAGTCCCATAGGGCGGCACACTATTGGCCCAGCGTCATTAGGGTTTTGCCGGGGTAGGCCGTCATTGCTCCTTCATGTGTAGACTAGTTAAATAAAGATGAAATGTAAAAAATTAAAACATTTTGTTAATAAGAATTTGTTCTTAACTGACTTGTCTAGTTAAATAAAAATAAGTACATGTTGTAGCCATATTTTTGTTGTCTTTCCTCTCCTAGTCTCCTATCCCATTACAGCCCTCACTCATGAATCTCTTCCTCTGTCGCTCCCTGTCATTTTCTATTCTCCTCTTTCTTTATTTCAGACAGATGGTAGGTCTTTGCCCCTTTGTGAGGTGGTTGGAATCGGTGTGTGTTTTGAGTGTTCAACTTTATGGGGTGCTGCTGGTGATACAGCGAATCTGAAGAAGCAAAATACACACACGTTTCTCTCTGTGTGTGGCGGCTGTGGCCCCTTTTTCCCTAGACTCTGAGGAGTGCGGTGGTGACCGAATGTGAGCTGCGCTGCTAGCGAACCCAAAGTGAGATTGGGAACAGATCGGCATCTGAGCCTGAATGTCCGACTCATTAGTCTCTAATGAATGGATTCACCTCCGGATGGCTCAGCAGAGACACTGGTTTGAATCCCCGAGTCAACTAGGTAAAGAATCTGTCTGTGCCCTTGAGCAAGACCCTTAACCTAATTTCTCCTGTAAGTGGCTCTGGTTAAAGAGCGTCTGCTAAATTACTCAAATGTAGATGTAGCTACTTTGTAGTCTTCTCTAGCCCCGGCCTGCGTAGTCTTCTCTAGCCCCGGCCTGCGTAGTCTTCTCTAGCCCCGGCCTGCGTAGTCTTCTCTAGCCCCGGCCTGCGTAGTCTTCTCTAGCCCCGGCCTGCGTAGTCTTCTCTAGCCCCGGCCTGCGTAGTCTTCTCTGGCCCGGCCTGCGTAGTCTTCTCTGGCCCGGCCTGCGTGGTCTTCTCTGGCCCGGCCTGCGTAGTCTTCTCTGGCCCGGCCTCGTGAGTCTTCTCTAGCCCCGGCCTGCGTAGTCTTCTCTAGCCCCGGCCTGCGTAGTCTTCTCTAGCCCCGGCCTGCGTAGTCTTCTCTAGCCCCGGCCTGCGTAGTCTTCTCTAGCCTCGGCCTTGCATGAGTGTTTAAAGGGGCATGAATGGCAGAGTTGCTTCGTGTGGTTTGTTGTTTCTAATCAGTCACCAGTCTTTATGGCTACATAGTACTCTAGCTATTTGAGCAGGAGTTCAAGAACAGAGCCGTTCTCTAGGGCTTTGCCAGGTGCATTAGACTCTCCCCCATGCTGCAGTGTCCCGGTGCTCTATGGTTTGGCCCAAAGCCAGACTTTCACACTCTGGAGGATGACTGTCTGCCAGTTGTCATTTAACCTTTTTATTTAACTAGGCAAGTCCGTTAAGAACAAATTCTTATTTACAATGACGGCCTACGCCGGCCAAACCTGGACGGCGCTGGGCCAATTGTGTGCCGCCCTATGGGATGATCTGCTGACAGGCATGAGGAGTTGTTGTCTGAGGGTGGGACTGGGAGCAGTGACTTAGCTGTCAACTTTAGCCTAGTTCTGCCCTGCCTGTGTGCATCACGATGGCAGATAAGAGGTCCAGCTGTGGTCAATGTGAGTATATTCAACATATTTGACCAGCGGTGAAGATGAAAAGCCGTCCTTTGAGGTCACTCAAAAATGTAATCTAACGCAACCGTTTGTTTATCTGAGTTTACTCAACAAACAAGACGTACTGATGTGATGTGGAATTGCACTTTTGCCCCAGAAGCACAACACATCCAGTGTTTTCATTATGACTCAGCAAAGGTCAGACTTCAACGTCAGAGAGGTGATTTACTTATTACTCTGGATGATACAATCTAGAGTTCCTGCGCCATCACTGAAGAATGCAGCATTTGACAGGAAATCCGTACCAGTGTGACCAGGAGGTTTTGCAACCCTCCATTGTCTTTCGTTGGGCTGGTTTAAAGCGGAATCTGCCCTTTTCTGTTAGTAGTTCTATTCAGAGGCTTCTGTGTTCTCAGGGTTATGCCAGCATTCTGTAATTCACAGAACCTGGCTAGCTGAACATTCTGGATTCCTTTCTGTGTTTGAATGGAACACTCCCATTTTTAGCTTTGTTTCCACTCTGTTTGGTAACTGTGTTCCTTCTGCATATTTGCCAAACTGAGCTGAGGCCTCTATTGAAAGAGACCTTCCCAGATCAGCTGATGCTGAATTATTTGAAAGGCTCTGGTTAATTCAGATTCTCTCTCTGGGGACCTAAGGGCTCTAAATTATGAAGAGAAACACTTTAGTCTAAACCTCAAAACTATCTTAAATATTGCTTACATTCTCTAAAATAGCCCCTTTCATTGATTTCATTGACTAATCTAGTGGTCAGTGTTACAGGTCATGATGATGGGGGTGTAGCCTGTTAGAACTGACTCAGGGGCCCGTGGTGTTGATGTAGCGTTGGGTAATCTATCAGACACAAACACACACCGATCAGCTGCTCTCTGGTAACCGTGGCAACCTTATAATGAAATGTTGTTTTTCCCCCTTTGCCCCACGGACTTCTCCATCCCTCCTCTCCTTCTCTCTTCAGGAATCGATTTTAAAAAAAAAACACAGAGGCTGGAATACATCTTAGAATGGCTGGTGCTTAGCACCTGACATCTCTGGGGAACTAGTGGAAAACACTGGAGAGAGACTAGGTTAGGTCTAGGTAGCTCGCAGGTGTGACTGAGACAGAACCACTCAGACATGGAGAGTGAGAGAAACATAACAATGTGCCTGTGTGATTTATTACCTATAATTGAACATGTAGGACAGGCCTGTGTGATTTATTACCTATAATTGAACATGTAGGACAGGCCTGTGTGATTTACTACCAGTAATTGAACATGTAGGACAGGCCTGTGTGATTTACTACCAGTAATTGAACATGTAGGACAGGCCTGTGTGATTTACTACCACTAATTGAACATTTAGGACAGGCCTGTGTGATTTACTACCACTAATTGAACATGTAGGCCCCAGTTCACTAGAAAGGTGTGGTTATACAGTATGTGGATTGTGTCGGGGGGTGTGTGTGGTATAGTCATGCCTGGGCAGGTAGAATACACAGAGCTGCGGAGATCAATATGCACTGATGACCACAGGGTTGAGTATTATGCTGCTGCCTGCCATGATGACAGACCACAGGAAGCAGGTATTATGCTGCTGCCCTGCCATGATGACAGACCACAGGAAGCAGGTATTATGCTGCTGCCCTGCCATGATGGACAGACCACAGGAAGCAGGTATTATGCTGCTGCCCTGCCATGATGGACAGACCACAGGAAGCAGGTATTATGCTGCTGCCCTGCCATGATGACAGACCACAGGAAGCAGGTATTATGCTGCTGCCCTGCCATGATGACAGACCACAGGAAGCAGGTATTATGCTGCTGCCCTGCCATGATGACAGACCACAGGAAGCAGGTATTATGCTGCTGCCCTGCCATGATGACAGACCACAGGAAGCAGGTATTATGCTGCTGCCTGCCATGACAGACCACAAGAAGCAGGTATTATGCTGCTGCCTGCCATGATGACAGACTACAGTGACAGAAGCAGTGTAGAGCTGAGACAGACCTGGGCAGAGACATTGAAGATGATCCTAGATGGTATGGTAGAAAGATGAGCAAGCGTGTTACAAATAAAATGTGTTCTTGTTTTTTATTAATATTATTCCAGGGAGGCTATTCAGGAGAGGGGAATGGCTTTTGGTTTCACCTGTCACTCACTCTGTATTCTGATATGCCTTAACACATCTGTTCCATGACCTATCATCGTCGCATACCACCATCTTTATTTTCTACACCCACAGCATTCCTGTCATTCCCCTTCATGCCGTTCTCACAGGGAGCGATACTCTCCGTGGCTTCACCTCTCAGTGAAAGGGAGCTACCTAGTCAGCTGTACAACTGAATGCCTTCATTAACCCACCGTCTCTGCCATAATCCACGTCTTCGGCGTCGGGGAACAGTGGGTTAACTGCCTTGCTCAGGGGGCAGAACGACAGATCTTTACCTTGTCAGCTCTGGGATTCGGTTACTGGCCCAATGCTCTGACCACTAGGCTACCTGCTGAGTGCTGCTGGCTCCTGTGCTGTAGTTAGCCTTACACGTTGACATTCCTTAGAATCTGCAGATTCTACACACACCTCACCTACAGTAGCTTGGTTTGGAATCATCCGGTGCAAACAGTATTCATTGCAGTGGGTTTGTATCTGTAGGTCTACAGTGCAGGGAAGGTCAGACCTCAGCTAGCTAGCACTGCCAGAGACCGACACAACTGATGGCCTACAGATAAACACTGCCAGACAGACAATACTGTAGACCAGGGGGGGCCGACTCCAGACCTCGCCGACGTGATGTCACACTTTATCCCCATCCTTAGCAAACACAGCTAATTTTTTAACTATACTGAACAAAAATATAAACGCAACATGCAACAATTTCTCTAAAACGAAGTTGGAGGTGGCTTATGGTAGAGAAATTCACATTAAATTATCTGGCAACAGCTCTGGTGGACATTCCTGCGGTCAGCATGCCAATTGCATGTTCCCTCAAAACCTGAGACATCTGTGGCATTGCGTTGTGTGACAAAACGGCACATCTTAGTGGCCTCTTATTGTCCCCAGCACAAGGTGCACCTGTGTAATGATCATGCCGCTTAATCAGCTTCTTGATATGTCACACCTGTCAGGTGGATGGATTATCTTGGCAAAGGAGAAATGCTCACTAACAGGGATGTAAACAACATTTGAGAGAAATAAGGTTTTTGTGTGTGTGGAACATTTCTGAGATCTTTTATTTCAGCTCGTGAAACATAGGACCAACACTTTACATTGCGTTTTATAATTTTGTTCAGTATAATTACGTTCTAAACTAAAGATCATGATTAGTTGATTATTGGAGTCAGGTGTGTTAACTGGGCCTGGGGCAAAAGTGTGACACCAATCAGGCCCCCGGGGACTGGAGTTGACCATCCCTGGTCTCCAGTATTATGTCTGTCTGGCAGTGTTTATCTGTAGGCCAACAGTATTATGTCTGTCTGGCAGTGCTAGCTAGCTGAAGTCTTCAGGACTGAGGAATAGACGTTGAATTGACGTCTGTGCCCAGTGTGCTGTTATCTCCCCCTGCCATGTCCCCCCCCCCACACACACTTCTTCTTGGAACCCTTTCCTTTGAAATCCATCTCTGGATTCCTCCGAAGCCGTTTACCAGACACCTTCACAGCTATGACGTCACAGTCACAAATCCTGTTAAGGGAAACACAACCGTGTTGGCTATTTTAATGCTGTTTCTGTGCTTCCGTCTTCCCGGCTCCACTGATAAGTCTTGTTCTGTATTTGGAGGAGGAGTGATGACGGTATCACCCTGTTAGAGAGGAAGGAAGAGCGGGGTGTGGGAGATGTACACACCACCCATCTGTAATCAAAGCAGCATGTTTGGAATGTCTCTGGAATGAGTCTCTGGAATGGGTCTTACTTTAATTCCAGCAGTGGGACAAAGACTCTGTCTGACCATCTGAATGTTAAGTTATGAAGGCTACACACACTGTCAACTACTTGGTTTATAGCCATCAGTCTTGATATTAGATTGTTTGAGAACTATTTGTTTTACAGGCCAGTTAAGTCCACTATTCACTCAGTGCACTGAAAACAACCTCAGCCAGCCGTAGCATCGGTGCCAGACGTAACAGGATGAATCATCCAATGTGAGCTTGTTCCCTCTTGTGGCTGTAGCCAGAACTGCAGACCTTTATGTCAGCGTTCTGGGCTGTTCTCTGGAATGAATTACTGGAAGGGGTGGGCTCAAGATGACCCTGATGGTGGGGAAAATTCATAGGGAGGTGTTCTGGTTGGGGGTTACTGCAGTTCAGAGTAACTGCATAGGGAGGTGTTCTGGACGTGCTGGTAACATTTATATTTGGCTCTGATTTTTAAACTGAGTGCATTGGGCGGCAGGTAGCCTAGTGGCTAGAGGCAGGTAGCCTAGTGGCTAGAGGCAGGTAGCCTAGTGGCTAGAGGCAGGTAGCCTAGTGGCTAGAGGCAGGTAGCCTAGTGGCTAGAGTGTTGGACTGGTTACCAAAAGGTTGCAAGATCGTTCTGCCCCTGAACAAGGCAGTTATCCCACTGTTCCTAGGCCGTCATAGTAAATAAGAATTTGTTCTTAACTGACTTGCCTAGTTAAATAAAGGTAAAAAATATATATATAAGGTGTATATAGTAATTTTAGATTTTGTTTTGGGTTATACCTCATTTTGTTGACGAACTCCCTTCTCTCTGTCTCCAGGACCGGTTTGCAGAGATCTTTGGGATGGACGCTGCAGCCGAGAGCAGGAAGTCTCAGGAGAGCTTTAAGAAGTGGCTTCTGGCGGGGATGACGCTGGTCACAGGAGTCGTCGTAGGGTCACTCTTTGCTCAGAAACGCTTGTGAGAACGACAGCCACAACAGACGCCGTCTTGTAGGGGGGGAAATGAAGGAATTTGTTTAACTTTGCTTATTTCTCCTTTTAATTTCCAAGAAAATACATTATTATGTTTGAACCTTACATCCCACCATACACTGAGGACTCTCTGACAAACTGTTGAGATTAAAGAGAGAGTGATGGTCACTTATGTTACCCTCATCAAAGACCTCCCTGCAACACCCTAAAACACAAGAAAATGGAGGGAGGTATCTAGAACTGTCCGGGGCCAAACCTTCCTCTTTTTCCTTTTGACCTTTTCTCCCAATTGCTGTATTAATTAGTTTTTACAAATGTAAAAGTGATTCAGAAACAAGCTAGCGCATCATATTAGGTGCATTGGCCTGAAATTTGTGAGGTAATTTAATTTGTTGTGTGTGTTCATTGGTTTGTTTTTTTTTATTTCAATTTTTTTTTACCATTAAAACCCACGTGATCATTACCTGTCGTGATGGTGGTCAAATACCTGGCACACAGAACACACAACGTGCACAACAAACCACTAGCCAGTGACGAAGAGTATTTATCTAGCAGCTGGGGATAGAGGCTCTGTTGGAGAAAACGTTCATTATTTAAAACTTACAACACAACCTTGTGATCATTTTAGCTAATAAGATTGAAGATGAATGAAGCAGAAACCCTTTTTAGTGAGATTACAGATCATTGAGACTTCTGATGTGCATATAGATAGATCTAAGACATGACGGGTCGGACCCCTTCAACCTGCCACCTCTGTCTGCCTTAGTTTTCACACAATGTGGCATATTTATTTCTGATATCTTTCCTGTTACAGCAGCTGATGGCGTGCGTCACTCAACACAGGCCCACCTGCTGTTCAGAGCACATCTGTCAAACCGAGTCGACAGAGACTGAGGAAAACGAATTCCTTGGTTTCCAAACGTCTTTATTTAAACACAGCGTCAGTAAGTCAGGAGGGTGTTTGTCGTCTGGCGTTTTTTATAGTGTCACGCTCCTTGAGCTTCATCCAGGAGGAAGTAGGAGGATGAGGAGGAGGGTGCAACGCCCCACCCACATTCTGACCCTCTGCTTCAGGGAACGGAGGCCAAGGGAAGTAGGACTCCTCTTGTGTGACAGGTAGACGGTTGTAAACCCAGCCTTTAAGACTTTGCATCGGTGTCCTGCGTTTCAAAACTGGAATGAGGTCTCTTTCACTTGCTGTGGTTTTTCCACATTTCATTTGAACAGTGTAGCAGAGCTGTGTTAAACTTTAGAGGCATGGCAACGTTTATATGCTTTATTTTATGTCAAAGCCCTATGCATTTCCTGCTTAATATTGTTGTGTTTTTAAATCTTCTGTTTTTTGCCTGCTTTTCTCAATTGTAGATTTAATAACTTGGGTTTCATCAGGAAACATTTGTCCGACTGCCAACACCCTCCAAGCAGCTCATACAGTACCGGGCCCTCCACTGTATTTAGTTACAGTACCGGTACCGGGCCCTCCACTGTATTTAGTTACAGTACCGGTACCGGGCCCTCCAGTGTATTTAGTTACAGTACCGGTACCTCCAGTGTATTTAGTTACAGTACCGGTACCTCCAGTGTATTTAGTTACAGTACCAGTACTGGGCCCTCCAGTGTATTTAGTTAGTAACAGTTTGTTCAGGTCCATCGTCACCCTAAGCTGGAGGTACCGGTACTGCTTAGGATCTTGATGCTCTCCTCTCCCTAATTATTTTCTGTTTATCTCAAGAACACCATATTATTTGATTCTCTGGGGACAAGGTTTTCTCTTTACTTATGAATATAATATAGATCAGGGATCTGTTCCTGGAGAGCTACTGTCCTGTAGGTTTACACTCCAACCCTGTTCTTGGAGGCCTACTGCTATGCAGGTTTACACTCCAACCCTGTTCCAGGTTAGTTACAGCTGGGGTTGGAGCGAAAACCTGCTGGCCACGTTGCTCCAAACATCAAATTTCGAAGTGTATCGTTCCATTTCTCCAAACGTCAAATGTTGGAAGTTAAGGGATCAGTTTAGGGACTAATTCTGAATGGTTAAGGTAAGTGTTAAGGTTTGGGATAGGGTTAAAATTCAAAAAACATTGTCCACAACTGGGATCGAACACACAGCCTTTTGATCCAGAGTCATGGGATTTCGGCCATCCACAACACCATGGCAAAACCCAAGCCTACTTGATGGTAATAGTGCTCACTGTTGCCCCTAGTGGCCAGTTTTGAAGGCATTTCAGGGCATGGATAGGCGTCCAACTTCAACACCAAACTTGAACGACCTGGCTGCTCCAGGAACAGGGTGGGAGAGCCCTGCTATAGATAAATATCTGCCAACTGATCATGAACCATTTCATCACAGACCTGATTTGATTATACATTCCAAGACAGTAATATATTTTTCTAGTATGTGCCCCACAAAACGCTAGCCTGGATGCCAGTCTAATCCACTAGCCTGGATGCCAGTCTGTAATCCACTAGCCTGGATGCCAGTCTATAATCCACTAGCCTGGGTGCCAGTCTGTAATCTACTAGCCTGGGTGCCAGTCTTTTTAATCCGCTAGCCTGGGTGCCAGTCTTTTTAATCCGCTAGCCTGGGTGCCAGTCTAATCCGCTAGCCTGGGTGCCAGTCTGTAATCCGCTAGCCTAGGTGCCAGTCTGTAATCCGCTAGCCTGGGTGCCAGTCTGTAATCCGCTAGCCTGGGTGCCAGACTGTAATCCCCTAGCCTGGGTGCCAGTCTGTAATCCGCTAGCCTGGGTGCCAGTCTGTAATCCGCTAGCCTGGGTGCCAGTGTATTACTGCTCTCTAGCCAACTCCTTGTGGAATTGTCATAGCATGTTTGTCTTGACAATGACGAGTAGGCAGAAGCTGAAACTGATCTGGGACCAGGCTAACAAAACGCTGCTTGCAGGCTTTTCCTGCCATGTGACCTTTGTCACATGAAGAAGTTCCCTCTGTGTAAGTGTGTGTGCATTCGTGTTGATACTGTATGGAGAATGTTTGCAGGAGGCATAAGAATGAATTGAAACAGCATTGACACTATGTACTATTCTAACCACTGTTGAAATAACTAGTATCATAGTTACTAACATAAAAAAAAACAATTCGCTGACTTTGAAATGTTATTTATGATGTTTGGTGTAAAGTGTCCCTTCAAATTGCCTTATTAAATTCCATATTTGCATTGATGTGTACTTTGTATTTCATTGTTAATGTTTTGCGTTTAACTGCTAATAGAATATTGATAGGGTAAAGGAGTAAAATCGAAGGACGAAAACAACGCTGTGTCTAATGGTCTGTTTCTATGTCTTAGATTACTGAATAAAAGACCAATGTGGAACATGGAGAGATTTCAGAATTTTCATTTTGGGAGGGATGAGGGAAAAGGCCAGAAGACCTCCATTGAGGAAAACGCAAACATTCATGACTTTGATCTAGTTGTTGAACATGTTGAACAAGTAGGACAGAATGCTCAACCAACTTCTTTAATTCCAGACTCAGAAGACAACCAAATGTCTTCGAAACGTCTGTGTCTAGTTGCAAAGGGTTCGTTTGAATTTAGAAGTAATCCAACAGTGTCCACCCCAAAGTGCCTCATGTCATGACCTTCACGTGTCTTGATCAACGACGGAAGATCTGAAATAGACAAGATGTTGGATTACATTGTTGGATTACCTCATGGAACAAAACATTTATTTCATTAAATAGCCGAGCATTTTCTAAATTCAAACAAACCCCCTGCAACTAGACATGGATGTTTAGAAGACATTGGTTGTCTTCCAAGTCGGGAAATTGAGGAAGTATCGCCAAGTTGAGGTTAGTCTAAAATGTCCTGTGCTATGCCAAACAGTACGTATCCTGTAACTGCTAATGTAGCATCTCATTGTAAAGGGATCATCTGTTAGCTAGACTTGATCCTAAAGGAGAGAACATCCAAATGAATATATTATTCTGTAAATTAATTTAACCTCTACGGGATCGGTGTCGTGTATTATCTTTTACCAGATCTGATGTGTTATATTCTCTTGCATTAATTTCACATTTCCACAAACAAAAGTGTTTCCTTTCAAATGTTATCAAGAAAGTGCATATCCTTGCTTCAGGTCTTGAGCTACAGGCAGTTAGATTTGGGAATGTCATTTTAGGCGAAAATCCTTAAATTAAAGGGAAAATCTGTAGTTGCTACAAACAGTACCAGTCAAAAGTTTGGACTCACCATCTCATTCCAAGGTTTTTCTTTAATTTTACTATGTGGGAACTCCTTCAAGACTGTTGGAAAAGCATTCCAGGTGAAGCTGGTTGAGAGAATGCCAAGAGTGTGCAAAGTTGTCATCAAGGCAACGGGTGTCTACTTCAAAGAATCTAAAATATATTTTTTTTT
This sequence comes from Brachymystax lenok tsinlingensis, assembly GCA_030435695.1. Taxonomy (NCBI): domain Eukaryota; kingdom Metazoa; phylum Chordata; class Actinopteri; order Salmoniformes; family Salmonidae; genus Brachymystax; species Brachymystax lenok. The sequence goes on from CM059803.1 coordinate 36,351,502, forward strand.
TGTTTAACACGTTTTTTGGTTACTACATGATTCCATGTGTTATTTCATAGTTGTGATGTCTTCACTATTATTCTACAATGTAGAAAATAATAAAATAAAAAGTCTTTTGACTGGTACTGTAAATTTTTTTTATTATAAATTAATATGCACCCATTGATTCTTGAAGAATATAACTTATAAATAAATGGCTCATAAGCTTAGTTCAACTTACGTGCCCCATCGGAACCCAAAATGAGCTTATTTTACTCCAATGTTTATAAACAAAGAAAATGTAAACAAACAATATATAACCTCATGGTTAAAACTATAATTTTGACATCATGGATGGGCAGTCTTTGCACCCATAGCTCTGTCTATGAATCTGAGAGTGGTTACATATCTCCAGCCCCATTCCTCAGCTTTTTACCAAAACAGGGATGGGGAGGAGGCTTTGTTAGTTTTTAAATTGCTGATTGCTGCCTTAACAGGCTTGATGCTGTCCTTACCTACCATTAGTCCTAACATTGCAAAGAATATCAGTATTTTCTGTAGAAAAGTATTCGATTATGCTTGTAGTAGACAGTATAGATGGCAAACAAGTTAAAGATCATGTATGGTCTGAGGCTCTGAGCATCATCACTACAGGTAAGGAAAGCACACAAAAAAAGGTACAAGGATTGATAAAAATTTTTGTCATTGAGTAATAATCTTTTGATACATAAAATGCTACAATGAACCATTTTAAAGTAGAAATTCTCTTTTGTGAGAACTGAAAATGCTGCCTTAAAGGGATTCCCCAGTTCTGTATACTTTTTCGCCACTAGTTCTGAAAGTAGCACTCACGAGCAAAAGTGGTCCCAGAAATGATGTAATACATTGCATACACTACATGACCAAAAGTCAAACATCTCATTCCAAAATCACTGGCATTAATATGGAGTTGGTCCCCCCTTTGCAGCTATAACAGCCTCCACTCTTCTGGGAAGACTTTCCACTAGATGTTGGAACATTGCTGCGAGGACCTTCTTCCATTCATCAACAAGAGCATTAGTGAGGTTGGGCACTGATGTTGGGCAATTAGGCCTGGCTCACAGTGGGTGTTCCAATTAATCCCAAAGGTCTTTGATGGGGTTTAGGGCAGGGCCCTGTGCAGGCCAGTCAAGTTCGTCCACACCGATCTCGACAAACCATTTCTGTATGGACCTCGCTTTGTGCACGGGGACATTGTCATGCTGAAACAGGAAAGGGCCTTCCGCAAACTGTTGCCACAAAGTTGCAAGCACAGAATCGTCTAGAATGTAATTGTATGCTGTAGCATTAATATTGTCCTTCACTGGAACTAAGGGAACCATGAAAACCAGCCCCAGACCATTATTCCTCTTCCACCAAACTCTACAGTTGGCACTATGCATTCTGGAAGGTAGAGTTCTCCTGGCATCCGCTAAACCCAGATTTGTCCGTCTGACTGCCAGATGGAAAAGTGTGATTCACCACTGCTCCAGAGTCCAATAGCGGCAAGCTTTACACCACTCCAGCCGACACTTGTCATTGCACAAGGTGATTTTAGGCTTGATTTTAGGCTGCTCGGGCCATGGAAACCCATTTCATGAAGCTACAGTTATTGTGCTGATGTTGCTTCCAGAGTCAGTTTGGAACTCCGTAGTGAGTGTTGCAACCGAGGACAGACAATATTTACACGCTTCAGCACTCGACAGTCCCGTTCTGTGAGCTTGTGTGGCCTACCACTTCGCGGCTGAGCCATTGTTGCTCCTAGACGTGTACACTTCACATTAACAGCACTTACAGTTGACCCGGGCAGCTCTAGCAGGGCAGAAATTTGACGAACTAACTTGTTGGAAAGGTGGCATCCTATGAAGGTGCCACGTTTAAAGTCACTGCGCTCTTCCATTCTACTGCCAATGTTTTATGCTATGGAGATTGCATGGCTGTGTGCTCGATTTTATACACCTGTCAGGTACAGGTGTAGCTGAAATAGCCAATCCACTAATTTGAATGGGTGTCCATATAATTTTGGGTATATAATGTACTGCACGTGCAGATACAGTTGAAGTCGGAAGTTTACATACACTTGGAGTCATTAAAACTTGTTTTTCAACCACTCCACAAATTTGGACAAAATACTCCAGATGCTTGAGGAAACAGGTACAAAAGTATCTATATCCACAGTAAAACAAGTCCTATATCGACATAACCTGAAAGGCCGCTCAGCAAGGAAGAAGCCACTGCCCCAAAACCGCCATAAAAAAAGCCAGAATACGGTTTGCAACTGCACATGGGGACAAAGATTGTACTTTTTGGAGAAATGTCCTCTGGTCTGATGAAACAAAAATACAATTGTTTGGCAATAATGACCATCGTTATGTTTGGAGGAAAAAGGGGGAGGCTTGCAAGACAAAGAACACCATCCCAACCGTGAAGCACGGGGGTGGCAGCATCATGTTATGGGGGGGTGCTTTGCTGCAGGAGGGAATGGTGCACTTCACGAAATAGATGGCATCATGAGGATGGAAAATTATGTGGATATATTGAAGCAACATCTCAAGACAACAGTCAGGATATTAAAAGCTTGGATGCAAATGGGTCTTCCAAATGGACAATGACCCCAAGCATACTTCCAAAGTTTTGGCAAAATGGCTTAAGGACAACAAAGTCAAGATATTGGAGTGGCCATCACAAAGCCCTGACCTCAATCCTATAGAAAATGTGTGGGCAGAACTGAAAAAGCGTGTGCGAGCAAGGAGGCCTACAAACCTGACTCAGTTACACAAACTCTGTCAAGAGGAAAGGGACCAAAATTCACACAACTTATTGTGGGAAGCTTGTGGAAGGCTACCTGAAACGTTTGACCCAAGTTAAACAATTTAAAGGCAATGCTACCAAATACTAATTGAGTGTATGTAAACTTCTGACCCACTGGGAATGTGATGAAAGAAATAAAAGCTGAAATAAATCATTCTCTCTACTATTATTCTGACATTTCACATTCTTAAAATAACGTGGTGATCCTAACTGAGTTTAAATGTATTTGGCTAAGGTGTATGTAAACCTCGCACTTCAACTGTATGTGCACCACGCAATTGCTCTCTCTCCCTCTGCTGTGGGTGTGTCTCGCAAGCTGTCACAAATGGCGAGGGCTGAATCTCATTGGCTCAAACTGTAATTTCTTGGGGGCTCGCCCACATGGGGGGAAATGTATGGAAATATGGTGCAGCACAGCTTCTTTCAAACTAGGGATTTCATGGCTAATTGAGGTAACACAGTAATGTTGCTCATAGATTATGCATGTATGAACTACACATTGACACATCCAGTCCAAAGTGGGAGGTCTAAAAAAATACTTATTAGTCGCCAAAGTACCAGAGCATGTCTTTAAAGCTAAAGTATCGGAGCATGTCTTTAAAGCTAAAGTACCGGAGCGTGTCTTTAAAGCTAAAGTATCGGAGCATGTCTTTAAAGCTAAAGTACCGGAGCATGTCTTTAAAGCTAAAGTACCAGAGCATGTCTTTAAAGCTAAAGTATCGGAGCATGTCTTTAAAGCTAAAGTACCGGAGCATGTCTTTAAAGCTAAAGTATCGGAGCATGTCTTTACAGCTAAAGTATCGGAGCATGTCTTTAAAGCTAAAGTACCAGAGCATGTCTTTAAAGCTAAAGTATCGGAGCATGTCTTTAAAGCTAAAGTATCGGAGCATGTCTTTAAAGCTAAAGTATCGGAGCATGTCTTTAAAGCTAAAGTATCAGAGCATGTCTTTAAAGCTAAAGTACCAGAGCATGTCTTTAAAGCTAAAGTATCGAAGCATGTCTTTTAAAGACAAAGAACCGGTGCATGTTTTTAAAGCTAAAGTATCGGAGCATGTCTTTAAAGAGTTTCACGGTTATGGGATAAAACAAAAGTATACTAGGCTGTGTTTTTTGTTAGTGTTGAGTGTATCTGAACCACAGGGACCATCAAGGCAATTGTACAACCCGCAATACTCACTTTCTTTAGGGCCAAACCAGACACAATACCACTGGAACGCTAAAGCAGAAATTAGGACAAGCAGCCCATATCGTTAGACATATTTTCTCAGATAGATGGAGAGAGAAGAAAGCAAACCGTTTTTGTAATTTATTACTTAAACAGTACGGGGATGGATTCAGATGGGTAGCTTTCCACTATGGTGGAAAGAGGCTGTTGGCTAAACAGAGGCTCAAGGTGTTGTCAAGTCTAGCTGCTCTTCATTTCAGCACAGTATCCCATCTATTCCCTTACTTAATTTACTTCCATTGTTTGTTCTTGTAGTCCCACTTGGCAGAAAAGCCCTCAATTGGGTTGACCCGCATGTCCAGCATCCTCTGGATCTGCTTAGCCTGCCACTCCTCACCAAAGGTGTGAGGTTGAGGTGGGTACACTGGGACACAAAGGAGAAACAGAACAGCAGCTTTGAGGATGGAACATGTGTGATACAGGCTCGAGGAAGTCTATCAACCATGAAATATCTTACCATAGTGGCCCTGCCAAAACACCACCAGACCAGTGATGCCAAAGAAGATGAACATCCCACCAATCACAGTCTTCCACTCATGGGACGGCCTCTTCATCTCAGGGTAGGTGTGGTTGAACTTCAGCCTGTACACTGGGACAGAGAAGGAGAAGGAGAAATATTAAAGAGTAGCAGGATGAAAGGCTGTAAAATAAGAAGGAATGAGACAGTACAGTTTCACTCGCTTTGGCAATGTAAACATACAGTATGTTTCCCATGCCAATGATTGAATTGAGAGGGGATTACATGCAATTTTTTCCTCCTTGGACAGTGCAGTCCATGGCCCCTTCTCCTTCTCTTTCAGGCTCTTATCCTTAGAATCAAGGACATCATTCCATGCTCTGTCTGGCAGAGGGGTGTCCAGACGATCCCAGTACATTGGCTGGGACATGTCCACCTGGTCGGATACCTCTACAGTACAGGAGAGATAGGATACATTGTTGATTATGTGAGGGGAAGGCTGAGATAAAGGGAGTGGTAAGGTGGGGTTTAGAGGTTTATAGAAGTCAGAAAAGTAAACATTACACTTTGTGGTATGACCTCAGGTCTTTGCGCTTGTAACACCATTCACCACCTAAAGCCAACAGCGCCATCTGCTGATAATACATGCAATGGCGCAGTAGGCCATGCCATTTCAAATTCAACTTGCTTGGATAAAATTAGGTTTACAAAACAAACTAGGATATGTGTATTGTGATAAAAAAAATGGATACATTTATACTGAAAATAAAAGTTTTTTCCTACAGACAATTATGCATGCAGTGCAACGTCAAAGAATACCATGGTGGCTATGGCTTGACATCCTCGCACCACTGTTGGTCAGTCCCACCACCGCGCGCCTGGAAAGCAAGCAGGCCACTCGTCCTTTTGTCAGGTGAAGCATCTGACAGGGGAGGAATAGAGACAGAACAAGATTTATACCTCAACAAAATGTCTCTACATAACTGATCAGTCCATCCGGACCCAGTGAGCCCCGCTCGACGCTGTTGACCATGGACGTTGAAAAGACCTCGATTTAAACATCCAGACGTCATTTTTTGGTCCAGACCGGCCTTGATTTTAACGTCCACAGACATCCGGTCCAGACCGGAAAAAACATTTGAACTAAACATAGACGTCTATAATTGGTTCAGATTTGGACAGTATAGTAAAGAAAAGTTGAGTATAATTCAGTACAGTAGAGTACAGTACAGAACATAGTAAAGTACAGTATTATGTACTCTATTGTACTGTACTGTAATGTACTGAACTAAACCGTGTACTTTGCTGTACTGTAATGCACTCTGTGCTCTACTGCATTTGTTCCCAAACTGGGAACCTAGGGGGGGTTGGCACGGAAGGGGGGCCTGAGTGAAAAGGTTTGGGAACCCCTGCTCTATTGTACTCTACTGTTGTCCAAACTTGTGAAACATAGACGTCTATATTGGTTCAGACGTTTTAAGATCTGGCATGCGTCAGCAACGTTTGAGCAGGGGAGCATGACCTGTTTCTTGTTTAGAATAATACCCAGTGTGCTTTGCAAGTGTTCATTTTTTTTACATGTACATTTGGGTTTTTTAAGAGACGCTCTTATCCAGAGCAACTTCCAGTCAGTGCATTCAACTAAAGGTAGATAAACAACCACATATTACACTCATAGCACAACAACAACAAAAACATTTCCGGAACATCCCTGAGAAGTGCGCTGTTGTTGTTTGTCTGTTGGTCCAATACATTTGAACATGATCATTTTCAGTTGTAAAGCTTTTGAAAAAGCTAATATAAGTGCATGTGACAGGTAAGAGCAATAATACATATAATATAATGCTTTCTTTATTGAGTAGTAGATCAAAGTTAATGTATGAGCGGTTGAAATTTGTCCATAGAAACAATTAACAAAAAATTATGTATTTTCAATGTCCGGAAAATACGTATTTTAGTGGTCATTTCAATGTAATTCTGCTCACTGGGGAGGCTCCCTCTTTCCTTTTAAAGTGACCAGGTATTTTAACAATAAGCCAAAATGTATCCTCTGTGCAATGCCGTAAAAACAAAGGTTGATGAAGAAGCCTAGCTTCTTTAGGGACTTCAAAGCAAGCCAGGATAAGCAACTACGCTAGGGGAGAGTGGGGTAAGTTGAGCTACCCCTTGTTTCTTGCAGTGGTGTAAAGTACTTAAGTAAAAAATACTTTAAAGTAACACTTAAGTCGTTTTTGGGGGGGCGATAAGAAGTCCATTAGAGCAGCAGAAAGGGATGAAAAAATATACAATGACTTTGAAGAGGTACATTCCCACATGAAAACATCCTATAGCAGTCCGCAAAAACACTAAAGTGAATACTGTGGTATTTACGGACATGTAGTATACTGTAGTATTTATAGTTTACTATAGTCTAAATACTCTAGTAAGAAAAAAACTGTAGTTTATACTATAGTAATTACTGTAATGTTTTTGTGGACTGTAATATACAGTATTATTTACTGTAGTGTTTTTGTGGACTGTAATATACAGTATTATTTACTGTAGTGTTTTTGTGGACTGTAATATACAGTATTATTTACTGTGGTGTTTTTGTGGACTGTAATATACAGTATTATTTACTGTAGTGTTTTTGTGGACTGTAATATACAGTATTATTTACTGTGGTGTTTTTGTGGACTGTAATATACAGTATTATTTACTGTGGTGTTTTTGTGGACTGTAATATACAGTATTATTTACTGTAGTGTTTTTGTGGACTGTAATATACAGTATTATTTACTGTGGTGTTTTTGTGGACTGTAATATACAGTAATATTTACTGTAGTGTTTTTGTGGACTGTAATATACAGTATTATTTACTGTAGTGTTTTTGTGGACTGTAATATACAGTATTATTTACTGTAGTGTTTTTGTGGACTGTAATATACAGTATTATTTACTGTAGTGTTTTTGTGGACTGTAATATACAGTATTATTTACTGTGGTGTTTTTGTGGACTGTAATATACAGTATTATTTACTGTAATGTTTTTGTGGACTGTAATATACAGTATTATTTACTGTAGTGTTTTTGTGGACTGTAATATACAGTATTATTTACTGTGGTGTTTTTGTGGACTGTAATATACAGTATTATTTACTGTGGTGTTTTTGTGGACTGTAATATACAGTATTATTTACTGTAGTGTTTTTGTGGACTGTAATATACAGTATTATTTACTGTAGTGTTTTTGTGGACTGTAATATACAGTATTATTTACTGTGGTGTTTTTGTGGACTGTAATATACAGTATTATTTACTGTAGTGTTTTTGTGGACTGTAATATACAGTATTATTTACTGTAGTGTTTTTGTGGACTGTAATATACAGTATTATTTACTGTAGTGTTTTTGTGGACTGTAATATACAGTATTATTTACTGTGGTGTTTTTGAGGACATTACTGTAGCCTTTTTGTTTTATTGTCTTTGACATAGCAGTGGGGGCTTGTCCTTGAGGAAACCTACTGGACAAAATACTCAAAGAGCACATTTTCCATAACCTGTACATAGGTAAGACTGAGGTCTGAATGTAGCCTGTAGGGAACACAATATATGGTCTATACTTGGCATGTACAGTAGGTTTCTCACTTATGGGTGATACAAATTGGGATATGGGGGAGGGGAATGGGTGGGGCATATGCAAATTGAATACTGTAGTATATACCATAGTAATTACTGTAGTCTTTTTGTGGACTGTAGTGTTTTTGTGAACATTACTGTAGTATTTACTGTGGTGTTTTGTGGTATGTAGAATACTGTAGTATTTACTATTGTATTCTACAGTATATTACAACATTGTATAGTAATTACTACACATGGGATACTACAGTGTGTAGTATAGTATTCTACAGTATACTACAGTTTACTGCAGAATTCTAATAGTAAGTACTGTAATATTCTATTGTGAACTGTAGTATTTTTTTTTGTGGGTTTACAAAAAAGAAAACAAACATGTACCTGTGAGAAAGAGAGGCTATGATAGAGTAGCATAGACACACAAGAGCTGTGTTCGAATACTCATACAAACTGCACTAACAGTAAATGTGATGTAAATTGAGTATGTAGTATGCTTATTAGTCATAGTATGGATATAGTTAGTATGCCAAAAGTTTCCGGATGTCGTACTAAATTCACCAAAATACAAAGTATACAAGCAATGGACACTATTTCTGTGCTTTTAGGGCCCATAATGCAATTCTTCAGAAAATGAACAACGATTTCAGACTGAATCCACTTCAGAAGAGAGTGGATACAAATTCGTTGCTTTAACTAATTATGACAAATGTTAAGAAGCTGTTGAGCAATGTAATAAAGTAATGACTTTTCAAAATAAGTTACGTTACACATTATGTTGGCTGACAATTTCTTTACGAACCACATTACAGCAGTATATACCGAGTATTTTGACTACTTGTACATTGAACTTGCCAGTATATTTACTTTATGCTATCTAACTAACTACCCAATGTTTGTTGACTTGATTATTCACGTCATACATAGCTTAGCAAAGTGGTCCGTTCATAAACTCGCTCTGGCACCACACTCCCAGGTTCCTCACCTCCTCCCTGTAGGCTGTCTCGTCATTGTTGGTAATCAGGCCTACTACTGTTGTGTCGTCTGCAAACTTGATGATTGAGTTGGAGGCGTGTTTGGCCACGCAGTCATGGGTGAACAGGGAGTACAGGAGGGGAATGAGCACGTACCCGTGTGGGGCCCCTGTGTTGAGTAGCAGCGGAGTGGAGGTGTTGTTTCCTACCTTCACCACCTGGGGGGCGGTCCCGTCAGGTAGTCCAGGACACAGTTGCACAGGGCGGGGTTCAGACCCAGGGCCCCAAGCTTAATAATGAGCTTGGAGGGTACTATGGTGTTGAAGGCTGACCTGTAGTCAATGAACAGCATTCTTACATACAGTTGAAGTCGGAAGTTTACATACACTTAGGTTGGAGTCATTTAAAACTTGTTTTTCAACCACTCCACAAATTTCTTGTTAACAAACTATAGTTTTGGCAAGTCGGTTAGGACATCTACTTTGTGCATGACAGGTACCACGTTCATCTGTACAAACAATAGTACGCAGGTATAAACACCATGGTACGCAGGTATAAACACACAGACGTCATACTGCTTAGGAAGGAGACGCATTCTGTCTCCTAGAGATGAACGTACTTTGGTGCGAAAAGTGCAAATCAATCCCAGAACAACAGCAAAGGACCTTGTGAAGATGCTGGAGGAAACAGGTACAAAAGTATCTATATCCACAGTAAAACAAGTCCTATATCGACATAACCTGAAAGGCCGACTCAGCAAGGAAGAAGCCAATGTTCCAAAACCGCCATATAAAAGCCAGACTACGGTTTGCTACTGCACATGGGGACAAAGATTGTACTTTTTGGAGAAATGTCTTCTGGTCTGATGAAACAAATACAACTGTTTGGCCAAAATGACCATCGTTATGTTTGGAGGAAAAAGGGGGAGGCTTGCAAGCTGAAGAACACCATCCCAACCGTGAAGCACGGGGGTGGCAGCATCATGTTGTGGGGGTGCTTTGCTGCAGGAGGGAATGGTGCACTTCACAAAATAGATGGCATCATGAGGAAGGAAAATGATGTGGAAATATTGAAGCAACATCTCAAGACATCAGTCAGGAAGTTAAAGCTTGGTCACAAATGGGTCTTCCAAATGGACAATGACCCCAAGCATACTTCCAAAGTTGTGGCAAAATGGCTTAAGGACAACAAAGTCAAGGTATTGGAGTGGCCATCACAAAGCCCTGACCTCAATCCCATAGAACATTTGTGGGCAGAACGGAAAAAGCGTGTGCGAGCAATGAGGCCTACAAACCTGACTCAGTTACACCAGCTTTGTCAGGAGGAATGGGCCAAAATTCAATATTCAAAATATTATTCTCACATTTCACATTCTTAAAATAAAGTGGTGATCCCAACTGACCTAAAACAAGGAATATTTACTAGGATTAAATGTTAGGAATTATGAAAAACTGAGTTTAAATGTATTTGACTAAGGTGTATGTAAACTTCAGACTTCAACTATAGGTATTCCTCTTGTCCAGTAGGGATAGGGCAGTGTGCAGTGCGATATGCATCGTCTGTGGATCTATTGGGGCAGTATGCAAATTGGAGTGGGTCTAGAGTGTCAGGTAAAGTAGAGGTGATATGATCCTTAACTAGCCTCTCAAAGCACTTCGTGATGACAGAAGTGAGTGCTATGGGGCGATAGTCATTTAGTTCAGTTACCTTTGCTTTCTTGGGTACAGGACATCTTGAAGCAAGTGGGGACAGCAGACTGGGATAGGGAGAGATTGGATATGTCCGTAAACACTCCAGCCAGCTGGTCTGCGCATGATCTGAGGATGCGGCTAGGGATGCCATCTGGGCCGGCAGCCTTGCGAGGGTTAACACGCTTAAATGTCCTACTCATGTATGCCACAGAGAAGGAGAGCCCACAGTCCTTTGGAGTGGCCCGCGTCTGTGGCACTGTGTTATCCTCAAAGCGGGCGAAGAAGGTGTTTAGCATGTCTGGGAGCTAGATGTCGATGTCCGCGACGTGGCTGGTTTTCCCCTTTGTAATCCGTAGTTGTCTGGATTCCCTGCCACATACGTTTCGTGTCTGAGCCGTGACGTATGTGGCAGTGATGTTGAAGATAAACGTGTCTCATACTTTGCCAGGGTTTAAAATAGAACATGGAGAGCATCCACCAGATCGTCAGTTACTGTAGTTTATTGTTATGACAAGCAAAACTGTCCAATAGAACGATGAAGCAGTATTAACACGTTGAAGCAGTATTAACACGATGAAGCAGTATTAACACGTTGAAGCAGTATTAACACGATGAAGCAGTATTAACACGTTGAAGCAGTATTAACACGATGAAGCAGTATTAACACGAGGAAGCAGTATTAACACGAGGAAGCAGTATTAACACGAGGAAGCAGTATTAACACGAGGAAGCAGTATTAACACGTTGGAAGCAGTATTAACACGTTGAAGCAGTATTAACACGAAGCAGTATTAACATGAGGAAGCAGTATTAACACGTTGGAAGCAGTATTAACACGATGAAGCAGTATTAACACGATGAAGCAGTATTAACACGCGTTGAAGCAGTATTAACACGATGAAGCAGTATTAACACGATGAAGCAGTATTAACACGATGAAGCAGTATTAACACGAGGAAGCAGTATTAACACGATGAAGCAGTATTAACACGATGAAGCAGTATTAACACGAGGAAGCAGTATTAACACGAGGAAGCAGTATTAACACGAGGAAGCAGTATTAACACGAGGAAGCAGTATTAACACGTTGAAGCAGTATTAACACGTTGAAGCAGTATTAACACGAGGAAGCAGTATTAACATGAGGAAGCAGTATTAACACGTTGAAGCAGTATTAACACGATGAAGCAGTATTAACACGATGAAGCAGTATTAACACGAGGAAGCAGTATTAACACGAGGAAGCAGTATTAACACGATGAAGCAGTATTTGATGAAGCAGTATTAACACGAGGAAGCAGTATTAACACGAGGAAGCAGTATTAACACGATGAAGCAGTATTCGATGAAGCAGTATTAACACGAGGAAGCAGTATTAACACGATGAAGCAGTATTTTAACAATCAAACACAGAATGTCTAAGCTGTGCAAAAAATATATATATATTTAATTAAATGAACAAAATATTGAATTGGCTTAGTATTGTTTTGTTCTGTGTTAGAAAAACAACATATTTAAGTAATCCAATGGACTTGTGCATCGTCAATGGGACTACTCACAGCCTATCCTAACATTACACGGCCTAATATTATTAGTTTATTAGCTAGCTACCGGAAACGTACAGTGCGTCATTGCTATGCACCATTGCCATTTCTACAGCGTATCAATGCGTATCATTACGGTGCATAGCCTACGTACAGTAGTGTAATGGAGGTGTGCATCATCAGTGGACTAATCACAGGCTAATGTTAGTTGGACTAACGTTGTTACAATGTTTTGCTAGCTAGCGCACGTTAACTTACAGCGGCCCATTACTATGCATAGTCTACTGTCAATTTAGCACTGGGGAAGGAATCGTCCATTTCAAATGACGAACTGTTCATAGTCTGGTTTGGACTTGGATTTGCAGCAGGCACAGGTCCAACTGGGGTGGTTGTGAGCCAATGACCGCGTCAATAATGTCAAAGTATTAACACTCCTCTCATCCGCCGCGCTTCCCGACCTTCAATGAAATGTTGCCCTCTGTGAGCGTTTTGTTATATATATATATATATATATATTATATTTGTCCTACACTGGTCTGCATTGCTTAAATAGACTTTTGCTCCCATACATTCGCAAATGTTTCCCATACGTTTTTGTTTGACAATTCCGCCTTGATACTCTCATCTCCCCAGATCTCCAGTAAGGTCTCCATTTCACATTACATTACAGTCCATGTCGCCCCTTTGCCATTATTTTTAACTAATTTAGCTATTTAATAGTATGTGTAAAGTTAACTGGCTAACAAAAGTTTAATGACCAACAGAAAATAACGAATATCGCTCGTGTTGCATCTGTGTATTTTAAAAGTTTCACGACACGTGTTGCCGGTCACATTACCTGCTACCCTGGTCCTAAAACTTGGATCCACAGCCCGGGAATTATCCAGGATTCGTTTACGTTTCACATATGCTTTATAGCGCGGATCAGGGTACCGAACGCTCTGGATCATACAGAGATATGGGAAAGCGCCCTTAATTACATTTTATCCCCCCTCTCCAGGCTTAGACTAAACTAAAACCAGGGGAGGATTTAGAAAGGCTGGGAGTACCAGCTAATTTGGGAGATTTGTTTGTATTGCAAGAGTAATACTCTCTGTCTGTCTGTGTCTCTCTTTCTCACACACACACACACACACACACACACACACACACACACACACACACACACACACACACACACACACACACACACACACACACACACACACACACACACACACACACACACACACACACCAGCCAGGAACATTTTTGGAAACTGGCAGTTGGTCAACATCAGCAGCCATGTCGCCACGTATAAATGACCTCCACACACAGACGGACAGACAAACAGACACAGACCATTACACATTTATGAGACACACTTTGAGACATTTATGCAAAATAATTTGTGCAGACATATTTTTATCAAGGAGTAAGTACAGTGTGATTTGTTCTCCAAATATGGAGTTGCGTCTGTCTTTTAAGGCACAAATGTTTACAAATGAAACTTGTGGAGAATTGAGTTGACACGTAGGCTATTAGACGGCCAATGCCCTAATGCATATTTTCAATAGGCATTGAGCGAGATTACAATTATTTGTATCCAAATACAGTATTGCATACCATTAACACAATCCCTTTTCCTCTCTCAACAGCCTGTACCAATACTCATGCCTTTCAAAACATTTTTGTAGAAGTCTCTGTCTGCACAGTCTGTGTTAGAAGTCTAAATATCCCTCTCACCTTCCCAAGGGTCTAAATACCGCTCCAAACCCAGCCCCTGTCTGACCCACATAGCTAGTCCTCTCTGACCCCAAAGGTTCTGGAGTCATCGGGTACTCACATTTGTCCTGAGAGAGTGGACCTTCAGAAAAACAATATGGATATAAAAGTGCACCCGCTCTTCAGCGATTGCCTGCTTTGGCGCACTGTTGCTGTGTCTCAGTTTTGGTTCTTGGTGGGAGAATGGGAGGGCTATAGGCAGGGAGGGGGTGTGTGAGAGCTTAGAGAAACTCAACCAGTGCAAGCAAACAATCTGAGAAAGCATGTGACACTACTGGCAGACTAGAGCGGGGATAGGATTGCACTGTAAAATATATATTTCACTCTCTCTTTAATAAATTTTCTCCTTTCCACCTTCACAGATCTTACAGAGAACTCCACTGTGACATAAACAGGGAGCCTCTGGAATGCAGAAAGGGTCACTTTCAGGTCAGTTTATAAGAACGAGGGGTCTTAGAAAATAGTTGCTTTAACAGTGAAGAGGAAATGGAAAAACATCTCTAGAGACCGAGAGACCGAGAGAGAGGCCGTGTGAAAGGTTGAAAGAGAGAGACCGAGAGAGGGTAAGAAAAAGAGCTGTGTGAACCGTCTCAGTATTAGAAAGGCAAAGAGACCAGGTGGGATCAAGTTCAGGCCTGATTTAGGTTTAGCCGTGCAGGATCCGAACCACCATTACCCCTGGCAGTTGTTTGGCTGCTGGTATGTGATCCACAGGAGGGCAACCAACAGTGTGGGCGCTGAGGGGAGAGGAGGGGAGTGACGAGGGGTTGGTTAAGGACAGGCTGGCTCCACAGTACTGTATGCTGTTCAGTAAGAAAATGTAGACAGCTGCTCTTAACTCAGAGGCACCTGTCTTTCTTTCTGTCCGTCTTTCTGTCATTATCTCTCTCTCTCTCTCTCTCTCTCTCTCTCTCTCTCTCTCTCTCTCTCTCTCTCTCTCTCTCTCTCTCACCAGCATGAAAATATTTATAAACTGCAGGCGATGTGATAGGTTGCTTCATTAGGTCATGGTCAATGTTAGCATCAACTATACCCTCTTTGGTAGCACAATTGGCCTACCTATTTCAGCAGAACACGGTAAAGAAATGCCTGAAGTACTAAGAGCCAGATTCTTGTGGTAGTAGGTTTTCAATTCATATTAACACAGAGCAGTGCAATGGATTCAGACAGTCTGTTAAAGAGTAACTGCCCTGTGATAAACAGTGTTGTTGCGGGTACATTACGTAACCATCAGAGTCCACCTTACTTGGACTAACCCTCTCACTGTTTCTTTAATATCTTCATGGTTTGTATATGCAACTACATTCAATCTGCTTGCCAATCTTTCACCAGCACAGGACTAAGTATATTTGACTGCAATGGTAGACTTGAATAAATCTACAGTATGTAGTTGGATGTATGCCTTTCAGCAGTGGTGGGAAAAGTACCCAATTGTCATACTTGAGTAAAAGTGAAAGTCACCCAGTAAAATACGACTTCAGTAAAAGTCTAAAAGTATTTGGTTTTAAATATACTTAAATATCAAAAGTAAAAGTATAAATCATTTCACATTCCTTCTATTAAGCAAAGCACACGGCACAATCTTCTTCTTTTTTTTTTTCCGGATAGCCAGGGGCACGCTCCAACACTCAGACATCATTTACAAACAAAGCATTTGTGTTTAGTGAGTCCGCCAGATCAGAGGCAGTAGGGATGACCAGGGATGTTCTCTGTTTAGTGAGTCCGCCAGATCAGAGGCAGTAGGGATGACCAGGGATGTTCTCTGTTTAGTGAGTCCGCCAGATCAGAGGCAGTAGGGATGACCAGGGATGTTCTCTGTTTTGTGAGTCTGCCAGATCAGAGGCAGTAGGGATGACCAGGGATGTTCTCTGTTTAGTGAGTCCACCAGATCAGAGGCAGTAGGGATGACCAGGGATGTTCTCTGTTTAGTGAGTCCACCAGATCAGAGGCAGTAGGGATGACCAGGGATGTTCTCTGTTTAGTGAGTCCTCCAGATCAGAGGCAGTAGGGATGACCAGGGATGTTCTCTTGATAGTCTGTGATTTGAACCATTTTCCTTCCATGCTAAGCATTCAAAATGTATTGAGTACTTTTGGGTGTCAGGGAAAATGTATGGAGTAAAAAGTACATTATTTTCTTTAGGAATGTAGTGAAGTAAAAGTTGTCAAAAATATAAATAGTAAAGTACAGATACCCAAAAAAACAACTTAAGTAGTACTTTAAAGTATTTTTACTTAAGTAGTATACACCACTGCCTTTCAGTGCTACAACTCATAGTACAGTCCCACTGGGCACACACTGGTTGAATCAATGTTGTTTCCGAGGGGATATTTTGGATTCAGACTATAGCTTCTCAATGGTAACGCAATTTTGTGGTTACCACATTTAGGCACAAGGTGGCAGCATGTACATAACTTCAGAATCAATAGTATCGCCTTGGATTATTGGTGAAGCGCTGTAGGTTTATCAAGTAGGTCTAAAATGGATAGACATTACCATAACAGCTGGGAGGACATTACCATAACAGCTGGGAGGACATTACCATAACAACTGAGATGGACATTACCATAACAGCTGGGAGGACATTACCATAACAACTGGCAGGACATTACCATAACAGCTGGGAGGACATTACCATAACAGCTGGGAGGACATTACCATAACAACTGGGAGGACATTACCATAACAACTGAGATGGACATTACCATAACAGCTGGGAGGACATTACCATAACAACTGGCAGGACATTACCATAACAGCTGGGAGGACATTACCATAACAGCTGGGAGGACATGACCATAACAACTGGGAGGACATTACCATAACAGCTGGGAGGACATTACCATAACAACTGGGAGGACATTACCATAACAGCTGGGAGGACATTACCATAACAACTGGGAGGACATTACCATAACAGCTGGGAGGACATTACCATAACAAATGGGAGGACATTACCAGGGCAGGCAGCATCCCAGACACAGAACACATCAGGGCTCTATAGTCAGGGTAGGCAGCATCCCAGAGACAGAACACATCAGGGCTCTATAGTCAGGGTAGGCAGCATCCCAGAGACAGAACACATCAGGGCTCTATAGTCAGGGTAGGCAGCATCCTAGAGACAGAACACATCACTGCTCTATAGTCAGGGTAGGCAGCATCCCAGAGACAGAACACATCAGGGCTCTATAGTCAGGGTAGGCAGCAACCCAGAGACAGAACACATCACGGCTCTATAGTCAGGGTAGGCAGCATCGCAGAGACAGAACACATCAGGGCTCTATAGTCAGGGTAGGCAGCATCCCAGAGACAGAACACATCAGGGCTCTATAGTCAGGGTAGGCAGCATCCCAGAGACAGAACACATCAGGGCTCTATAGTCAGGGTAGGCAGCATCCCAGAGACAGAACACATCAGGGCTCTATAGTCAGGGTAGGC
The DNA here is from genome assembly GCA_030435695.1 of Brachymystax lenok tsinlingensis. Classification (NCBI taxonomy): domain Eukaryota; kingdom Metazoa; phylum Chordata; class Actinopteri; order Salmoniformes; family Salmonidae; genus Brachymystax; species Brachymystax lenok. The sequence goes on from CM059803.1 coordinate 36,369,007, forward strand.
AGCATCCCAGAGACAGAACACATCAGGGCTCTATAGTCAGGGTATGGGCTATTGATCTTCATCCACACATCAGTGTAGTCTGCTGCCTCAGTCAGCCATGGGAATCAGGATGTTTTATCAGACAGAACATTCTCCTGCTGAAGAATGTGGGTCGAGGAGAGTGGAGGTCCAGCCTGGGAGCAACTTTAACTGAGGCTGCCATGGTGGCCCCTACATGCCCAGACTTGCTGGGCTGTCTCGTCTCTGCTGTACAGCTTGTGCTCGCGCGGGCTCCCTGGCCCTGGCAGCACAGGACCGTCCCCTCCATTGAAGCCCTGAGGCAAAATGGGTAAGTGGGTCAGATTCCCATCGTGGGCACTCGGAGGCTGGTTCATGTTTGTTTTCTGGGGTTGTTGCTTCCCTGGCGCTGCTTCAAAGGGGATACCGAGAGGGGGATGTGTCCCTGGATAATGATGAACCAGTGTGCCATAGAGGCGAGGAGGATGTGGCCCTGGATAACGATGAACCAGTGTGCCCCGGAGGTGAGGGGGATGTGTCCCTGGATAACAATGAACCAGTGTGCCATAGAGGGGATGTGTCCCTGGATAACGATGAACCAGTGTGCCATAGAGGGGATGTGTCCCTGGATAACGATGAACCAGTGTGCCATAGAGGGATGTGTCCCTGGATAACGATGAACCAGTGTGCCATAGAGGGGATGTGTCCCTGGATAACGATGAACCAGTGTGCCATAGAGAGGGATGTGTCCCTGGATAACGATGAACCAGTGTGCCATAGAGGGATGTGTCCCTGGATAACGATGCACCAGTGTGCCAGAGGATGTGTCCCTGGATAACGATGCACCAGTGTGCCATAGAGGGATGTGTCCTGGATAACGATGCACCAGTGTGCCGCCAGAGGGATGTGTCCCTGGATAACGATGAACCAGTGTGCCATAGAGGGATGTGTCCTGGATAACGATGAACCAGTGTGCCATAGAGGGGATGTGTCCCTGGATAACGATGAACCAGTGTGCCATAGAGGGGATGTGTCCCTGGATAACGATGAACCAGTGTGCCATAGAGGGGATGTGTCCCTGGATAACGATGAACCAGTGTGCCATAGAGGATGTGTCCCTGGATAACGATGAACCAGTGTGCCATAGAGGGGATGTGTCCCTGGATAACGATGAACCAGTGTGCCATAGAGGATGTGTCCCTGGATAACGATGAACCAGTGTGCCATAGAGGGGATGTGTCCCTGGATAACGATGAACCAGTGTGCCATAGAGGGGATGTGTCCCTGGATAACGATGAACCAGTGTGCCATAGATGGGATGTGTCCTGGATAACGATGAACCAGTGTGCCATAGAGGGATGTGTCCCTGGATAACGATGAACCAGTGTGCCATAGAGGGATGTGTCCCTGGATAACGATGAACCAGTGTGCCATAGAGGGGATGTGTCCCTGGATAACGATGAACCAGTGTGCCATAGAGGGGATGTGTCCCTGGATAACGATGAACCAGTGTGCCATAGAGGGGATGTGTCCCTGGATAACGATGAACCAGTGTGCCATAGAGGGATGTGTCCTGGATAACGATGAACCAGTGTGCCATAGAGGGATGTGTCCCTGGATAACGATGAACCAGTGTGCCATAGAGGATGTGTCCCTGGATAACGATGAACCAGTGTGCCATAGAGGGGATGTGTCCCTGGATAACGATGAACCAGTGTGCCATAGAGGGATGTGTCCCTGGATAACGATGAACCAGTGTGCCATAGAGGGATGTGTCCCTGGATAACGATGAACCAGTGTGCCATAGAGGGGATGTGTCCCTGGATAACGATGAACCAGTGTGCCATAGAGGGGATGTGTCCCTGGATAACGATGAACCAGTGTGCCATAGAGGGGATGTGTCCCTGGATAACGATGAACCAGTGTGCCATAGAGGGATGTGTCCTGGATAACGATGAACCAGTGTGCCATAGAGGATGTGTCCCTGGATAACGATGAACCAGTGTGCCATAGAGGGGATGTGTCCCTGGATAACGATGAACCAGTGTGCCATAGAGGGGATGTGTCCCTGGATAACGATGAACCAGTGTGTCATAGAGGGGATGTGTCCCTGGATAACGATGAACCAGTGTGCCATAGAGGGATGTGTCCCTGGATAACGATGAACCAGTGTGCCATAGAGGGATGTGTCCCTGGATAACGATGAACCAGTGTGCCATAGAGGGATGTGTCCCTGGATAACGATGAACCAGTGTGCCATAGAGGGGATGTGTCCCTGGATAACGATGAACCAGTGTGCCATAGGGGATGTGTCCCTGGATAACGATGAACCAGTGTGCCATAGAGGGATGTGTCCCTGGATAACGATGAACCAGTGTGCCATAGAGGGATGTGTCCCTGGATAACGATGAACCAGTGTGCCATAGAGGGATGTGTCCCTGGATAACGATGAACCAGTGTGCCATAGAGGGGATGTGTCCCTGGATAACGATGAACCAGTGTGCCATAGAGGGATGTGTCCCTGGATAACGATGAACCAGTGTGCCATAGAGGGATGTGTCCCTGGATAACGATGAACCAGTGTGCCATAGAGGGATGTGTCCCTGGATAACGATGAACCAGTGTGCCATAGAGGGGATGTGTCCCTGGATAACGATGAACCAGTGTGCCATAGAGGGGATGTGTCCCTGGATAACGATGAACCAGTGTGCCATAGAGGCGGATGTGTCCCTGGATAACGATGAACCAGTGTGCCATAGAGGGGATGTGTCCCTGGATAACGATGAACCAGTGTGTCATAGAGGGGATGTGTCCCTGGATAACGATGAACCAGTGTGCCATAGAGGGGATGTGTCCCTGGATAACGATGAACCAGTGTGCCATAGAGGGGATGTGTCCCTGGATAACGATGAACCAGTGTGCCCCGGAGCCGCTAGTGATGGCATCGATTAGTTCCTCATCACCGTTTGTTGCTTTGTTTTCTCTCTGTTTCTCCACTAAAGGAAGGGAAGGTCTGGTGCACCACGATAACATTGTCACTTTAGTTGTGTTCTTGGCACATTCACTCTTATCCAGGGCAAGTCACCTCGCTTGCAGTTTTACGTATTATTTACCTAATGAGGCAAATTGGGTTAAGCATCTTGCCTGAGGGCACAGCATAGTGTCCTCGGTTCTACTGGATGTGGGCCCCTCACTGGGCACACACTGGTTGAATCAACATTGTTTCCACGTTATTTAAATGAAATTGCGTTGAACCAACGTGGAATAGACGTTGAATTGACGTCTGTGCCCAGTGGGCCTGCAGAATGTGGTTTTGCTCCATACCAGATTAGCCTACGGTTTCTCATAGATTTTTTGTAACTTGCCGTTACATTACATCGTATTACATCACACGTCAATGAAAATAGACAATCTTTAGAACTATAAAACTTCAGCACCAAATCAACCAAATTCGTCTCTAAGTAAAAAGCGGCAGTTGAACTTGCCAGGGACTTCTTCAGTCTTTAGTATTCCAGAGGAGTTGGTCTCTGCAGGATTGTGGCCGTTGCCAGGGCAGCGCATAGGGTCCATTCTGTGCATGGCCTCAGAGTTTGGGGGCCTTCCTTTGGGTGTTGGAGAGTGTTGTGCGTCTCTGACTAATCACCTGGGACACAATGCAGGGAGAAGAGACCAGAGGGTTTAGGGCAATGTTCTAATTAACTTTATCCCAATGAATCTACAGGACAAACCCCCCATTCTGTCACTCTTTGTTTTTAAAAGGGTTCAATGAAGGAAATGTGGTGGAAATGAATCAGGTTTATCTAATTAGAAGTAATGGATTGCTCTAAAGTGAGGCAGGAATGTTGAAAAGTCACTGGTGTTTCTTTCTGCACCCTCTAGGTACTGACGATCTAGGCCAGGATGCCACCACAGGACAGGATGCCACCACAGGACAGGATGCCACCACAGGACAGGATGCCACCACAGGACAGGATGCCACCACAGGACAGGATGCCACCACAGGACAGGATGCCACCACAGGCCAGGATGCCACCACAGGACAGGATGCCACCACAGGACAGGATGCCACCACAGGCCAGGATGCCACCACAGGACAGGATGCCACCACAGGCCAGGATGCCACCACAGGCCAGGATGCCACCACAGGCCAGGATGCCACCACAGGACAGGATGCCACCACAGGACAGGATGCCACCACAGGACAGGATGCCACCACAGGACAGGATGCCACCACAGGCCAGGATGCCACCACAGGCCAGGATGCCACCACAGGCCCCAGGATGCCACAATAATAGCAATGGGGGGTCACTGGTATGCCACTGTTGCTGTATGTACAGAATAAATGTTGGGAGCAAAAATTAAAATATAGACTCAATATCCACTCTAAATATATAGACTCAATATCCACTCTAAAAGTAGAGACTCAATATCCACTCTAAAAGTAGAGACTCAATATCTACTCTAAAAATAGAGACTCAATATCCACTCTAAAAGTAGAGACTCAATATCTACTCTAAAAATAGACTCAATATCCACTCTAAAAATAGAGACTCAGTATCCACTCTAAAAGTAGAGACTCAATATCTACTCTAAAAATAGACTCAATATCCACTGTAAAAATATAGACTCAATATCCACTCTAAAAGTAGAGACTCAATATCTACTCTAAAAATAGACTCAATATCCACTCTAAAAATAGAGACTCAATATCCACTCTAAAAATATAGACTCAATATCCACTCTAAAAGTAGAGACTCAATATCCACTCTAAAAGTAGAGACTCAATATCTACTCTAAAAATAGAGACTCAATATCCACTCTAAAAGTAGAGACTCAATATCTACTCTAAAAATAGACTCAATATCCACTCTAAAAATAGAGACTCAATATCCACTCTAAAAGTAGAGACTCAATATCTACTCTAAAAATAGACTCAATATCCACTGTAAAAATATAGACTCAATATCCACTCCAAAAGTAGAGACTCAATATCTACTCTAAAAATAGACTCAATATCCACTCTAAAAATAGAGACTCAATATCTAGATCTAAATTCCCCAGGGCAGTAAAGGGGACATTGCCCTGCGTAGGGTGCTGTCGTTAAACAAGTGTCCTGACTCTGTGGTCATTAAAAATCCCATGGCTTTAAGAGAAGGGGTATCATAACAAAAATTCCACCATGGCCACCTAATTATTATCCTCATTCCTAATTGGCATATATCACTCCTCGGCTGTGTGGTGAGCATTCTGGCACACAAAAAGGTTGCTGTGAATCACCCATATGGGTGCTACACATTGGTGGTGGATGAGGTGAGTTTCTTGCTACTATGTAAAGCGCTTTGACTATCTCAGTTGGTAGAAAAGTGCTATTGCAATCAATTATTATTATTATTAAATGTAAGCAAGGGATGACATGATAACATTTTAGTAAAATATCTGTTTGATCTTCTGTTTGGTCAATTTACAGTCTACAAATTATTAGTAACTATGTTCCGGTCCCCCAACCATCCGCTCAAGAAAAACATCATCCCGTGATGATGATCCCTCGTCCAGGGATCGTCCTGGGTTTCCCAAACTCGGTCCTGGATACCCCCCTTCCCAAGTCCCACAGGTTAATTGCACATTTTGGTTTTTGCCCTAGCACTACACAGCTGATTAAAATAACTCATTATCAAGCTTTGATTATTTGAATCAGCTATGTAGTGCTATGGGCAAAAAAACTAAATGTGGGGACCGACTTTTGGGAAACCCTGGTCTATGGGACTGTCTCCTGTGGGACTGTCTCCTGTGGGACTGTCTCCTGTGGGACTGGCTCCTGTGGGACTGGCTCCTGTGGGACTGTCTCCTGTGAAGTAGTTAGAAGACAGTCCCATGAACCAAGCCTTTATTACCCATTTCCTCTTTCCCACAACTGGTCTACTTTCCTGACCTCTCCCATTTCCTTTGATTTCCCCCTCTGTTCCCTCTCTCCTATCTCACCCATGCCTCTGCCTGGTAAACCATCTGCTTCCTCTAACACATGCAGTCCTGTCTCTGCAGTCCTGTCTCTGTAGTCCTATCTCTGTAGTCCTCTCTCTGCAGTCCTGTCTCTGTAGTCCTGTCTCTGCAGTCCTATCTCTGCAGTCCTGTCTCTGCAGTCCTATCTCTGCAGTCCTATCTCTGTAGTCCTGTCTCTGTAGTCCTGTCTCTGCAGTCCTATCTCTGCAGTCCTGTCTCTGTAGTCCTGTCTCTGCAGTCCTATCTCTGTAGTCCTCTCTGTAGTCCTGTCTCTGCAGTCCTATCTCTGTAGTCCTCTCTGTAGTCCTGTCTCTGCAGTCCTATCTCTGTAGTCCTGTCTCTGTAGTCCTGTCTCTGCAGTCCTATCTCTGCAGTCCTGTCTCTGTAGTCCTGTCTCTGCAGTCCTGTCTCTGTAGTCCTGTCTCTGCAGTCCTATCTCTGCAGTCCTGTCTCTGTAGTCCTGTCTCTGCAGTCCTATCTCTGCAGTCCTGTCTCTGTAGTCCTGTCTCTGCAGTCCTATCTCTGTAGTCCTCTCTGTAGTCCTGTCTCTGCAGTCCTATCTCTGTAGTCCTCTCTGTAGTCCTGTCTCTGCAGTCCTATCTCTGTAGTCCTGTCTCTGTAGTCCTGTCTCTGCAGTCCTATCTCTGCAGTCCTGTCTCTGTAGTCCTGTCTCTGCAGTCCTGTCTCTGTAGTCCTGTCTCTGCAGTCCTGTCTCTGCAGTCCTATCTCTGTAGTCCTGTCTCTGCAGTCCTATCTCTGCAGTCCTGTCTCTGTAGTCCTGTCTCTGCAGTCCTATCTCTGCAGTCCTGTCTCTGTAGTCCTGTCTCTGCAGTCCTATCTCTGTAGTCCTCTCTGTAGTCCTGTCTCTGCAGTCCTATCTCTGTAGTCCTCTCTGTAGTCCTGTCTCTGCAGTCCTATCTCTGTAGTCCTGTCTCTGTAGTCCTGTCTCTGCAGTCCTATCTCTGCAGTCCTGTCTCTGTAGTCCTGTCTCTGCAGTCCTGTCTCTGTAGTCCTGTCTCTGCAGTCCTATCTCTGTAGTCCTCTCTGTAGTCCTGTCTCTGCAGTCCTATCTCTGTAGTCCTCTCTGTAGTCCTGTCTCTGCAGTCCTCTCTGTAGTCCTGTCTCTGCAGTCCTATCTCTGCAGTCCTGTCTCTGCAGTCCTGTCTCTGCAGTCCTGTCTCTGCAGTCCTATCTCTGCAGTCCTGTCTCTGCAGTCTTATCTCTGTAGTCCTATCTCTGCAGGCCTGTCTCTGTAGTCCTGACTCTGCAGTCCTATCTCTGTAGTCCTGTCTCTGCAGTCCTATCTCTGCAGTCCTGTCTTTGCAGTCCTGTCTCTGTAGTCCTGTCTCTGTAGTCCTGTCTCTGCAGTCCTATCTCTGCAGTCCTGTCTCTGTAGTCCTGTCTCTGCAGTCCTGTCTCTGTAGTCCTGTCTCTGCAGTCCTATCTCTGTAGTCCTCTCTGTAGTCCTGTCTCTGCAGTCCTATCTCTGTAGTCCTCTCTGTAGTCCTGTCTCTGCAGTCCTCTCTGTAGTCCTGTCTCTGCAGTCCTATCTCTGCAGTCCTGTCTCTGCAGTCCTGTCTCTGCAGTCCTGTCTCTGCAGTCCTGTCTCTGCAGTCCTATCTCTGCAGTCCTGTCTCTGCAGTCTTATCTCTGTAGTCCTATCTCTGCAGGCCTGTCTCTGTAGTCCTGACTCTGCAGTCCTATCTCTGTAGTCCTGTCTCTGCAGTCCTATCTCTGCAGTCCTGTCTTTGCAGTCCTGTCTCTGCAGTCCTATCTCTGCAGTCCTATCTCTACAGTCCTATTTCTGCAGCTTCAGGACAAAGACATTATCTCTGATCTATTATTCATTTCTTTATGGTTCATAATTCATGATTTGGTTAAGTGCTCTTATGCATGGGGCCACCACTGTGTTCCTTATGGCAGCACCTTGACTCCTGCCACACATGCAGCCTCAGTGAATCATCTGTCCCAGATTAAAGGAGGATGGAGAGAGAGTGAAAGAGAGGAGTGGGGGATCGTGGGGCAAGTGTTCTGGTGAGGGAGGGAGGGAGGGAGGGGAGGGAGGGAGGGGTGAACGATAACAGAGGGGGGTGATCATTATACAGTGGGGGAAAAAAGTATTTAGTCAGCCACCAATTGTGCAAGTTCTCTCACTTAAAAAGATGAGAGAGGCCTGTAATTTTCATCATAGGTACACTTCAACTATGACAGACAAAATGAGGGGAAAAAAATCCAGAAAAATCACATTGTAGGATTTTTTATGAATTTATTTGCAAATTATGGTGGAAAATAAGTATTTGGTCACATACAAACAAGCAAGATTTCTGGCTCTCACAGACCTGTAACTTCTTTCTTTAAGAGGTTCCTCTGTCCTCCACTCGTTACCTGTATTAATGGCACCTGTTTGAACTTGTTATCAGTATAAAAGACACCTGTCCACAACCTCAAACAGTCACACTCCAAACTCCACTATGGCCAAGACCAAAGAGCTGTCAAAGGACACCAGAAACAAAATTGTAGACCTGCACCAGGTTGGGAAGACTGAATCTGCAATAGGTAAGCAGCTTGGTTTGAAGAAATCAACTGTGGGAGCAATTATTAGGAAATGGAAGACATACAAGACCACTGATAATCTTCCTTGATCTGGGGCTCCACGCAAGATCTCACCCCTGGGGTCAAAATGATCACAAGAACGGTGAGCAAAAATCCCAGAACCACACGGGGACCTAGGGAATGACCTGCAGAGAGCTGGGACCAAAGTAACAAAGCCTACCATCAGTAACACACTACGCCAGGGGACTCAAATCCTGCAGTGCCAGACGTGTCCCCCTGCTTAAGCCAGTACATGTTCAGGCAAGTCTAAAGTTTGCTAGAGAGCATTTGGATGATCCAGATGAGGATTGGGAGAATGTCAGATGAAACCAAAATATAACTTTTTGGTAAAAACTCAACTCGTCGTGTTTGGAGGACAAAGAATGCTGAGTTGCATCCAAAGAACACCATACCTACTGTGAAGCATGGGGGTGAAACATCATGCTTTGGGGGCTGTTTTTTTCTGCAAAGGGACCAGGACGACTGATCCGCAAAGGAAAGAATGAATGGGGCCATGTATCGTGAGATTTTGAGTGAAAACCTCCTTCCATCAGCAAGGGCATTGAAGATGAAACGCGTGGCTGGGTCTTTCAGCATGACAATGATCCCAAACACACCGCCTGGGCAACGAAGGAGTGGCTTCAGAAGAAGCATTTCAAGGTCCTGGAGTGGCCTAGCCAGTCTCCAGATCTCAACCCCATAGAAAATCTTTGGAGGGAGTTGAAAGTCCGTGTTGCCCAGCGACAGCCCCAAAACATCACTGCTCTAGAGGAGATCTGCATGGAGGAATGGGGCCAAAATACCAGCAACAGTGTGTGAAAACCTTGTGAAGACTTACAGAAAACGCTTGACCTCTGTCATTGCCAACAAAGGGTATATAACAAAGTATTGAGATAAACTTTTGTTATTGACCAAATACTTATTTTCCACCATAATTTGTAATAAATTCATAAAAATCCTACAATGTGATTTTCTGGATTTTTTTCCTCATTTTGTCTGTCATAGTTGAAGTGTACCTATGATGAAAATTACAGGCCTCTCTCATCTTTTTAAGTGAGAGAACTTGCACAATTGGTGGCTGACTAAATACTTTTTTTCCCCACTGTATATGTTTTTCAGGGGCCCTTTTGTGACCATTTGCAGTCCTGTCTCTGTAGTCCTATCTGTGTAGTCCTGTCTCTGCAGTCCTATCTCTACAGTCCTATCTCTGTAGTCCTGTCTCTACAGTCCTATCTCTGTAGTCCTGTCTGCAGTCCTATCTCTGTAGTCCTATCTCTGCAGTCCTGTCTCTGCAGTCCTGTCTCTGCAGTCCTGTCTCTGCAGTCCTGTCTCTGCAGTCCTGTCTCTGCAGTCCTATCTTTGTAGTCCTATCTCTGCAGTCCTGTCTCTGCAGTCCTATCTCTGCAGTCCTATCTCTGTAGTCCTATCTCTGTAGTCCTGTCTCTGTAGTCCTGTCTCTGTAGTCCTGTCTCTGCAGTCCTGTCTCTTTAGTCCTGTCTGCAGTCCTGTCTCTGTAGTCCTGTCTCTGTAGTCCTGTCTCTGTAGTCCTGTCTCTGCAGTCCTATCTCTGCAGTCCTATCTCTACAGTCCTATTTCTGCAGCTTCAGGACAAAGACGTTATCTCTGATCTATTATTCATTTCTTTATGGTTCATAATTCATGATTTGGTTAAGTGCTCTTATGCATGGGGCCACCACTGTGTTCCTTATGGCAGCACCTTGACTCCTGCCACACATGCAGCCTCAGTGAATCATCTGTCCCAGATTAAAGGAGGATGGAGAGAGAGTGAAAGAGAGGAGTGGGGGATCGTGGGGCAAGTGTTCTGGTGAGGGAGGGAGGGAGGGAGGGGTGAACGATAACAGAGGGGGGTGATCATTATATATGTTTTTCAGGGGCCCTTTTGTGACCATGGCCCAGTCCCTTTGGTTCTGAACCCTGTCTCTGCTGAACGACTCAGTAATGAGCGTGTGTGTGTGTGTGTGTGTGTGTGTGTGTGTGTGTCAGGGCAGACCAACAGTTTGAGGGGGAGTGTGTTAGCGTTCTTGGGGGTTAGGTGACCTCACAGAGAGTGAACACAAAGATCCCCAGCGCATGCAGGTCTGACCTCCGACCTGAGGCGTCTAGTCGTACCAATCCGCTCCCTCCATCTCTCTTGGGGCACTGCTGTGACTCAGATGGAGAAGCAGCTGGTTATCTGGAGAGAGAAGGGACGTGGAGGGAAGGCACAGAGGGGTGTGTGGCTGAAATAGAGGGATGGAGAGGGAAAAAAATTGAAAAATGTACACTGTCGTCCTTCTACACACCGTTCTTCAGTATACTGCAGTTCATCTGACGACTTCCGTCGCCGACAGAGATGGCAGCCTCGCTTCACGTTCTCAGGAAACCATGCAGTATTTTGTTTTTTTATGTATTACTTCTTACATTGTTACCCCGGAAAATATTAAGTTTTATTACATACAACCGAGGAACTATTGGATATAAGAGCAACGTCAACTTACCAACATTACTTACCAGGAATACGACTTTCCCAAAGAGGATTCTCCTTTCATTAACCCAAACACAACAACAGACTGGATAGCACGTGGCTACTTCAAACAACGGCGCGCTCGGAGAAGAGGGAAACGCGCCGGTCTTTGGTCAAGCTACGTCGACGGGCATCGTGCACCTCTCCGAGTATTTTAATCGCCAATGTACAGTCTCTTGACAACAAAGTAGACGAAATCAGATCAAGGGTTGCCTTCAGAGAGACATTCGAGACTGCAACGCTTCTTTGCTTCACGGAAACATGGCTCACTCAGGACACGTTATCAGAGTCGGTACAGCCACCTGGTTTCTCCACGCATCGCTGACAGAAACAAACATCTCTCTGGTAAGAAGAAGGGCGGGGTGTGTGTCTTATGATTAACGAGGACGTGGTGTGATCATAACAACATACAGGAACTCAAGTCCTTTTGTTCACCTGACATAGAATTCCTTACAATCAAATGCAGACCGCATTATCTACCAAGAGAATTCTCCTCGATTATAATCACAGCCGTGTACATCCCCCCTCAAGCTAATACATCGACGGCACTGAAAGAAACTCATCGGACTCTATGTAAACTGGAAACCACATATCCTGAGGCTGCATTTATTGTGGCTGGGGATTTTAATAAGGCTAATTTAAGAACAAGGCTCTCAAATTTTACCAGCATATCGAATGTGCCACCCGGCTGGTAAAATCCTGGACCACTGTTATTCCAACTTCCGTGATGCATACAAGGCTATTCTCTCCGCCTCCTTTCGGCAAGTCTGACCATGACTCCATTTGTTGCTCCCAGCCTACAAACAGAAACTAAAACAGGAAACGCCCGTTCTCAGGTCTGTTCAACGCTGGTCCGACCAATCTGATTCCATGCTTCAAGATTGCTTGAGCACGTGGACTGGGATATGTTCCGGATAGCATCTGACAACAACATTGATGTATACGCTGATTCGGTGAGCGAAGTTTATTAGCAAATGCATTGGTGATGTTGTACCCATAGCAAAATATCAAAACCTTCCCCAACCAGAAACCATGGATTGATGGCAGCATTAAGAAAACTGAAAGCGAACCACTGCTTTTAACCAGGTAAAGGCTACCGGAAACATGACTGAATACAAACAGTGCAGCTACTCCCTCCTAAAGGCAATCAAACAAGCTAAGCGTCAATATAGAGACAAAGTAGAGTCACAATTCAATGGCTCAGACACAAGAGGAATGTGGCAGGGTCTGCAGTCAATCACGGACTACAAAAGAAAACCAGCCCCGCCGCGACCATGACGCCCTGCTCCCAGACAAACTAAACAACTTCTTTGCTCGCTTTGAGGACAATACAGTGCCACCGACACGGCCCGCTACCAAAACCTGCGGGCTCACCTTCACCGCAGCCAATGTGAGAAAAACATTTAAATGTGTTAACCTCTCGCAAGGCTGCCGGCCCAGATAGCATCCCTGGTCAGTGTCCTCAGAGCATGCGCCAGACCAGCTGGCTGGTGTGTTTACGGACATATTCAATCAGTCCCTATCCCAGTCTGCTGTTCCCATACATGCTTCAAGAGGGCCACCATTGTTCCTGTTCCCAAGAAAGCTAAGGTGACTGAGCTAAATGACTATCGCCTGCAGCACTCACTCCGCCATCATGAAGTGCTTTGAGAGATTAGTCAAGGATCATATCACCTCCATCCTGCCAGACACCCTGGACCCACTCCAATTTGCTTACCGTCCAATAGGTCCACAGACGACGCAATCGCAATCACACTGCATACTGCCCTAACCCATCTGGACAAGAGGAATACTTATGTAAGAATGCTGTTCATCGACTACAGCTCAGCATTTAACACCATAGTTCCCTCCAAGCTCGCCATTAGCTCGAGACCCTGGGTCTCGACCAGCCCTGTGCAACTGGGTCCTGACTTCCTGGACGGGCCGGTCCCAGGTGGTGAGGGTAGGAAACAACATCTCCACCCCGCTGATCCTCAACACTGGGGCCCCACAAGGGTGCGTTCTCAGCCCTCTCCTGTACTCCCTGTTTACCCATGACTGCTGAAACGCATCCAACTCCAATCATCAAGTTTGCTGACGACACTACAGTGGTAGGCTTGATTACCAACAACGAGACGGCCTACAGAGAGGAGGTGAGGGCCCTCGAGTGTGGTGTCAGGAAAATAACTCTCACTCAATGTCAACAAAACAAAGGAGATGATCGTGGACTTCAGGAAACAGGAGAGGAGCACCCCCTATCCACATCAGGACAGTAGTGGAGAAGGTGGAAAGTTTTAAGTTCCTCGGCGCATACATCACGGACAAACTGAATTGGTCCACCCACACAGACAGCGTGCAGTAAAGAAGGCGCAACAGCGCCTCTTCAACCTCAGGAGGCTGAAGAAATTTGGCTTGTCACCAAAATCACTCACAAACTTTTACAGATGCTGCACAATCGAGAGCATCCTGTCGGGCTGTATCACCGCCTGGTACGGCAACTGCTCGCCACAACCGTAAGGCTCTCCAGAGGGTAGTGAGGACTGCACAACGCATCACCGGGTTAAACTACCTGCACTCCAGGACACCTACACCACCCGATGTCACAGAAAGGCCAAAAAGATCATCAAGGACAACAACCACCGAGCCACTGCCTGTTCACCCCGCTATCATCCAGAAGGCGAGGTCAGTACAGGTGCATCAAAGCTGGGACCGAGAGACTGAAAAACAGCTTCTACCTCAAGGCCATCAGACTGTTAAACAGCCATCACTAATACATTGAGTGGCTGCTGCCAACATACTGACTTAAATCTCTAGCCACTTTATACATAGGAATTGGATGTAACAAATGTATCACTAGCCACTTTAAACAATTTTGTATATAATGTTTACGTATCCGACATACTCATATCAAATGTATACACTGTACTCTAAACCATCTACTGTATCTTGCCTATGCCGTTCGGTCATCGCACTCCAAATCTCTAGCCACTTTAATAATTATAATTGGATGAAATAATGTATCACTAGCCACTTTAAACAATGCCATTTATATAATGTTTACATATCCTACATTACTCATCTCATATATATGTGTATATACTGTACTCCATACCATCTACTGCATCTTGCCTATGCCGTCAGCCATCGCCATCCATGTATTTATATGTACATACTCAGTATTCATTCCTTTACTCTTGTGTGTATAAGGTAGTTGTTGTGAATTTGTTAGATTACTTGTTAGATACTACTGCATGGTCGGAACTAGAAGCACAAGCATTTCGCTACACTCGCATTAACATCTGCTAACCATGTGTATGTGACAAATAAAATTTGATTTGATTTGATTTGATTTGATCTGCACACACAAAAATCAATGTTAAGGATCCTGTGTGTAGCTGGTGAAGAGGAGTCAGGCGCAGGACAGCAGATATGAGTGATAAACATATTTACTCCAAAAATCACAAATCCAAATCACATATACCCAGCCCACATTAACGGACCGTATAAACATACAAACAATCACTCACAAACAAACATGGGGGAACAGAGGGTTAAATAATGAACAAGTAATTGTGGGATTCAAACCAGGTGTGTAAAACAAGACAAAAACAATGAAACATGAAAAGTGGATCGGCAATGGCTAGAAAACTGGTGACGTCGACCGCCGAACACCGCCCGAGCAAGGAGATGGACCAACTTCGGCTGAAGTCGTGACAGTACCCTTGACGTGCGGCTCCAGCAGCGAGCCGACACCGGCCTCGGGGACGACCCGGAGGACGAGGCGCAGGGTGATCCGAATGGAGACGGTGGAACTCCCACAGCAACGAAGGGTCCAGAACGTCCTCCACCGGCACCCAGCATCTCTCCTCCGGACCGTACCCCTCCCACTCCACGAGGTACTGAAGGCCCTTCCTCCGACGCCTCCAGTTCAGGATAACTCGAACAGTATACGCCGGGGGCCCCTCGATGTCCAGAGGGGGCGGAGGAACCTCCTGCACCTCAGACTCCTGGAGTGCACCAGCCACCACCGGCCTGAGGAGAGACACATGGAACGAGGGATTAATACGGTAATCTGAGGGAAGCTGTAACCTGAAGCATACCTCGTTCAGTCTCCTCGGGACTTCCCGCGGAGGGGCAGGTTTCAGGTCGAGAGCCAGACCCGTTCTCCCGGTGCAAACACCGGGGCCTGACTGCGGTGGCGGTCGGTGCTCGCCTTCTGACGCCTCACGGCCCGTTGCAGGTGCACATAGGCGGTGGCCCAGGTCTCCTCCGAGCACTTAAACCATTCGTCCACCGCAGGAGCCTCGATCTGGCTCTGATGCTGAGGTGCCAGAACCAGCTGATACCCCAGTACACACTGGATAGGGAGAGAGGTTAGTGGAGGAGTAGCGGAGTGAGTTTTGGGCCATCTCTGCCCAAGGGATGAACGCCGCCGACTCCCCCGGCCGGTCCTGGCAATATGACCGCAGAAACCTACCCACATCCTGGTTTACTCTCGGGGTGAAAACCTGACCGAGACCCCCAGACGCTCCATTAACGCCCTCCATACCCTGGACGTGAACTGGGGACCCCGATCAGAGACTATATCCTCAGGCACCCCGTAGTGCCGGAAGACGTGTGTGAACAGGGCCCCCCCGCAGTCTATAGGGCCGTAGGGAGACCGGGCAAAGGGAGGAGATGGCAGAAAACCGATCTACAACAACCAGGATCGTGGTGTTGCCCTGTGAGGAAGGAAGATGGCAAACCCTAGAAACCGCTGCACTTCCTTTACCGTGGTGGGAGTCGGCCAATTACGCACGGCTGAAATGCAGTCACTCTCCATCTCCACCCTTGAAGTGGATATGCGGTACCCTAGGAAGGAGACATGGTGGGGTCATGACAGGCCAACCAGGGTAGGCCCAGCACCACGGGAACAGCAGGAGAATCAATGAGGAAGAGACTAATTCTCTCCTTGCGACCCTCCTGCTGTCTAGTGTCTAGTGGACCGGTGGCCTCCCTAATCAGCCCTGACCCTAATGGTCGACTATCTAGGGCGTGCACAGGGACGGGCACATCAATAGACACAATGGGGATCCCTAAACTATGGGAAAATAAACGGTCAATAAAATTCCCAGCTGCGCCAGAATCTACGAGCGCCTTATGCTGGGAATGTGAGGAAAACTCAGGAAATGTAATAAACACATACATGTGAGCAACAGAGGGCTCTGGGTGAGCCTGGTGCCGACTCACCTGGGATGACACGATAGTGCCCTGCCTGCTACCTCGTCTCCCAGAGGAACCCCCCCAGCACTGACCAGCAGTGTGCCCTTTGCGGCCACAGAGGGTGCAGGGAATGGCCCCTCCTCCGGTCGCCCTAAGCGCAGCACCTCCCAGCTCCATGGGCATCGGAGCGGAGGTGCTGGGGGATGGAACTGACAGGCCCCGAAATAACTTACTGTTATTTTTATTCATGCCCAATAATAGTTCCTGGACAATAATTGCTTGTTGTGGTATGTTTGACAGAAATTAGACTCCTTGGTGTTAAGAACTCATGAGTGTTACAAAAAACTGTGCAAGATTTATGCTAGATCCCAAGAATGATAGATTCCAATAATTGTATTATTGATGTCCAGGAAAGGTGTTGTGATTATGTAATGCAACAAAAACAACATCAAAACAAAGACATTACTTTTAACCTGCATTTATAGTACGTGCTATAAATACCAGGGAAGAACAAAGAGAAGGAGAAAAACAGAGTCAGACAGAAGCCCACAGAGACAGTAGCTGTCAGCTGTGACAGAGTACCAGCGTCCTGGCCTGGCCTTCAGACCCAGACACACAGCCTGGAAACACAAGGAAACCAGCAGTATAAATACCGGTTAAGGCCTGATGGAGTAGAGAGATAAAAACAACCCCACAGGTACAGTGCTTTCAGGAAGTATTCACACCCCTTGACTTATTCTACATTTTGTTGTGTTACAGCCTGAATTTAAAATGTATTACATTGAGATGTTTTGTTACTGGCCTACACACAATACCCCATCATGTTAAAGTGGAATTATGTTTTTAGAAATGTTTACAAATGAATACAGTATTCAACCCCTGTGTTATGGCCAAAATAAGTTCAGGAGTAAAAATGTGCTTAACAAGTCACATAGTTAGTTGCGTGGAGTCACTTTTTTGTGCAGTAATGGTGTTTGACCTCTATGTGATGGGTGTCCCTAAACCGGGACGGTTGTTGCTAACGTGCGCTAACGTGAATAGAACGACATTGTTCCAGCCAACTTTCCAGGACATAGACATGTCTTATATGGGCAGAAAGCTTCAATTCTTGTTAATCTAACTGCAGTGTCCAAGTTACAGTAGCTATTACAATGAAAAAAATACCATGCTATTGTTTGAGGAGTGTGCACAATAACAACAACAACTTTTATCACGGCAATTGGTTTGATACATTCACCTCTGAAGGTAAATAATGTACTTACATTCAGTAATCTTGCTCTGATTTGTCATCCTGAGGGTCCCAGAGATAATATGCAGCATAGTTTTGTTTGATAAAATAAATGTTTATGTTCAAATGGTCTACAGTTTGATCCCACTGCTGTCTCTGGCTCCACACCCACCCTACCCTCACCACCGGCCGCAGGTGGTGAGGGTAGGAAATCACATCTCCACCCCGCTGATCCTCAACACTGGGGCCCCACAAGGGTGCATTCTCAGCCCTCTCCTGTACTCCCTGTTCACCCATGACTGCGCGGCCATGTACCCCTCCAACTCAATCAGCAAGTTTGCTGACGACACTACAGTGGTAGGCTTGATTACCAACAACGACGAGATGGCCTACAAGGAGGAGTTGAGGGCCCTCGGAGTGTGGTGTCAGGAAAATATCCTCTCATTCAACGTCAACAAAACAAAGGAGATGATCGTGGACTTCGGGAAACAGCAGAGGGAGCACCTCCCTATCCGCATCGACGGGACAGTAGTGGATAAGGTGGAAAGTTTTAAGTTCCTCGGCGTACACATCACGCACAAACTGAAATGGTCCACCCACACAGACAGCGTGGTGAAGAAGGCGCCGCAACAGCGCCTTGAAAATGTATAAATTGACCAATTCGGCACATTTGGGCAAACTCCTGGCAGACTTGATACAAAATATTGTGCAGTAATGTAATTCTTTACTGGATCCGCCTGAAACTTTGCACACACACTGCTGTCAACTGGTGGCCAAAATCTAAACTCCTATCTGAAAGTATGGCCTTTCAAAGATAAAAAAAAATTAAACTAAAAAAAGCATGTTTTTTGATTTGTATTATCTTTTACCAGATCTAATGTGTTATATTCTCAGACATGAATTTAACATTTCCACAAAATTCTAAGTACGTCCTTTCAAATAGTATCTTGAATATGCTTATCCTTGCATCAGGTCCTGAGCTACAGGCAGTTCGATTTGGGTATGTCATTTTAAGTGAAAATGGTAAAAAATGGGTACCTCATCTCTCTACCCAACACATTATCTGTAAGGTCCCTCAGTCGAGCAGTGAATTTCAAACACAGAATCAACCACAAAGGAAACCTCTCAGGGATTTTTACCATTTTACCACCAGGCCAATGGTGACTAAAACAGTTACAGAGTTTAATGGCTTTGATAGAATAAATTTGAGGATGGATCAACAACATTGTAGTTACTTCACAATACTATCCTAAATGACAGAGTGAAAAGTAGTAAGCCTTTACATAATACAAATATTCCAAAACATGCATCCTGTTTGTAATAATGCACTAAAGTAAAACTGACAAAAAATTATGTGGCAAAGAAATTAACTTCATGTCCTGAATATAAAGCGTTATGTAGTACCACTCTTCATATTTCAAGCATGGTGGTGGCTGCATCATGTTATGGGTATGCTTGTCACAGGCAAGGACTAGGGAGTTTGTTTTACAATTTAAAAAAACGGAATAGAGCTAAGCGGAAAACCTGGTTCAATCTGCTTTCCAACAGACACTGGGAGACAAATTAACCTTTCAGCGGGACAATAACCTAAAACACAAGGCCAAATATACACTGGAGTTACTTACCAAGACAGCATTGAATGTTCAAGAGTGGCCTAGTTACAGTGTTGACTTAAATCGGCTTGCAAATCTATGGCAAGACATAAAAATGGCTGTCTGGCAATGATCAACAACCAACTTGACAAAGCTTGAAGAATTTAGATAATAATAATGTGCATATATTGTACAATCCAGGTGTTCAAAGAGATTCAACCAGAATGAATCTGTAATCTGTAATTGCTGCCAAAGGGGATTCTAACATGTACTGACTCAAGGGGTGTGAATACGTATGTAAATTAGATATTTGTGTATTTCTTTCATTTTCAATAAATGTACAAACATTTCTAAAAACACGGTTTTACTTTGTCATTATGGGGTATTGTGTGTAGATGGGTGGGAACATTTTGAATTCAGGCTGTAACAACAAAATGTGGAGGGATATGAAATGTCAAGGGGTATTAATAGTTTCTGAAGGCACTGTAGACAAGGGATCAACAGGCCACACACATCAAAAGAGGTCCAATTAGATACGTAGCAAAACATTAGGATTTTCCAGATGACATTATGCCAGATTACAGCGGATGCCAGATTACAGTGGATGCCTATGAGTGATATTGCCTGTTGATGCCTGCCTGCTGATATAAAACCTGATCAGACTGGAACGCTGAAGCCTACCAAGGAAGAGTGCAGTGCCAGCCAGGAGGCTTTGCTTGACTTGTTTTGGTCCGTCCCTAACCCTGATCATATCTCTACAATGGAAAGTATTCATCCTTCATTTCCTCCTCTCACTTCTAGTGAAAACGGATTGCCTTTGTGAAAAACACTCAGGGGAAAAGTTTACTCCACCTAGACCCATATCCCCCTCATGTTAATTGTTGTCTTCCTTTATCCTTGATTGCGAGATTGCATTCTTTATAAACTCAGGACTCCTATTCATTGAAATCATGATACCAGGATAATTCTAAAATATTATTAAAATTAATTAACTTTTCTCACATAGTTTTGGACATCAAATCGTGTTTGTCACAAGCGCCGAATACAACAGAATACCGTACAGTGAAATGCTTACTTACAAGCCCTTAACCATAAATCTACATATTCATTACTGTACAAGTGAATGCGTCTTCCACATTTAACCCAACCCCTCTGAATCATAGAGGTGCAGGGGGCTGCTTTAATCCACATCCACAGCACATGGGGAACAGTGGGTTTACTGCCTTGTTCAGGGGCAGAACAAAAGAGTTTTACCTCGTTAGCTTGGGGATTCAATCCAGCAACCTTTCAGTTACTGGCCCAACGCTCCAACCTCTAGTCTACTTGCCACCCGTAATCATGTGTTGTCCTGAAACCCACTAACCATCATTGAGGGCCCAAGATTATGAGATACAGGAAGAGATACATAAATCTTCTTATCACAACACCCAACTAATTACGTATTTGTGAGATGCAGGCGGGGCTGGTTCATGCAAGAGCAGCTCTCTGGAACCAAAATTAAAACACTGTTGTCTGTGAGAAACCTGTCCAGTCACATGCTGGGGGTTTAAAGAAACAGCCAAGTTGAAGGAAGTGACCACACTGTGTTTCCACAGAGGGCCATGAAGGATTTCCACCTTTGTGTTGTCCAGCGCCTTGGCTCCGGGTCAACCGGGAACAGTGATGAGGTTCACTCCAGTTAACTGGAAGTCATTGAAAACACAATAATCTGGCTAAGGTGCATTGCAATAGCTAGGCCCCCAAGTGTTTTATTGGTCCTCGACTGGATGTGTGTGGGTGGAAAAGATTAATTTTGTAGCTGGATGTAGTTGTGTAGCCTAAGAAAGGAACTAACTTGGAAATCTGTCTCAGTTCGAGCATGGTATTTAACAGTAAGGAAATACTGTGTCTTCTTAACCTGTGTCTTCTTAACCTTTCCAAGCACTGTATTTCTCACATATTTGTAGAGAATGTCTAATGTTCAGGCGTCCAGAAGTGAGAGATAAAAACAGCTAAAGATCAGAAAATGATGTAACCCGAACAAAAATGAGGATCTGTCTGTCACTGAAGTACAGTAGTTTCTACTGAGGAGGAAGTACAGTACTATACATCCCTATCCTTGTTTGATAGAGACGCATTTAGCCATACAGATGACATAACATAACAACAAGGCTTTTATCTTTCGCTTCACTAAATGACCTAAAATCCCCAGCATTTCCCTTTATTAAACATTAAGTTTCCTCTCCGTCTACTGAAACTCCATGGAGTTTTGACACGAGCTCTGTCCCGGTTTGGAGGGGGGGTTATACTGTATGTGTTACACCATGAAGAGGGTTTGGCAGACAGGAGTCAGAGCCAAGGACCTTACGGCGGACTCAGCCCTTTGTCTACAGTGGTTCTCTGAGGCCTGTCCTTTCTGCCTGTCCTCCCTCCTGACAGATTCAACTGCTGTGCACAATGGCCTTGAGAGTGGGTGCCACTAATGAGGACTATTAAGGCTTGTGTCCGGGATGGGTGGTGTCGTCAACATCAGCCCTGTCACTCCTCTTTCCATGCTCGTCCATCATAATCATCCTGATGCTCTCCACTGTTTTGTGTCTAGTTAACGAGTTGAAGCTACATGCCTTTTTTAGGCAATACATCTCTTCATTCAATACATCTCTTTATTCAATACATCTCTTCATTCAATACATCTCTTCATTCAAATAAAAAATAAAAAATACATTTAATGGGTATAGGCCTATGAGATACTATAGATGCTATTGTTATTTTACTGTTGCTCTTTAATTACTTGTTACTTTTATTTCTTATTCTTATTCGTATCTTTTGTTTTTTTAAACTGCGTTGTTGGTTAGGGGCTCGTAAGTCGGCATTTCACTGTAAGGTCTACACCTGTTGTATTCAGCATTTCACTGTAAGGTCTACACCTGTTGTATTCAGCATTTCACTGTAAGGTCTACACCTGTTGTATTCAGCATTTCACTGTAAGGTCTACACCTGTTGTATTTGGCGCATGTGACTAATAAAAATAGATTTGATTGATTTGATAAATACATCCATGAGCCATCTGCAGTGAGTATCTGATACAGGTTTCTTCAGAGCTCCCCCTGGGCCTGTCCACACACACACACACACACACACACACACACACACACACACACACACACACACACACACACACACACACACACACACACACACACACACACACACACACTGTAACGCCCAGTCCTGAGTTTCAGGCTGGAGCGTTTTGGTTTTGTCTTTGTGTAGGGTTTGTTTGTTCTAGGTGTCGTGTTTCTATAAAGAATGGTTCCCAATTAGAGGCAGCTGTGTGTCGTTGTCTCTAATTGGGAACCATATTTAGGCTAGTAGGTTTCACTCTTTGCCTGTGGGTTATTGTATGTTCATAGCTGTGTTTGTTTGTTCAGTTATGTTCATCGTTACGTTCTCCGTTCTTTGTTTTGTTCTGTCTCCGTCTTGTTCCCTGTGGATTTATTAAATCATGTATTCTGGCTACATCGTTGCGTCTTGGTCTGTCCCTTCAGAAGTGAAACGTGACAGAATAACCCACCAGCAAAAGACCAAGCAGCGAGAGACTCGGGAGTGCTGGACCAGGGAGGACCTCATCGGATCTCGCCCTGGCACGTGAGGTCCGTAAGGCTGCCCCAAGAAACTTTTGGGGGCACACGAGGAGGTTGGCCGGTTCAGGAGGGACTCTGAGCCAACCCCTCGTGCTTTATGGAGAGAGCGTTGGGGAGAGCGTCGCAGCGAAGGGAGGCCGTGCTATGCAGTGTTGCGCACGGTTTCCCATAGGGGATTCAGAGGCCGGTGTGCGAGTGATTCTCGCCCACTCATCAGTCGGGCGAAAAGAAGTGTTCAGCCAATAAGAGTGGTGCCATCGCTGGCGCACTAAGTCCCCGGTGCGCCCCTGGGACCCGGATATCCTGCCCAGTTCCGTGCGGTGTCTCCGCACGTGTCCGCAGCCCAGTGCGAGATCCCAGCGCCACTCATTGGTCGGGCCGAGGTCTGTGTGCTACCTGGGAGAGTGGTGCCAGCTCTGAGCCAGGCCTCCAGCGCTTTTGGGACCAAGTTATCCTGTGGTCCTACGGGCAGAATCCTCCGGTAATCCACAGCCCAGTCCGAGAGATTCCAGCCCACTCACCCATGAGGCCAGGGTTAGTGAGCCAGCTGGAGATATGGTGTCGGCTCTCCATATCAGGTTCCCGGTCCGGTGGAGGTTTCTACACGCCCAGTCCCGGTTCCACGCTCCAAGATCCCCTGTTCCACGCTCCAAGATCCCTGTTCCACGCTCCAAGATCCTCGTTCCACGCTCCAAGATCCTCGTTCCACGCCCAAGATCCCTGTTCCACGCTCCAAGATCCCTGTTCCACGCTCCAAGATCCCTGTTCCGCTGCTTCCAAGATCCCTGTTCCTGCTCCAAGATCCCTGTTCCGCTGCTCCAAGATCCCTGTTCCGCTGCTCCAAGATCCTGCAGTCCGTAGTGGTGTCTCACACGCCCAGTCCCTGTTCCACGCACCCAGCTCCCCGCGGCGCTCCGAGAGTCCAGCACGCCCTGCTCCGGCCCCCGCGCACCCAGCCTCCCCGTGCGCCCGAGAGTCCAGCACGCCCTGCCCGCCCCGCCGCACTCCAGCCCTCGGCGCCCGAGAGTCCAGCACGCCCTGCCCGCCCGCGCACCAAGCTCCCCGCGTATGCTCAGAGAGTCCAGCACGCCCTGCGCCTCGCCCCGCGCACTGCTCCCCGCGGCGCCCGGTAGTCCAGCACGCCCTGTTCCGCCCGCGCACAAGCTCCCGCGGCGCCCGAGAGTCCAGCACGCCCTGTTCGCCCCACCAAGCTCCCGCGGCGCTCCGAGAGTCCAGCACGCCCTGCCCGCCCCGCACTGCAAGCTCCCCCGCGGCGCCCGAGTCCAGCACGCCCTGTTCCGCTCCGCCGCACTCAAGCTCCCCGCGGCGCGCTCAGAGAGTCCAGCACGCCCTGTCCCGGCCCGCCGCACCAAGCTCCCTCAAGGCTCAGAGAGTCCAGTACGACCAGTTCCTGCTCCACGCACCAGAGTCCCAGTGAGCATCACGAGTCCAGTACTGCCAGTTCCTGCCCACGCACCAGCCGCCCCAGTGAGCATCACAAGTCCAGTACGACTCAGTTCCTGCTCCACGCACCAGAGTTCCAGTGAGCATCACAAGTCCAGTACTGCCAGTTCCTGCTCCACGCACTCAGAGTACCAGTGAGCATCACTAGTCCGGTACTGCCAGTTCCTGCTCCACGCACCAGAGTTCCAGTGAGCATCACAAGTCCAGTACTGCCAGTTCCTGCTCCACGCACCAGAGTTCCAGTGAGCATCACAAGTCCAGTACTGCCAGTTCCTGCTCCACGCACCAGAGTACCAGTGAGCATCACTAGTCCGGTACTGCCAGTTCCTGCTCCACGCACCAGAGTTCCAGTGAGCATCACAAGTCCAGTACTGCCAGTTCCTGCTCCACGCACCAGAGTTCCAGTGAGCATCACAGGTCCAGTACTGCCAGTTCCTGCTCCACGCACCAGAGTTCCAGTGAGCATCACGAGTCCAGTACGACCAGTTCCTGCTCCACGCACCAGAGTCCCAGTGAGCATCACGAGTCCAGTACGACCAGTTCCTGCTCCACGCACCAGAGTCCCAGTGAGCATCACGAGTCCAGTACTGCCAGTTCCTGCTCCACGCACCAGAGTCCCAGTGAGCATCACGAGTCCAGTACTGCCAGTTCCTGCTCCACGCACCAGCTGCCCAGTGAGCATCACGAGTCCAGTACGGCCAGTCTCCAACTCCACGCACCAGAGTTCCAGGAGAAGGCCCAGGGCCTCCGGTTCTGGGATGTCAGACCAGCACGGCCAGCATCGAGCCTCCACCTGGGACAAAGCGACTCCATCTAAGACCCCCCCACAGATTTTTCGCCGTCCGAGTCCGCGCCTTTGGGTACTGCAACGCCCAGTCCCGAAGTTTCAGGCTGGAGCGCTTTTGGTTTTGTCTTTGTGTAGGGTTTGTTTGTTCTAGGTGTCGTGTTTTATAAAGAGAATGGTTCCCACCAGAGGCAGCTGTGTGTCGTTGTCTCTAATTGGGAACCATATTTAGGCTAGTAGGTTTCACTCTGGGTTCGTGGGTTATTGTATGTTCATAGCTGTGTTTGTTTGTTCAGTTATGTTCATCGCTACGCTCTCCGTTCTTTGTTTTGTTCTGTTCCGTCTTGTTCCCGTGGATTTATTAAATCATGTATTCTGGCTACATCGCTGCGTCTTGGTCTGTCCCTTCAGAAGTGAAACGTGACACACACACACACACACACACACACACACACACACACACACACACACTCTCTCTCTCTCTCCTATTCTTTATCCTGTCTAATCTTTGATGTGGCAAACATACCAATTAAATAATCTTTGTTGTGCGAGAGTCTTCTAGGCCCCCTTATTCAAATGTTTTTGCTTCTCTTCCCAAATTGAATAACGGAAGCAAGAAAGACATTAATGTAGGTTTCTGCTGAGAAGAGTAAATAATTTTTTTCCCACAGGAACAGAGAAGCAAGTGTTCTTTCCTCTTTCCTATGTGTACACACGTAACTAATGAAGAGGAGAGAGAAAAACACTTCACTATCTTCTTTGAGTCGAGGTCATCTTGAATTAGTTAATTTATGCAGTTTGTTGCCAAAACATTAGATCATCAGTCCGCTTGGTCCCCAACAGGATACAGGATTCAGAGTATGTACACACACACACACACACACAACTTTGTCATCAATGTGTACTCTCTAAGTGCAGCACTGTCCATCTTTGCTGGCGGGTGTCCAAGTGTGCAAATACTTTTTGCAGCTGTTTTTCAATAGCTTCATGTTAATAAGACAGACTGACAATTATGGCGACTATGGGACCTTCAAGGACACAAAGGACACAAACTCTAGAAGGTGGTAAAAGCCTTACACAGGAATGCTGGCCCATGTTGACTCCAATGCTTCCCACAGTTGTGTCAAGTTGTCTGAATGTCATTTGTGTGGTGGACCATTCTTGATACACATGGGAAACTGTTGAGCGTGAAAAACCCAGCAGAGAAGCAGTTCTTGGCACGCTCAAACCGGTGCGCCTTCCACCTATTACCATACCCCATTAAAAAGGCACCTCAATGTTTTGTCTTTCCCATTCACCCTCTGAATGGCACACATACACAATCCATGCCTCAATTGAATCAAGGCTTAAAAATCCTTCTTTAACCTGTCTCCTCCCCTTCATCTACACTGATTGAAGTAGATTTAACAAGTGACATCAGTGAGGGATCATAGCTTTCACCTGGATTCACCTGGTCAGTCTGTCATGGTAAGAGCAGGTGTTCCTAATGTTTTGTACACTCAGTGTATATCAGTTGGCTGCGTCCTTGTGACATTACCTGGTCAGGTGAGAAACATCATGACATTTTTTTTTTTTATCATTCCACAACAAGGTTCTAATTTTCTAAATGTTTGGCAAATGATTTGAGTTGTGCAAGTTAGTGTTGATAAAACAAAATGTATCTTTCTTTTTCACTTTCACTCTTTTTGAGTGTCATGGCACATCATACAAAACAACTAAATAACCTAATCTATCTATGGTGTATGAATAGGTAACAGATGGTGGACTGGATTTTTTTGTGGCATTTGAAAATGCATCTGATCATAAAACATGTGATAGTCCTGCAAGGCTTTCATTGGACAGAGTGGTCTCCTAGCAGCCAAAGGTGCATCTTCCAAACTGGGAACTGGCCAATAGCGGGATTGTGGGGATACCAAATTGGGACATTATGAGGGGATGAATGAAATACCATGCTTTGAAAGAGATGCAATATTTACAATATGTAGTCCTAATCTAAAGAAATACCCTGGCATATATCCTTAACAACATAGATATGTATGAAATTGGTATGATTTTTTTGTATCCTTGAAGACAAATTACAGCGTGCTTTTTTTTTATGTTGCCAGTGAATGATCTTGAGTTGGTATCTTCCGCGCCAATGTTGAATTCCCATACCAATCCACGCGATCTACAACCACACGGATATATACTTTCTATTCCATTATCATACTCATCTGGAAATCCCTTTACAGATACACAACTTTACTGTAACTAGCTATCTAAATAATCGGGAAAGATTATCCTAACAAATTGATAAACCACTCGGAAGCCCATTGTGAGTAAATTATCTACATTATTTTATACGCATTCCCATTCAGTTTGCTAAAACCAGAATGAATGGCATAGCCTAGGAATGGGTCTCTTTATCTAGAAAGTTGGGTTCTGGAACAATATTATTTTCATGCAACAAAAACGTTAAGATGTTTTTGTGATCGTATAACTTTCCCCCAGCAAATTGACTCAAGAGAAACGTGTAAAAGAAGTCCTTATATGTTGTTGTCCTTTGTGATGGAACAGGTGTGTCAGCCAACTGCCTTGTGGGACTGGATAGGTGACCTGTGTGCCTGGTGGCAGTGGCGGTTCTAGACCATTTCAACTAGGAGGGGGGCCAAGCTGGGGCCAGTTGTACTGTTAGAGGGGCCAGTTACATTAGACGTTATTGTTGTCATATCGTTTTCTTCACTGCATTGCAGGCATTAGCAGGCAAAAGACCATGTCCCTCTAGTAAATGTGTGGGTTTAATTAGTGTTCCTCGTTGACACTGTCTAATAACGGATGTAAAAAAATAACGATAGCAAAAATTTGTTATGCAAAAATAATTTCATACTCCACATTTAGGGGGGGGGCCACAAGGGCTCCAAAATTCTTGTCACAGGGGCACTGCCCCCAGAACTGCTAGTGCCTGGTGGATCACAGAAGAAGGTTAATTCCAAATCTGTGTTATATGCGGCTTCAACCCTTCAATTGTCATATTAATCCTACATCATTTTTTCATAGACCGACAGAGCCAGGGGGTCCAAGAAACCCAAAGGTCATCACAGTTAGATTTCTATTTATTTGTTTAATCTGGCATCTGTCTGGAGACCTATGTTTAATTCCCAGAAATCAGGAGAGAGGTGCTATGGGTGTTACCTCCACGGAGGGTATTAGGAGGTGGGTAACTAATGAATGGGGTGTGGTGGACTAGGCTCGGCCTACTTCTCATTGTCCACGTTGGTTTATTTACACGCTGGTTTCTGTGTAAGGGCTAAAGTTCCGCTCTCTCCCTAAGAGGAAGAAGCCAGGGTTGGGAGATATTGTCCAGGAAGCAGTGGTCCTTTCCTGTATTGCCCAGCGTTGCTGGCTGCTCTTCCTTTGAAATGAAATCAGGAACTTGTCTCAGAGTAAACTCCATGTTGTCATCAGACCTTGTGTTTTTGTCTGAGCCAGAAATCAGGAACAGGGATTTATGTGGTGCAGCATACTGAATGCTGCTCTACTTATGAATTAACTGGTCATTACCGATGCTGCTCGCTCAGGTGAAGAAATTAAATAACATACTTACATTGGAAAAGTAACCATGGCACATTGTTACTGCAGAAATTCACCTGTATCATCAAACAGTGATATTCTACAGTTGTCTGTCTGAAAACAACAAACCTCTTCCTTGTCATTTTCTTTCTTAATAATTCTCACCTTTGTTTTCAGTCTTGAAAAGCCTGCGGACTACTTCCTCAATAGTGGTGAGACTGGATACCAACATGTGTTTTCTTAACCTTTCTAGGAATGTTTAGGAAGTTTATTTAATTTAACCTTTACTTAGGTCCCGTTGAGACCAAGGTCTCTTTTTCAAGAGAGACTCCGAGCTTTACACAGGTACCCACAGCAAAGCTTTATTACGCCATGGTACACACAGACCAGTTCTAACAGTGCATTGATATGGATGTTCTTTAGAATTCGCTATTGGCAGAGCACTAAACTGAGTCACCAGCGTCCTCCTCACACTTCATCCCACTGGGGGTTTGAGTCATTTCCCCCAGCAGGTTGGATTTGCACGCTCACTTGTGTTTTAAGAGCGTTCAATTGTTGTACTTTATTTAGTAGTGAATGTTTATCAACAGGTGTATCGTCTTCACACGTATCTCTGGTCTGTCTGTCTGTCTGTCCCAAATCCAGACAGATTGATGGCAGTGGTATTATGGGAACGTTACAGTTAGTCTGGTAAAAAGCATGAGTTGACGCGAGACCGACGTATTGTAGAGGTGCTGACTAACGGAGAGTAAACTGTAGAAAAAGAAGGAAAGTCACACACTATACACGCTCCCGTCCCAACTATTTAATGGGTAAACCTCACCAACGTTATTTAATGGGTAAACCTCACCAACGTTATTTAATGGGTAAACCTCACCAATGTTATTTAATGGGTAAACCTCACCAATGTTATTTAATGGGTAAACCTCACCAACGTTATTTAATGGGTCAACCTAACCAACGTTTCAGCAGTGCCTTGAATAGCTACACAAATATAATGACATTGGGTTTTGGGTTACATCGTCTACCAGGCCAGATTGCATAATATCAAAATGTAATTAACAATCTGGGTCAGTGCAGTTATTACACTTCTTATTTGGAACCGCATCAGATGACCTTCTGGCCTATGAGCTCAGACTTGATTAGAAAAAAAACACAACATCAAATTGTAATTTACTAAAACACAGTTCTCTGCTCCACTTTACATAGCAGGAAAGGGATGTAGTAGACTATTAGAAAGAGTTTGGGTGGTTTGTCTGTTTTTGGGATCGGATAGGAAAAGTCCCACATTGCTGGTGGGATAATAGTTTTGTGAAGATGTTCTGGTCAGTTGTCTCTCAGTGGCTGACTGAGGTTGCCCAGCTCTCTGACTAATTCTGGTTGTTGTCAGTGCTGCTGCTGACTATCTGCGTTATCTACCATGTGATGAGATCGGCTTACGTTGCCAGCCAAGTAATCCACCAGTCCACAGCATTAGGCAACTTTATTTAAACTAAACTGTCGGATTTAAATAACAGATTGTTAGTGAGCATATGCACACACTCACAACATGCCACCCGTAAAACATCCAAACAAAAACTCCAACGCTGCCCTTTCCAAATTATTTGTTGTGATTACTATGGGGTCTGATGACCCCTCATCCTCCCAATAAGAACACTTTGGAATAGGGTCAGACTGACTCTCTGCATGTGAGGGCACTTGACACTGAGCTGAGGCAAGGTAAAAACGTGTCGGGCCAGTGGATCTCGTCAGCCACTAGTAACTTCTCAGCGCACTTTTGCATTCCAATTCAACATTTACCTGCTCTATCGATATCTACCATTGAAAACCATTGAAGACCCCATGTGGAAAAGTCATACTAAAAGTATTTGAGCAATATGATTGACTGACTGTTAATTCAAGCACCACCACGCTCCCACGAGCCACAACTTCTCGAGCATGCGAGCAGTACAGAAGTTGATACTTCACACCAATGATTTATATATACACTAGATGATCGATAGGGGGGGTGCTGTGTCAAAGCCACCGTGCCAAAGCCACCGTGCCTCCATCTTGGCACTCCCTCACGTTGTAAAAAATATTTAGATATCAATAGAATTGTATTTATTAACGTCTACATTTGTTTTTTTTGCCACGTTTATTAAATTACAGACACCTTAATGCATACTTTTTAAATTATATTATGTTAGCTAAACATAAAATGAAAAAATATATACAAATATTTTCCTTACAGTTAAAAAACAATGTCTGTCTTTGAAACATTTAATTGAAATACTGTAGAATTCCATTCATTCCTATGGAGGACTGCTCTTCCTGGGGAGTGCCAATATGGCCGATCAATGGCTTCAAAGCCTCTCAATGGCCATAGGCATCATCAATCTAGAGTTTATATAAATTGTTGGTTCACACAGCACATGCAAGCTGTCCTCCCCTGAGCAAAAAGAATCGCCCGGTAAGCCAAACAGAAGTAAGGAGTGTGGTAGTGATGATGACGTGCCAAATGGATAGCAAAGCTTTGACTCTGAAGGCCACACAAGATAACTGAGGGTATTTTTGTTATGACTTTTGCTATCTACTGAACAAATTTATGCTGTTTTCAGTTATGCATTGAAGAAGATTTTGTGGGGAAAACAAGTCACAGGTACCTTTACATTTCTCCTTGTCTTGATCATTTTTCAGGTCTTGCGTTTCTAGGTGCACGTTTTCCCCTTTGCCTCCCTTTTCAGTGTTTTCACTTGCGACTCGTGATATTATGTGCTAGAACAAGATGCTAGAGGCCGTGCCAACTTTGACCAAGATCACAATCATTCACCGACACTAGGGACAGACAGACTTCTCTTGTCTGATTCTCTGGTGTTTTGAAATGCTGTGCAGCTCCAGGTCTTTGAGGAATGTGTGCAGGATCTCTCCTGTCTGCTCTGCTCTCCTCCTTCCAAAGACAAACCTCCAGTCCAGATGGCGGCTGCAACCTTCCTTTCTTTCATTACCAAAGGTGCCGTTGACCAACTGAGCTGTGTGTTTGAACAGTGAGCTGTGTGAGCTGCTCTGTGTTATTGGTTCACGCTGTGTCTCCTGGGTTCAAAGTGTTCTCTGTGATCGGACCATTAGGGTAGTAAAACTTAGAGGTAGGCAGGTAGTCAACTCTCCATGGCAACCATTCACGTCTTATGAACTTGTGCAATTGTGCAAAGTACCTCTTCACTTGTTGTTTTGGCTGTATTTGTGCCAATGTCTTTGTAGAGTTTTATCTCTCAACGAATGGTCATACTGTAATCCACTGGCAGTGTGCTTGCTGCTACAACACCTGTGAATGTTCACCTTGTGGGTCTGTTGCAGTTCATTGACCCTGATAAGCCAACTGAAAGACATTTGAATTTTAACTGTAGTTTATCATAGGCAAATGTGAGTAGATAACAAGGTACTTTTTATTACATCGTTATAGTGCTGTTATGTTTCAGGTCTTTTTGCATTTGTGTGTGTGTGTGTGTGTGTGTGTGACAGCAGTTAGAGACATGGTGAGAGGTAGAGCCTTGCTTGGGGATGCTGATGTGTATTATGAGCAGTAATGTGAGAACATCACATTTTCCAGAGTGTGTTTGTTTGTTTGTTTGAGCCCAGAGGTCAGGCTTAGGGACAGTCCAACTTGAAGTGTCATTGCAAAAAATTAAATATCCACCCCTCTCCCCAATGTGAAAAGTAATTTCACACGACCCTCCCCTTGTTCTGTAAAAGGAATTGAAGAATTGCACACTCTCCCCCCTTCCCCTCATAGAATTAACTAAAAATAATAATTACAGCTACAAATAGCAGTAGCTGTAGGAACCCTGTGTTTATAAAAGTGAATATCGACTTTGCCACTTCAGGATGCTTTTGTGGCACAGTCGATGCCATGCAGGGCTACGGGCCAGAAGGTTGATGCCAGGGTTCGCCGACCACCACAGACGAGCTCATTCTCCCTGCCTGTTTCCTGTCTGCCTGCCTGTTTCCTGTCTGCCTGTTTCCTGTCTGCCTGCCTGTTTCCTGTCTGCCTGCCTGTTTCCTGTCTCTCTGCCTGTTTCCTGTCTTCCTGCCTATTTTCCTGTCTCCCTGCCTGTTTCCTGTCTGCCTGCCTGTTTCCTGTCTGCCTGCCTGTTTCCTGTCTGCCTGCCTGTTTCCTGTCTCCCTGCCTGTTTCCTGTCTTCCTGCCTATTTTCTTGTCTCCCTGCCTGTTTCCTGTCTCCCTGCCTGTTTCCTGTCTCCCTGCCTGTTTCCTGTCCGCCTGCCTGTTTCATTAGACTACAACACAAGCCGGCTGTAGACAATGTTCAGTTAGGTGGTAATCAGATTAATAATAGCATTATAAATATAGCATCATATTGGTGCACCACAACCAATAAGCAAAGCCTTCTGACTTTTGGAGCTTCAACATCATGGTTTGCGTATTCAACACCACAATCTACACAGTTTGGATGCTCGAATGATATTTTGGATATACGTGCCCAGGTAGCCTACAGGATACTTTTTAAAGCAGCCTAATCAGATTCAAACATTGTGACTGGTTGTGCTTATGCCACACATAAAAGTTAATACATTTGAAAAGTTAAATAACAAATATTTAGGCTATAGGCTTTGAAGCGTTATGGGCTCGAGGTGCGTTGGGAATTGTCGCTCGGATCGGAGAGGAGCATTCGTTAAGCCCTTTCACTCTCAGCTAAAAAAATAATACAAAACATGGATCAAAATGGGAAATTTGATAGTGTAACTCTGTCTGTCTGTTCATAGAGGAGAGATTGTGTTATTGCAGATTTGTCCATGACGGCTGGCGATGTAGATGGATGGTCCATGTCATAGGTCATTATGTTCAGCCCCTGCTGGAGATACCAATCATACGCTGAGTCTGTTTAACCGACCTAGCAGCTAGCTAGCGCAGGTGGAACGGGGCAGGTTGTTGGGTACACGCTCAGCTAAACATTACCATAGCCACTGGGTACACTTTGGAAGTTGTTATGAATGTTCAATAGTTGTTCTGCTGAGGTGAGGTGTGTTCCTCTGGCAGAGTGGTGTGTGTTTCAAAGCAGCAGAGGATGGAGAAGCGGAGAGAGGGGGCTAACTCACATGGACCAGGGTTGATGGTTTGTTTGTACAGGTGCTGGTTTAGCAGAAGGCTAATGGAGTGGGTGGTATTTTGGTATTTTGTTAGGATCCCCATTAGCTGTCGCAAAAGCAGCAGCTACTCTTCCCGGGGTCCACATGAAACATGACATAATACAGAACATTAAAAGACAAGAACAGCTCAAGGACAGAACTACATACATTTGAAGGATCCGAGGGCTGTTTGTCGCTGGAGATGTGATCTGCTGTTCTCTCTGATCTGACTGGTCCTGCTGTTCTCTCTGATCTGGCCTCTGATCTGACTGGTCCTGCTGTTCTCTGTGATCTGACTGGTCCTACTGTTCTCGGTGATCTGGCTGGTCCTGCTGTTCTCTATGATCTGACTGGTCCTGCTGTTCTCTCTGATCTGGCCTCTGATCTGACTGGTCCTGCTGTTCTCTGTGATCTGACTGGTCCTGCTGTTCTCTCTGATCTGACTGGTCCTGCTGTTCTCTCTGATCTGGCCTCTGATCTGACTGGTCCTGCTGTTCTCTGTGATCTGACTGGTCCTACTGTTCTCGGTGATCTGGCTGGTCCTGCTGTTCTCTATGATCTGACTGGTCCTGCTGTTCTCTCTGATCTGGCCTCTGATCTGACTGGTCCTGCTGTTCTCTGTGATCTGACTGGTCCTGCTGCTCTCTGTGATCTGACTGGTCCTGCTGTTCTCTGTGTTTGATGGGACACTGAGACAGTGGAGGATGTTATGTGGTGGGATACTGGCCTAACTCGACTAACGGTTTGTTTTGACATCAACTGACTGGATGTCTTTAAATCATGATGACATATAGGGCTATTATATTATTGTAGTGTTGGTTTTCTTGACCTTTCACTGCAGAGTGCAGACAGCTAGCCAGTGTTTAAGTGGAAAGACAGTGCTAGTTTCACTGTGCTGTGTCAGGAAAATAACATTGTACCAACAGAACCCTGTCCTTAACACTCCACCCTACGTATAGTCTCCCATAAATAAGCAAGACGTGTGTGTTTTGAACTGTAGAAGGGAAGTACAGTAAATCTCTGGCTCACAGGAAGCCATAAAGCTGCTGGTATGAATGTACTTGGACAGACTCACGCAGGGCTATGTTACATAGCACAGTCCTTTCCAGGTATTCCCAGTAGGTCTGCCGCTGTAACACAGGCCTATCAGGCTGGAACGCAGGCCTGTCAGGCCGGAACGCAGGCCTGTCAGGCCGGAACGCAGGCCTGTGAGGCCGGAACGCAGGCCTGTGAGGCCGGAACGCAAACCTGTCAGGCCGGAACGCAAACCTGTCAGGCCGGAACGCAAACCTGTCAGGCCGGAACGCAGGCCTATCAGGCCGGAACGCAGGCCTATCAGGCTGGATTAGCGGATATCCTCATCCGTTTGCACTTGATTTTCTTTCCTTTACCCATTCTTTTCTGTGATGTTATATCACTTCCTGTCCAGCAGACTAGAGGTGTGTTTAAGCTGGAATGAAAGTGTATGTCCATAGGTAAGAGTTCATTGTTTGTTCATGGGGTTTGTTAGGGACAAAGAAGGTGATTTTATGCTGGTTAAAAGGAATGCCTGCACTATATGACAGTTGACTGACAGTGTACTGAAATCCTGCCCTGGCACAGTGGCACCATTCCCTTGTTCATCTGTCACAGGTCAAGGAAAATGTGCCCAACCCTTAAAAGGAAGTGGGGAAGAGAGTGTCAGAAAGTGTAAGGGATGTCATGTGGCTGAGCGCAAAAGTCCCTACATCCTGCATCCAGAGTGGCTCTTCCTGATTCATGGCATAGGGTGGAGTGAGAGCAAGAGGAGGAGTGAGCCAGCCTTCACAGGTTTGTGTTCAGACAAGACTCAGACTCATCCTCCACATTCTCATAGCCAGCTTTTCACTTAGACGAGAGGAATCTTCAGTGTCCCAGAGAGTGTTCTGTTCCAGGTCTTTGAGACTCCACTGAGGATTCCATTCGTGAACACTCACAAGTAAGTAAACTAGGACTGTCTGAACGAGCAGATCAAACAGTCAGTGTTTAGACGTGGTTTGTGTCTGTCTGCTTTTATGGTAGGAGGCTTTGGTGCTCTGTTAGTTGAGGTAACCAAACTTTGACTCAAGGGAAATAACTTTTTGTACTCCAGACATGTTACTGACATTTATATTAACCGGAAGCACATTCCATTTGAAACTAACCTAGATACATTTGTTGTAAGTTGGCTGAACAAATGTGGTAAAAAAAACAAAGCCTGTGGAGACTTCTATCCATGAAGACACAGAGACCATCCATTCTCTCCGTGTCTTCTCATCTCTGGCTCCTGTGGCCTCATTGTTGCTGGAATTTTCTTAAAAATACTGGCCTTGATTATAACATTTGGCAACTCTGCTCGAAGACAATCCTCTCTTGCCTTAATCGGGTGAAAGTATGTATGGCAGTGGAAGAATTTAAGTGTAAACACTTACCAACCATGCATTTCATAATGAGCATATTGAAAACTGATCATGCTGTTGATAATGATGTAGCTAGGACAGTTGTAATACCGAACTGGGATAATGTAGCTTTAAGTCAGATCCACAGGTTGGCTGGTGGTCTCTGCTGCCAGCCTGTGTATAGACTAGTGTATACAATGCATTGGGAAAGTATTCAGACCCCTTGACTTTTTCCACATGTTGTTACGTCACAGCCTTTAACTCCATAATGACGAAGCAAAAACAGGTTAAGACATTTTTGCACACTTAGATTTTTTGTTTTTACAGAAGAATTCAGACCTTTTACTCAGTACTTTGTTGAAGCACCTTTGGCAGCGATTACAGCCTCGAGTCTTAGGTATGACGCTCCAAGCTTGGCACACCTGTATTTCTCCCATTCTTCTCTGCAGATCTTCTCAAGCTCTGTAAAGTTGGATGGGGAGCGTCGCTGCACAGGTGCTTTTTGGCAAACTCCCAAGCGGGCTGTCATGTGCCTTTTACTGAGGAGTGGCTTTTGTCTGGCCACTCTACCATAAAGGCCTGATTAGTGGAAAGGTGGCCAAAGGAGGAATTGGCTTTGGGGGTGACCAGTGAGATATACCTGCTGGAGCGCGTGCTATGGGTGGGTGCTGCTATGGTGACCAGTGAGCTGAGATAAGGCGGGGCTTTACCTAGCAAAGACTTGTAGATGACCTGGAGCCAGTGGGTTTGGCGACGAGTATGAAGCGAGGGCCAGCCAACGAGAGCATACAGGTCGCAGTGGTGGGTAGTATATGGGACTTTGGTGACAAAACGGATGGCACTGTGATAGACTGCATCCAATTTGTTGAGTAGAGTGTTGGAGGCTATTTTATAAATGACATCGCCGGAAGTCGAGGATCGGTAGGATGGTCAGTTTTACGAGGGTATGTTTGGCAGCATGAGTGAAGGATGTTTTGTTGTGAAATAGGAAGCCGATTCTAGATTTAATTTTGGATTGGAGATGCTTAATGTTAGTCTGGAAGGAGAGTTTACAGTCTAACCAGACACCAGGTTTTTGTAGTTGTCCACATATTCTAAGTCAGAACCGTACAGAGTAGTGATGCTGGACGGGCGGCCAGGTGCGGGCAGCGATCAGTTGAAGAGCATGAATTTTGATTTACTTGGATTTAAGAGCAGTTGGAGGCCACGGAAGGAGAGTTGTATGGCATTGAAGCTCGTCTGGAGGTTAGTTAACACAGTATCCAAAGAAGGGCCAGAGGTTTACAGAATGGTGTCGTCTGCGTTGAGGTGGATCAGAGAATGACCAGCAGCAAGAGCGACATCATTGATGTATACAGAGAAGAGGATTGGCCCGAGAATTAAACCCTGTGGCACCCCCATAGAGACTGCCAGAGGTCCGGACAACAGGCACACGATTTGACACACTGAACTCTATCAGAGAATTAGTTGGTGAACCAGGCGAGGCAATCATTTGAGAAACCAAGGCTTTCGAGTCTGCCAATAAGAATGTTTTGATTGACAGTCGAAAGCCTTGGCCAGGTCGATGAATACGGCTACACATTAATGTCTCTTATCGATGGCGGTTATGATATCGTTTAGGACCTTGAGCGTGGCTGAGGTGCACCCATGACCAGCTCTGAAACCGGATTGCATAGCGGAGAAGGTACGGTGGGATTCGAAATGGTCGGTAATCTGTTTGTTAACTTAGCTTTCGAAGACCTTAGAAAGGCAGGGTAGGATAGATATAGGTCTGTAGCAGTTTGGGTCTAGAGTGTCTCCCCCTTTGAGGAGGGGGATGACCGCGGCAGCTTTCCTATCTTTGGGAATCTCAGACGATACGAAAGAGAGGTTGAACAGGCTAGTAATAGGGGTTGCAACAATTTCGGCAGATAATTTTAGAAAGAGAGGGTTCAGATTGTCTAGCCCGGCTGATTTGTAGGGGTCCAGATTTTGCAGCTCTTTCAGAACATCAGCTATCTGGATCAGGGTGAAGGAGAAATGGAGGAGGCTTGGGTGAGTTGCAGTGAGGGGTGCAGGGCTATTGACCGGGTTAGGAGTAGCCAGGTGGAAAGCATGGCCAGCCGTAGAAAAATGCTTATTGAAGATCTCAATTATAGTGGATTTGTCAGTGGTGACAGTGTTTCCTAGCCTCAGTACAGTGGGCAGCTGGGAGGAGGTGCTCTTATTCTCCATGGACTTTAGAGTCCCAGAACTTTTTTGAGTTTGTGCTACAGGATGCAAATTTCTACTTGAAAAAGCTAGCCTTAGCTTTCCTAACTGCCTGTGTATATTGGTTCCTCTTCCCTGAAAAGTTGCGTATTCGATGCTAATGCAGAACGCCACAGGATGTTTTTGTGCTGGTCAAGGTCAGTCATGTCTGGAGAGAACCAAGGGCTATATCTGTTCCTGGTTCTACATTTTTTGAAAGGGGCATGCTTATTTAAGATGGTGAGGAAGGCACTGAAATAAAATGACCAGGCATCCTCTACTGACGGGATGAGGTCTATATCCTTCCAGGATACCTGGGCCAGGTCGATTAGAAAGGCTTGCTCGCTGAAGTGTTTTAGGGAGCGTTGGTCGTTTGACCGCAGATCCATTACGGATGCAGGCAATGAGGCAGTGATCGCTGAGATCTTGGTTGAAAACAGCAGAGGTGTATTTGGAGGGCAGGTTGTTTAGGATGATATCTATGAGGGTGCCCGTGTTTACGGATTTGGGGTTGCACCTGGTGGGTTCATTGATAATTTGTGTGAGATTGAGGGCAGCAAGCTTAGATTGTAGGATGGCTGGGGTGTTAAGCATGTCCCAGTTTAGGTCACCTAGCAGCACGAGCTCTGATGATAGATGGGGGGCAATCAGTTCACATTTGGTGTCAAGGGCACAGCTGGGGGCAGAGGGTGGTCTATAGCAAGCGGCAACAGTGAGAGACTTGTTTCTGGAAAGGTGTATTTTTAAGAGTAGAAGCTCAAATTGTTTGGGTACAGACCTGGATAGTAAGACAGAACTCTGCAGGCTGTCTCTACAGTAGATTGCAACACCGCCCCCTTTGGCAGTTCTATCTTGTCGGAAAATGTTATAGTTAGGGATGTAAATTTCAGGGTTTTTGGTGGTCTTCCTAAGCCAGGATTCAGACACGGCTAGGACATCCGGGTTGGCAGAGTGTGCTAAACCAGTGAATAAAACAAACTTAGGGAGGAGGCTTCTAATGTTAACATGCATGAAACCAAGGCTTTTACGGTTACAGAAGTCAACAAATGATAGCGCCTGGGGAATGGGAGTGGAGCTAGGCACTGCAGGGCCTGGATTAACCTCTATATCACCAGAGGAACAGAGGAGGAGTAGGATAAGGGTACGGCTAAAGGCTAAAAGGACTGGTTGTCTAGTACGTTCAGAACAGAGAGTAAAATGAGCAGATTTCGCGGGGTACGGTAGAATAGATTCGAGGCATAATGTACAGACAAAGGTATGGTGGGATGTGAATACAGTGGGGGTAAACCTGTGCATAGAGTGATGATGAAAGAGATATTGTCTCTAGAAATATCATTTAAACCAGGTGATGTCACCGCATGTGTGGGAGGTGGAACTAAAGTGTTAACTAAGGCGTATTGAGCAGGGCTAGAGGCTCTACAGTGAAATAAGGCAATAATTACTAACCAAAACAGCAATGGACAAAGCATATTGACGTTAGCGAAAGGCATGCGTAGCGGAGTGGTCATAGGAGTCCAGTGAGTGGCTTCAGGCAGCTAGCGGGCCGGGGCTAGTAAGCTAGCAGAAAGGCCTTGTAGGGACGTCGTGACGGAAGAAAGTCTGTTGTGGCCCCCTCGTGCTGTTCCGTCGGCATACGGATCAGCAGGGCCCCGTATAATAAACCAGGCCAATTGGCAAAATGGGTATAGTGCCCAAAGAATTTGTCCGATGGGCCTCTTAAGCTAATAGTCCGATGTGCTCAGGACAGCTAGCGGGCCGCGGAATTTAGGGGACGTTGTGACGGCGGAGCTAATGTGGACAGATTACAGATCTCAGTGTCTGTATGTTTAGCTCCACCAGGGTTTAGCTCCACCAGGAATTAGCTCCACCAGGGTTTAGCTCCACCAGGAATTAGCTCCACCAGGGTTTAGCTCCACCAGGGATGATCTCCTCCAGGGTTTAGCTCCACCAGGGTTTAGCTCCACCAAGAATTAGCTCCACCAGGGTTTAGTTCCACCAGGGTTTAGTTCCACCAGGGATTAGCTCCACCAGGATTTATCCCCACCAGGATTTAGCTCCACCAGGATTTAGCTCCGCCAGGGTTTAGTTCCACCAGGGATTAGCTCCACCAGGATTTATCCCCACCAGGATTTAGCTCCACCAGGGTTTAGTTCCACCAGGGTTTAGTTCCACCAGGGATTAGCTCCACCAGGATTTATCCCCACCAGGATTTATCCCCACCAGGGTTTAGCTCCACCAGGGTTTAGCTCCACCAGGATTTAGCTCCGCCAGGGATTAGCTCCACCAGTTCCTCCCCCCCGCCCCCCCATACCACTTTTCAGCTTGCATTTACATAACAATGGCTGACTCTGAACCTTAACACCTTCACACAAAGCAACATTTTTGAATGATGCAGAGGTTGTTGATTCTATTCACCCCAAGTCTTTAGTGTCACTGTCCTGATAGAAACACAATAACACTAGAGATGCATCAACATGAAACTCTGGCGGCCCATTGGTGTGGGGGGTAAGACTACCATGTGTGTACCTATCTACCTCTGAATGACATTGCTTCAGGAGGAGATGGATAGCCTAGGGTGGGTAGTTTTTGGTCTGTATTGGTGGGTTGTGTTTCGACCCCTCCCGTCTTAATGCACAGTATTTGGTATTCATGGCCGTATCGCTGGCTGGGGCCACAGATAACAAAGCGAGTGGATTTGAGGATAATGCCATCAGTTAGGATGGGTTTTAATGGGCGGTAGGCAGCGGCACCGTCTAGGGAGAAAAGGATTAACCCTCTGTTTTATCACCAGGAACAGGAGAGGTTTATCCTAATTACCACCTGAACAATGAGACTCATTTGTGATTACACCCAGTATGCTAATCACAAAATAGCATGAGTGTGCCAGTTAACTGGGCAGTTGATTAGGTCAGGAGCGAGAAAAATGAGATTTTGGGGGGGGTTACTAAGTCTCTTGTCTGAACAAGAATCTGGGTTGAGTGGGTTCTGGAAAGATCACTGTCTGTCTGTGTGAGATTTGTCTTGCCTTTGACCAGGAGCTGCAGTGTTGGAGTGTTTGACAGTGTCCTGTCCTTGTGTGTATGTCTCTGGGCCTGTAGGGCTGCAGCATGGCTGTGTTTGGAGAGCTCCACAGTAGCTCTGGATGTGAATGATGTCTGGGTCGGGTAAAGCCCAGACACTAGAGAGCCTGCCTGCCAGCCAGCCACTTCACCCAGTCAACACTCTGCCTGAGCAACTGGGCCAGCTATTAAAAGACCTGCCTCTTCGGGACAGCAGTGTGTGAGGAGAGACAATTCAACCTTGTTTTATGTGCCAATGTCTTGATTATAGTCATGTCCTTTGCTTCAACATAACTTGTCCTCTTCTGTCCTCTTCCCATGCTTCAACATAACTTGTCCTCTTCTGTCCTCTCTCCATTCTTCAACATAACTTGTCCTCTTCTGTCCTCTCTCCATGCTTCAACATAACTTGTCCTCTTCTGTCCTCTCCCCATACTTCAACATAACTTGTCCTCTTCTGTCCTCTCTCCATGCTTCAACATAACTTGTCCTCTTCTGTCCTCTCTCCATGCTTCAACATAACTTGTCCTCTTCTGTCTTCTCCCCATGCTTCAACATAACTTGTCCTCTTCTGTCCTCTCTCCATGCTTCAACATAACTTGTCTTCTTCTGTCCTCTCTCCATGCTTCAACATAACTTGTCCTCTTCTGTCCTCTCCCCATACTTCAACATAACTTGTCTTCTTCTGTCCTCTCTCCATGCTTCAACATAACTTGTCCTCTT
Organism: Brachymystax lenok tsinlingensis; assembly: GCA_030435695.1. Taxonomy (NCBI): domain Eukaryota; kingdom Metazoa; phylum Chordata; class Actinopteri; order Salmoniformes; family Salmonidae; genus Brachymystax; species Brachymystax lenok. The sequence goes on from CM059803.1 coordinate 36,411,069, forward strand.
CTGTCCTCTCCCCATACTTCAACATAACTTGTCTTCTTCTGTCCTCTCTCCATGCTTCAACATAACTTGTCCTCTTCTGTCCTCTCTCCATGCTTCAACACCGCTGCTGACCTTTTCTTACTGACTATTTGCTGACTGTCTGCATACAGTAACCATTCAACTCCAATACTTGTATATCCATCCCTTCTCCTGACTGGTAGAATCAGGGTCATGTGATATTTCACATGATTATTTTATAACAGGATGTAGCTAGATTAGCGAAGGCATTTACTACTGGCACTCTAATGTCTATTTGGGTGGAGAGTTCTTCTTTAGTTTGTCACATACAGAGGGCGACAGGAGCAGTGTGAGTTGAGTTACAGTAGCCTGAGCTGCCTGGTGCCTGCCGGCCCTGCTTTCTCTCTCTGATGCTACTGGGCTCCGGGAGACAGCAGGGCTTTAAAAAAGGTTCATAAAAAATGTATGGATGAGTATGGTCATGCTGATGATAATGACGATGATGAGGGGAAAGAGATGAACCCGGTAGAACTTAGTGTGATGTAATCCGGGAGTTTGATGGTGTAACTGTAATGGAAAAAAAGATGTGTGAAAGACAAACAAACAAAAAAAACGGAATTGCTTTTCAATTCCTCTGAAACTGGGGATAAAGAAAAGAAGAGAACTAAGTGGTGGATGAGAGCTGTAATCTGCTGTGAGACCAGAACAGCAATGGAGCAATTCTCTTCTTTCTCCAGTCATGCATTAGGAGTATTAAAGAAGGCTCATCTTTACCAGGAAGAGGTGATGCGCCTGAGTGTTTGTTGTACTGGGATTTAGAGGATCAGGTTTGGTGTTGTGGAGCGGATATATAAAACATCTTCATATCATCTGCCTTGACAGTTTTGACCTGCCCCTATTTCATCACAAAGACTTTCTCTCACCGTCTGTCTTGTGGTCTTGAACAAAGAGCAGAACAAGTGGCGTAATTGAGTAAGTTGAAATGACTCTGCTGTGTTTGATGCAACTGAATGTAAAATATTGCATCTGTTTTACCAACTTTCTCTCTCTCTTTTCTCTCTCTCCTTTAAAAAAAAAATTATTCTCCCTTTCAAAGAATTTAATTTGAATGAAAATTCAGTCTGTGTTTTGTTGTCAGTGGGGGAGGGGTGCAATTGGTCAGAATCCTTTGACTACAGCCAATAGCAGTGCAGCTCCCACCCTCCACCCCTCCTCCCTGCCCTGCTGAGATTCTCAGCCTGGCCTGTGATTGGCTGCTGTGGGACCCTGTCAGCCAGAGGCTGTGAGCGTGTTTAGGGGAGGAGTCAGACGGCATACTAAAGCTGGGCTGTCTGCTCTCCTTTCCTTTAGTGTGCTCCTGTGTGCTTGTGTTAATGTGGAGCAGTAACGTTACAGGGAGTCCTGTCGGTCTGACACAGTCTTCCTCGCTCTCTCTCTCCTCTCCAGGAGCCCTGCTGAAGCGTCACTCCAGGGACCCTGAGAGTCTGTGGAGCTGCCCGTTGATCTGCTGCGTTTGAGGATAGTGGGAGGACCGGACAGACGGAGCAGGATCAGGAGATTTAGTTAAAGGGACAAACCAGCAGCTGCCATCCCAGGATATGCCCCCATTGGGTCACTGAGCCGGACTGGTGTGGTGTGCGAGCCATGGTAACTCTGTCCCACAAGTAGCCTTTCAGTGAGGAAGACTGCGAAGAGGACCGATAATAGACCAGAGGGACGACGTGAAGAAGGGAGGAAGAACAGCAGCAGATAAACCAGTGAGATAGTTAAAGGTGGCCTTGGGCGGGAGGGAGAAGAGGAGGTGAAGAAGGGAGGAAGAACAGCAGCAGATAAACCAGTGAGATAGTTAAAGGTGGCCTTGGGCGGGAGGGAGAAGAGGAGGCCGGGGGATAAAGGGGGAATAGAAATTTCCTATTTTCTCTGGTTTAGGACATTTGAGAGCACAAAAGGATATTCAACATTACCCCCGTCTAACTCTCTGCTCCTCCTTCACAGCTCCAGAATGCCTGTAGAGACCCTCCGGCCCTCAGACGGGCGCCTGGCCGGGGTTCCCTTCACCTCAGCCATGCCTTTCCGCATCCTCAACAAGGGACCCGACTACTTCCGGCGGCCCGCGGAGCCTGGAGCCCGTAAGCTGAGCGCGGTGGAGCGTCTGGAGGCGGACAAGGCCAAGTATGTGAAGAGCCAGCAGGTGGTGCTCACCAGGCAGGAGCCTGTCAAACCACCCATCATCCGCAAGCCTCTGCTGTCCCCAGGCATGATGCTGCAGTGTCGGATCAACGCCCCCCCGGCCCGCAAGGTGCCCCGGCGGCCTGCCGACTCAGAGAACGGAGGAGGGACAGGAGGGGTAGGGTGGCGGAGGGGACCACCTCTTAACCTGGAGATCCTCAACAACCTCATCAACAACGTGTGTGATGGACCCCTTCTCTGCTCCCCGTCTTCCGACCCCTCCTCGCACTCCGCCTCCTCTCCTTCATCTGGGGGGAACAGCATGGGGAATGGACTCTCAGCTGACCAGGAGAGGAGCAATCGAGTCCTGAGCAACCTTAAACCTGTTAATAACTGCAACACCTCCTCTACCACCTCCTCCTCGTCCACCTCCTCTCCCCTCAACAACAACAGCCAGACCTGCCCTGCCGAGCCCAGCCACCGGCCGCCCCCTGTCCCAGCACGGGGCATCAGGGTGGGGGTGCCAGCGCCCTACAGCTCTCCTAACTCAGTGACGGTGCGCAGGGTGGATGTGAGGCCCCAGGCTGAGCCGAGGAAGCCCCAGAGGACCCAGTTCCAGCCTCAGATCAAGCCCAGACAGACTTCCCAGACCCAGGTGGCTCAGCTCCAGCCCCCATCACCACCACCCTCACAGCAGGCCAAGCCCCAGCCCCTCACCCCCCTCACACAGGCTTTGGCCTCTCCCCCAACCTACCTGCCTCCCAGCCCCATGCTCATCCGGGCGGGCATGATGCCTCCAGCCTCCCCTGCTTTCACCCGCCTGTCCTCAGCCAGCTCCAGGGGGTCTCGGCCCGGCTCGGCCCGGAAACACCCCTCCCTACACCGCTCCAAGTCTGACCTGAGCGACCGGTACTCACGAGCCACAGCCGACCTGGAGCGCTTCTTCAACTACTGTGGGCTGCAACCAGAAGAGGTGGAGGGACTGGGGGGAGTGGAGCGCTTCGCCAGGGCCAGCTCAGACATTGTGTCTGTGTCCAAGCTGCGCAGCGCCAGCACCCCCAGCTCTGAGTGTGAGCAGGCGCAGGAACAAGGGGAGGTGGAGGACGAGGAGGGTCCTGCCCGACCCGGGGAGCGTGTCCCCTACGGAATCTCAATCATCGAGAGGAACGCTCGTGTCATCAAGTGGCTGTACGGGATCCGGCAGGCGCGGGACACTGTGTCCAACGTTTAGAGGAAAGAGACAGGAGGGGAGGCTCTGGAATGATACCCAGGCCTGGAGGAAAGAGACAGGAGGGGAGGCTCTGGAATGATACCCAGGCCTGGAGGAAAGAGACAGGAGGGGAGGCTCTGGAATGATACCCAGGCCTAGAGGAAAGAGACAGGAGGGGAGGCTCTGGAATGATACCCAGGCCTAGAGGAAAGAGACAGGAGGGGAGGCTCTGGAATGATACCCAGGCCTGGAGGAAAGAGACAGGAGGGGAGGCTCTGGAATGATACCCAGGCCTAGAGGAAAGAGACAGGAGGGGAGGCTCTGGAATGATACCCAGGCCTGGAGGAAAGAGACAGGAGGGGAGGCTCTGGAATGATACCCAGGCCTAACACAGGTTGTTTTTTATTTATTGATAAATCCCATTGACCATTGAGGGGCACATATTTTCCAGGAGGACATTGCTATTCTGTATTGTGTTTCCTTACGGCATGTATAGTATCATTTCTTAGAAGAGAAGAAGGACCAGAAATCACACTCCTCTAAACAAATATTCAAAGCAATAATGGCAGTGGTAGAAATGACTGAATGTTGAGGATGATGGTGATGTTGACCAGATGCTGTGGTTCCTGCTGTCTCTGTCTGTCTGAAATACAGGTACTTCGGAGGCTGTGTTCTCTCTGCACAGGGGTCCAGACACTGTTCTCTCTGCACAGGGGTCCAGACCCTGTTCTCTCTGCACAGGGGTCCAGACCCTGTTCTCTCTGCACAGGGGTCCAGACCCTGTTCTCTCTGCACAGGGGTCCAGACTCTGTTCACTCTGCACAAGGGGTCCAGACACTGTTCAGTCTGCACAGGGGTCCAGGCCCTGTTCTCTCTGCACAGGGGTTCAGACTCTGTTCTCTCTGCACAGGGGTCCAGACCCTGTTCTTTCTGTACAGGGGTCCAGACTCTGTTCTCTCTGCACAAGGGGTCCAGACTCTGTTCTCTCTGCACAGGGGTCCAGGCCCTGTTCTCTCTGCACAGGGGTTCAGACTCTGTTCTCTCTGCACAGGGGTCCAGACCCTGTTCTCTCTGCACAAGGGGTCCAGACACTGTTCAGTCTGCACAAGGGGTCCAGACACTGTTCAGTCTGCACAGGGGTCCAGACCCTGTTCTCTCTGCACAGGGGTCCAGAGCCCTGTTCTCTCTGCACAGGGGTCCAGACCCTGTTCACTCTGCACAGGGGTCCAGACCCTGTTCAGTCTGCACAGGGGTCCAGACCCTGTTCTCTCTGCACAGGGGTTGGAGCTAGAATTGACAGAATCTAACGATGCAAGAAAAGGCACTGGATGTTTGAGTGTGAAATTGTGTGTGTGTGTGTGAGAGTGTGAGAGAATTAGTGAGTGAGTGAGTGAGTGATGAACAAAGACTAGAACTTCATTGATACTGTGAAACATGAAAGCTTCCGTAAAATAACTAGTGTTATTTTCTTCTAACCTTGGCTGTAAGACTGTTAATTAATACAGTCGATGTTGCTGTTGAGCATGCAAGTCAAAGTTAATATATATCCTCATCTCAACAAAACACCTATACTCACAAGTCACAGTTGAAACAGACGTGTTCAGGCCAGAGTATCGTCTATAGCTGTGTACTGTGTCAGCGTTTTCTGTACCGCAATTGATAACGGTCTCTAATCAAGAATTGGGCTGCATTGGTCCAGTTAGTCTCTGTTTATTCAGTGAACAAGGTATATGTATGGGCACGGATGACAAACATATTCTTGTGATGAGTGGATGGTTGAGGTAAGTGTAGGGTGGATGAGTAGGGTGCTGTCTGGGGTTGGAGGAGAGACACGGCTCAATGGAAGAGGGATCAGGATGACAGATTGATACAGGAAAGAGTGTGAGACAGATTGATACAGGAAAGAGTGTGAGACAGGTTGATCCCGGAAAGGGTGTGAGACAGGTTGATCCCGGAAAGGGTGTGAGACAGATTGATACAGGAAAAGTGAATTATCCCGAAAGGGAACAGAAGATGTTCTAGAAGGTTCTGCGTGTACTCGACATAGTCTACTGAAATGGACCATAATTTATTTTTAAAATGTAATTTGAAGTTACTAACTATTGTAATATTCAACGAGTGCATAGCGTTCAAGATTTGTACAAAAGTGCAATCTGATCGTATCTATTTGAAAATGCACAGACACACTATATATATATATATATACACACACACACACACACACACACACATCTAGGCACCAGCCACTGTCAGCCAGCCCCACAACATGAGTGTTAATGTTGTGTGTAACTGAACGCTGAAGGAAGTACGTGTGATGATGATGATATAATATGCACTCTGCTCTGTGGGTAAGAAAAAGAGGGAAGACTATTTATTTGTTCCACTTCCTGTTCCTCTCAGGGGAGACAGACAGAGGGCTCAGCCATGGTCTGGTCGGGTGTTATGATGATGTGGGTCTGGGACTGAGCTCCATGGTCTGTGTTGTGATGATGTGCTGTTGACAGTTCAGCACTGTCTGGCTATCCTTATGCTGCAACGCGATGTCTTTCTTAACATGTCAATAAAGAATAACGTTTTTTGGAAAAAAGCATTTCCCTGGTCAGTATTTGATGTGATATTATACACCAGAGGAAGGTGTCCTTCTCTTTTCTTCCTGAGATGGTCCAGCGCTTGCCCTCCATACTGAGGGAGAATAGAATGGGTGCTATACTGAATCCTCATTCCACAGTGTCCCTGCCTGCCAAACTATGTCCCATCGTTCCCTACTTACCCAAGGATGTGTTCTGATTTAGGGTGCAGGTTGTGGTCGTTTTGGGGAGGGTTATAGTTCTGATGGTATTGGTGCAGCAACCCGGCCAAACCTTAACCCTGGGCCAATTGTGTGCTGCCCTATGGGAATCCCAATTATAGCCTTTTGTGGTACAGCCTGGAATCGAACCAGGGTCTGTAGTTACGCCTCTTGCACTGAGACGCAGTGCTTTAGACCGCTGCGATACTCGGGATCCCCCAATTCAGAGAAACAGATCAACAATTTTGGTGCGCATATATTCAGGTGTTCCGTTGTAAATTTTCTTCACAATAGACAAACATAGGCTCATTCAGAACAATCCAGGGGTTCGAAGCCATGTCATCTTGTAACTGTACATAAAATATAATTTTATGATATGGAAATGTGAAGTGCACATTTGGACTCTCAGGTGTAATGCACCATAACGTTGGATGCCAACCGCCAATAAGCCCAACAGAAGAAGAAGAGGCAGGGACGACAATGGTCGCTAGCTATAGCTAGTACACAGAGTGTCCTTCTCCCCCACCTGTCGGTCACTGTTTCCCCGCATTTCTGTTAACAGCAGGCGAGAGCGAAGGACACTGTCTACCTCAGAGAAGACTTTTCTTTCCATTTTGAGCCACAGAAAAAAAAACATGTTACACAAGCATGAAGGTATCGTGACTAAGGGGGATGTTCATGCAGGAAGTTTTATTTCATTTCATTTTATTTTACCCTTATTTTACCAGGCAAGTTGACTGAGAACACATTTTCATTTACAGCAATGACCTGAGGACTATCTACAGGGGAGAGGAACGGGGATGAATGAGCCAATTGGAATCTGGAGATAATTAGGTGGCCATGATGGTATGAGGGCCAGAATGGGAATTTAGCCAGGACACCAGGGTTAACACCCTTACCCTTGCAATGGGATATTTAGTGACCACAGAGAGCCAGGACACGCGTTTAACATCCCATCCGAAAGACTGCACCAATGGGGTGCTCGAGAGGTGGGCGTTCATACAGGAACCAATGGGACGCTCGAGGGGGGCCATTCCGGCAGATGCAGGAATGCCCACATGCAGGAACACCCCAAACTGCAGGCTGCAACGTGTGGGTCGTGGAGTGATCTTCAAGAAAACTGCAGAAAAAAGATCCGGTTAGCCACCGAATCACACAGGCATCTCCTTCCCCCTACGCTGCCAAGCTGAACAGAGATGCAGCTGCTAAGCAAAGTGCGCACTGAACAAATAAAATAAAATTGTATTTGTCGCATGCGCCGAATACAACAGGTGTAGATAGTCCGGATGGCCATTTTATTCATTGTTCAGCAGTCTTATGGCTTGGGGGTAGAAGCTGTTAAGGAGCCTTTTGGACCTAGACTTGGCGCTCCGGTACCGCTTGCCATGCAGTAGCTGAGACAGTCTATGACTTGGACAATTCTTTGGGCCTTCCTCTGACACCGCCTAGTATATAGGTCCTGGATGTCAGGAAGCTCGGCCCCAGTGATGTACTGTGCCGTACGCACTACTCTCTGTAGTGCCTTATGGTCGGATACCGAGCAGTTGCCATACCAGGCGGTGATGCAACCAGTCAGGATACTCTCGATGGTGCAGCTGTATAACTTTCTGAGGGTCTAGGGATCCATGCCAAATCTGTTCAGCCTCCTGAGGGAGAAAAGGTTTTGTCGTGCCCTCTTCACGACTGTCTTGGTGTGTTTGAACCATGATAGTTCGTTGGTGATGTGGACACCAAGGAACTTGAAACTCTCGACCCGCTCCTCTACAACCCTGTTGATGTTAATGGGGGCTTGTTCGGCCCTCCTTTTCCTGTAGTTGACAATCAGCTCCTTTATCTTTCTCACATTGAGGGAGAGGTTGTTGTCCTGGCACCACACTGCCAGCTCTCTGACCTCCTCCCTATAGGCTGTCTCATCAATGTCAGTGATCAGGCCTACCACTGTTGTGTTGTCAGCAAACTTAATGATGGTGTTGGAGTCATGCTTGGCCACGCAGTCGTGGGTGAACAGGGAGTACAGGAGGCGACTAAGCATGCACCCTTGAGGGGTCCCAGTGTGGCAGGATCAGTGTGGCAGATGTGTTGTTGCCTACCCTTACCACCTAGGGGCGGCCCGTCAAGAAGTCCAGGATCCAGTTGCAGAGGGAGATGTTTAGTCACAGGGTCCTTAGCTTAGTGATGAGCTTTGTGGGCACTATGGTGTTGAACACTGAGCTGTAGTCAATCAGGTGGGAAAGGGCAGTGTGGAGTGCGATTGAGCCATCTGTGGATCTGTTGGGGTGGTAAGCAAATTGGAGTGGGTCTAGGGTATCTGGGATGATGGTGTTGATGTGAGCCATGACCAGCCACGTGAGTGCTACGGGGCGGTAGTCATTTAGGTAGGTTACCTTCGCTTTCTTGGGCATAGGTACTATGGTAGTCTGCTTGAAACATGTAGGTGTTACAGACTCGGTCAGGGAGAGGTTGAAAATATCAGTGAAGACACTTGCCAGTTGTTCAGCACATGCTCTTAGTACACTTCCTGGTAATCTGTCTGGCCCTGCGCCCTTTTGAATGTTGACCTGTTTAAAGGTCTTGCTCACATCGGCTGTGGAGAGCATGATCACACTGTTGTCCTGAACAGCTGGTGCTCTCATGGATGCTTCAGTGTTGCTTGCCTCGAAGCAAGCATAAAAGGCATTTACCTCATCTGGTAGGCTTGCGTCACTGGGCAGCTCGCGGCTGGGTTTCCCTTTGTAGTCCGTAATAGTTTGTAAGCCCTGCCACATCCAACGAGTCAAAGTCAAAGTCACCATTATTAGTCAGTTGTACAACCGAATGCCTTCAACCGAAATGTTTCTTCCGCATTTAACCCAACCCCTCTGAATCAGAGAGGTGCGGGGGGCTGCCTTAATCGACATCCACGTCTTCGGCGCCCGGGAACAGTGGGTTAACTGCCTTGTTCAGGGGCAGAACGACAGATTTTTTCCTTGTCAGCTCGGGGATTCGAACTTGCAACCCTCCGGTTACAAGTCCAACGCTCTAACCACTAGGCTACCTGCCGAGCATCAGAGCTGGTGTAGTAGGATTCAATCTTAGTCCTCTAATGACGCTTTGCCTGTTTGATGTTTTGGCGGAGGGCACAGCGGGATTTCTTATAAGCGTCCGGATTGGAGTCCCGCTCCTTGAAAGTGGCAGCTCTACCCTTTAGCTCAGTGTAGATGTTGCCTGTAATCCATGGCTTCTGGTTGGGATATGTACGTACGGTCACAGAGAGCGCATTTGCACTTAGCCAAATCAATTCTAGTAATTAATGAAATAATTATACATTTACTCTGACACGTTGCGAACCACCGTTAACAGGGCCGCTACCCACTTTGAGTCGCGACCCATACTTTAAGAAAAGGCTGATCTAAACCATATTGCACTAGTGTTGCACAATTGATTAATGCATTGATTCACAAATGTGTGGATATTTTAAATGTGGCCTATTTGACTAACAGAGTAAAAAGTAATAACGTAGTTCAGGTAATAAAGGTAATTATTGCAGTGACGTGTGGTGTTGGAGAGCCATTGTCTTTACACTGTACCACTCACTGTACCACTGTACCACTCTCTTAAAGAGAGATTTGAATCTAGATCCGTCTAGTTGCACTACACAAGCACTGTACCTCTCCTGGATCTAGTTTGTGTCATCAAAGTAGTGTAAAGAGGCCATTTGTTAGGATGTAATCTGAAGGAGCAGACTACCTTGGCCTGGGAAGACTGAACAGTGGTAAACAACTGATGTCATAGAGGAATACAGGGATAAGGACAACAGGCCAGGGACTCTACTGCCACAGTGGTTTTAGGATGACTTTTTGGCACCTCTCAAATTCCTATCCAATAACTTACCTGGAGTACAGCAACAGCAGAAGATACTATGACCTGAAATGTGTCATTTTGCACTCTAGAGCTATTTCAAGAGACAAGGCAAATGTTTAGGGAGTGTGGGACAGGGATGACATTTTAGCATATTTCCTGTGTTTTCCTGTGCTCTGTCGTTTCCCATTAGACCCACAGACTAACAAGCAGAGGATCACCTAGCTCTCGGGCGGAGCGAGGGAGCAAGGAAGTGAGGGACCGAGGGAGCGAGGCACAGAGGAGGCCATATGTCCATATTTACTGAGAGATCAGCTGGGCTCTGGTGCTCTGCAAGGGGAAAAACACACACAGATAAGCACACATCTGCATTTCTCCACAAACACACACAGTCATGTGGAAATGTAGCCATCTGTTAGTGTGTGAACTGCATGTTCAGTTTTGTGTGTCACTGTGTGTATGTTTGCTCTGTGTATCAGTTTAGGGCGTTTGTATGTGTGTGTAGAGCTTGTTTGACTTGACTTGTTTGACTAGGAGGGCTGCGTTAAAAGGGGGAATGTACTTTGTGTGTTGATTTCTGAGGGGCTGGGTTAGTGTTATTGTAAACTGAGGGCTTGCTGATTCCTAGTTCCTAGGCTGCTGCTAGTGACACACTAACCCACCGGCAGGAAGGAGGAGGAGGAGCATGTGCGGTGATAAGCTGATTAGGGACAAGGGGCAGATGGGGTCTCTGTCTCGACTCCTGAAACCTTTTAAAAGCTCAAATGTGAAACCATCTCTATTCTTTTTTTTATTTAACTAGGCAAGTCAGTTAAGAACAAATTCTTATTTACAATGACGGTCTACCCCTGGCCCAACACAGACGACACTGGGCCAATTGTGCACTGCCCTATGGGACTCCAAATCATAGTCAGATGTGATACAGCCTGGATTCAAACCAGGTACTGTAGTGACACCTCTAGCACTGAGAAGCAGTGCCTTAGACTGCTGCGCCACTCAGGAGCTTTAGACTAGATGAAAGGTCAGAATGAGTCTTTGTTGAGCATGGGAGACAGGTATGGAGCAAAATTATATTTGAATTAGGATATTGAATTTGATTTTAATATTTTTCTATGTTTAATGCACCAATTGAATCATTGAACTGAGCCATGTGGCTGAGTTGGTAGAGCATGGCACCTGCAATGCTAGGGTTGTGGATTCGATTCCCACGGGGGGCCAGTACGAAAATGTACGAACTCACTACTGTAAGTCACTCTGGATAAGAGTGTCTGCTAATACGTATGATCTGAAATTGTATTTCATGAATTTTGCATTCAGTTAAAAAAAACTATATTAATTATATATTCAGTTTCAATATGGTAGATATTTCATTCATTGTCTGTGTATCAAGTTTACAAACCATAATTTAAAGTTGATCAAAGTTAAATATAAGAATAGTTGAATAGCCCTGTCATAGCCCTTCTAAGGATAGCATTTCCACTCCCTATTTAGTCGGATGTTTACATACACCTTAGCCAAATACATTTAAACTCTGTTTTTCAAAATTCCTGACATTTAATCCTAGTAAAAATTATCTGTCTTAGGTCAGTTAGGATCACCACTTTATTTTAAGAATGTGAAATGTCAAAATTATTGTAGAGTGATTTATTTTAGCTTTTATTTCTTTCATCACATTCCCAGTGGGTCAGAAGTTTACATACACTCAATTAGTACTTGGTAGCATTGCCTTTACATTTTTTTACTTGGGTCAAACGTTACGGGTAGCCTTCCACAAGCTTCCCACAATAAGTTGGGTGAATTTTGGCCCATTCCTCCTGACAGAGCTGGTGTAACAGAGTCAGGTTTGTAGGCATCCAATCTCGTACACGCTTTTTCAGTTCTGCCCACAAATCTTCTATAGGATTGAGTTCAGGGCTTTGTGATTGCCACTCCAATACCTTGACTTTGTTGTTCTTAAGCCATTTTGCCACAACTTTGGAAGTATGCTTTGGGTCATTGTCCATTTAGAAGACCCATTTGCAACCAAGCTTTAACTTCCTGACTGATGTCTTGAGATGTTTCTTCATTATATCCACATAATTTTCCTTCCTCATGATGCCATCTATTTTGTGAAGTGCACCATTCCCTCCTGCAGCAAAGCACAACCCACAACATGATGCTGCCACCCCCGTGCTTCACGGTTGGGATGGTGTTCTTCGGCTTGCAAGCCTCCCCCTTTTTCCTCCAAATATAACAATGGTCATTATGGCCAAACAGTTCTATTTTTGTTTCATCAGACCAGAGGACATTTCTCCAAAAAGTACGATCTTTGTCCCCATGTGCAGTTGCAAACCGTAGTCTGGCTTTTTATGGCAGTTTTGGAGCAGTGGCTTCTTCCTTGCTGAGCGGCCTTTCAGGTTATGTCGATATAGATACTTTTTTACCCGTTTCCTCCAGCATCTTCACAGAGTATTTTTCTGTTGTTCTGGGATTGATTTGCCCTTTTCGCACCAAAGTACATTAATCTCTAGGAGACATAACGCGTCTCTTTCCTGAGCGGTATGATGGCTGCGTGGTCCCATGGTGTTTATAGTTGCGTACTATTGTTTGTACAGATGGACGTGGCACCTTCAGGCATTTGGAAATTGCTCCCAAGGAGGTCTTAGCTGATTTATTTGTATTTTCCCAAGCAAAGAGGCATTGAGTTTGAAGGTAGGCCTTGAAATACATCCACAGGTACACCTCCAATTGATTCAAATGATGTCAATTAGCCTATCAGAAACTTCTAAAGCCATGACATTTTCTGGAATTTTCCAAGCTGTTTATAGGCACAGTCAACTTAGTGTATGTAAACTTCTGACCCACTGGAATTGTGAAACAGTGAATTATAAGTGAAATAATCTGTCTGTAAACAATTGTTGTAAAAATTACTTGTGTCATGCACAAAGTAGATGACCTAACCGACTTGCCAAAACTATAGTTTGTTAACAAGAAATCTGTGGAGTGGTTGAAAAACGAGTTTTAATGACTCCAACCTAAGTGTACGTAAACTTCCGACTTCATCTGTAACTGACTGGGTTCCAAATCAGGTCTACTGCACAACAACACATTCAGTGGCAAACAGAAGCAGAAGGACCTGTGGACCCCATTTGATGAGAGTGCAATAGAGGTGGTTTGGTGATCCATGCATATTTATTTTTTATTTATTTATTTCACTTTTTTTTAACCAGGTAGGCAAGAGGAGAACAAGTTCTCATTTACAACTGCGACCTGGCCAAGATAAAGCAAAGCAGTTCGACACATAAAACAACACAGAGTTACATATGGAGTAAAACAAACATACAGTCAATAATACAGTAGAAAAACAAATCTATATACAAAGAGTGCAAATGAGAAAAGATAAGGAAGGTAAGGCAATAAATAGGCAATGGTGACAAAGTAATTACAATATAGCATTTAAACACTGGAATGGTAGATGTGCAGTAGATGAATGTGCAATGTAGAAAAACTGGGGTGCAAAGGAACAAGATAATTACCAGACTGATTACATTACCGCATGTAGAAAACCATTCATGTAAGCTCACGGGATCAGGCCGCTTGCGAGGCTATGTGATGAGCAACCTTGGCTGAGACATGAAGACGTGTTAGTTTGACTGATGGGGTTCTAACAGTCTAACCAGACAATGCCTCTTTTCAGGTCTCAGACAAGTTACTCATCACGTGAGCGTGGTCACCGAACCCCCTGTGTTGCATTTCACCCAGACCATTCTTTTGCTTGAGGGGCCCATTATTAGCCAGATGATGATTAGCCAGACTAGGTCTAATACAAACGGCACGTCAAACTAACACATCTTCAGGTCTCAGGTAAAAGATTTTCATGGATCCCCAAACCATGCGAGTAACTTTGCTTGATCTTGAAGACTTGTATTAGTTCAACTCACTCCTCAGCCTGGAGTGTCACCCCTTGTACAATTGAAGAAGGCCTTTCTTAATAGGTCAGTGGGTTGAAATGCTTCAGGAGGGTGGTCACGTGTTGAGTCCTGAGTTCGAGTCTCAGTATGAGCTGAATCAGAGGGAATCGGTTTTCAGGGAAACTTATAGCCTTTCCCGTTGGAAATATGGACATACAGTAAAATACCTTAAATCTCTGAGATAATCAGATGAGATATGTCTTCCACTTTGACCTGTCTGCTACACACAGACAAACACATCCACACCTGCCTGCCTCACAACCTTACTCTCTCTGGCATTAACAATGTCAGGCCAGGAGCCGGAAACAACGGATTTACCCGCCCACGGCAGATGCCAAAATACTGGGAGTACCTTAGGCCAGAGTTGGACAATTCCAAGATTGCTAGTGATTGCCTAACCTCTTCCAATGAAAAATCCCTTGACTGACATCACAAGTTTTACAGGAAGTCTCCCACCCTGTTGTTGTTGCAAACCCTGGCCCTCTATGTCTTGTAATAAATAAGGTCTGCCCATATAACACAGGCAGCATGGGAGAGACCAACCCATCACTACTGTTGTTGGCCACCCAGATCATAGTAAAGCATGTCAATAATGATGTAATATGTTATATTATATTGAATACTTTATTATAGTGTTATAGTGCATTATAATGCACTTTAGATAGGCACAGATGGTCTGTTATAAACAAGTTTTTTTTTTTATTATGTGTGTGATATACTATAATTGCATGGTATTACACTGGATTTTAGGTCAGTGTGTCTCTGCCCTTCAACATGGTAATTGACCTAAAGCAACAGATCAACAAGTGATTGAGTTGATGGGTGGGTTACAAAGGAGTAGCCGGCCTCATGACCTGTAGTGACCTAGAAAACATAATCAGTGTACACTGTTTCTCTGCCACTGTGGCTCCAGACGTCACATGTAGGATTATCACAAAGTGTGGTTTCAATAACATTGAATGCTGGATTAAATAGAATTAAAAGGACTAGAGTGTATTGAAATATTGGTTCATTTCTCTGCTTGTGCATTGCTTTTCAAACTGGTCTGATGTACAGTACCAGTCAATAGTTTGGACACACCTGCTCATTCAAGGGTTTTTCTTTATTTTTAAAGAAAAACCCTTGAACCTGGCCTCCACAATCATCCAACCTCAACCCAATTGAGATGGTTTGGGATGAGTTGGACCACAGAGTGAAGGAAAAGCAGCCAACAAGTGCTCAACATATGTGGGAACTCATTCAAGAAAAAGCATTCCAGGTGAAGCTGGTTGAGAGAATGCCAAGAGTGTGCAAAGCTGTCATCAAGGCAAAGGGTGGCTACTTTGAAGAATCTAAAATATTAAAATATATTTTGATTTATTTAATACTTTTTTGGTTACTATATGATTCCATATGTGCTATTTCATAGTTTTGATGTCTTCACTATTATGCTACAATGTAGAAAAGAGTAAAAATAAAGAAAAACCCTTGAATGAGTAGGTGTGTCCAACTTTTGACTGGTACTGTACGTAATGTATCTGATGTATGTATTAATTTATTTTTTATGTCAATAAATGCACTGTACAAATAATCTGTTTTGCAGACTTCCTCTACATGTACCCTACATCTGTCATTATCAAAATGCAGGCTAACACATGTTCATAGAGAGGACAGCACGTGTGTTACGTTGGAGTTGGATGAGAGCCTCAGCCTGTTAGCTCCACTGATATGCTGGAGCCAGTTGTCCTAGTAGACTAGTGGTCTGTTGGGACATAGTTGGTGCCCTGGACTGAGACAAGTGTGAGCAGATACTCACTGGCTCCGACTGTGAGTGAATATCATGTACTGTGAGTGAATATCATGACTGAGGGAGAGTCTGATAAACACTGAGACAGATACTGAGTCGCTGAGAGATATGAAAAGACAGACAGACAGCTAAAGGACAGACAGACAGCTAGAGGACAGACGGACATACAGACAGCTAGAGGACAGACAGACAGCTAGAGGACAGACAGACAAACAGACAGACAGACAGCTAGAGGACAGATAGACAGACATCTAGAGGACAGACAGACAGACAGCTAGCGGACAGATAGACAGACAGCTAGAGGACAGACAGTCAGACAGCTAAAGGACAGATAGACACACATCTAGAGGACAGACAGACAGCTAGAGGACAGACAGACAGCTAGAGGACAGGCAGACAGACAGCTAGAGGACAGACAGACAGACAGCTAGAGGACAGATAGACAGACAGCTAGAGGACAGACAGATAGACACACATCTAGAGGACAGACAGACACCTAGAGGACAGACAGACAGCTAGAGGACAGACAGACAGCTAGAGGACAGACACCCAGGGTGTTCTGTGTTAAAGAGTACTAATAAATCAGTAACAGCAGCAACATCACCATCAACAAAAACAACAGCCTTTCTTCCTCTCTCTCATCCTTCCTCTCTTCCTCTCTCTCATCCTTCTTCTCTTTCTCTCTCTCATCCTATCTCGCCTTCTTTTCCATTCAGTCTATGCATGAGCCTTTCAGGGGATAAATCCCTTCACTAATTAAAGATGCAAAATCTACCCCACTTTTAGTTACAGCTAATGTCCGTAAAACTGCTTCTAAAGCTGGGCAGCTTTCCTCTGCCATAGAAGGCTTGTGTGTTTCTCAGTCTCTTTCTTTCAGTCTTTCACACACACACACACACACACACGTACATATACGCACGCATGCCCGCACACACGCACACATACGCACGCACGCATGCCCGCACGCTTGCACAACACACACACACACACACACGTGTTATGTCCTCATTTGCATGTGCTTAGCTTTTGAATACACACTTGAACACACACATGCATCATATACACTCTTAGAAAAGGGTTCCAAAAGGGTTCTTCGGTTGTCCCCATAGGATAATCCTTTTTGGTTCCAGGTAGAACCCTTTTAGGGTTCAGGTAGAACCCTTTTGGGTTCCATGTAGGGTTCTACATCAACTACATCATACCTGCCCAGACCCACTAGCTCACACCCCCATCTCCATCAACTACATCAGACCCACTAGCTCACACCCCCATCTCCATCAACTACATCAGACCCACTAGCTCACACCCCCATCTCCATCAACTACATCAGACCCACTAGCTCACACCACCATCTCCATCAACTACATCAGACCCACTAGCTCACACCACCATCTCCAGCGCCCGCATCACTTTCCACCACATTACCTAAAACTGCATCTCCGTAGCCCACTGTCACGTCCAGGCCTGAGAAGACAGGCTGGTGTGTTTAGTTTTGGTTTTGGTGTAGGGTTTTTATGTTCTAGGTGTTATATTTCTATGTTGGGGTAATGGTTCCCAATTAGAGGCAGCTGTGTGTCGTTGTCTCTAATTGGGAACCATATATATGTTTGGGGTTTTCCATATAGGTTTTGTGGGTTATTGTTTTGAGCATAGCTTGTTTTATGTTTAGTAGTGGTCAGCGGCACGATCGTCGTCGTCGTCGTCGTCGTCGTCGTCGTCGTCGCCGCCGCCGCCGTCGCCGCCGCCGCCGCCGCCGCCGCCGCCGCCGCCGTCGCCGCCGCCACGCTCGCTTGTTTTGTCCCAGTTACGTTCGTAATAAAAATGTATACTGGAAGCATCGCTGCGTCTTGGTCTGTCACTTCTGAAGATCGTGACACCCACGCACTTTCAATATTTAAGTAATAAATAATTTTATTGATTTCCAAGTTTTTAGTAAACGTGAAGAGAATCATCCAACCCATTGGGTATCTCACTACATCCCCATATGCCATAGAATGGAACAGAATAGACGTTACCTTTACACTATCTATGCAAACATATTTTGACAAAGTACTGATTTTCTCAAATGAATATTGCATTTTCCCTCTTCCTCTCGAATCAGCATCAGTAATTGCTGCATTTCTCTCCCTGCTCTGTAATGTGGATGCCACGCTTTGAAGCTCAACGCGTCTTCAAAAGGAAACGCTAACGTCTCTGAGGCAATATCACTAAACTGGGTCACCAGCGTAGCGAAGGGTTTTACAAGAGAGAAAAGTTTTGGGGGAGCACTGGAATGAGTACAGTCAGTTATAATGGTTTGCCTGGATGGATAATTGAATCCATCCAAATGACGTGACACAGGCTCATGATAATGGTACGTCTGCATTCAGTAGCTTAATGTTCTCTTTTCCCTGGCCTTATTTTTTTTTTTAAACATATTGAACATCACAGGATCACAGGGTGCAAAGTAAGGAGTCACCAAGGAAACGGGAAGTGAGGACAACATTTAATTGTTTTACATTTTCATTTGTTTACTGTCCATATTACGTCTAGCTGTTGGGCATACAATGTATTGAATGGTGAGGGAAAGGAATTCTCATGCACCCCAGGCTTCTGGATGTAGCGTGTAATGACACTGTCTCTTTAAATGAAGGTGTCACACCATGAAACGTTCCCCCTAGCATATATGATGGTTAGGGGGTTTCTCTAGCATGCAATAATAGCATGCCTAAGTGTCCGGCATTACAACCATTTAGGGGTGGGCCTTTTTAATCCAATGGGCAAGCTAATGTTACTGCTTGATAAGGAGTGTGTGTGGGTTTTTGTGTGTGTGTGTGGTGCGTGCGTGTGAGTGTCTCAACCAGCGCTCGTGCATTTGTCTCAGAACAGTGTGAGACATTGTACCCCAGAGCCCATAATTTGACTTGGATTCTCCATTAAGACTTCAGATGCATATATGAGTCATTAAATATGGCAGGTGTGACTGTGAGCAGGTCTGTCACTATATATATTGAGAAGACAGATGAATTATGGAGAGGAATCAGCTTTCTGAAGGCAGGCCAACGGCCATCGGCGTTAACTAAGGGAACACACTGATAAATTATGGAGAGGAATCAGCTTTCTGAAGGCAGGCCAACAGCCAGCAGCGTGGTGAAGCTGTGGAGAGGGTAGGAACCAACCCAGTGGTGAAGCTGTGGAGAGGGTATGGACAAACCCAGTGGTGAAGCTGTGGAGAGGGAAGGAACCAACCCAGTGGTGAAGCTGTGGAGAGGGTAGGGACCAACCCAGTGGTGAAGCTGTGGAGAGTGGGAGGACCAACCCAGTGGTGAAGCTGTGGAGAGGGTAGGAACCAACCCAGTGGTGAAGCTGTGGAGAGGGAAGGAACCAACCCAGTGGTGAAGCTGTGGAGAGTGGGAGGACCAACCCAGTGGTGTAGCTGTGGAGAGGGTAGGAACCAACCCAGTGGTGAAGCTGTGGAGAGTTGGAGGACCAACCCAGTGGTGAAGCTGTGGAGAGTTGGAGGACCTATTACTGCACGGTCGGAACTAGAAGCACAAGCATTTCGCTACACTCGCATTAACATCTGCTAACCATGTTTATGTGACCAATAAAATTTGATTTGATTTGATTCACAAACAGGGATTTTCACAAAGGCTCATTTTAATCAGTGATAGCTGAATCATTGTGGTTTTCCTCTTTTTGTTTCTTTAAATATATTTTTAGTATTGTACCCCCTTTTTCTCACAATTTCAATTACGATCTTGTCTCATCGCTGCAACGGGCTCGGTAGAGGCGAAGGAGGAGTCATGCGTCCTCCGAAACATGACCCGCCAAACTGCCACCTGCTTAACCCGGAAGCCAGCTGCACCAATGTGTTGGATGAAACACCGTTCAACTGACAACCGAAGTCAGCCTGCAGGTGTGTGTGTGTGTCTGTTGGCCAGCATCAATCTGACGTAAGGCAAGCTGAAAGGGAAAGACGAACCCAGATTGCGTAACAGGTGGGCTGACATTGTTTTGTTAATTTCTTGGCTTGACTAGCCCTCTGTCTCCTACTCCCACTCACCAACTATCTCCAATTCATGATGGAGGTATGATTTCACAATGCCCCTAGTTTCTGTCTTTGTACTTTCCTTTAGGTTTAGTTTAGTTTATTTGAGTCCCCATTAGCTGTGAGTCCCTGCTATTCTTACTTGGGTACACAAGGTGTACTCCTCTTACACTTTCCTAATTTCTGTTTTGTTTGTCTTGTTTGTCTCTCTGTCTGTCTTGTTTGTCTCTCTGTCTGTCTTGTCTCCTTCTGTCTTGTATCTCTCTTTCTGTCTTGTTTGTCTCTCTGTCTGTCTTGTCTCTTTCTGTCTTGCTTGTCCCTCTTTCTGTCTTGTTTGTCTCTCTTTGTCTTGTTTGTCTGTCTGTCTTGTCTCTTTCTGTCTTGTTTGTCTCTCTTTCTGTCTTGTTTGTCTCTCTTTCTGTCTTGTTTGTCTCTCTTTCTGTCTTGTTTGTCTCTTTCTGTCTTGTATGTCTCTCTTTCTTTCTGTCTTGCTTGTCCCTCTTTCTGTCTTGTTTGTCCCTCTTTCTGTCTTGTTTGTCTCACTCTGTCTTGCTTGTCTCTCTTTCTGTCTTGCTTGTCCCTCTTTCTGTCTTGTTTGTCTCTCTTTCTGTCTTGTTTGTCCCTCTTTCTGTCTTGTTTGTCTCTCTTTCTGTCTTGTTTGTCTCTCTTTCTGTCTTGTTTGTCTCTCTTTCTGTCTTGTTTGTCTCACTCTGTCTTGTTTGTCTCACTCCGTCTTGTTTGTCTCACTCTGTCTTGTTTGTCTCTCTTTCTGTCTTGCTTGTCCCTCTTTCTTTCTTGTTTGTCTCTCTTTCTGTCTTGTTTGTCCCTCTTTCTGTCTTGTTTGTCTCTCTGTCTGTCTTGTTTGTCCCTCTTTCTGTCTTGTTTGTCTCTCTTTCTGTCTTGTTTGTCCCTCTTTCTGTTTTGTTTGTCTCACTCTGTCTTGTTTGTCCCTCTTTCTGCCTTGTTTGTCTCTCTTTCTGCCTTGTTTGTCTCTCTTTCTGTCTTGTTTGTCTCTCTTTCTGTCTTGCTTGTCTCTCTTTCTGTCTTGTTTGTCCCTCTTTCTGTCTTGTTTGTCTCACTCTGTCTTGTTTGTCCCTCTTTCTGTCTTGTTTGTCTCTCTGCCAGGCTCCTTTTGACAAGGCTTGATTCAGCCCGTAGCTGGTCTGTTGAAAAGGCTTGATTCAGCCCGTAGCTGGTCTGTTGAAAGGGCTTGATTCATCCCGTAGCTGGTCTGTTGAAAAGGCTAGATTCAGTCCATAGCTGGTCTGTTGAAAGGGCTTGATTCAGCCCGTAGCTGGTCTGTTGACAAGGCTTGATTCAGCCTGTAGCTGGTCTGTTGAGAGGGCTTGATTCAGCCCGTAGCTGGTCTGTTGACAAGGCTTGATTCAGCCCGTAGCTGGTGTGTGTGTGTGTCTGTTGGCCAGCATCAATCTGACGTAAGGCAAGCTGAAAGGGAAAGACGAACCCAGATTGCGTAACAGGTGGGCTGACATTGTTTTGTTAATTTCTTGGCTTGACTAGCCCTCTGTCTCCTACTCCCACTCACCAACTATCTCCAATTCATGATGGAGGTATGATTTCACAATGCCCCTAGTTTCTGTCTTTGTACTTTCCTTTAGGTTTAGTTTAGTTTATTTGAGTCCCCATTAGCTGTGAGTCCCTGCTATTCTTACTTGGGTACACAAGGTGTACTCCTCTTACACTTTCCTAATTTCTGTTTTGTTTGTCTTGTTTGTCTCTCTGTCTGTCTTGTTTGTCTCTCTGTCTGTCTTGTCTCCTTCTGTCTTGTATCTCTCTTTCTGTCTTGTTTGTCTCTCTGTCTGTCTTGTCTCTTTCTGTCTTGCTTGTCCCTCTTTCTGTCTTGTTTGTCTCTCTTTGTCTTGTTTGTCTGTCTGTCTTGTCTCTTTCTGTCTTGTTTGTCTCTCTTTCTGTCTTGTTTGTCTCTCTTTCTGTCTTGTTTGTCTCTCTTTCTGTCTTGTTTGTCTCTTTCTGTCTTGTATGTCTCTCTTTCTTTCTGTCTTGCTTGTCCCTCTTTCTGTCTTGTTTGTCCCTCTTTCTGTCTTGTTTGTCTCACTCTGTCTTGCTTGTCTCTCTTTCTGTCTTGCTTGTCCCTCTTTCTGTCTTGTTTGTCTCTCTTTCTGTCTTGTTTGTCCCTCTTTCTGTCTTGTTTGTCTCTCTTTCTGTCTTGTTTGTCTCTCTTTCTGTCTTGTTTGTCTCTCTTTCTGTCTTGTTTGTCTCACTCTGTCTTGTTTGTCTCACTCCGTCTTGTTTGTCTCACTCTGTCTTGTTTGTCTCTCTTTCTGTCTTGCTTGTCCCTCTTTCTTTCTTGTTTGTCTCTCTTTCTGTCTTGTTTGTCCCTCTTTCTGTCTTGTTTGTCTCTCTGTCTGTCTTGTTTGTCCCTCTTTCTGTCTTGTTTGTCTCTCTTTCTGTCTTGTTTGTCCCTCTTTCTGTTTTGTTTGTCTCACTCTGTCTTGTTTGTCCCTCTTTCTGCCTTGTTTGTCTCTCTTTCTGCCTTGTTTGTCTCTCTTTCTGTCTTGTTTGTCTCTCTTTCTGTCTTGCTTGTCTCTCTTTCTGTCTTGTTTGTCCCTCTTTCTGTCTTGTTTGTCTCACTCTGTCTTGTTTGTCCCTCTTTCTGTCTTGTTTGTCTCTCTGCCAGGCTCCTTTTGACAAGGCTTGATTCAGCCCGTAGCTGGTCTGTTGAAAAGGCTTGATTCAGCCCGTAGCTGGTCTGTTGAAAGGGCTTGATTCATCCCGTAGCTGGTCTGTTGAAAAGGCTAGATTCAGTCCATAGCTGGTCTGTTGAAAGGGCTTGATTCAGCCCGTAGCTGGTCTGTTGACAAGGCTTGATTCAGCCTGTAGCTGGTCTGTTGAGAGGGCTTGATTCAGCCCGTAGCTGGTCTGTTGACAAGGCTTGATTCAGCCCGTAGCTGGTCTGTTGAAAGGGCTTGATTCATCCCGTAGCTGGTCTGTTGAAAAGGCTTGATTCAGCCCATAGCTGGTCTGTTGAAAGGGCTTGATTCAGCCCGTAGCTGGTCTGTTGAAAGGGCTTGATTCAGCCCGTAGCT